>CM029609.1:41873165-43073165 GCA_017311315.1 Dendrocalamus latiflorus
CCTCTTCCTCCTACTATTACTCACCTCCAATTCCAGCTCCCAATCAACGACGAAGCCAAAAGCCGGCGAGCTTGGCACACTCCTAACCATCAAGAGAGAATGGGGCAACCCAGCTGCACTCAGCTCATGGAGCACCAGTAACTGGACTGGTGTTACCTGCGACAATAGTGGCCAAGTCACTGCCCTCTCCTTCCATAACTTCCAAATAGCCAAACCAATCCCAGCCTCCATTTGCAGCCTCAAGAACCTGACGTACCTAGACCTCTCTTACAACAACCTCACCGGAGTTCCCCACGGCGCTCTACGGCTGCTCAGCCTTGCAGTGCCTCGATCTGTCCAACAATGACTTCGCCGTCAGCCTCCCCGGTGACATCAACAAACTGTCCTTGGAGATGCAGCACCTCAACCTGTCAAGCAATGGTTTCATCGGCACCGTGCCGTCGGCAATTGGGGGATTTCCCAAGCTCAAGTCGCTGCTTCTGGACACTAATCGCTTCAACGGGAGCTACCCGGCCGCGGCCATCAGCGGCCTGGTGGGGCTCGAGACGCTGACGCTGGCGACCAATCCGTTCGTGCCGGGCCCTGTCCCTGAAGAGTTCGGCAAGTTGACAAAGCTGACGTACTATGGATGTCGGGGATGGACCTGACAGGTGGAATCCCCACAGCTGTCGGCGCTCACGGAGCTCACGTGTTGGACTTGTCACAGAACAAGATGGAGGGCACAATCCCTGAGTGGGTATGGAAGCTTCAGAAGCTCGAGAACCTATACCTCTACGCGAACAAGTTCACCGGCGGGATCGGGCCGGACGTAACCGCCGTCAGCATGCAGCAGCTCGACCTGGCCATGAACAAGCTCACCGGACCGATATCGGACACCATCGGTAACATGAAGAACTTGACTTTACTGTACTTGTACTACAACAACATCACCGGGCAGATTCCACCGAGCGTTGGGCAGCTCCCGGAACTCTACGACGTCCGGTTGTTCAATAACAGGCTCTCCGGTCCCCTCCCACCGGAGCTCGGGAAGCACTCTCCACTCGGCAACCTTGAAGTTTCCAACAACCTCCTCTCCGGCGAGCTCCCGGAGACCCTCTGCTTCAAAAAGAAGCTCTTCGACCTTGTGGTGTTCAACAACAGCTTCTCGGGCTTGTTCCCGGCGAGGCTCGGGGAGTGCGACACGCTGAACAACATCATGGCGTACAATAACAACTTCACCGGGGAGTTCCCGGAGAAGATATGGTCGACGTTTCCCTTTCTGACCACCGTCATGATACAGAACAATGACTTCACTGGCACTCTGCCGAGTGAGATATCCTCTAACGTCTCAAGGATTGAGATGGGGAGCAATAGTTTCTCCGGCGCCGTCCCGACTTCTGCCTCCGGGCTGAAGAGTTTCAAGGCGGAGAACAACCGGTTCTCCGGTGTGCTACCGGCAGACATGTCGGGCTCGGCAACCTCAATGAAATGGACCTCGCTGGGAACCGGATTTCTGGCTCGATTCCACCGTCCATCCAAGCGTTGGAAAGGCTCAATTACCTCAACCTTAGCAGCAACCAGATATCCGGCGCGATCCCGTCGGCGATCGGGTGGCTGCCAGCGCTCAACATCCTTGACCTCTCCAACAACGCCCTCACCGGTGACATACCGCCGGAATTCAGCAACCTCCATCTCAGCTTTCTTAACCTCTCCTCTAACCAACTCACCGGCGAGGTCCCCGAGTCGTTGCAGAGCTCGGCGTACGAGGGGAGCTTTCTCAGAAACCGCGACCTTTGCGCCACGGTGAACCTGAAGGTCCTGAACATGAGCCTTCCGGCGTGCCGTCACGGCGGCCATGGCAAGCTTTCGACGAGCTTAATCATCCTCTTCTCTGTGCTAGCCGGCATCGCCCTTTTTGGCATAGTCGCCATCGTGTGCCCCATCATCTGCCCCATCGTCCGGCGGCAGAAGCACCCGCAAGACCTGACCATGTGGAAGATGACGGCGTTCCGAGCTCTAGACTTCTCGGAGTACGACATACTCTGCAAGCTCCGTGACGAGAACGTGATTGGCAGTGGCGGCTCCGGCAAGGTGTACCGCATCCCCCTGTGCGGCAAAGGCGGCGCCGGCATGGTAGTGGCTGTGAAGAGACTGTGGAGCACAAGCAAGTCGGACGCGAAGCTCGACAAGGAATTCGATTCGGAGGTGAAGATCCTCGGCGACATCCGGCACAACAACATCGTGAGCCTCCTCTGCTGCATCTCCAGCGAGGAGACGAAGCTGCTCGTCTACGAGTACGTTGAGAACGGCAGCCTCGACCGGCTGCTGCACCAACGAGAGCGCACCGGCGCTCTGGCGCCGCTGGACTGGCCGACGCGTCTGACCATCGCGATCGACGCGGCGAGGGGCCTCAGCTACATGCACCAGGAGTGCGCGCAGCCGATCATGCACCGGGACGTCAAGTCGAGCAACATCCTGCTCGACCCGAGCTTCCACGCCAAGATCGCTGACTTTGGGCTCGCCCGGATCCTCGTCAAGTCCGGCGAGCCTGAGTCGGTGTCCACCATCGGCGGCACCTTCGGCTACCTGGCTCCAGGTAAATCACAAATGGATGTCATACTTTCATTTAGTAAATGGTGTTATCTGCTGCTGCGAACTAGATGGCCCTCCATACCTATGGGTGTACATAGGGCTGTAAACAAGCCGAGCACGGGCGAGCTTCGCCTACCAGGCTCAGCTCGGTAGAAGCTCGAGCCGAGCTCGAGTTGGAGTCCGAGCCTGGACTTGGGCTCGAGCTCGGCTCGGCCTAAGCTCGAGTAGACTCGAGCTCGGCTCATTGAAACTCGATAATAATTAAAATAATTTATTATGCACTATTTTTCAATAATAAGAAAATTTTAAGTTCAAGATCGGCTTTAGTAAGCTCAATAATAGTCAAAATAATTCAAATATGCACTAATTTTCAACAATAAGAAAAGCTCGAGTTCGAGTTCGGCTCGAGTAAGCTCGGTAAGAATTAATATGTATTACTATTTAAGCTCGAATTGGGGCTCGTGAACTATTCGAGCTCGGCTCAGTGAAGCTCGCAAGCTCGAGATCAAGCTCGAGTCCGACTCGTTTAAAGTTTGAACCGAGCTCGAATCGAGCCTTGAACGAGTCGAATTCGAGTAGCTCGCGAGCTTCGAGCTTTTTTGTAGCCCTAGGTATACGAAGGCTCAGAGTATGCCCTGTAGCCAAACTAATACCATGGGGCCATATCGTCTATTTGATATTGTCCGAAAATACGGTGCTCCGCTTGCCCCTCCCTCTGTACTGGTCGACGGGAGAATCTGGGATAATCTCAGGCGTTATGGGTTGCGCCTCCCTACTCTCTAGTATAGCTTCCTCCTACCTCCGTGACGAGGGCGGCAGTAATGTGGAGTCTGTGCGTCGTAACTGCGTAGAACAACACGATTAATCAAGAATAAAGTAGTTCAACATAGCACAACTGAAATTCCGTTGTTACTCAACGAGGAGGTCTGTTGTGCGGATGATTGGCCGCCGGCGCTGCGCCATTGGGTCGACTCGCTTGGACTACGCGAAGATGGAGATGGCGAGGGTGTGTGATAATACTCCGTCCAGTGCCTTAAGGTCAATATTAGTGGGCCTTCCACAGCTCCTGTTGTGAACGATGTGCTTAACATCGTCCACAATAGACTTCATGACTGCATGAAGTCGTTCAACTGTGTTATTCCATCCTTGCTCAATTTCCCGATAGCCGCACTGCACAACGCTCTGCAAACGGTCTAATTGTATGGTTACCTAACAAACACAATTTTGTTAGTTTAGGCTATTTCGGAGGGTGTTTTATTTGCTACATGCTGAACATACCAACTCATCATGGCGCACTGCATGGTGCGGGTTGAGCCCTAAGCCCAAGCGTTTAGCATGGCTAGGATCTACATGTCGTGTTGGAGACGCACCTATTAATCTCGTCTACATGTGTTGTACGTACCATTCCAGGTACGTGTCATAGGTCCCAGCATCGTAAGGCTGTGCCTCTTGGAAAATGTTATCGTGGGCAGATTGCCATGCATCTATCCATGGTTGCTACCTCGATCGCTAGTCATCGCTCTTCTGGCCCTTCTTCGTTTGCCTATGGTGGAACCAAACAAACCAATTGCGATACTGACATAATAAATGAATAATTGAGCTTCAATATAAAGCAATGTAACGTGCTTACCGGTGGCTAAGCCTCACAAGCGGTCACCCTGGAGCTAGGGTATTTCCTAGTACAATTGGAATTGCCTCATCACCCATTGTGGGTTGTAGGGCTCAACCATATGGGGGAACACCAGATGGTAAGTTGTCCTCCAATACACAGCATCCTAGTGGCATAGCGAGCTCAAGCCATTCAGCGCTGTGTCCTGCACGAAGGCATCCATCCAAGGAGCCCACATTATGTTGTCCTCGTGCAGGGCCTCGAATTCGTTGTGGAACTTGGGGTATATCAAACGCACTCTCTCTTGCCTACCCCAGCACTGCCATAGTCCATCGAGATCTCATGATTGGGCCTTCCATAGGATCCTCGTTGTTTACCCTACCATAGAAATTCTCCATGTGTGGGTAAAGGTGGACTGGGGAGTGGAAGTACGGTCGCCTGACTGGGAAGTGCTCCCATAGCCATAGCTGCAACAGCATGCGGCAACCCGAGAGCACTAGCTCAGTTTAGTGTGATGCTGTGAAGTGTTACACGGGGCGCGGTGCGTGGCACATAGTATAGCTAAACCCCAACTGTACTACAGCACATCCTCATTGTCGGAGTCCACGATGGACTTCGTAAGGTGAATGTAACTAAGGTACACCATGTCCCCCTGTGTGGTAGTGAACATGACCCATCCAAATAGAAACAACAAATATGCAATTAGGTGGCGTTGAACCACCTCCTTCGTTGCATCATCTGGGCAAGTATGAATCATCATAGCCAAGTGTGTGGAAACCCTTACACCTCTCGGGGATAGGCTGCTCGAAGCGATGACCAAGACGTGCCTTCCAGTTTGGCAATCGTAGAGGGGGAACAACTACAAGGCCTCACAACGGCAGGCCAGTGATGAAACTAACATCCTACAGTGTCACGGTCATCTCCCTTATCGGAAGTGGAATGTGTGGGTCTCCAGCCACCACTGATCAACCAGGGCAGAAAGAAGAGAGGTTTCGATCAGGACGTTCTGCATTGTGTTCAACATGTCGTGAATGCAATTAGTCCAGACTGACGAAGCCTCCCAACATACCGGTCATCCAACAGCCAGCTCTCCCTCGGTCCCCATGTCACTAGGGTTGGCAGCCCATTGCCACCGATCCAAGCATGATAGCAATGTTGGGCATTCCATGCCTCCTCAAGTAGGGGGTGGTAGATTACATGCCATTGCTGCTAATAGAGAACAACTAATAAGTTGTAAGAAATGTGTACAACGCGTCATAAAACATGCATGAACATAATATATTCCATTAAATAGGTTTCATACGGATGGAAGTAACCTTCATGCATTCCTGAAATATAAAATGATGACAGTACGATCCGCACAATGATGTGCACAAAATAACAAACAATTACAGCTGTCAAATAATGTACGTGCATTTTTAAGAAATATGTGGAGTAAGAGCATGCCGTAAAATATGCATTATATGACTGCAAGATATATACCATAGGACGAAAGTAAGCTGCATGCATTACTAAAATATAGAAAGATGACAGTACGGACCAAATATTTATGTGCGCAAAATAATATATGTGCATTTTTAAGAAATGTGTACAATGTTGTAAAGCATATTGCACTACTGTAAAATATGTTCTGCAGGGGAAAAAAGCCTCACGCAGCACTACCATATTACATGAAGGCAGTACGCACTGAACAATTATGCACATGGAATAATATACAATCTTTTCTAATAAATATGTTGAGTTAGAGCATGCCGTAAAATATGCACAAACAAAATATATTGCAGCAAGGCAAAATAATTTTCATGGGGACGGTAGTAGCATTCAAGCGTTACTGAAATAAAAATGATGATAGCACAAATAGAACAATTGCGCATGTAAAAAAACGTATCTGCAATTTTTAACGAACATAATATCGAGGGCTACCATTCCTGCAGCAGCATACTATCGTACGTGCATTTGTAAGAAATATGTGCAGTTATAGTGGGACGTAAAATATGCATGAATATATTACATTATAGCAGTACAAAATATTTTCCAAAGGGACAAAGAAAGTAACATGCATGCACGTATATTAATGTACAAACCAAACAATTATGTGTATGAAATAATGTACGTGCATTATTAAGTACACTTATGAGAATTGCTTCTAAGTGAGCGTCGACCGCCGCTCTCAACTTAAATAGGCAAGAAAAGGAGACAGTGATGAGACTCAATGAGATGCGACGCAATGACGACATGACATAAAGCTAAGGAAAAAAAGAGCAAAATGATAACAACGCGCGTGGCAAGAAAAAAAGCAAAACGATAACAACGCACGTGGCATGCATGGGTGGCCATGCTCTTGCCATGCCTGGCGCCGAGCGCAAGTCATCTGCCGCGCTCGGCACGGGGGCAAGTGCTCAGGAGGGGGCCACATTTGCAATTCATGCTGAAGGAGGGCAAGTTCTGTAAATAAAGATTTCTAGGGGCTAAATAGAAAAAACTCTTAATCTACTGCCAAACTTAAAGAGAATATTTTGCACACATGGTTTGGTTGCAGGGTATGGGTACACGGCAAAGGTGAACGAGAAGGTGGACGTGTTCAGCTTCGGCGTGGTGCTGCTAGAGCTCGTCACCGGTCGGGTGGCGAACGACGGCGGCGCGGAGTGGTGCCTGGCGGAGTGGGCGTGGCGGCGGTACAAGGTGGGTGGCCCGCTGTATGACGCTGTGGACGAGGACATCCAGGACATGGCCTTCTTGGACGACGTCGTCGCAGTGTTCATGCTCGGGGTGATCTGCATCGGTGATGACCCGACGACGCGGCCGTCGATGAAGGAGGTGCTGGACCAGCTGCTCCAGTACGACCGCACGTCCAGCGTGGCTAGTGCATGCCGGGATGAGTACGCCCACGGTGCGCCACCGCTTTCCGAGGTGAAGAAAGGCAGCCAAGGGAAGAGCTCGTTGGGCACCGGAGTAGTGGGGGCAGCGACGAGGAGGACAGCAGCAACTTTGTGGTGCATCCGGTTTAAAAATTAAAAGCTACCTGTACATTGGGTATGGCTCCAATAGCTAAGGGGTTGTGTCAAAGAAAGTAGGAGTGCAAGCATAAATAAAATTTTGTAATTAGAGTATAAATTTATACAACCCTAACCGTGACAAAGAAACTCCTCATATGACAACCGCTGTGATTCGGCTCTCGGTATATATGTATTGCCAAATCTTGTAAACAAATTCTCTTATGTGCTTTTTGTTGTCTTATTTTTCATACGTGCTACCACTGTTTCCAACATGCATACAATACATATATTGCACTTGTGCGACAGGCTGAATAAGGAATTTACTATGACAAAAGAATTTCCATATGGATGATTTCACTTGTGTACTTTATGACTGCGGAGCTGAAGAAACTTTTCATCCCTTGTTCTTTGGCTATTCATTCTCTCAAGCCTCATTTGAGTATATTGAAACCCGCCTTAAGCAACTTCATTCCCATTAAGGCCTCATTTGGGTGGACCACGATCGGGCCAAAAGTCGGCCCATCCTCATGTACCTAACTGAGGTCTAAAGCGTATATTCTCGATAGCGTGACAAGAAATCAATTTGCAATTTGCATGCCAACGAATCAGCAATTCAGCATGGATTGCTCTCTGAAAACTAGCTCTGATTATTTTTTTTCGGAAGCTGCTAGCCCACGCTATATTGTTAGGATGAATTTCCACATTTTGATGTTTCAAATCTGTTTCAACGTGTTTCATAGAGTTTTAAAAACTAAAAACATCATATTTCAGAGAATTTCAAAGGTATGAAAATTTAAACATCAGAATGGCATACTATAGTTTAAAAACTGAAACTTAATTTCTGAAGAAGTTTCATGCTTCAAGATTGAAACTTCAAGTTTCAAAACTGAAAGTTGATATTTCAATGTGAGTCTCAATGGGTTTCACCAAATTTTAAGTCAACTTCAATGTTTCAACTCAAGTTTAATGCAAGTTCCAAGCAATAACTTTATGTTTCAAACTGAAGTTTCAAGTTTCAAATCTGAAACTTGGCATTTGAAATGTGAGTTTCAATAGGTTTCACCAAATTTAAAGCCAATTTCAAAGCTTCAGGTCAAGTTTCATGCAAGCTCCTAGCAAAAACTCCAGTTTCAAACCAAAGTTTCAAGTTTAAAATATGAAACTTCGACATTCGAAATATGATTTTCAATAAGTTTCAACCATGAGTTTAAATGAACTCCAAGTTTCAAAAGCAAGTTTCATACAAAAGAATCAGCGAGTTTTAGTTAGGTTTCATTTTTTTTGTGGATTCAACACATGTTCATTCAGAGAAGGAGGTGATTAGTTTCAAACAATTTCAGTGAGCTAGTTTCAAAATAATATAATCAAGTTTAATAAAAAAGGATAAAACTCGGAATTTAGTGGGGGATGGGATCTGAGTGTCAAAAAATGCAAAAGTTTTAGTCAAAAATCAAACAAGGACTAGATCTGAACCATAGGAGCGAGGCACCGAGAAGCCATGGCGGCATGAGGAATGGCTGAGGCACATGTCTTCCCTTCATTCGATTGAAATGTGAATCCAATCCTTGAAACCATTTCACTCGAGAGAAGCCCAGATTGTCTCAATTTTACTTTCATGCTAGGAGGTAATTTACAGAGACAACAAGTAGCAAAGATACAGTGCATGATGAAAGTATCTGTTGGATCAGAAGCAGGGCCACGCGATTCTGAAGTCTGAAGACGCGCCAATTATTCAGAGTTTCAGACGGGTGCACGCATGAATCACGCGAGAGCCTTCAGCAAGGTGAGACGGTGAATATAATCTGCACTTTCTGCCGAAAAGAGGCGACAGGTATGTCAAGAACACAAGACATTGCGATGGAATAGAATCAAGGACATTTGGACGAGGGAAGTTACAATACTAGATATCCTTATGTGCCGTATCTTGCAAATCAAATAGAAACCGAGATATTCCAAGTGACTGTCTTTGTATTAGTTCAGACGATGGTTATCTCTTTCCTGCTGCTAGTCTTGAATCCCAGTCAGATCAGAAAGCACAAATTAGTGCTCAATAACACATTATTCCATCGGAGTATCTTTCAGTACACTAGTGGCAATCTGACAAATTTATCCTCGAAGACTTTTCTTTTTTTGGTCTTTCATCTCTATCTCTTTCCATTCCACTGCTTATAACAACCTGTCTGGTTAAGGTCACTCCTGAGCATTTCTGAACATCAAAGAAGACACAAAATAATGACTCAAATGGCTATCTACAATCATCTTCTCCTCTAACTCTTCCTCCTACTATTACTCACCTCCAATTCCAGCTCCCAATCGACAACAAAGCTGAAGGACCATGTGAGAAGGTTCATGATCCTGTTGTGATGAACCATTGCAATGTTTGTGGAGTGGTCGATTAGTTTTGCAAAGATTGCATTTGATTTGGACTGTTTTCTGAAAGTATTCGGAAGTACTGCAGGTATTAGTGAGGTAGTTCCACTTTGCAGAAGTACCGCACCTATAAGTACAGTAGTACTGCTCAGCGGAAGTACCAGGTTTAGTTGCAGTACGTTTTCTTTCCAGAGAGGTCTAGGTAAGATTTTCAGCGGCATGGTAAGTGCGGCACTTCCGATCTTTCTAGAAAAATAAGATTTTGAGGAATTGAGTCATGGATTAAGTTGGTTTAACCTGAATCATTGGATTAAAGGTGTATGATGCATGTCTTGGCTAATGTAGGTCAAGTTGTGTGAACAATTTATGCCTAGAATGATTTCTTTGTCTTTGAATGTGTAGGGTCGCTTGGAGTCAACCATTGTCAACGGCGAGGATCGGGTCTAGACTCATGGAGGAGCTGAGGCCCAAAACGATCGAGGATGTCGGGTGAGTCGGTGAGCTCAAGCATGGCACAAGAAAGGCAGGAATGTTGAAGGCGAGTTCGAACGGCAGGATGGCGCCATATAGCTTGCACGAGTCAAGTGAGCCGCGGTTCAGTGGAAGTACGATGAGAGAGACTTGGCATCACGTGGCAGACTAGTGGTGCACCTACACGTGGCAAGCATGGTGATTGCTTGCAGTGGTTGGTGATGATCGGGGTCAAGGAAGGGTATTTTGGTAGTTTGACCAAAATACCGAAAACCATCATAGATCAAAACCGCGGTGTATGGGCGATGCGTTGGAGAGCGATTTAGGTCAAGGTGGAGCTAGTTGGATCAAGACTAAAGATTTAGCAGATGCCACTTATGCGCTTTGAAAAATGTGCATAAGTGAATTTATGAGAGTAAAACATGTATGTGGGGTTAACGGGTTTCTCCTATTGTAATAGTGGATAGGATTCATTAAGGGGTGTAGGTGGTTGGTTGCCCACCTATAAAAGGTGTTGGGATGGAGACATGTAGAGTTAACATCTTTTGCTCTCATATCTAAGGTTAGGATTTGAGAGTGAGTGCCTTGTGTGCTCTTTGTCCTCCAAGGTGGAGTGGCTGTAAAACTTACCTTCTCAAGTAAGGAATATATCAATTATTTTGCATCTTTTGTGTCTCTCTTATTTTTGATTGATGTGTTTGACTTTTGGTTGGCTTTGATTTCTTTTCTTTCTCTCTTGTGATCTTGCTATGCTAAGAACGTGTAAGAGATGGAAATAATCCTTGGGAATACATCTCTACCAATCTAGACACTTTGATAGCAAGTTTCACAAGAAAACTCGGTTTTCCTTGATTATGGCCTCTTTGATTCATCTCTTCATCTGAGGATTTTTGGCTAGGATTTTTCAGTGTTCTAGTTTACTGTAATATGTGAAAATATATCTAGAGCTATCTTGGCTATCATCTAACCATGAGCAAGTTGTATTCATCGTTTGGGGTTTTGGCTCGATTTTGGTGCAACCTTCCAACAAATTGAAAAAGGTATCAACTTTGACCATGATTTTCATAATTGTTTATTGAAATAGGTTTATGATATCCTAGATAGATCTCTACAAATTTTCATGTCATTTGGATCTACGGATCAAAAGTTCTCTCAATTTTAGATTTTGAAAGCGTGCTGAAAATACTGTTCATTCTGATTCTACTGCAGCAGCGGAAGTACCGCAGTTACTGTAGCATAGTACAATAGTTACTGTAGCAAGTGGTAGTACCACAAATTTAGCTGCGATAGTTCTATTTTCACTAATTTTTCTTGGGTTTTCAGTGTTTCTAATCGCTGATTTTTGTTGTGATTTTCCATTCTAATCTTCATAGCTCTATAGCTATTGAAGTGAAAGATTTGTGAATATTTGGGGAGAAATTTCAAGGCACCATTCACCCCATCTGTTGCCATCTTCGGTCTTTCAATTGGTATCAGAGCCCGGTTAGCTCTTCTCATAGATCTTAACCGATCTTTAGAGCCATGGCAACAGACAAGTATTCCACCAAGCTACCTCTCTTCAATGGGGTTGACTATCCCTTTTGGAAGAGCAGGATGGAGTCTTATGTTCAGGCTCAAGGGTATGTGATCTGGAGAAAGGTTAAGACTCGGTTTGTTGTTCCTGCCGATGAGCACATCACAGCGATAAATACACCAGATGTGGAGGCAAATTCTAAGGTAAGGAATATCATCATCCAAGGTCTTAGCCGGAATGAGTTCGATCGCATCTCTCATCTCACGTCGGCATACGATGTCTGGGTAACCCTCAATACATACCATGAGGGCATCACCCAAATCAAGACTGTCTGATAGGACCAGTATAAGCGAGAGTACAACAAAATCGAGATGCTTGCTGGTGAATCCTTGGATGAGTGCTTTGGCAGATTTTACAACATTCTGAGCAACCTTCGAGTTGTTGGTCTCACATACTCAGATTCGGATAATGCTCGCTAGATGCTTTCTACCTTAGACCTCAAGGTTTGGGAGATGAAAGTGACCACCATCAAGAATACGACTGATTTGTCGACCTTGACTCTTAATGCATTGTACTCTCGCCTTAAGACTCATGAGATCGACATTGTCTCTCACAAGACGAAGTCCCAGTCAACGGCTTTGGTCACCGATCTCACTTCTTCTCTAGAGCATCATCTGATGGTGCTTCTGGTTTCTCTTTGGCTACTTTGTGCGAGATTAGCGATGACCAGTTTGAGCATTTTTCAGAGAGTGATCTAGCCCTCTTGGCCAGAAAGTTTTCAAACGCATACAAGAGGGTTAGAGAGAGGAAGAGAGGAGATGCAGTGATCTGCTTCGAGTGTGGTGGCCGTAACCACATTCGAGTGAACTGCCCAAAGCTGGAGAAGGGCAAGAACGACTACAGTAGTATAAGCAAGAATGACTACATCAGCAAGAACTGCAACAAGAAGCCCCCAGCTCATGATCAAGGCAAGGAGAAGAAGTATCGTAACCTTGATAAGGCTAAGAAGCTCTTCCACCATGTCCTCACTACCTTTGACAACTTTGACTTCAGTGACATGGAGGGCTGGAGTGACAACGATGGCAAGGATGATCTGTAGAAGGACACTAAGGATGACAACGACTTCACGGGTATGTGCTTCATGGTTGACGAGAACGACATCAACGATGACGATCTCTAAAGTGACTCTGATGAGGTATGTCCCTCATACGACCAGCTCAATTATGCTTGTTAGAAAAAGTTTTATGCTAGGTCTAGGACTAGGTGTGTTGAGTAATAGAAGGAGGTAGAGAGCTTGTCATGAGAGCTTACTTCACTTAGATCTGCTTCTTCCCCTGATGATTGCGATGTATGTGCTTCCTCGCTTGGCGATATGGAGAAACTAAACACCTCGCATCATAGCATGATTTCTAAGCTGGATTTGTTTAAGGTGGAGAATGTTAGTTTGCTAGCTGAGTTAGAGTTGTCTAGGGTTGCTCCTTTACATTCTGATTTTGTTGAGACTACATTCTACACCTCATGTGAGGATAAGGACAATGTTTTTAGAGGTTGTATACCATACTCCTTGATTTGTTTGAAATTTGTGATAGCTGTACTAACTTGAAGATTAATTTAAAGAAGACTGATCATAAATTGCTAAAATGCAAACTGCTTTGCTTGAGCCTATTGTTTCTTATGCCAACTGCCCAAAATTAACTGCTGAACTTGAATCAATTTCTAAGCAATTCATGACATGTGTGATCACAACAAGAAAATAAGTCTACGGGCTTTGTCTAGGGGATTTCTGACAGTAAGATTGTGCCACGTACTGCTTCGACCTCTTGGAAGGCGAAGCCTCATCATGCTGCTTCAACCTCTTAGAATGCGAATTATCATTGCACCTTCTATCAGAAGGATGGACAGTGATTGAGTTCTACTTTAGGCACTCCAAGATCATGCGAAGAGACTGTGTTCGTGCTCTTAGGGGTATTCAGGGTCAGCGCCAGACTCAAAGTGCTCCTAAGACCAACACGAGGTTTAGAGTTGTAGATAGCTCTTCTGGCTTTCATGGTTTTAGGTAGTATCGAGACTTGGTTTTCAGGGTTCTTCTGGTTTTTGGTCCTCGAGTTGCTTTTGGTCAAGGTGTCCGCCGTCCTGAGGATAGACCTTGTTTTCCCCATCGAGGCAGCTATCCACGGCGTGATCAACATACTGTTGTAGGTCAGACTCACTCTTCCATAGCGGTCAGATCGAGTACTGGTGTTAGGTCTGCTCCTAGACCTCCTATGTCTGTGAGAGGCGGAGTGCATAGTGTCACAAGAGATCAGTCTTCTGCTTCTATTACTAGATTTACTGCTCATCATGTGACTCAGTACTGAGTTTCTAGATCTACTCTTATTTACCCCAATACTGAACCACCGATGTCTGATTCTCTTTGATTCAGGTTCGTCGGGCTGGGAAGGGAAAGGTTTGGCTTGTCAACTCCGACTATTCTCGACACATGACCGAAGACTCCTGTTGGTTCTCTTTCCTAGCCTGAGCTTCAGGTGATAAGATGATCACTTTTGGAGACGCTTCTTTTGGTCGAGTCATCGCTAAAGGTACTATATGCATTAATGATTCGTTCATTCTTAAGGATGTTGCCTTAGTAAGTAAGCTGCGTTATAATCTGCTATCTGTTTCTCAACCTATCGATGATTATTTCGAGGTAAGTTTCAAGCAAAATGCTTGCAAAATTTTTTATTCTTCGGGGAGTCCAGTTTGCGGGATTTCTAAATTTGGGAGGATTTTTTGTACTGATTTTGTTGAGTCTTTTGGTTATTCTCTCAGGTGCTTAGTTGCTTCAGAGCCCTATGATATCTCTTTTTGGCATAGGAAACTTGGTCACATTGGCTTTGATCACTTGACCCGAATTAGCGGCACGGTCTCATTCGTGGTCTACCGAAGCTCAAGATGGTCAAAGACTTAGGTGCTCCTTGCCGGCATGGCAAGATGGTTACTGGTTCTTACCCTCCAGCCATTGTGACTATGGCTGACGCACCAAGACAGCTTCTTTATATGGACACTTTTGGTCTAGCTAGAGTGCAGTCAGCCGATGAGAAGTGGTATGTTCTTGTTGTGGTTGATGACTTATTGAGGTTTTTTGGGTGTTTTTCTTAGCCTCGAAAAATAAGACCTTCAGCCATTTTCGTGGTCTGTTCGGTAGGTTGTCCGTTAAACTCCCTGGTGCTTTATGAGCAATCCGCGGTGATAATGGCGCAGACGTCAAGAACTCTTACTTTGAGAGTATCTGTGATGAGATAGGTGTAGAGCATTAGTTCTCATCTCCACACGTCCCGCAGCAAAAATGGCATAGTGGAGAGGAAGAACCGTACCTTGGTCGAGATGTCCAGGACGATGCTAGATGAGTATGCTATACCTAGGAAGTTTTGGGCTGAGGCTATAGCCACCACATGACATGTTTTAAACAGAGTTTTTCTGAGGGCACATTTGCATCCCACTTCTTATGAGTTGAGGTATGGGCAAAAGCCCGATGTCTCGCATTTCATGTGTTTGGTTGCAAATATTTTATTTTGAAGTCTAGGAATCTAGATAAGTTCGAGTCACGCTCATCTGATGGTATCTTTTGGGTTACTCGACTTCTTCGCGGGGTTATAGGGTCTGGAGCTATGAGTCTAGTAGGATCATAGAGACCTATGAGCTAACTTCGATGAGGCTAGTCTTGGTACTAGGCTAGACATCTCAGGTCCAGTTGTGCAGTCTAAGACTATCTTCGTAGATGATGAAGAGGATGGAGATGAAGGTTTTTTACCTGATTCAATGTCATCTTCCCTTAGGTGCCTACTTCTACCACTGCACCTCAGGGACATCAGCGCTTACCTTCTAGTTCTTTTGGAGCTAGTGGCTCTACTCCTACCTTCATAGCTCGTGTGGTAGAGGCCACTTCTTCTCATCCAAGACCTCCCTGTCACATCCAGCATCGTCATCCTCTGGAGAAAATCATAGGAGATCTTCTTGAGCGTGTCACACGTTCAAAATCTGGCTTATCTCACTTCTGTCTATATTTGCCTTTGTCACCTCTTTCGAGCCCAAGGATGTCTGTCATGCACTCTCTTACGAGTCTTGGGATAATGCCATGCATGAGGAGTTAGAAAATTTCGAAAGGAACAAGGCCTAGTTGCTTGTTGAGCCCCCTAGTGGTCATAATGTCACAAGAACCAAGTGGGTCTTCAAAAACAAGCAGAGTGAGGATGGGGTAGTCATTCGAAACACGGCTAGACTAGTAGCTCAGGGTTTTCTCCCAGGTTGAGAGTTTAGATTTTGAGGAGACCTTTGCCCCTATAGCTAGGCTAGAGACCATCAGGATTTTGCTTATATTCACAGCGTCTAAGGGCTTCAACCTATACTAGATGGATGTCAATAGTGCATTCCTCAATGGGTATATTGAGGAAGAGATCTATGTTAGACAGCCTCCAGATTTTGAGAACACCAAATATCCAAACCATGTCTTCAAGCTTTCCAAAACCCTGTATGGACTTAAGTAATCCCCTAGAGCTTGGTATGAGAGGCTTAAGTCCTATTTGTTGAGTCATAGGTTTGAGATGGGTAAGATAAATAAGACCTTGTTCATCCGCAAGCATGGATGATATTATCTTTAGTGTCTCTTCTCATGCTTTTGTTTCCCAGTTTCCAATGTCATGAGCATAGAGTTTGAGATGAATGTGATGGGCGTATTGAGCTTCTTCTCAACTTTCAGATCAAGCAGACTTGGGAGGGTACCTTCTTGAATTAAGGCAAGTACACTCAAGACCTCTTGAGACGCTTTGACATGAGTGATGGCAAGACGGTATCGACTCTGATGGCAACCTCACTTACACTCGACCCAGACGAGGATGATGAGCCGGTACATCAGAAGGAGTACCACAGCAATGATTGGCTCCCTCCTGTACCTCACTACTTTGAGGCCAGACATACATTTCGCCATGTGTTTGTGTGCTCGATTTCAGGCTTCTCCTCGCGTCTCTCACCGTCAGGCAGTGAAGTGCATCTTCAGGTACCTTTGAGCTACTCTAGACTATGGTATATGGTATTCTTCTGCTTCCTGTCTTTCTCATAGAGCATACTCCGATGCAGACTTGCTGACTGTAGAATAGATAGGAAGAACAACTCTGGCACTTGCCAATTCATTCATACTTCTCTTGTTTCTTGGTCTGCTAGGAAGCAGTCCAGTGTTGCACAGTCCACCGTAGAGACCGAGTATGTTGCAGCTGCTAGTTGCTGTAGTCAGGTGTTTTAGATGGTTTCGACCTTATAGGACTTTGGGTTAGCCATAGATAGTGTTCATCTCTTCTGTGATAACACTTCTGCCATTAACATTTCCAAGAAGCTAGTGCAGCACTATAGGACCACACATAGATATTCGATATCATTTCCTTAGTGACCAAATGGAGAAAGGTGACATAGTGCTTCAGTTTGTGGAGAGTGACCACCAATTGGCTGACATTTTCACCAAGCCTTTAGATTGCTCGGGTTCATGACATTGCGGGGAGAGCTTGGGGTGGTCTGTCCTTCTAGCTTAATCTGAGGGGGAACATCATATATTTTCTGTATTATATTGTTCATATGCTTCTTTTTTATTTTGTTGCACTTTGTTTATTGGGTGCATTTGGGTTAGTCTTTCTAGCATAGACTAGAGTGGTTATTATTCTCAGTTGTTTAGACTTCTTCCTCTCATCTTGTGATCCTAGAATGCTGCTTATTAGTTACTTCTCTTCTCACTAGGTTGAGTTCACTCACTTCTTTTAGGTCTAGCGAGGGTTGGGCCTCCTTGGGTAGATAGGGAATGTGTTTACTCCTTGGTATTTTAGATGACCAGCTGATAGTTTTAGAGTCATATGGGGTAGATGAGAGCAAGTCTGAGCCAAAGTATTCCTTCTATATTGTCTATACTTTAAGGACTGCCATTTCTTCTTTCCATACGAGCTTCTTCCCACTTGCTTATTGCTTTGGTTTAGGGGAAGTTCATTGCTTCTTCCCACTCAACTTAAACCTAATTGTTTCTAAAATTGACTCAATTGTTCAGGGGAAGCTGGGATTTTTATTGCATTATATTTAATTTCAGCAATATGCATTGTAATATAAATACATGGAGCCATAATTATTATTCTTGTATGACATGATAAAACTGTTTTACATCTTGCCATGAGTTATGCTAGATTGCAAGATTTATCATGCCCTTTTATGTGTAGCGTAGCTTTTGTCATGCTAGCTTTATTAAATTGAACAACTTGAATTAAATCATGTCTTGTTGGATCTTGCGATTAGTCTGGCTCTAGTGATCCTCTTATGATTCATGCCATGTCAAATAAACTAAGGTGAGTCTTGAATCTGTATTGAGTTTTAGATTGAGCTATGCTAGTTCATTAGTGAAGCATGAGTTAGTATTAACTCTTTGTTCTTGAACTAAGCCAAGAAAATGCAAAAAGATCTCTCTTGTACTTCCCACTTGCTATTGCACTAGGCATAAATTCAAAGAGAGTTTTGGATGACCAAGATTACTTCCATAAGCTGTTTTGCTTAGATTGGTCACATAAGGCTTGAGATCTAGCATATGGCTAAGAAAACAAAATCTTATGAAAAATAGTTGATGCTGACAATGAATTTCTGAAAATGCCAAATGCACTAAATTTCCTCAATTTCAAGTAATATCTAGTGCTTGAACACAATATCTCAATCTTGAACTTGTAACACTCTAAATTAACTCAATTATAGATTCTTGGTTCTACTTAGAATATTGACATGGCTTGATTCATTTTTAGATACCTTTAACTAACCTATAATCTTGAGTGACTTGACATGTTAAACAATCCATTTAATTTAGATTATGGCTTATTTGGCTTTAGCTTGACTATACATGGTTTGGCATGATCTAACTAGCACTTTTACTTTTTATTGCTTGGTCTAATATTTGTAAAGTCACTTTGGATAATCTCCATGGCTCTTAATACTTAAAATGAATAAAATACAGTCACTCCATTTCATTCATGCTCTATCCTCTTTCATGCATCTTAATGACTCCATTGTCAAAAGGGGAGAAAGATCGGGTAAAAATGCATATCTAGAGCTTGTTTTGGAGTTTTTGTACAATTGATTTTATTCTCACCATGATCAAAGTCAAACAGAATAATTGTTCTTTCATATGGATCTAGAGTGAGATTTCCTGACTCATTTGGTGGATATGAAGTTTTTTGGTGAAAAGTTATCATTTTCAGTAGTTTCTATCTATTTCTACCTCAAATGGTCACTTTTAGCTCATCAAATTCTTCTCTCGACCATTTGGAGCTCTCTTTGCAAAATTCTTTCTTTTCTAAAACCACCTCTAATTTGCTTTTTGAAAAATTGTCAATGGGTTCATCAAGGGGGAGATTGAAAGACCATGTGAGAACGTTTATGATACTATTGTGATGAACCATTGCAATGTTTGTAGAGTGGTTAATTAGTTTTGCAAAGATAGCATTTGATTTGAACTATTTTTTGGAACTATCAGGAAAATCGAAAGTACTGCAGGTATTAGTGCAGTAGTTCCGATTTGCAGAAGTACCACATGCATAAGTGTGGTAGTACAGCTCGGCAGAAGTACCAGGTTGAGTTGTGGTACATTTTTTTTCTAGAGAGGTCCTGGTGAGATTTTCAGCGTGCAGAAGTACCGCTTTGGGTAGCAGTAGTACCGTAGAGCGAAAGTACCGGCATGGTAAATGTGGTACTTCTGATCTTCCCAGAAAAACAAGATTTTGAGGAATTGAGTCAAGGATTAAGTTGGTTTGACCTGGGTCATTGGATTAAGGGTGCATGATGCTTGTCTTGGCAAATGTAGGTCAAGTTATGAACAACTTGTGCTTGGAAACGATTTCTTTGTTTTTGGATGTGCAGGTCGCTTGGAGTCAACCATGGTTAATAGCGAGGATCAGGGCTAGTCTCATGGAGGAGTTGAGGCCTTGAATGATCGAGGATGTCGGGTGAATCAGTGATGTCAAGCATGGCAAGAAAGGCAGGAATGTTGAAGGCAAGTTCGAACGATGGGATGGCGCCGTGTAGCTTGCACGAGCTAAGTGAACCCTGGTGTATCATCCCAAAAAGGGAACTACTGCAAAAGAAAATTTTTGGCGTTATTCGAATTCCTTAAGTTGGTTTCTTGCCAAAAGCCCGATTAATAAAAATGCAAACCTTGGAATCAAGAACCAAGGTTGAAAATCAAATTGAAAAAATCCAAATCTTCTTGGAAGTTTTAATTTCAAATTTAAATTGAAATCCGGGTACTCAAAACCAAGAACGGAAGTTTCAAATCAATATAAAATCTCTCCCATCCAATCTGCATATCTGAAAATTTAAATTAGGAAAATTAAGAATTATTTCTAAAAAATTCAAACCATCTTGAAACTAAAATGTTGAATCCAAAATTCTAAATGAAGCTTTCAAATTCAAAACCTAATTACAAATCTAAACCTGAAACTTAAAAATTCAAAATTTTCTTCTCAAATTTTGGGCCCGGCCTGTTTTCCCTCTCGGTCCAGCCGGCCTTTTTCTTTTCTCCCCCGGTCTGCTTCGTTTTTCATTCCTGGCCCATCTAGCCCTATCCTTTTCCTCCCGTCACGCCACACCGGCCAAGCTTGCGCCGCCCGACTCCGCTCGGTTTCGCCTAGCTCGCCCCCGGTTTTCCCCGTCACATCTGCGTCGGCAACCGTACCACCGGCCTACCCAGGCGCCATTCCCCTACTCTACGCCACCACCCATGCCCGGTGTACTCCCAGCCCATCCGATGGTACTCCACGCCCATACCCTCCACTGAGCGCGCGCCTACCTCCCCCTCGCCTATATCAAGGCTTGAGCTTCCCAGTCCCTTCCCTTGCCCCCTTCTTCCTCCTTCAAGCCAAGCGCAACTCGAGCTGCCCCTGTGTGCGCCGCCGGCCACCACCCCATCCCAGCCGCCTCCGGCAAGCTTTCCATGAGCCACCGCGCCACAGCGTGCCCCCAGCCGTCCACTGCCTCTCCACTCGGCTAATCGATGATTCCTCGCTCGAGCATGCAGCACCCTTTCCATCTTCATTTCTAGCCGGCCGTCGCCATTCCCGTCGCCGTCCTCTCCTCGAACACTCCGAGACCGATTCTTCGCTATGGGAGCAGCTCCTTGGTGCCCCGAAGCTACCCCATTTACCGGACGATGCCCTCCGCTGCCCGAACTCTCCCGCCACGGCAACCCAACTGCGCCGCCACTCGTGCACATCACTGGCTTGCCTCAGCCACCCTTCGGCCAGCTCAGCCACTTAGGTGAGCTCCTGGTACTCCACTCGTGCTCATGCGTGCCTTACCTCCTTCCCTCTCTCGTTCGGCCGCCGGCGCCCCATTTCTTCCTCACTATCAGCCACCTAGGTCCGCCATCGGCTCGCCTTGGCACCTCACCTGGGCAACCCATTTGCGGGTCGCTGCCGCCTCCCCGACCTTTCCACGCCGGCGCCGCCGCAGTTCCCTGTGTCGTGCGCCCTCCCCTGTTTTGCTCTGTCTCTGTCGAATGATTTCCTCCTTTCTGTCTCTGTCTCTGTGTCTGTCACGTGGGCCAGCTAGCTAATTGCAATGCATAACTCTTCACCCCTTGGTCTAAATGATGAATCCATGTGCAAATGCTCAAGCATACATTGAAATAATTTGTGGATAGTAATAAGAATAAGAGATTACTTATAAATTCATAATAAAAAGATTTATGCAATTAAATTAAAAACTTAAGATTGGTTAATTATGTGCCAAACAAGATTAATACATTAATCCCCATGTAAAAGGTTAATTAAAGTAAGACTATACCATGAACCCTTTTCCTATTATCAAGAAATTAACATGAAGTTAATAAAATAATAATAATACTAATAATAATATCATGGCTAAATGATTTAATCATGAAGCTTAGGAATTATACCATCTCATCTTGTCTAAATCCATGACAACTAAGGAAATGGCAACAAAGATAACTAACATAATAAATGTATCGTCAAGGCCGTGGTAAAACAAAGCAAGGCAAGTCATCATTTTGATCATATTGATCCTATATTTTATGCAAAACTATGTTCCTTTAAATTATCAACTTGCATGCCTAATTTATTACAGAAATGTATGTCAAAGCTTAAGGTAACTACATGCCCACTTGATTTTGTATTAAATCCAATATGCCATTCCTTAACACTTGAATCACTTGATCCTTGTCACCATAGATATTAATGATAATCTCTACTAGCTATTAATCATATTAAATGCCATGCTAGTCTTGTCAAGTCCAGGGTGCTAGTTGCCCTGATCATCAATCTTTAAAAACATAAGAACTAGTTTTGGGGACAGTCACGTGATGTACGTGGCTGAATATTTTGTGACAACTTATTTTATGCTTCTCAAAACCCTCAAAACCTGCTATACCTGTCTAGGCGGGTGGTAAGAGTGGTGGGTGCGGATGTAGCATGAGAATCTGTGGTTGTGGATTGAACCACCCGGACGCATTAAGGACTTAATCCTGTGATGACCTCTTTATGTAAAATAGTACTACCACAAGCTGGCAAAGTGTAGGCTGGGCTGAATAATTTACCAGACCCTCTAGTCATCTCACGGAAGACTGGTGCAAGCAGATAATAAAATCCAGCAGAATGGGACACCGATTAAAGGTGACGTTGCCAAGACTGGTGTCCGAGGAAAGTGGAATCCGTTGGCGCTACTTTGTGGTGGACATCCCACACAACGTATGGGCCCACTGGGTGTGGGGGCAACCCCATATGGGTGAGATGCTAAAGGGCGAGGTATTGTGAAGGCCTCGTGACGATCTCTTAATCTGCGTGGCTAAGGAATTGCGCAGACCCATCGGGTTGATTGTCTCTTGTGGGTAAAGATGTACAAACTTTGCAGAGTATAAAACTGTTCGAGCAGCTGTACCCACGGTTAAGGGCAGACATGGGAATTTTCTTGAGTTAGTTCTATTTAAAAACCATTGTGGGTGGGACAAAAACCGATAAGAGGGATGTACTCTAATTTTGAATTTTCCTGGAGGGACGTACTCCAGTGTGGTTGATAAGACGGAAGTAAGCTAATGATCAAAAGCTAGCATAGGTGGATGGAACCATGTAATCGGTGGATGGAACCAACACCGCCATAAATATTGCACAATTCCAAACTTTTTAAAGCATGTTTGTAAAATGCCAAGTCATAGGAATTTTAGTTATAATTATTGCAAATGTCGCGTTAAGCAAATAAAAGAACCTCAAGCCTCATTTAACAGCCTTGCATCTATTATTATTGCATTCTGTATGGTGGCTTGCTGAGTACTGCCGTACTCACTCTTGCTTAATTACCATCATTCAATCAGAAAGGAAGTAAAGTCAAGCCCTGCGGTGCTTAAAAAGGGGTCAACAGAGCTGGAAGACGATGAGGCCATGGACTAGGTCGCGAACCCCAGTTGGCTACCTGTAGGCAAGTCTTGAGTGTCCCACCTGTGGGCTACCTGCATTTTATCGTTTTCGGCCTAATCGGCCCATGAGTAAGTATTACCGTATTATTTACGCTTTCGCATAATATGTTTTTGATATACAGTAATGTATTTGTGAGAACTATCTACTGATCCAGAGAACAATATGGTGGAATCATAGAGGATCTGGGTTTGCTAACCCGAAGTCTGACACGTGGTTCAGTGGAACCAGGATGGGAGAGACTTGGCGTCGTGTGGTAGACTAGTGGTGCACCTACACGTGGAAAGCATGGCAATTGCTTGTAGTGGTTGGTGATGACCGGGTCAAGGAAGGGTATTTTGGTAGTTTGATCAAAATACTGAAAACCATTTTAGATCAAAACCATGGTGCATGGGCGATGTGTTGGAGAGCAGTTTAGGTCAAGATGGAGCTGGTTGGATCAAGGCTAAAGATTTAGCGGATGCACACTTATACGCTTTGAAAAACGTGCATAAGTGAATTGTGAGAGTAAAACCTCTGTTGTCGTAGGGGTGGCCCCCACCTAAGCCCAGCGGGCCTGTTAGGAGGTTATAAGAACCAAAATAACATGTGTAATGACATAAATGCCCCTAATGGGGATGCATGAATGTAAGGGCATAACTGTAAAAGTATACCCCATGTGAATATATATATGAAGATGAGGGGGAGGGTGAGACAGAACACTCCCACCTCTCCACTACCATCTCTCTCTCTGTTTGGTCTGTAACCACAACAGTTGGCGCCGTCCGTGGGGAGGACGAGGACAAGCCTGAAGACCGAAGAAGAAGGATGGCACCGAAAAAAGCTTCACCAGCGGCGGCGAAGGGAAAGAAGACGGCTGGGCCGGAGCGGCGCGTGAATACCAGGGCTTCGGCATCGGCCGCCGAAGGAGTCGGCGGCGGCGTAAGCGCAGTGGTCGCGGGCATCGACGCTCGCGCTACAACGACCGACCCCACCAGCGCCGCTACCACGACATCCAACCCCGTCGCGGGTACTGCGGCGACAGCCCCCGCCACCCTCGCCGGTAGCGCGGATCAGACGGCCGGGGGTAACCACGACGAACCATCCGGCGGATCTGGAGTTCGCGAGGCGATGGTCCCTGCACCGACCCGTCCGCTGGGCGTTCCGGCGGACCCGACAGCACCTGTGGTGGAAAACGCCCTACTAGCAGCCCTCAACGCGTTCCAGCGGGAACTAGGAGACCTTCGCGGAGCCGTCCGCGATATACAGGAGGCTCGGAGCCAGCAGGTCGCGCCAGTAATCGCGCCCGAGCCCGCGCCGGAGAAGGCGGACAGCCGCGAAGCCCCCACGTCCAGCCGCGTGCCATTGAGGCGCGTAGATCCGGAGTCCCCGTTTTTGGCGGGGCTGCAGCAGGCGGTGTGGCCCGAAGACTTCAAGTTCCCTAGCATCACCAACCCGTACAAAGGCGACACGGATCCTCGCGAGTTCGTGCGCGTGTACGAAATCGCGATCGAGGCCGCGGGCGGAGATGACACCACGAAGGCGAAGGGACTCCCCCTCGCGCTGCAATTGGAGTGGCACTCTCTTGGTTTTTTACCATAGAGCCGGGCTCCATCTACGCGTGGGAGCAGCTTCACGACCGCCTTCAAAGCAACTTCCAAGGAAACTATGTCGAGCGAGTCGATGCGGACCAGCTCTTCGCTGTGAAGCAAGGACCCTCGGAGAAGCTCCGGGACTACTTCCAGCGCTTCGCCAAGATTCGATGCCAGGTGAAAGACATTAATGAAACCACCGTCGTTAATGCAGCCATACAGGGCCTTCGTCCGGGCCCGATGGCCGAGTACAACGCGCGGAGACCAATCAAGACAGTCGTCAAACTCTTCGACAAAATGGACGAATATGCGCGGGCGGAGGAGGATGCGCGAAGACGCAGCATCACCGGCCTCGACCTCGTCCAGAGGGAGCGCCCCCCGCGCGAAGCGGGGGCGGGTGGGCCCCCCTCGAAGCAGGGCCGCGGCCGAGAACCGCGCGGAGGCCCTCCCCGAGGCGGCGACACCGAGGTACAGGAAGGCTCTTCAAGGAGCGGGCGTAAGCCTCGGCGCCGCCAGCGCAGGACACAGGCGGCTCATCATGTCCGCGACACCGAGGGCACCCGCCGAGGACCCGACCCCGCCTCACGGAGGGGAGACCGGGGGTCGGAAGGCAGACTCGATTACGGCGGCCAACCCCAAGCAGAACAAGAGCTCCTGCACTATGGCAAGTGGTGCGAGGTGCACGGCTACGGCGATCATTACACAAGGCATGCGCTGCAGTCATGGAGCTGCGGGGGGTGACGGCCGGGTCTCGGGCTCCGCCCCCAATGGAGGGCGCGCAGCATCGCACCGTCAACGTCATCACCAGAGGCTCCTCCTTAAAAGCTCCCGGGGAGCAGCCGCAACTGTGGATGCCGCCCCGCAACATCACCTTCGACTTGAACGACGCCAGGGGTGTGGAGTACCCTCACCAAGACCCCCTAGTCATCCAGGCCCACATAGCACGTTGTGACGTCAGGCGCGTCCTTGTTGACGGGGGAAGCTCCGCGAATATCTTGTTCGCAGAGGCTCTCGACTGTATGGGGATCCCACGAAGCCGGCTAGAGCAGCCAGGAGCTCCACTTCAAGGTTTCGGGGGTCAACCGCTGCAGGCCTTGGGGCACGTGTCCCTTCCGGTCACTTTCCGTCAGGAGGGCAACAAGGGTAACATCCGGACCGAGCATGTCATCTTCGACGTCGTCGATATCTCGCATCCCTACAACGCCATACTGGGTCGGCCCGCCAACAACTCTTTCGAGGCGATCCCACACTACGCGTTTTTGTGTGTGAAGCTCCCGGGCCGGGAGGGTGTTATCACCGTCTTCGGCGATCAGGACCTGGCCAGACGGGCCGAGGTCGGCAGCCGTGTTCCGCATCACCCGGTGCATGCCCTCTCCGGTGCGCGCGGCGACGGGCCCTCCGCCCCAGGATGGACGCCCAAGCCTCGGCCCGAGGGCGGAGTCAAGAAGGTGCCACTCCAAGCGGATCAAGCAAAGGCTTCGGCGTATGTCAATGGATCGGCAACAGGCGGCCAAAACAGAGGTCGCGAAGCTTCTTCGTGTTGGGGTCATCCGCGAGGTCCACCACCCAGAGTGGCTCGCTAACCCGGTGCTAGTCAAAATGGCCAGCGGGGCCTGGCGCATGTGCATCGACTTCACAGCACTCAACAAGGCGTGCCCGAAGGACAATTACCCCTTGCCGCGCATCGATCAGCTGGTCGACGCCACTGCGGGGTGCGAACTCATGAGTTTCCTGGACGCCTATTCTGGCTATCACCAGGTATACATGGCCAAAGACGACGAAGAAAAGACCAGTTTCATCACACCACTTGGGACGTTCTGCTTCGTCAGAATGCCCTTTGGCTTGAAGAATGCCGGCGCTACCTTCACCCGCCTCGTCGCTATTGCCCTGGCCGCCCAGCTCGGGAGGAACATTGAAGCTTATGTCGATGACCTGGTGGTCAAAACTCGGCAACTTGCTCTGCATGGCCGGGACCTCCAGGAGACCTTTGACAACCTCCGGAAGGTGGGCATCAAGCTCAACCCCGACAAATGTGTCTTCGGGGTGCAGGCGGGCAAGCTCCTGGGTTTCCTCGTCTCCGGACGGGGCATCCAGGCGAACCCCGACAAAGTAGACGCCATCCTGGGTATGGAGCCGCCCAAGACTACGCGGGAGGTCCAGAGGCTGGCGGGCCGCATGGCAGCACTAAGCCGCTTCCTATCCAGGGCGGCGGAACGGGGCTTGCCATTTTTCAAGACGCTCCGCGGGTGCGACGGATTTCGTTGGGATGGAGATTGCGCGAATGCCTTCAACGAGCTCAAGGAGCACCTGGCCAGCCTCCCCACACTGGTCGCCCCAGCACCAGAGGCTCCCCTCCTGCTCTATCTGGTCGCGTCAGCCACCGCGGTCAGCGCCGTCCTCGTCTTAGAGGAAGGCGCCATGCAGCGGCCCGTCTACTTTGTCTCCGAAGCCCTCCAAGGTGCCAAGACAAGATACACGGAACTTGAGAAGCTTGCCTACGCGCTGGTCATGGCCTCCAGGAAGCTTCGGCATTATTTCCTGGCCCACCCGATCACAGTGCCTTCCTCGTTCCCCCTGGCAGAGATGCTACACAATAAGGAGTCCACAGGGCACATCGGCAAATGGGCTGCCGAGCTCGCTCCCTTCTCCTTGACGTATGCTTCGCGAACGGCAATAAAATCCCAAGTCCTTGAGGATTTTCTCGCCGAATGGACCCCGCCGGCCCAACCCGTCCAGATGCACGATGACCCCGTCTGGATGCTCACGATCGACGGCGCTTACGGCGTCGTCGGCGCAGGCGTAGGGGCGGTGGTCGTCACGCCCGAGGGGCAGCGTTTGCTATACTCGGCGTGCCTTGCCTTCCCCGCCACCAACAACATGGCTGAATACGAGGCACTGCTCTTCGGCCTGGCGAAGCTCAAGGCAGTTGGCGCGAGACGGGTGCTAGTCCGCACCGACTCGCGCTTGGTAGCTGGTCATGTGGACAAGTCATATCAAGCCAAGGACCCTGAGTTGGCCAAGTACCTCGCGGCCGTGAGGGCGAGGGAAAGGCACTTTTTGGGCGTCACCATCAAGGCCATCCCCCGCGCGAAGAACGACCAGGCCGACGCCCTCGCTAAGGCGGCCAGCCAGCAACTGCCCCCCTGAGGGGGTGTTTTACGAGATACTAGCGTAGGCGGCCATCACGCAAGATAACCGGGACGCGGCACTCGTCCACCGCATCGACCGGCCAGGTGATTGGCGAGAGCCCATCTTCAATTTCTTGCAAGGCATCGCCGAGCCCGACGACCCCGCCGAGCTTCGGCGCTTGCAGCACCGTGCAAGGTCCTTCCAGGTATTCGAAGGGATACTCTACAAGAGGGGGGTTTGCACACCGCTCCTGCGCTACCTCTCGACGGAAGGGGGAAAGGAGCTCCTGGCGGAGATCCACGCGGGCGTGTGCGGATCCCACCTGGCGCCGAGGTCGTTGGTCGGCAAGGCGTTCAGGCAAGGCTTTTACTGGCCAACCGCCACCACCGACGCCCAGGACCTCGTCCGTCGGTGCCAAGGGTGCCAGTGGATGGCGCGCATCGTCCGCAGGCCCCCGACGAGCCTCAACCCCATTCCCCCGGTGTGGCCACTGGCACGCTGGAGCCTCGACATAGTAGGACCACTTGCCCGAGCTCCAGGGGACCTCCGATTCGTGGTAGTCGCGCTGGAGTATTTCTCCAGATGGCCGGAAGCGGTTGCCCTGGCCAAAGTAACTTCTGCGGCCATACAGCGCTTCCTATGGCAAAACATCATATGTCGCTTCGGCGTGCCCCGGGAGCTCACGGTTGACAATGGCCTGCAGTTCGACGCCACCCTGTTCAAAGACTATTGTGACAGCATGGGCATCACCCTCTAATTCGCCTCGGTAGGGCATCCCCAGTCCAACGGGGCGGTCGAACGGGCGAATGGCGCCATCTCCGCCGCCATCAAAAAGTGCCTGGTCGGATTGCCGAAGGGCAAGTGGCCAAGCGAGCTTCATAGCGTTCTGTGGTCACTTCGCACAACGGTAACGCGCCCGACGGGATTCACGCCGTTCAGGCTCCTTTTCGGTGATGAGGCGGTGACGCCCGAGGAAATCAAGGCCGGCCTCGTGGAGGGTCCTCGTCCAAGCACCCGAAGAGGAGAGCCGTGTGTCCTTGGACCTCCTCGACGGGATACGGGCAGATGCAGCCCACCATGTTGAGAAGTACGCGCGGCAGACAATGCGTACTCGGGACCGCTCCATATGCCCGCGGGGGTTCAAGCCTGGGGATCTCGTTCTTAGAGTAGCGCTCCAGGCAGAGACCGTTGGCAAGATGGAGTCCAAGTGGGAAGACCCATACATCGTGATGGAGGCATTGCCGAAGGGGGCATACCGCCTCGCCACGCTCGAGGGACAAGCCCTCCGGCACACATGGAACGCGGACAGGTTGCGGCGATACTACGCCTAGAAGCAGGACAGCAAGCGTAGAGCCACCAGCCCTTTGTTATGCGATACCCGCCCGCGCAAACGGGAGTTCAATAAAGGTTGCTGTTCCCAGAGCATCCCCTGTCCGCGCTGAGCAGAACAAAGTCTACGGACTATAAATAAGACGTAGCGTTGAGCCTAGCTCCGCACGCACCAGTCCGGGACTTTAAATAAGACGTAGCGTCGAGGTCCGCCTCCGCACGCGAGAGTCTACGGACTATAAATAAGACGTAGCGTCGAGCCTAGCTCCGCACGCACCAGTCTACGGACTTTAAATAAGACGTAGCGTCGAGGTCCGCCTCCGCACGGGAGAGTCTACGGACTATAAATAAGACGTAGCGTTGAGCCTAGCTCCGCACGCACCAGTCCGCGGACTTTAAATAAGACGGAGCGTCGAGGTCCGCCTCCGCACGCGAGAGTCTACGGACTATAAATAAGACGTAGCGTTGAGCCTAGCTCCGCACGCACCAGTCCGCGAACTTTAAATAAGACGTAGCGTCGAGGTCCGCCTCCGCACGCGAGAGTCTACGGACTATAAATAAGACGTAGCGTCGAGCCTAGCTCGCACGCACCAGTGTACGGACTTTAAATAAGATGTAGCGTCGAGCCTAGCTCCGCACGCGACAGTCTACGGACTATAAATAAGACGTAGCGTCGAGCCTAGCTCCGCACGCACTAGTCCACGGACTTTAAATAAGACGTAGCGTCGAGGTCCGCCTCCGCATGCACTCTACGGAGTATAAATAAGACGCAGCGGGGGGACGCCTCCGCGCGCACTCTACGGAGTATAAATAAGACGTAGCGTTGAGCTTAGCTTCCGCACGCACCAGTCCACGGACTTTAAATAAGACGTAGCGTCGAGCTCAGCTTCCGCACGCGCGAGTCTCCGGACTATAAAGGAAGTCGTAGCGTCGAGGTCCGCCTCCGCACGCACCAGTCTACGGACTTTAAATAAGACGTAGCGTTGAGGTCCGCCTCCGCACGCGCGAGTCTCCGGACTATAAAGGAAGTCGTAGCGTCGAGGTCCGCCTCCGCACGCACCAGTCTACGGACTTTAAATAAGACGTAGCGTCGAGCTCAGCTTCCGCACGCGCGAGTCTCCGGACTATAAAGGAAGTCGTAGCGTCGAGGCCCGCCTCCGCACGCACCAGTCTAAGGACTTTAAATAAGACGTAGCGTTGAGGTCCGCCTCCGCACGCGCGAGTCTCCGAACTATAAAGGAAGTCGTAGCGTCGAGGTCCGCCTTCGCGCGCACCAGTCTACGGACTTTAAATAAGCTGTAGCGTTGAGGTCCGCCTCCGCACGCGCGAGTCTCCGGACTTTGAATAAGACGCGGATGCCCTCCCTGCGCGCTCTACGGAGTATAAACAAGGTGCGGAGGTCTTCTTCTCCCCTTCACGTTCGGCGGCAGGTAGCGCCAAGAATAAGGTACTACTCGGATTTATTGCAAAAGCAAAGGGGTTACATGGTTACAAGCGTAAGAACCAGTACATCATCCCCCTGCCCTACCCGATCAACCGCTCAGCCTTGGCGCGGTGCGGACGAACCCGTGCCGCCATCGCTGCGACGCTGAAGGACCCTTTCGAGCCACTGGAGGAGGTCCCTCTCCCCATGCAGCGTCTGCTGCACGGCGACCCTCGCTGCACCCTCCCCAAAGCCGCCCCAGATCCGTTGATGGAAGTTCTGCAGGCTAGGCCCGATGGAGCGGATGGCGTCCGACAGGACCTCTGGTCGGTCGGGAAGATCCAGTTGAGGATTTGCTAGCTCATGGGTATGTCTACACCCACGAGTGTGAAGCAGGGCGAGGGCGAAGCACGCACCAACGTAGCCGCAGTGCTCGCCAAACGTTCTGGCGCCACGAAGAGCAACGCCGGCCCCCTCCTCAATCAGCCCGAGCGTTTCCGACAGGGCCTCCGGCCCGTGCGTAGTGTCCGGCACTCTGATGCACAAATCTCGGAGGGCCTGGTTCAGAGCCTCCATGGCCCGCCACGCCGACATGGACGCATTTTCCAGGGCGCGGCTATTCTCGGCAGCAGACTCCACCAGCTGGGCGTTCCTCCCTTCCAGGACGGCGATCTGCTGCACGAAGGCGGCACGCTCCTCAGCCGCGGCACACTTGGCTTCTGTGGCCTCGAGTTCCGCGGCCACCATGGCGCCCTCCAGCGCGCGAAGTTCTTCATCCTTCGCGGCGAGAGCATTGCTTGCTTCACGAAGGGTGGCTTCCAGAGCCCTCCGCTCCCGAACGCGGGCCTCGTCAAAGGACCGGCTGAGGGCAAGTGTCTGGCAAAAACAACAAATCAGCAGGCGTCCAGCAGTACCTTACAAAGCTGAAGCGCACATATTTACCCTCATCTCGGAGGCCTACAGCGCGAGCGCTAGGAGGTCCCCCTCGCATGACGACAACACCTCTCGGTCGAGGCCGTTGTCGGCACGCTCTTCGGCTGCGGTGAGGTCGCAAAATATCTCCGGGCGAGGGAGGAAATCCGAGCGAGCAAGCCCCGGCCCCAACGAGCCAGGATTTACCGCGGCCACGGCCACGTCAACAACAGCGGACACCTGCGGGGCACCCTGCACAAGGCTTCCGACTTCGCGCATACCTCCGCTGCTCGATCCTTCGCCACGTCCGGGAGACTTCGTCTCGCCTGATGTTGGCAGAATGAGCGAGCAGATCGGAGAGAGTCTCGCGAAGTCAAGTGAAGAAAGGGACTCACGCCTACCTCTTGCGCCCCTTGTCGCGGTAGGAAGTGGCGCCGGCTCGATCACCCAGGGGGAGGCGGGCGCCTCGACGGTCGGGGAGGAGGTCTTCTCGGCCGCGCCAGACGCCATAATCCCGCAGCAAGGCCCCGCAACGGCGTATCGACCCCTCGCTGGCGGCGGGGACTGAGTCCGAGGGCGCTTCGCCGGCGGTGGCACAGGCGATTCTTCCGCGGCAACACCGGCTATGGTTACCGTCGCCCCCACGGCTTCCTCGGTGGGGGGCGCGCCCTCGTCGGCCGCTGCGGTTGATAACGCACCTTCAACCGTGGTTTTCTCGCCAAGAACGACGCCACCCCCCGGGTTGACCAGTTCCAACTCAACGACGGCCGCGAACACGGGCTCGTGGGCATCGGCAGAAGGTGCCGGGGGATCCGAGGTGGCGCGCCCCTCCGAAGCAGTATGGCCAGGCCCACCACCAGTCGCACGCCCCGTTTCAGCTGTGCTAGCCACCGAGGGGGCTCCCGGATCGCATACGGCAGCCGGGGAACGGGCCCGACGTCGCGAAGATAACACCCCCGTAGGGCTATCACCGTCCGGAGCGCCCGGAGTCCCGGCGGGAAGCTCTTCCGGCACCGCGCGCTCGGGCACAGTAATGCCCAGAGCCTCGCAGGTGCGGTTTACCCGCCCCTGCTTAGCCGCCTTGACTGCGGACTCGCGAGCCTGGTGCTCCTTAAGCGTATACGGGCCGAGGAGTGCCGCAACCGCGCGCTCCGCATCTTCTAGCCGAGCCACTGCGTAGGAGATCACGTCAGTCAGGCGGAAACCAAACAGATACAACGACGTGCGTAAAGCGTGCTGGGCGACTTACAAGGAGCGGAGGGCGGAAGCAGGCGAGACACGGATGGATCGAACCCGTCCCCGCGGGGACCGTTCTGTCCAACATACTTCCCCCGGGAGGAGAGTGGCGCCGCCCCATACATTGTGAACTCCTCGGCTAGGTCGCGCACGCTCATTCGACGGGCGACACCGACAAGACTCTGTAGCTTTCGCGTGTCGTCGATCTCCGCCTTCAGACTCGGCGTGCTGTTAAACGAGATCGGCCCACCTCAGCACTGCATTCCGCTCTTGTCGGTCACTGTGTAATAGAACCACCGCCGAGTCCAGCCGGGCGCCCATTGCCCCGACGAGGCTGGCACAGGGAACAACGTCGCGCATGACGCCCGGAGCACGAAGTCCACACCGCCGAAGTTGGACATCGCCCCGTTAACCTTTCTGGGTGGACACTGTGCGTCGTGCAGGGTGGCGAATAAGCTCGCGCTGGGGCGCCACCCCTCTGTCCGCATCGCCCACGTGAAGACTGCTAGGCGGAATATCGCGTGGGGCGTCAACTGGGCTAGCTCCAACTTGTAGGCCCGCAGGACTTCGCCCACGAACAACGTGCAGGGCATTCTAAGGCCGGCGTCGAAGAACGCGACAAAAACAATCGCCTCCATTGCCCCGGGCTTCGGCTCCGTCTCGTCCCGGCGGGGTAGGCGAGCCCCATTGCGATCCACGATCTTCCCCTCATCCACGAGTCGCTGCAGCATCCCTTAAGTCATGCGGCTCTTCTCCAGCACACGGGAGCAGCAGCCTCCCGAGTGCTCCATGGCGTTCCACCACTTGTTGGCGCGCGAGCTCCCCCGAGGCACCAGTTTGTACTCCTTGGGAGGCTGGGACACCTCGCCCTGGCTAGGCAAGGAACCGCTGCGGGGATGGTAGGTGGCGTCGTCATGGCTAGCCATCGCTCTTCGCGACAAGGGAAGAAGAAGCATGAAAAGGAGCAACTGGCGTGACAATTAGCACGGGCGGAAGCAGGGCGGCAGATCAAAAAGCCAAGCAAGAAAGGGTGCCTCCACCTCAACACTAGCACCTTATAAAGGCCGCTCGCCTGTCATATGGCTCAACGCCCAGACAGATCAAATTCGCAGCGATTCGGCTGCCCAAGACATGGAAAGAGGAACCGCCGGGGCCAAGAGGGCCGCGCCGGGTAGGTGGCCAAGCGGCGCACAACGCCTCCACACCTTCAACACGCGTCCAACTTCTCGGGGGACGAGGCGAACGGCCGCGGTCACGCAACCGCCCACATCCCACGACGCACCAGTCGTGAGTCGCCACGTGTCCCACCTGCAGAATGGCAGACTGCACGACGCGACAGCCTGACTTCTGCCAGGCCAGGCGTCGGCGTGATTCCAGCCGCCAATAAAAGCGCACTACCAGACTGCAAGGTCACAACAGCCCCGGAGCGCAACCATACCGGTGCCAAGCTCCAATCTCAGCGCAGGGGACGGAGCGCGCGCGTCTTCTTCGACTTAGGCGCCAGCCTCCGCTGCCACCCGTTCGAAGGGTAGGGGACGGAGCGCGCGCGCCTCGGCTTCGACTTAGGCGCCAGCCTCCGCTGCCACCCGTTCGAAGGGTAGGGGACGGAGCGCGCGCGCCTCGGCTTCGACTTAGGCGCCAGCCTCCGCTGCCACCCGTTCGAAGGGTAGGGGACGGAGCGCGCGCGTCTACTTCGACTTAGGCGCCAGCCTCCGCTGTCACCCGTTCGAAGGGTAGGGGACGGAGCGCGCGCGTCTACTTCGACTTAGGCGCCAGCCTCCGCTGCCACCCGTTCGAAGGGTAGGAAACGGAGCGCACACGCGCGTCTACTTCGACTTAGGCGCCAGCCTCCGCTGCCACCCGTTCGAAGGGTAGGCGACGGAGCGCGCGCGTCTACTTCGACTTAGGCGCCAGCCTCCGCTACCACCCGTTCGAAGGGTAGGGGACGGAGCGCGCGCGTCTACTTCGAGCTAGGCGCCAGCCTCCGCTGCCACCCGTTCGAAGGGTAGGGCACGGAGCGCGCGCGCGTCTACTTCGACTTAGGCGCCAGCCTCCGCTGCCACCCGTTCGAAGGGTAGAAGACGGAGCGCGCGCGCGTCTACTTCGAGTTAGGCGCCAGCCTCCGCTGGCACCCGTTCGAAGGGTAGGGGACGGAGCGCGCGCGTCTACTTCGACTTAGGCGCCAGCCTCCGCTGCCACCCGTTCGAAGGGTAGGGGACGGAGCGCGCGCGCGTCTACTTCGACTTAGGCGCCAGCCTCCGCTGCCACCCGTTCGAAGGGTAGGGGACGGAGCGCGCGCGCCACGGCTTCGACTTAGGCGCCAGCCTCCGCTGCCACCCGTTCGAAGGGTAGGGGACGGAGCGCGCGCGTCTACTTGGACTTAGGCGCCAGCCTCCGCTGTCACCCGTTCGAAGGGTAGGGGACGGAGCGCGCGCGTCTACTTCGACTTAGGCGCCAGCGTCCGTTGCCACCCGTTCGAAGGGTAGGAAACGGAGCGCGCACGCGCGTCTACTTCGAGTTAGGCGCCAGCCTCCGCTGCCACCTGTTCGAAGGGTAGGCGATGGAGCGCGCGCGTCTACTTCGACTTAGGCGCCAGCCTCCGCTGCCACCCGTTCGAAGGGTAGGGGACGGAGCGCGCGCGTCTACTTCGAGCTAGGCGCCAGCCTCCGCTGCCACCCGTTCGAAGGGTAGGGGACGGAGCGCTCGCGCGTCTACTTCGACTTAGGCGCCAGCCTCCGCTGCCACCCGTTCGAAGGGTAGGGGACGGAGCGCGCGTGCGTCTACTTCGAGTTAGGCGCCAGCCTCCGCTGTCACCCGTTCGAAGGGTAGGGGACGGAGCACGCGCGTCTACTTCGACTTAGGCGCCAGCCTCCGCTGCCACCCGTTCGAAGGGTAGGGGACGGAGCGCGCGCGCGTCTACTTCGACTTAGGCGCCAGCCTCCGCTGCCACCCGTTCGAAGGGTAGGGCACGGAGCGCGCGCGCGTCTACTTCGACTTAGGCGCCAGCCTCCGCTGCCACCCGTTCGAAGGGTACGGGACGGAGCGCACGCGTCTACTTCGAGCTAGGCGCCAGCCTGCGCTGCCACCCGTTCGAAGGGTAGGGGACGGAGCGCGCGCGTCTACTTCGAGCTAGGCGCCAGCCTCCGCTGCCACCCGTTCGAAGGGTAGGGGACGGAGCGCGCGCGCGTCTACTTCGAGCTAGGCTCCAGCCTCCGCTGCCACCCGTTTGAGGGGCAGGGGACGGAGCGCGCGCGCCTCGGCTTCGACTTAGGCGCCAGCCTCCGCTGCCACCCGTTCGAAGGGTTGGGGACAGAGCGCGCGCGTCTACTTCGAGTTAGGCGCCAGCCTCCGCTGCCACCCGTTCGAAGGTTCGATGGGTAGGGGACGGAGCGCGCGCGCGTCTACTTCGAGCTAGGCGCCAGCCTCCGCTGCCACCCGTTCGAGGGGCAGGGGACGGAGCGCGCGCGCCTCGGCTTCGACTTAGGCACCAGCCTCTGCTGCCACCCGTTCGAAGGGTAGGGGACGGAGCGCACGCGTCTACTTCGACTTAGGCGCCAGCCTCCGCTGCCACCCGTTCGAAGGGTAGGGGACGGAGCCCACGCGCGTCTACTTCGAGCTAGGCGCCAGCCTCTGCTGCCACCCGTTCGAAGGGTATGGGACGGAGCGCGCGCGTCTACTTCGACTTAGGCGCCAGCCTCCGCTGCCACCCATTCGAAGGGTAGGGGACGGAGCGCGTGCGTCTACAACGGAGCGCGCGCGTCTGCTGCAACAAGGCACCTTCCATCCCAGACCTCAGGCTCCCCAGCCACAAGCTTGGAGAAATTCACAGGCCGCAGGGGACGGAGGGGGCCAAAGGACTCGGCAACATGGCTTCGGCCCTGTGAAGCCCTTGACCATGAGAGGCTCCTGTCGTAGGGGTGGCCCCCACCTAAGCCCAGCGGGCCTGTTAGGAGGTTATAAGAACTAGAATAACATGTGTAATGACATAAATGCCCCTAATGGGGATGCATGGATGTAAGGGCATAACTGTAAAAGTATACCCCATGTGAATATATATATATGAAGATGAGGGGGAGGGTGAGACAGAACACTCCCACCTCTCCACTACCATCTCTCTCTCTGTTTGGTCTGTAACCACAATAGTGGGGTTAACGGATTTCCCCCATTGTGTAGAGGATACAATCGTTCGGATATGCATATATTCTTTTTACTTCTATTCCCAATGGATAAAGAACCTTCTGGGCTTGGTAGGTAGTTATCGGCAACACATTTCCCTTTAGAAGGATATTTGCTATGAGACATAACAATGTCGTGAAACTCTTATCGGACCAACCATTACTTGCCTTTAAGTTTAGAAGTTCAAGAAAGGATAACAACCTTGTGTATTGCGGCTTGCAGCCCGGGAACAAAGGTTTCTCCGAGTCCTCCATCAAGCCCTCGAATTAACCAAATTCTCTCTCACTATAGTTCTCTTTTACATCACGTAACATCTGATCCAGATTGTTATCATGCGACCTATCCTCATCGAAATCACAGTTCACAACTGGCATACCGTTGTCTCTCTCAACGATGTTATAACTACCTTCCTGTATAATCTTCTTTTCACCATAATTGTTCCAACATATTTACCTCTTTTTAAAACCCCTTCGAATCAAGTGAGCTTTGAAATGTGATGAGTTGGTAAACATCTTCAGATTATCGCAATCAATGTATGGACAGTACATATGTTCTATCCTCTTCTTCAATATATCCTGCTCAGCCGCTCTTCTAAAAGTAGGCACGCCATTAATGTACTCATCACTCATACGGTTCTCAACATACATCTAGCTTCGGTCCATCTATGTTATGCATGTAACAAATTAGTATCAAATTGGATTATTAATGCTACTATAGCTATCTATAGCCTAATACTTACACATAATTATCATTCACCTTATAATAAATTTTCCATATCTAAATTAATAGTTAGCTACGTACTATGTATGAAGCAATATATATATATATATATATATATATATATATATATATATATATATATATATATATATATATATATATATATATATATATATATATAAAGCAAAAATATATTGAAGTAAAGTAGGAGTAGTGACCCATTCTTAAATTGGAACAAACTACCAATTAAATTAGATCTAAGCCTACCTATCATCTCTCTTTATTACAAGACATATAATTACAAATAAATACTAACATATAATTACCAAGAGCAAATCAATCTACAAGCAGCTAGATCTACAAGCAGAATGCTTTCACCACAAGCAAAATGCTTTCATCAAACTCTCCAAAGCTAGCCGCCTCCTTCAATGCAGCGCAATGAAGATAGATCTGTCGGGACTAGTCTGGCTAGGTATTAATTAATAATGAAGCATATCCCAGATACACCTAATCATGAACTATCTGTAATACATAATTATTATAGACAGTTCTCATTAAGAATCATCTGTGATAATGATATATTTCACAGATGGTTATTATTATGAACCGTCTGTGATAATTACTTATCACAAACGGTTGTATTAATAATCGTCCGTGAATATACATCACAAATGGTTGTAAGGTAGAACCGTCTGTGATAAATACACTATAGATTATTCTAAATGCATTCTCATATATACATACATGCAAATTCATATATATAAATGCAGATTTAGTAATGCCTCAAGAGTAAATATGTATTACTTTGTTGTTTTTTACCAGTCAGTTATACCATCGATTATGTCATTATAGTGAGACCGTTTACATATATAGAATATAGAAAATATAAATTTAGCTACTCGTATTTACATATGGTCAAACAGCGTAGCCAATCGCTTCTTACAAAAGATTAAAAAAAGTATAAACCTATTTGCTTTGAAGTTTTTCTAGTAGTGGAGGTAGCATGATATCTCCATCTTAAAAACTTCGTAGGCAATATGGTCGACATCGGACAGATCAAAATCATCAGTGAACGAAGCCTGAAATGCATCCACCCACTGACGCACTCGTTCGAGTGTCTCCCGAACACCCTCCGCTTGAACAATCAAGTCTAATTGAGCCCACAGACTCTCTTCCCTTTCTTCATGGGTCTCGGCAAGGTTGACTCAGTTGCCCGCCACCTCGACTAAGCACTCCAAGTGACGGCAAGCCTCCTAGAGACATGCAACGTCATTTGTGGAGGACCATGTCGATGGCGAGGTTAGCTCACTGAAGCGAGAGACCAACCAGAAGACACGCTAGAGGAGGATGTCAAGACAGCAGAAGGTGGCCATCAACTGCTTTGGCAAATCCTTGGACATAGAAGGGAGGACACTGTTGGCACATTGTCCTTTCGCAGCATCCTCCAGCATACGACTGGCCAATATGCCAGTTTGGCCATCAATGCCAGCACAAGGAAGAGTAGGGAACCGTTTATTTTTTCTTAAGAGACAAGGAAGATAGACGGGCGGCTGGCAAGGTGCTCATACAGGATCAGCGATGTGGGGATTAATCTCTAGTGGTGGACGATCATTTTATACAACAAGAAATACATCCGACTTATGAGATGAAGAGACGCATCGGGGAGCTAAAACGATCAAAGAGCCACGCTTCGGGGAGACAATGCGCCATTCATGCGTACAAATACATATCACAAATGGTTCCAACCACAAACCGTCTATGATATTCAACTATCGCAGACAGTTCGTATTAATAACCATCTGTGAACTATCATATACAGTTGTAATTAAAAACCATTTGTGATCTTTGCAATTATCACAGACGGTTCATATTAATAACCGTATGTGAATTATCACACACGGGTATTAACAAGAATCATCTGTGATAGTTGCGTATCATAGACGGTTTGTGATAATAGCACAGACAATTCTCCATAAACCATTTGTGATCAGACGTCAAGTATAGCTTGTTTTGTAGTAGTGACTATCGGCCGCTACATGCCGATAGCTTATTTTCATAGAGGTACTCTTTGACATTCCTTGAAATGGTGCTACCACATGTGTTGCATGTTGTACCGCACAGCGGCATGACCGCATGCTATTGGCGGTACAACCGGACTTCGGTAGTACTAAAATTTAGTTAACAGCAGCTAATTTCCAAATAGGTGTGTTTTGGAACATTTTCTCTCATCTGAAAATCGGAACTACCACAGCTGGGGCATGGTACTACCGCATGATCAATATTACCAGACCTTGTGAGGGCGGTATTACCTATATTTAAAGTAATGGCTAGTTTCTATGCATTTAATTAACCTCGAATAGCTGTTGAATAGTGGGTGCGGTAGTACCAGTTACTACGTGGCGATAGTACCACAAATCCCAAGTTTTGGGGATTTTGACCCCAGCGGTCATCCCTGTTGGGTGGAGGCTATAAATACTCCCTCACCAGCAGCAAGCTCTCTTAGCACTTTGGATATTCATTCAATACTCTTGAGCTCTGGCTAGACTCTCTCCAACACATTTAATCTATTTGCACATTTTGTGGTCGTTGAGAGCATTCAAGTGCATTGCATCATTTGTTGATCCTTATGGCACTTGAGAAACCTTTAAGCAAGCATTGTGACCCATTACTCTTGGTATTTACTGGCACCTAAATGGCTTGGAGAAGTTTGTATGGTAATCTCTTCAAAAAAAGATTGTAAAGAGACCAGGCACCGTTTGTGAGTGGTGTGATACTCACCATCTCCGAAGTGGAGGAAGAGCAACCCTAGTTAACTTGAAATCTCTAGACTTAATTCATGGAGCCGGTCTAATTTGTTTTGGCTTACCTTAATGTGGACTAGTGAAGACTGTGAGTCTCCGATATTACAGGAAAAATATCACGTGTCTCCATTGTGGTTTACTCTCTAGTCTTTATTTTTTACATTTATATTTTTAGTGCTTATATTGAATTGACTTGCGCCGTTTGAAGTGTATCTAGTTTTGACATTGCTTGTGGTGTCTTAGTGAAACCTAAAATATTTAGGTTTGAATAGTGCAAAGGTTTTTTTAAGCTCATACTTGCTAAAAGTTGTGTTTTAGCCAAAATATTTTAAAAACCTCCTATTCACCTCCTCTAATCAGTTATCCTTAATCACGCACCTCTCTCCATCTTTCTCAGGCTGCACTGATTCAGACCAAAATTGCCAAATCCGATGGCATTGGCGCATGATATCAAGGGGCAATTGGCCACCAAATGACTTGGTGAAGGGCTGAGAGCCACTCTGGCATCTAGCTTGTCCTCGGTGGCAAGGAACATAGCTACGACAGGCGGCGATACGTCTGTAAAGAGCAAATGGGCGATAGCTGTCATTTGAGAGCTAGGGATGGAACATGTAGTGGCAGCGGCCAGGTCGACGAGGCAATGGACACTAGGCAATAACTACACATAGTCGTGTACTGGTGCACGCAGGCCATGCACATCAGACTGTATCAACACAGTTTCATCTTAAGTTATTTCGTAATTTCTCTAAATTATTTTGTATTTTTTCTAAATTATCTATAGATGTAGTATCTAGCACGAAACAATTTTTACTTTTTTGTTATTACGGATTTTTATCTTTTATTTGTTAACTCTAAATATTTTATTTAGAAATCTTGAGTCCGCCACTGGTTGCAACACTCACGCACGACTCCGTGTCAGCTCCCGCTCGCTATGCTCCCCCATGGCCCTACACCCACTCGCCGTCGTGCTTGCCCATGGCTGTCGCACGCGAGTGCTGTTACTGCATCGAGGAACTGGTGTACGGTGAATTGAGAGGGAAGGGGAGAGAGAGGCGTGGGCATTTGGGATCAAGGAGACTCACGAGCACACGGGATGGAGCGAGTTGGGAGAGAGCATTGCTTTAGGATCCGTGCGATTGACTATCCGACGCTGAAAAGCTATTCCGTTGCATTGCATGTTAATGGTGCATCGTTCCCTAGTTTTTCTCGTTCAGTTAACACCACAATCAAGCAACAACCACCAGGTTTTTAGATATAGACTGAAATCTAGCATTTCATCGCTAGTTTGGATGGGCCCGTTTCCCGCGTGACGTAATAGCCCACTTGAAACATATGTTTAGGTTGGGGGAGCTAGAGTGGAAATTTTCTGGCCCAGTCCCTAGACGATGTACCTGTGAGTAAGAGCAACTCCAGCAGGGCCCCTACTTGAGCCCTCAACCCTCATATTTGAGGGCTTGAGGCAAAAATGCAACTCCAGCAGGGCCCCTACTAGAGCCCTCAAATTTGAGGAGCCCCTCAAATCCCCCTCCCACCCCTCATTCCTGGGGGCTCTAGGCCAAGCCCTCAAAATCCTGTTGAGTCAGTTTCCCCTCCCGCCTCTTTCCCTTCCCGAGCGAGCTCCCAACGTCCTCCCCGCGCGCCCCTTTCCCCGCCCGCCTCCCTCCCGAGCGCGTCGCCCGCCTCCCTCCCCGCGCGCCTCCATCCCCGCCCGCCTCCCTCCCGAGCGCGCCGCCCGCCTCCCCGCTCTCCTCCGCCCGCCTCCGCCCCGGGACGCCGCCTCCCCCCTCCCCGCTCTCCTCCGGTCGTCTCCGCCCCGGGACGCCGCCTCCCCCGCCTGGATCCGGTCGTCTCCGCCCCGGGACGCCACCTCCCCCGCCTGGATCCGGTCGTCTCCGCCCCGGGACGCCGCCTCCCCGCCTAGATCCGGTCGTCTCCGCCCCGGGACGCCTCCTCCCCCGCCTGGATCCGGTCGTCTCCGCCCCGGGACGTCGCCTCCCCGCCAGATCTGGCCATCTCCGCCCCGGGACGCCGCCTCCCCCGCCTGGATCCGTGCCGGCCTCGCCCCGCCCGGATCTGGCCGCGCCGTCGCCCGAGCGCCTCCCGGCCACCCGCCTCCCCGCTCTCCTCCGCCCGCCTCCCTCCCGAGCGCGCCGCCCGCCTCTTTCCTCCCGCGCCGCCACCGCTCCCCGGCGATTCCTCCCGCGCCGCCACCGTCCTCCTCGGCCTCGCCGTCGTCGGAGGAAGCGAGGAGGCGGACGAGGAGGGAGAGAATGAGGAGTGGGTCCCATGTGTCAGTTGTAGTGGAATGGATTTGAGGGCTGAAATTTGAGGGGTGCTGTTGGAGTAGATACAAAAAAACAGGGCCCTCAAAAGTAGGGGGAGCCCTCAAATAAAAAGTAGGGGCCCTGTTTTGAGTAGTACTGCTGGAGTTGCTCTAATCACTGAGTAGATCTCTCTTACAGAGACGCAGACATTTGCTTCTTTCTTTCGTAACAAGTCAATCTTGCTTGCAGTCGCTGTGAACTCGTCGTTGCATGAACAACTGTCCCAGTGCAGGTGCGAGAATGCACCAGTTGTTTTAAGAAGACAACCATGTCATGTTTTTGTCGTAATCTTCAGATCTTAGCTGCCAATCCGCCCTATAATGCAGATTTGACGAAGCAAGTTGCCCAATTGGGATTCGGCCTTCACCCTTCATACCAGCAGCCAACAGCCCAGCGCACGCAGTGCAGTGAGTGAACTAGTCTTACACGCACGCTGGCCAGCAGGGCGAGCAGTGGCGCAGCGCAGCCGAGCGAGCAGTCAGCAGAGAGGGCGCCGCTAACCTTAGAAGCGCGGCGGCCAGGGGCGCGGTGGCCTGGGCGCGGCGCGGTGGCCAGGGAGCGCGATGGCCATGGTGGATCCGTGCCTCCATGGATGAATGTTGCTATTGCTTCGTCTTTTACTGGCTTACTGCAACTTGGGGGTAGGTGGATAAGGATTACGTGTGGATTGTGCAAGTTTGTTGCACATCTTTTGGATTCTAAGATAATAATTTGTCCTGTGCGTTGCTGTTTTTATTTTTGTGCAGGATTGGATACAGTATGAAATTATGAATGTATGATCACTGAAGACAATGGGCTCATACTCTAGGCAAGGTGTGTAAAATCGAACCTTTTGGTGCTTCCCTTGAGTTATGCCAGATTGCCCGTGGATCCCTTTGGATTAATGTCTTTATCACAAATTGATGATGTTAGAAATTGGCCTATTTAATTATGGCCTATTTCCTTAATTCCAAAGCATGCATGGTTTAGTACCATATTGCTAAGGCAGGGTGAGGAAGACCGATTTATAATGTGGAGTCCTCACCACTCCTTGAATATAGATAGAGATGGTATGAGGATGGTTCTGTCTAGTCACACGTGCGCGCGTATTCGCGTATTTTCGTGTGAAAATAGCGTGACTTGTGACCTACGACGCGCGACTGTGCCGTGACGTGGCGCACCACTTGGCAGACCAAATCCATCTTTATTTTTTGCTGAACCCTGCACCGCACTCTCTCTGTTTGAATGAGATTCAAACATTTGAATTTGAGGCTTTACTGGGGTTTTGATGATAGACAGTTACTAGTGGATAAATGGCTGGTTGAATGTGTCAGTTACCAGTGAGTAAATGGCTGTTTTAATCATGTCAGTTATCAGTCTGTCTATATATACATGGAGACGTCCAGAGTGTAAAATAGAGAGAATCTCACTGCCTCCATTTTCAACTTCCCTAAGATTTTGTGCTCAAGTATCGTGTTGTCTGAACCTCGTCGACCTTTCGTCCCGGCATGCACCTGGAAGGATGGAAAGCGGCTATCTCCGAACCGTTGCCGCAGAGAGTACCTGCACGGGGCGGCAATAAGGTTTCTGGGCAGCGCATCTGCGCGACCGCTCACTGCACTGCGACACCTACGTTCTGCACTGCGTCAAGCCTGCGCGGCTTCCTGTTCTTCATCAGGCTAACAAGTAAGTCGTTCGTGCGCACGTTCGACTTCGTTACTATATTGTTTTTCTTGTGTATGTTCTAAGTATGATGAGTAGCTTGTTGTTAGTTGTGAGTTTTGCATCATTAGTTTATTATTTCTGTCTCCTAATAAAACTTGGAATTAAAATATTGCCCACATTTGTAACAATCCAGAAACCTTATTGTGAATTTTGTTGCAATACAGCAATGGCTAGTGCTTCTGATGCGATGAAACCTGAGAGGTTTTCTGGTCAGAACTTTCGTAGATGGCAGACTAGAGCCCAGTTTTGGCTCATGTCTTTGGGGCTGTGGTGGGTTATCCACCCACAGTATCCATTTACGATTGAGCAGTACATGCAGTTTGAAAATGCGAACAATACTGCTCTTGGCTGCATTTTGACTGTTCTGGCAGATCAGCTCTATGATGTGTACATGGACTACAAGTCCGCCACAGAGTTGTGGGATGCACTAGAGCACAAATATGCAGAGGCAGAAGCAGGTCGCTGGCTCTACATATGTGAGCAATTTTTTGACTTTAGTATGGATGAGGCTAAGTCCATAGTGGGACAAGTTCATGACCTCTAGCTACTAGTCGGTGAGATTGCACACCTGGGCTATGCGTTGCCTCCAAAGTTTGTGGCTGCGGGCATTGTTGCTAAACTCCCTGCCTCTTGCGGGATTTTGCTACTAGCTTGAAACATAAGAGGGAAGAGATTTCTGTTGAGGATCTCATTGCAGCCCTCGATGTGGAAGAAAAAGCAAGAGCAAAAGATGCACCTAGCACATCTGGCCAGAACAATGCAAACGTCATACAGAAAAAGGTTGTCGCTAAGAAGTACAAATCCAACAAACCGAACAAGACAACTAGCTTTAAGAAGAAAACCGAGAAAAAGGATTTGAAGGACATCATCTGCTTTGTGTGCGAAAAAGACGGTCATATGGCGAAGGACTGTCGTTTCCACAAGATCAGAGATGGTAAAGAGCCTAAGAAGAAGGCTGTTAACGTGACCATAGGCGAGGCCTCGACTTCAGGAGGGTATGGTAATTCACCTGTTGTCTTTTCAGCTTGTCAATCCACTGATTGGTGGGTTAATACTGGAGCTAATGTTCACGTATGTTCTGATATTTCCTTGTTTTCTTCTTATCAGGCAGCAGGGGCTTCATCCGTCCTAATGGGAAACGGGTCGCATGCTTCTGTTCTTGGTGTTGGCACAGTGGATCTGAAGCTTACTTCAGGAAAGATTGTTCACTTGAAGAACGTGCAACATGCTCCTACAATAAAGAAGAACCTCGCTAGTGGTTCTCTCCTATGCAGGGATGGTTATAAGTTAGTTTTTGAGTCAAATAAAATTGTAATGTCTAAGTTTGGGAAATTTGTTGGTAAAGGCTATGAGAGCGGAGGCTTGTTCCGCCTAAGTATTTTAGAGTCTTGTTATAATCTGAATGTTGCAACTGGTTTAAATAAATGTGAGGCAAATATTTGGCATTCTCGTTTCTGTCATATTGGTTTTGATAGTATTGCTAGAATGTCGAGATTAGATTTAATTCTAAAATGTGAAATTGTCAAACGATCAAAGTGCCAGCCATGTGTGCAAGCAAAGCAACCTCGAAAACCCTTTAAGGGATTAGAGGATGAAAAGAACTTGGCACCTTTAGATCTTATTCATTCAGATTTGTGTGAAATGAATGGATTATTGATAAAAGGAGGCAAAAGATATTTTCTAACTTTTATTGATGATGCAACACGCTACTGCTATGTGTATTTGCTGAAAACTAAGGATAAAGTTTTAAACTACTTTAAAACTTATAAGGCCGAGGTTGAGAACCAACTAGAAAATAAAATAAAAAGATTAATGTCTGATCGTGGAGGAGAGTATGTCTCTCATGAATTCTCCCAATTTTGTTCTAAGCATGGAATAGTCCATGAATTTACACCACCATATTCACCCCAATCAAACGGGGTAGTTGAGAGGAAAAACCGGACACTAACAGATTTGGTTAATGCCATGTTAGAGAGTGTCGGTATGCCTAAGGCATGGTGGGGGAAAGCTATTCTAACAGTAACTTTCGTCCTAAACAGAGTAATCACTAAAAAGAGTGAGATTACTCCGTATGAGGGATGGAAGGGGAGAAAACCTAATGTTAATTTTCTGCGAACTTGTGGGTGTTTGGCAAAAGTCAATATACTATTGCAGAAAAAGAGAAAGTTTGGACCAAAAATAGTCGATTGTATTTTTCTAGGATATGCTCAAAATAGCACGGCCTATAGATTTTTAGTAGTCAAATTAGAACCTCCTGAAATTATTGCTAATACAATAATGGAGTCTAGAGATGCTTCATTCTTTGAGAATATCTTTCCTATGAGAACAACATGCAGTACTTCACGAACAGAGAATGTTCAAACTGATAATATTGAAAGTGAGAATAATCAAACTTTTGAACTTCCCACCATTTCTAAACCAATATGTGATATCCCTGAGGAGGATAACAATCTAGTCGCAGAAGCTCCTCGTAGGAGCAAGAGACAAAGGGTTGAGAAAACCTTTGGTGACGACTTTATTGTATACCTCGTGGATGATGTGCTAAAAACTCTTTCGGAGGCTTATGCATCTCCTGATGCTGAGTATTGGAAAGAGGCAGTCCATAGTGAGATGGGCTCTATCATGTCTAATGGGACTTGGGAGATCACAGATCGTCCTATCGGATGTAAACCTGTAGGATGTAAGTGGATCTTTAAAAAGAAACTAAGGCCTGATGGAACTATTGAGAAGTACAAGGCAAGACTTGTGGCCAAAGGTTACACCCAGAGAGAGGGAGAAGATTTCTTTGATACCTATTCTCCTGTCGCCAGACTAACTACCATCAGAGTGCTCCTTGCGTTAGCATCTTCCTATGGTCTACATGTTCATCAAATGGACGTGAAGACAGCTTTCCTTAATGGAGAGTTGGAGGAAGAAATTTATATGGATCAATCAGATGGTTTTGTGATTTCTGGACAGGAAAACAAAGTATGCAGATTATTGAAATATGTGTATGGCCTAAAACAAGCACCAAAACAATGCCACGAGAAGTTTGACAAAACTTTAACATCTGCTGGCTTTGTTGTGAATGAAGATGATAAATGTGTGTACTATCGTTATGGTGGCGGTCAAGGAGTGATCTTATGTCTGTATGTAGATGACATACTTATATTTGGAACAAACACTGCCGTAATTGACGAGATCAAATCTTTCTTATCTCGGTGTTTTGATATGAAAGACTTAGGAGAGGCAGATGTCATTCTGAATATTAAATTAATCAAAAGCAAGGATGGGATTACTTTGAATCAATCCCATTATGCTGAGAAAATATTAAGCCGGTTTGGTTTTGAAAACCGTAAAGTTTCACCAACACCCTATGAAGCGAGCATTAAGCTTCGAAAGAACCAGGGGTTAGGAAAAGATCAATTAAGATATTCACAAATTATTGGGTCACTTATGTATTTAGCTGGTGCCACAAGACCTGACATTTCATTTGCTGTGAGTAAATTAAGTTGGTTTACGTCTAACCCAGGAGATGATCACTGGGAGGCACTTGAAAGAGTGTTGCGCTACTTGAGAGGCACAACATCTTTTGGAATACATTATACTGGACACCCTTCTGTTTTAGAAGGATATAGTGACTCTAATTGGATCTCTGTTCCAGATGAGATCAAAGCTACAAGTGTTTATGTATTCACTTTAGCTGGTGCTGCAGTTTCATGGAGGTCTTGCAAACAGACCATATTGACGAGGTCAACCATGGAAGCAGAACTTGTAGCACTTGACACAGCCACAGTTGAGGCTGAATGGCTGAGAGAGCTTCTATTGGACTTGCCATTGGTTGAGAAACCAATACCTGCAATCGTAATGTACCGTGATAATCAAACAGTGTTGGCCAAAGTCACAAGTACAAAGGATAATATGAAGTCCTCTAGACATGTGAAGCGTAGGCTTAAATCTGTCAGAAAACTGAGAAACTCCGGAGTGATTGCTGTGAACTATACTCACACTGAGAAAAATCTGGCAGACCCTTTTACAAAGGGGTTAGCACGGAAAGTGATTTCCGTTGCATCTATGGACATGGGAATGAGACCCATTTAAGTTACATCACAATGGTAACCCATACCTTCTTGATCGGAGATCTCGTGACTTAGGCAATGGGAAAATCAAATTGATGTTGTAACAAGAGAGTACATACTTATTGTACCCATGTCCTAATAAACAATGTACTTTCGACTGTATGGAAGGTTGGCATAAAGCCTTAATGTATTCTGTTGTCCAAATAAGGAAAAGGTATTAGCCTGCAAGATACCTAGAAAGAATACACCTACTTGAGCTTAACTGTGTGGTCGCAGTTCACAAGAACGGGGCGTTCTCTAGAAAGCTCATGAGCAGATAAGGGAGCATGACCATATAACGCTCCGTTTAGGCGTGGTTCATTGGCAGTCTAGTACTAGTTGAGATTTCAAGTGAAATCTGATCACGAAAAGCTGTGAATTCAAGGCATAGTCCATTCATCAGCTGTGAGAATGTGAATCTTGTCATTCTAGGTGCAAGTTCAACCCGTACGGGACTTACACTAAAAGACTGGTATATTAACAGTACTTCAGCACAATATCTTTGTCATATGTTTATTTGTTGCTTTGGAATTGGTGGGGGATTGTTAGAAATTGGCCCATTTAATTATGGCTTATTTCCTTAATTCCAAAGCATGCATGGTTTAGTACCATATTGCCAAGGCAGGGTGAGGAAGACCGATTTATAAGGTGGAGTCCTCACCACTCCTTGAATATGGATAGAGATGGTATAAGGATGGTTCTGTCTAGTCACACACGCGCGCGCGTATTCGCGTATTTTCGCGTGAAAATCGCGTGACTTGTGACCTGCGACGCGCGACCGTGCTGTGACGTGGCGCGCCACTTGGCAGACCAAGTCCATCTTTATTTTTTGCTGAACCCTGCACTGCACTCTCTCTGTTTGAATGAGATTCAAATGTTTGAATTTGAGGCTTTACTGGGGTTTTGATGATAGACGATTACTAGTGGATAAATGGCTGGTTGAATGTGTTAGTTACCAATGAGTAAATGGCTCTTTTAATCATGTCAGTTATCAGTCTGTCTATATATACCTGAAGACGTCCAGAGTGTAAAATAGAGAGAATCTCACTGCCTCCATTTTCAACTTCCTTAAGATTTTGTGCTCAAGTATCGTGCTGTCTGAACCTCATCGACCTTTCGTCCCGGCGTGCACCTGGAAGGAGTAGCTTGCTGTTAGTTGTGAGTTTTGCATCATTAGTTTATTATTTCTGTCTCTTAATAAAACTTGGAATTAAAATATTCCCCACATTTGTAAAGATGATTTATACTTGCAAGATCGCATCACAGCAACTGAGCAACATGTTCTGTTGAGTCTGTTCAGCTTGTAAGCTGTTGGTGTTCTAGAGCTATGCTGCAACAAGATTGAGATGTGATCCAAAATGTTGTGGCTCCCATGGAATTAATGTAACATCACAACATGTTCTGTTAAATCTGTCCAATTTAAGCAATTTGATTTTGTTAGAATTATGCTGCAACAACTTCTTTACTCCTACTAGGAGGCTCTAGTGGCCTAAATGACCCATACTAAGTCATAGGGTCTGTTCTTTTCCTCTGAAGCTAGCGGCTTTTGGTTTTTGCTACAGTACCTAACTTTCAAACGGAGTATTTTTTTCAAGATGGGGTCTACAAGTTAAACGATCTACACGTTAAAAGCCCAACATCTGTACCAGCCAAAATCGCAAGTGAGTATCTGTCTCTCCGTAATCTGTACCATAAACAACCAAACTTCAAAAATTTCAGCCAAAAGCCATAAGCCACAGCCGTTGCTAAACAGGCCCTATTAAGACAATTGATCACCAAGGGCATAGAATAATGCTCCTAGTCTTTTGTAACCTTTCATACTAGTGCAAGTTTTTTGTCGTTGTTTATGACAGAAATCTTTTTATATACTAGTAGAGAAAAGAAGAGTGGATGTCTAAACAACAAGACATTCTTGTGGAAGCTGCTAGCAATCCTAGGATTATCAAGTTACACGACGTTTGCTGGCTCCCTATTAGGGGTGGAAACGGATCGGATACGATCGAATAGTCTCAAATACGAATACGAATCCATATTTCTAAAACGAATATGAATACAGATTCGAATATTCTTAAATACGGATACGAATATTGTCGAATACGAATACAGATATTTTTCAAATACAGATTTTCTCATATACGAATATCGGATAAAACGGATTCCTAGTGGTTTTGCCGATTTTTTTACCGGTTTTAAACCGCCTAAATTCAAATTTTGAATCACAAAATTCATACGAATTTTTCATGGGTTCTAGAAACGGATCGAATACGAATCGAATAGTCTCGAATACAAATACGGATACGAATATTCTCGAATACGAATACGAACATTTTCGAATACAGATTTTGCTTACCACATTCATGTTTTCTCGGATACGAATATCGGATAAAACGAATTATTCGTTACCATTTTCCACCCCTACTCCTTGTTGATTATGTTGACATTTGCATTGCATATATACATGCTTCTCAGTCAATAAAATTGTAGTTTGCAGATGTCTTATGTTCGTTTTGCTTTGCAGAGTAACCAAAGTAAAGTAACTAAATGAATTGTGACACTACTGATCTGTCTATCTTTCACAATTGATAGGTTATTTTTTCTACGGCTCATTTATAACTGTGAATTAAGCTTCATTAGTGAGGTATTTCCAATGTCTTACTGTAGCACCCTCAAAAAAAATTTCTATCCCTAACCGATCTCTCTCTCCTATCTCTATATTAACTCTCTCTCCCATCGAACGGATCTCTCCCCCAGCTCCCTCTCTCTCTCCTCCTGGGCGGTGGCGGCGCCATTGGTACCGGCAGTTCACAGCAGCAGACTGTGAGGCGCGGGCGGCCGAGCGCCATAGGCGGTGCTACCGGCCAAGCGGCGTGGGCGGTGGCGCAAGGGAGGCGGCGGCACAATGAGGTGCAGGCGGCATGAGTGGTGGCGCGTGGCCTCGATAAGAGGGCGTGCAAGCAAGTGCCGGCGGTGGCATGGCGGCGCGCGACGCTTGGTGGTTGATGGTCGGCGGTGACGCGACAGCCTGGCACAACAGCGTAGCAGCGGCGGTGCTGGTCGGCGTGAGAGCAGGCACGGACAGTGGCACCTCGGTGGCTTGCGGCAGCAACTCTATCGGCGGGGGGAGCGGCCGGTGATGGCTGTGGCGGCCGACGGCGCGGGCACTCGAGGGCGGCAGCCATGGATGCGGCGTGGCAGCACGGCCATGAGGCGCTGGCGGCTGTAGGACCTGGGCAGCTTGTGGCGGTGGTTGGCAGTGACCAGGAGCGGCGGCCGGCGACCAGTTTCATCGGTGGGTTCCTGTTGGCCGGGAGCACGGCCAAATCACAATTGACACACTATTTTTGTGGGCTACGCAGTGGGTGGCGTTTCACACGACCGAATAGCAAGTCACACGGCCGAATAGCGTTTCGCGCGGTGTTTTCCTGGGTCAGGCAGCAGGCCATGGTTCGTTTGGCTGACCGGCGATTCGCGCAGTGAATATTTGCAAACGCGATCTTTGCCGGCCAAACCATCTCCTGCGGCCTTTCCACAATTTTATCTTTGCACCCATCTGATCCGCCTCTATTCTCTCCTCGTAGGTTCACACGTGGCCTTTGAGGAACCGTTCGGACAGTTGTGCAGCTCGGATTCCTTGTGCAGCATGTCCGTCAAGCGTGCTCAAAGCAAGTACCTCGCGGCCGTGACCTTTCTGTTTCGCAAATCACATGTTTCCAGTTTACTTATCATCTTGTCATTGAGTATAATTATCATGTTAACTATGCTTGCTTGACTAATATCATATCGCTAAAATCATATCATTAAGGTCACTTGGCTAATATCATATCGCTTAGGTAATATCACATCACTACAATTACCTGGCTCATATCATATCACTTGGGTAATATCATATCGCTAAAATCACATCACTAAGGTTACCTGGCCAATATTATATCGCTAAAGTTACCTGGCTACTAGCATATCACTAAAGCTTATCTGGCCAATATCATATCACTAATATTGTCTGGTTATTATCATATCGTTCATGTTTGTCTGGTTATAGACTTTTAATATTATATTCATACTATGATGTTCTTGGTTATTTTATTTCACCCGCTTTTATGTTTATTAGGATGCTCGGTTAAAATGTTCTAGAGTTTATGCTTTTAATTAGTGTTTTAGAATCCATACTTAAATCATTAATGGAGGGTAGCATATGAACATGTTTTAGCTTAGGTTTAAATTATTGATACTCTTTTGATATTAGAACTACTATGTTTTAGTTTTCTAATTTTATGGTCCAATAATTGTATGATGTTGTATTTGAGCTACGAAGGATGTATGTATTAAACCTGTTAATCTGACTAATAATCACTTATCACATAATAAACTTGATTAGTTGATAACCTTGCGTGAGCTATATTATAATACCTCACCTTGCGTGAGCTATATTATAATACCTCTTTAGGATAATTCCTATATCATTATCACCTTATCATTATTCCACATCGTCCTCATGTCAGGAACTATGTCTCTCCATTTTCAACCCTGACACCTACCTTAGTTTCCTTAAATTCATACTATATAGTATGTCTATGATGTATCAGTTACCTTATCACCATATTATCATCCTCTATCATTCTCATATCGGGAATTCTGTATCTTCATTTTCAACCTTAGCAAATCCTCTCACTTTTCCTAATTTTATCTTAACTGTCTCTTATTTCCTTAATTTCACAACATATAACATGTTAATAATATAATGGTTACCTGGCCTGGGATTATCCACATATAGGGGAGATTTTCACCCACCTGGTAACGTATGGGGGCCATACACTCTCGTTACTCAGGATATTACACCCCATCTGCGGTTATACAGTCGAGGACAGCGTTGTGCCTGACTATTCTCATATAACTGGTATGTGGGGAGTAATCGCCAGTGCCATTGCTATAACTTGCTAAATAACATTTACCTTTAATGCCACTGTTCCTGTTATCTCTATCTCCGATCCGTATCAGTGTTTTCGATAACCTAGTTTCATTGTAGTTAACCTGTGTCAATTGCTTGCTTGCTTTGTTTGTCCTTGACATATCCTACTTGCAGTACCTGTCTTTTACTCACCGTGTTGCGACCGTTGTTAGGTACTTGCTGAGATTTCCAAATCTCACGCATGCTCTTTGCAATATCAGGTAAAAGGCAAGTGTAGTGATAGCATCATGTATGGGTGGGAGCACTCGAGTTTTCATCACCGTGGCTTGCCACTATTTGTTGTTTTATTTGTTCTTTATCGATTAGAAGTGGACCGGTCCCATGTTTCAAGCATTTATTTCAGTCTCTGTTGATTCTTTAGTAAATTACCCTTAAAGTTTATTTACTCATGATTTCTATTATTGATTTTATTATTCTTCACTTTGGCGATGACGTTCCATAGTAGTATCTTACATCGGTATGTGGGGTGCTACACTTACCGTTATCGACATATGTTTACATGTAAATTATAATTATTGATTCTATTTTATATCATATACTCTTATTAGTGCGATCGCAACGTAATTTGATCATAGATTGTTTTACTTTTAGGTAATACTATTTGTTTTACGCTTCCGACTCCGTCCTAGCTATATTTTAATCCTAGGTCCACCATTGCAGTGAAACGTCGGCATGTCCTAAAGTTTTGAACTGAACTGGTGTGCTGCTCGTATGGATTGTCATGGTATTTGGATAAAGTACGCACTCATCTCCCAGTTCCTATCACAACGGGATAAGCACGAAGATGGCTAAACAACATATCTTGAAGAAGAGAATAGATTAATTCTTGTTAGGATCCCTAACTTAACTTTTCTAATAGACATACAATCCTAATGTTTATTCTTATTTATCTCTAACTGAACTTTCATACTGAACTATTAAACCAAGGACGTCCTCCTGGACACAACATCAATCCTATTGGACTCCATCTTGGGCACCGACTATCCTTCTGTTTGGTGCTGTCCGAGTTGTACAAGGACTGCTGCGGCTGCGCGGGCTGCACGCCTTGCCCGTTGTTGCCACCCGTATTCTTGAGATCTTCTCTCTTTTTCTAACGATTAATCAGAGAATTTCTAGCAATTTGTTTTTTTATGATTTAAGAATTATTGTGGGAATTTTTAGTTCTTAAAATGAATGTAGTGCTTTTAATCTCACCGGTTATTTTTAGATATATAGATACGCAAACACCAAAGAGCTCAGGACCCAGAATTTAGACGACATAGCCTAGAATAGAACATGCGTTCAAGTGGGGACTGGGGAGTACAAAAGTAGATCCGGGCATCCGGCCATTCTTCTAAGCTTGCATGGAATGGGCCCAGCAATGGATCACACAGACACGCAGTTATTTCTTTCAACTTTCTTTCACTACTCCGTAACAGTTAAAGAAAATCCTCTAAAAAGAACAGGGAAAGAAAGAAGTTATCTTGGTTGCATAAAGTATGTGTAGCAAACTTGTCAATGCATACATCAACTAACTGCGTGTCCCAGGGCAGTTTTTACCGTGGGAGCACCGAGCACAAGTTATTTGTCAGAAAGCTACTTTGTCATGTTTTCGCTGAAAAGTTCAGACCTATCTTTGGCAGCCCTTGCTAGCTGCCTAGTTCCTATCTTTGGCAGCCCTTGCTAGCTGCCTAGTTCCTCGCAATTACACTCTTTGGACCTCAGATAACTGGAGTTCAGATCTATCAGACTAATATATGTGTTACGTACCAACATCAGATACAGGTGATACAAGTGCTTTGGAGAATTTGGAGACTGGGCATGGAGAACTTATAGACTGGGAAGGGGGAGAAGTAGATGTTTAATGTTATGAATATTGTGTGTTGATATGAGACCCAATGGGCCATATATATAGGAGAGTACAAGAGATATAAGGAAACAAATAAAAGTCCTATTCTATCTCTAATACCTTATCTCTAATACCCTTAACACCCCCCCACAAATGCAAGGCGTATGCAATAGCATTGCATTTGAAAAAGGGTTAATACTAAAACAAAAAATATCCAACATCCGAGTCGTGATAAAGGCGTCGTTGCGTGCAGTCGTCGAATAAACTGTCAAATCAAGCCGAAGAGGAATAGATAGAAGCATGACGGCACAGATCAAAGCCTGAGACGGCAGCGGCGCAGTGCACAAGAAGCGCAATGGAGGCGCAGTGCAAAAGAAGCGCGGCGGCACAATGCACAAGAAGCGCAACGGAGGCGCGGTGCAAAAGAAGCGCAGCGACGCAATGCACAATAAGCGCAACAGAGGCGCGGTGCAGAAGAAGCGCGGCGGCCTCATAGAGACTTCTACGATCTGCAGCGGCTCAAGGAAAAGAGCAACGGCTGCTGCCATGCAAAAGAGAATTTCTACACTTCTATGACTGACAATAAATTTGTGGACTCGCACGGCTTGGACGAACGAAAGATCAGAAACTACGGATTTTAGATGGACGCGACGGAAGACTCACGAAAAAAAAAATTGAAGACTCACTAAAAGAAAACAGCTGACTCAGTGAGACGAACGCAGATGCCTCAACGAGACGAACGAGATAACTGACCGCGACTTAACTCAAAAACACCCCTCTCTCCTCTCTCTTCACACCGCCTCCACACTCCCGTCGCCCACTCTCGGTCAAAGGCCAAAAGGAGGGCAGGAGGAGACAAAGAAGGGGCGCCGGCCCGCCCAGCGCACGCGATGACTGCGATGGGGACGGCGGGGTCGTCGACGGCGACGGCAACAGCCGACGGCGCGAGCGGGTCGACAACGAGCGACCAGCCGGCGGTGCGGCGACCGGCGGAGCGACCTCGGCCTCGAGCGTAGTCGGCGACGAGCGGCCGGGAGACGACCTGGAGGCACAAGAAGGCAACGCCGAGGCGGACGGTCCAGTAGAGCCGGCGGCGAAGAGGCATGGCGTCGGTGCGGAGAGCATCGTATCCAGCCAGAGGCGGCCGGATCCGGCGCGGGCCAGACCAGAGCTGGTCGGAGGCGAGTCGGATCTGGTGGAGGCGGGCACGGCGAGTCGTCGGCGGGCGACGACGGCGAGGATCCAGGCGAGGACAGATCCAATCTCGGCGCGGATGAGCGTGCGCGGAGAGCCCTGAAGCCGGCGGCGGAGAGGCCGGATCTGAGGCGGCGCCGGCCGGATCCGGGCGGGAGTCGGCTTGGCGACGGCGGTCGAGGCGACAGCGGCGCGGATCCGAGGCGGCATCGGCCGGATCTGGGCGGCGGCGCGTGGATGAGCCGGCGACGAAGAGGCGCGGCGTTGGTGGAGGCCGAGGCGGGAGCGCGTCAGCGCGTGGAGGGGCCGCCGCGGGGGAACGCCGCTCTGAGCGGCGGCGCGACGAGACCGAAGAAGATGGCCCGGATCTGGCGGCGGCGCGAGCCGGGAGGAGCCGGATCCGACAAAGTCGGTGACGGCGGCGGCTCAAGGCGGAGTCGGCGACGGCGGCCTTGGGTGGAACGGCGGCCTGCAGAGCAGCGGAGCGAGCAGCCCAGCCACGGCGGCGACGAGGCCGCCCCCGGGAAAGGAGATCCATCCCCCCGGGGGAGGCGACGGCGGCGGCCGGCGGTGACCGGCGGCGGCCAGAGCGGAAGTAGATCGAGGTTAGGGTTTTAACCCAAGCTCTGATACCATGTTATGAATATTGTGTGTTGATATGAGACCCAATGGGCCATATATATAGGAGAGTACAAGAGATATAAGGAAACAAATAAGAGTCCTATTCTATCTCTAATACCTTATCTCTAATACCCTTAACATTTAAGACTGGGAAGAAGAAAGAAGAGGCAGAGAATGAGAAGAACTGGTGGAAGGAGGCCAATGCCTTCAGGTATTTTCTGGTTCGATGCCAATCCCAAGCCAGGACACAGCCTTATATGCTGCCCCTTGCTGTTGTTTACTGCCTAGACCCAACCAGCGTCGAGCACCACCTATACCATACGAACGGTGTAGCATCCCCTTTCTCCCCTGGCCGCCACTCTGGCGCTCTCTCTTGTTCACTCTTGCTCTCGTGAGATGACCGATCTAGACACGGCGGACGATAGTCGGATCTGTCAAACGAGGAGCAGATCTGGCCAGCAGAGGCTCCCCCATTGCGCTTCCAGTCGTCGCCTGCTCCGCAAAGAAGATGTGGGAGGGCCACTGGATCTGGAAAAGAGGAGCGACGGAGGCTCCCCCATGGTGGCCTGAGGAATGGCTGAGGCAGCGCAGCCGCCCTGTCGCGGCCAGAGGAGCTAAGGCGCCACCGTAGCTGACAAGTTCAATGCCCCCTTCCCCCGGATGTAAAGGGAGGTCAGGGAGGCGGTGGTCCAGCATGGGCAGTAGTGGAGGATTGTGTGTAGCGGCAGAGAGAGGCACAACGAAGTGGCGGCTCACTGAATATTAGGTTGGGCGGGATGGGGACAACGGAAAGGGGGAGACGGCAACACAGCGAGGCGGTGATATCGCCACCAGTGGTGGAGGAAGGGGGAGACGAAGGAGAGGTGCAGGGCTACTGCTAGCACCGGAGGAGAGAGAGAGAGGGGACAGGAGGAGGGGTGTAAAGCTGCTGCCAACCTCAGAGAAAGAGTGACGGAAGGGGAGAGCAGCGGGGTGGGGAGGCTATACCGTCGCTCTCCCTACTTGCTCCCATCTAGCATACGTAAGGATGTCAACTCGGTAGTGTTCTTCAACTTGATCACTCCTTGACATCGATCTGAGGAACTGATTAACTCCCAGCCAAAGAATCCACTTGCTTTATGGAAGACCTTGACCAATGACCCGATGAGTCTGCAACTCCTTCCTTCCAACGATGCACACACGGCAAGACTTTCGCCAGTTCTCCACTACTAACAAACCAGTTAGTTTCAGTCCAAATTAAACAAGCACTACTGCTCGCGCTTGCTATTCAAGAATGGCTTACTCCTGTCTTCCCTTCCTCATCCTCTTCCTCGCCTTCAATTCCGCTGTGAAGCCCCATGACGGCGAGCTCCAAATCCTCCTAACCATACGGCGGGACTGCGGTAGCCCTGCTGCACTCAGCTCATGGAAACCCAAGAAATCAATTTCTTTCGCTCACTGTAAATGGATCCACTACTACAAAAAGGATCATCATTACAGACGGTTTTTTGAACCGTTTGAATTTATGCATTAGTGATAATCAGAAGTTATCACAGACGGTTTGTGAGCCGTCTGTGATAAATACATCACAAACGGTTTATAACTAGAACTGTCTGTAAAAAACACTATCATAGATCGTTCTAACTACCAACTGTGTGTGACGGTTCTAACTACCAACCGTCTGTGATAAAGATGGTTTTTTGAACCGTTTGAATTTATGCATCAGTGATAATTAGAAGTTATCACAAATGGTTTATAACTAGAACTGTCTGTAAACAACACTTCTGTGATATGTGAGTATTTACATATCACAGACAGTTGGTAGTTAGAACCGTCTGTAATACTTCCCCATCACAGACGGTTTCCGGTTTGAGCCGTTTGTGATAATTTGAAGGGCATCAATTTAGCTTAATATTATGTGAGAAAATTTTATTTCTACCATGTTAAAAGCAATCGGAGCAATTGAATAACATGTATAGAAATAAATGAACAGATATATAAAGCCATTCACAAACAATCACATTGCAACGTGATATAGTATGGCCCTTCCGCATGGTGATCTCTATCGCCATGGTTCCTATTTGCCATGTCTCCAAGTGGCCAAAACATCCAAGTACTCCCACTAAGCCATTACTATATAGCACATACTAGTAAAAATTACAAGGAGTGAAGAAACATCACAAATTGACACACAGGTCATTATACAAATATAGGTAGCCTTGGGCTGCAATAAGCATGACATGTAGGCCAAGAAAATTACATACGTATATGCATCTCATACATCATTCACATGCATCACTTGCATAATAGGCCATACTATTCATAACAATCCTGCAAAACAAATATGCATAGAATCGCATTTTGTATAACGTATCAAATTATTATCCTAGTCACCATGGTCCTGTTCAGCGGTTCCATGGGGGCGATTGCCTTTGTTGTGAAAATTTTTGGACTACACCGATCCAATCTATTCTTCCATCCATGCAAATCATATTGGATTAATCACATTAACCCTTTTTATCACAACTTCAATTCGATCAACCAAAATTGATCTTCATATGCTCCATGGATTTACACCTTCATTGTCTGTCCTGATGGTGGAAACCAACTGGTAGAGGCAAGTCGTGATTCAACCATGAAAACACGATCATGGAATAGAGATCATGAACCCATCTATAGACCATTGTGCATGGACAATCATATCGACCACCTCCAAAATCATTCTATCATATAGAATGACCAACAGAAATAGTAATAAATCACATCTACGACTCTCTCATATCACCATATGCATCTAATCCGAATCTAAAACTAAACAGGATGGCTCTAATATGATTATTGCACCACGGGTAGGATATGCTAGCACAATTTCAAAAATCTACCATATAAACAAGGAACCTTTGCTAGTGGAAGTAGAGTCCATGTAACATGTTGGTGCTGTGGCAGTCATACTGGGCGCACGTCTCTTCCTCCAACTCCTTGTGGTCGTCACAAGTTGTGGATCATCCTAGTGCTGAAGCTTCGCATCAACAGCTCCAAGGTATCCACACGTACGGAGCTAGTATACCCCACACTAGAGTGCTAGCGCCGGCTACATGGTATTGGATGTGGAAAGTGTGACGACTAGGGTTTCAAGAATTCCCAAAAATTTCAAACCCACCCCTCTCTATATAGGCATCCATGATGGGTTTCGAACATAGAGGCCCATTAGGAACTCATAACTCATATAAATTCAGATCACCATCCAAATTATATCCTAGCCTTTTAATCATGCGACCATATAGATTCACGACACTTACACATGGCATGTGTACTCCTACTGATCCACTAATAGGTAGCGGCCCTTAGTAAGACATGACGACTCCCAAGTATACGTAAAGATCATATCGGACGAATCTCAATAAAACTTATATGCACTTCCTTTGCCTCACGATATCGGTCAAGCTCAAGGCGAGTACATGCCATCCTTGTTGATTAGCTTGACTACTCCTTGTACATGCCATCCTTGTTGATCACGTGACTCGAATTCCACGACTACAGTTAACTTTTTAACCACGAGTAGCATGGTCATTGTATTTCTGAAATCCAATCACTCGAGAAGTCTAGAAATATCTCTCTCGTTGCATGGAGAGGCAAATACTATCTTGATCGACCATGTCTTGATGCATACATCATGACAAAACCCGAAAGCTATCTTTATAGCTACCTATTTTGAAGTAGCGTTTGGTAATTCCTAAGTCAGCCATTATGCGTCTTGAGTACGTGCGATGAACTCAAGTCTAAGGACATAGCGTACGTAATGTAAATGAGATCAACTGATGACTTGTAAGGATGCAACGTTCTCGTAGTGTCTCATAGTGGGTAGATCTAACCTATGTTCGCTAACATGTATCCATATTATTGGTTTGATATCTCTATATCTATAACATGTGAAACATGGTTATCAGCCAATACATATACTAGTCTATTCATATGTGTCGTCATATGTTTTCGATTAGGGATCGTTTAAGAATAATTATCGTAGAAATATAGAGTTTCATAATCAAGTCACATACTTGCTAATAAATATTGATGATTTTATTCAAAGAACAAGATAACATATTATCTAATAAATTATAAACATAACAAAATATAATTATCTCTATAGTTACCTTTAGAACATATTTCCAACCTTGGGCCTAGCAGAGCATCGATTTCCCCTTCACCCAGCACCGGCGCCTGTAGGAGGCCTGGGAAGCAAGAGCCGGTCGGCGTCATGACGGGTACTTCAGCCGCCCATGGCTCTTGATCCTCCGCCGCCCTGTGTTCTTGGCCGCGTGACGCGTGATCGGCACGCAGTGCTGCACAGAGCGCGAGGACCGCCGCGTTCTCCTCATCCACCGCGTCCTGCACTGGTTGTTTGCTTGTTTGCTTTTGCCTGCCATGCATGGAGATGGAACCCCTCCTATTTATGTTGTCCCTACTGATCAGTGCCTGGTTGCCTCTTTGTTTACATGCCTCAGTCCTCACCACTTAGCAATTACTAGACTGTGCTCTCCAGAAGCAAAGCTTTAACGTTAAAAAATGATTTGCTAGAGTTTTGTACATTATGAGGCTTTCAGCTTCCAAATCTTACAATGTGTATCACCACAATATGCTTTGAACATCCCTTCCAGAGAAATACTTTCCAATGTACATTAGGAACTACACAAAAAGCAAAGACGAAAATCTTTGAAAGGTACCATGTATAATATGAACTCTATGTCTAGTTAATTATTCTGAAAAATCACTATCTAAGTCTGGGCCCGAGACTTAGTCTTAGCTATTTATTTCACTCTAGGCTTTCATTTCTTTCATTGGGATCATGCATGTTTGCATATTTGCTTCATACAATCCTGCTGATCATGTTAATTCTGCGTAACAATAGCTAATTAGTTATTATGATTCATTATCCTTCAAACTTCCATTGCCAAATGCTGCAAGCCTATTAACTGAAATTTTGAGATCATTAGTACGTATCTATATATCAATTATCCCATGTTGTGGGTCGAAACTGTTCTAAACATGAAGCATTTGGAGGCACGCAGTGCCGCACAGAGCGCGAGGACCGCCGCGTTCTCCTCATCCAGCGAGTCCTGCAGGGAGCGCCGGCGTTGGTACGCGTCGTCAGGCAGCTGCTGTACGAGTTCAAGACGGAGACGGAGGCGAATGGATCGGATCGGGTCGGAGATCTCGTCCGGGTTGAAGAAACTAACCTCGCCGCGAAGGTTTCGCGCGCTCCGGAAAAGAGGGGAACCGTGCCGTACATACGTGGAGACTGAAATTTGATCTGATTGCTACGTGCATCGTGCGGTCAAGGTTTGATTGGAGCAGACACGTGTACGGTGAACGTGGTGCTTAATCCGTTGGGCTGCGCGCGGAGGGGAAATGATTTTGGGCCGTTCTTTACCCTCGTTTAGGGTTATTGGGCCGGGCTTCCGCTCTTCGGAGCTACGTCGAAACAAACACTGCTACAAGCGTAACAAGCTGCGCCAAGCTCCTCCTCTCAAAAGAAAAAAGAAGACCAAAAACACTTTTGTTTTCCCATTTTATATAAAACTACTTATCTCCATATCCAGATACATGCAAATTTGACTACTTATTTATGTTACGATAAGTTTGTAAAAAAAAAGTGTGGTGTTCTAAAAGTAATTTTTTTTTACGATGAATCGACTTAGAGCTGGTTACAGATGCCTCCATGCACGGGCGGAGCTATGTGGTTGGGCCCGGTGTCACAGGACACCGGGTCCAAAAATTTTTTCTACAGGTATTAATATCTCTATTCCATACGTGAACCCCTAATCTAAACTTAGTGCACCCGGTATTGTTTTGAAGCCAAACAAAAGGAATACTAGCAACCTAAATTTTTAGTAGTTAGCAGTAGTCCATGAGGAGTCTTCACTGTCCAGGTCACTGCAACACCCAGCCCAAGAGAGAGGATCGCAATAGGTAATGGTGTCTATTTGATCAATCCTGAAGCATGTCACTTCGCACAACCCTCTACACCTATTCATCTCATAAAGTCATGCAGAAGATGTGCATCACGCCCGCTACAGCCACACCCAATCAGGCAGCAAATATTCACAAGAAAACGTGAGAAATCGATGCCACCGGTGGCCCTCGTTTGCCATCTGGCTACAGTGCCGCTTGGCCCTTGTTGCCATCTTGAATTGTTGAACATACAAATATCTAATTGACCTTTTCAATTATTTGATGATTATTCCATAAATGATAGACTTATTTGTTATGTGGAAAAAAATAAGAATTATAGAAAATTACCAATGATATTGTGGTTCATCGCTTTATGAATTTGAAAGAACACAAATACTAAAAAGTAATGTTTTTACTTATATTTGATCATTCTTTTTTTTACTTAAAAACTTTTTCTTTTTTATAGGCCAATGAGATCGGATGATGTATTTTACTAATGCTGAACAACTTTTTGTATGTGATTTCGTACTTAGTTAATTCAGTTTGCTGCAACTAACCAATATTATTATCAGGTTTATTTATTTTGGTAAGTATTTCGATCGTTACTTCTTTATTATTATATACTGCTATCGATCATATTGAAGTATTGATGCTAAAAATTATCGGACATATTACTATTAGGCATAATATTGATTGAAAATTATATATATTGTTATATATATATGATGAAGTGGTGAACCCTGGTTATTTTTATTCTAGTTCCGCCCCTGCCTCCATGGCACCTATCCACCCAAGATTTCATACACCTCTCGTGCTGGAAACCCTCGTCGGTGAAATCACATTCAAATGGATTCTCTCTTGCAAGTACGTACTCTCGTGCGAGCACCAAGATATTCTCAACTACTAAAGAAAAAACAGGGGAAGTTTTAGGCCCTGTTTGGCACAGCTTCATCAACAACTTCATGAGCTGTTGTGAGCTTTTTTTTGCCAAACACCCTTTTTGCAAACAGCTTCATGGATGAAGCTCCTTAAATCATGCTCTCACAAGGGAATGAGGTGGGGTGAAACTGAAAATAGTAGCTTTTCACAGCTCTCTCCCTCAGGCTCGCAGTTCTAGGAACCCACTGCCCTTGTAGTTGACAGAAATTACAGCACTTTGCCACTGGGTCCCCACGCCTGTTTCCTCTCCTTCTGTTCGCACTTCTCTACCGTTCGCACTTCTCTAATGATTTTAATTTTTTATTTTAATTTTTTAATTCATACTCATTCAAATGTATTATTTTTTAATTCATATGACCATATACAAACATACAACTCCAAATGTTAGAACAAGTCAGGTAGACAGGGGCATTTTGGACAATTGCCCTCTTTCAGCCATGCATGAAGCTGTTGGTGAAGCTGTTTTGCCAAACGGTTTTCCAAAACAGTTTTAGCTTCACCGGTGAAGCTGCTCGTGAAGCTGAAACAAAAAAAACAGCTTCACTAGTGAAGCTGAGTTGTGCTAAACGGGGCCTTAATGTGCAAAATCGATTTGATGGATGGATGGCAGCCGGCCTCCGCTGTCTTTTACTACGCAATCTTAGGATGTATCTGGCTGGTGGGATAGGTTTGAGTGGTGGACACTACACGTAGACCGGCCTGTCGGAGCGCGGCAAAGTCTCTGTTTGCTTGCTGAAGACTTGCTCACACGGCACATCCATCCATCCATCAGCATCCTAAGTGAATAATAGGCAATTAAGACTCGCTGAAGACCAGGGAATAATAAGTGTGCCTGCGCGTGCGAAGAAATTGCTAGGAGGGTGTCTGGCTCACATGCGAGCTTGTCACCGTACGGCGCATCGATGGAATTTAGAAGGCGACGTACACGTACGCTAGTGAGTGTCGCCGTACCTATGGAACGCAAGTTTGTCAGAATGCACAGTTTAATTTGTGGAGATAAGTAGAAAACCGCTGTGCGGCCATTTATTTCTGGTGGTATTTTGTCAGCTTCAGACCTAATCTTGGACTTTTGCAACTCATCCAAGTGTCCAACGGGTGTGTATTTTGGCTGTAATCGTTTCGGCTTCAACTTCTGGTTTATTTTTTATTATTTATAAATTTTATCTTTTTCTGAACTTTTGGTTGTATGTATGCTAGTTTGATTCGTGTAACTTGGTACGTACGTACTTTGTCCACCACTGTCTGACGCTTCTGAGAAGAAAAGAAATACTTAGGTCACAAAAAACACATTGTTCTAGGATACATACAATCAAACTTTTAAAATTTTAGCTATCGATATCTTTTAAATATTTTGATTAGATATATGAAAAACATATGTATAGATTTTATTTGTTTCAAAAAGTACTTTCATAATATTATAATTTTATTATGTTTTACAAATATATGAGAAAATTGTGTGTATCCATTGAGACTTGTCCATTTCTTGTCTATGTCATCCATAAACGCCTAATTTTGTGGAGAACGTCCTGTCCGGTTTACCTGCTCATCCAGTGGAAAATAGCATGGAGTAACAAGTTCAACCAATCCAGTGGGTGGCACACATAAAATCACTACTACAGAAAACCGTATTACAAACAGTTCAAAAATGTCATCACAGACGGTTTTGTGAGCCATTTGAATTTATGGGTCAGTAATGATACAAGGTCATCACATATGGCTTTCGAACCGTCTGTGGTGCAAATAACACAGACGGTTTTTAGTTCTAAAAACCGTCTGTGATTATAACTATCACAAACGGTTTTTAGTTAAAAACCATATGTGATATTCCTTTCTACCCTTAAACCTATTTCTGTTTATTGGCTAGCCTTAGGAAATGCTAGCCATGCCCTCTGAAACAAGCAGATCAATATGTACATGTATACATCTAATTCACATCACAATTCATTTCACAAACATAAAATATCCATTTTGCAAATCAATTAATTGAAATGAAATAAAATATCCATTAACAAATACAAAATTACAATCAATGTCAATATCTTATCCCAAACAAAAAATCATTGTACGTTGTGGAACTCTCCCGTTGATTTTATGACTCTAGACATCAAAAAGTACGCGCACTCTCCTCGAATTTGTGCAAGGTCCATCTGTTGCAATGCAGTTGTAGAGATGGACGCAGCCTGTCGATAGGAATATCAAAATACATACATATGTAACCTGATAATTGTGAAATAAATGTGGGAAGATTGACAAAACTTAGAATTGGTGATCTTCGAAGAATCGAGGAGTAGTCTCATATAGTGGCAAACGTAGAATCCACACGTGTTGCCCGGCAGCTGCTGGTGGCACTGCAAAAAATAGAATGTGTTAATTCAAGAGGCATTACTACCAAGTGTTGTATAGGATTAATTAATGTGTACTAGCGAATAATCAAAAATTTCGAACATGTTGCAAGGGCTTGACCCCTTGCGTAGAGCCACGCGGCCTTCGTGATTCGAAAAAGTTAGCTTAGTCATTCGGAAGGAAAGAAAAAGTACTTAGTTATGTATGGAGAAAATGTACTTACCTATCGAGCAATTGGCCGATAACTATGTAGTTGGATTTGTTCTTACTTAAGGAATCAAGATATATTGCCTTGTTCCATTTTAGTATAATTACAATTAAAATCCAATGGAACCGCTCATTATATGGCATAAGAACAAATTCCTTATCGCGGTGAGCGAGCAGTGTTGTTGTAATATAGCTCTTGACGAAGGATGCATCCTCGCTGATGGTATCCATGGCGACCAAGCGTGAGTTCAGGAAACCAATTGATGATTTGGATGATCTAACTTCGGTCACCATGTATCTATATATATACACAGAAAAGTAACAAATTATATATGACATATATCGGTATTACATGAACGGAGACTGTGATTGTACACACTTATAGCGTCCAGCATCGAACGAGTGAGGCGTCGAGAGCGTTGAGCGTGAAAAGATCAAACAAATCCTCAAAGGTCACCGCGAAGACACAATCTTGAACGTCGTGCTGCAAATGATCCGGCCTGAATTTGACAATGATACCTGAGCGCCGTTCTGCCTGCGGTTTATTGGCCTGTTCCATATACCAAGAGTGTAATCTCTGGCAACTAAGTCCTAGGCTAAGAGGCGCTCTTCCGGAACGATCATCGTCTCGCCTAACACGAATTTGCGGACCAATAGCAGATAAGGGATATCATCATCTGTTTTCTTTGGTTTGCCCCTGCCTCGCTTATAGGTCAACTTCACGGTAGTCGACTGTAAAGGTACCACCGGTGGAAGTTGCTTCACGGGGAATAGCACATGTGGACAAAACATCGGTGCAGGTAGCGGTGGAGATAGGCATTGTAGAGATGGCACCAGTGCATGTAGCTCTGGTTCAGACTGCCCATGTGGACCTGCCACCGGTGAAGAAGCCTCCAGCCAGATGTCGCTTTTGGGCCACTGGATGAATGTTCCAATGGCTTGCCCTAGAGTCACGATCTCGTTGTTGGGGGGTTTCGGTAGCGGGACGACCTCGAAATTGGCATGCACACTATCCACATGAACTTTTCCGAAGCCTGGTGCTAAAGGTGTACGGTGCACCATGGCCCCATGAGCACAAGGGAATGGAGGCATATCTCACTTGGAGCGTGCACTTCGTAGTCTCCTACATAACGATACAAAATTAGCTACTCCAATAGGCCTATCAACAGATCAAGCATTACAGAGATAATAATTATTATCAGGATGTCGTCCACAGGGAATCTAGCCTCGCTTTCCGTCGTAGGATTGGACGCGCAACTATTCGGACGTTTGGGAGGGCTGGCTAGCACAGGAGCGGCGGCGGCTTACTGATTTTCTGTATATCTTCGTATCTCATCTCTGACGTAATCAGCCAGCTCCTCTCTAAGAGATGCCTTGATCTCCTCTCGTAGCCGTGCCTCACGCTCGGCTTTGGTTCTCTTCCTGCTCTGATTGTGATAGTGTCCGTCACAGATGATTTGACAAAACCGTCTATGATTTGATGTCTACTAATACTATTTCTATAGTAGGAATGACGCTAACACTACACCTGCTATTTACTCTCACTATTAGCTAGAGTTTCAAATGACCGGATCTTACAAACGGAGCATTTGATTTGAAGTACGTTCGATTCATTGCAAATTGGCGATGCCCTCAATAAAACAAGTTCAATACTGGACACAATTTGACGCTCATGGAAATTAGATATTTTACCGACACATTTACACGGTTTCTTTCGTTTTACCTTCTGGAAAATTATATAGCAATTTAGGGCCTGTTTGGAACAGAGGAATTTCACAGAAATTTTGCAGGAATTTTGCAGGAAACAGTTCAATTCCCGCAGGAATCGGGAAAAATTCCCGCATTCCAAACAGGACCTTATCTGCAACTATCCCTTGGTATTTTGATTTTTAGCTGACTTTTCATATTCGAAGCTGTCGTTACTGCGCCGGGGGCGGCCATCTAGTTCTCGTAGTCAGTCTCTTGCCCACAGGAAACATAGGCGTGATTTGCGGGTCGTCCTTTTTGTCGTGTCCTGCCGGCCGGGGTCGTCCTGCAGTTGCAGGCCAACTGTACGTAGGGTGCAAATAAGCAATAATTTCAGTTTGATCGAAGGCTCGGTAAATGAATACGTCGAAGGCTCAGTAAATGAATATGAAAAGAGGTAATATATATTCAACACTATTTATTTCTGATTTTGATTCCGAAAAAAAGGACGAGGGATATCCGTCTGTATATATCCATATATCAAGCGATACGAGGAAGTCTATTATGACTTCATTTAGAAATATGATGACGTATAGACGGATTGCCGTATCTAAACATACAAGAAATACTAAATACTTTTTCTTCGACATCTCGATGATTAGTTTCTCTGTATTCACTCTGATTGCACCATACTGTACAATATCATGTGTAGGGATGCAGAAGAAGTGGATAATTTTTGTTCGACCGATCGTCCAAAGGTTTTTAAAATGAATATAGAATGGAGAAATAGGTGTTCGATATTACTTCTGATTCTGAGACAAAAAATATAAGATAAAATACAGAATTAATACATCTACCCGTATCCACTTCCATTGCACTGGTACTACACGAGCTAGCTGAGGCAGGTGATAGCGCAACCAGTGTGCACGTCTCGCATGTTTCTACTCATTTGCTCTGCTTCCTCCCAGTCCCAGCTCATTGATATAGCCCCGTCTTACAAGTCTTGGGCCCACTTCTCTAGCTTCAGTTAGGCTATGCAAAACACAGCCGAGACCTAAGTCAACAAAATTAGCCACCAACAACACAAGGCTGATCAGACCACCATGGATTAGCCAGTCTGACTACAAGTCAACAACGGTCTGACCAGTCCACTGTTCCCAAATCAGAAAGTCTCTCGGGACAAAACTTAGATGTTAAGAACTTACTCAATTATCATCAAAAATACTTCCTAGTTTTTCATGAGACTTGTTCAATTAATCAAGGCACCAACCCCGGTATTTGGCTAACTACTTAAATACCCTTGACAAAGATTTTGGGCACCTCCCCTTGACTCCGTTTTCACCTTCACCTGAAAGCATCTACACATGCATTGACACGAAGTCCATAGTGTCTAATGACTAGCCGTCATATCTTTATGCATTCAGACTCCCCAAACCGTCTCTACATACATCGGCCTCGTCACTTGGTGTACAACATGTACCAACCCACCTCTTCGTGATTCTTGTCTTCTCTGCGCTTCCCGCTTGAGCCACGTAACCCCACTTGAACTTACATGACCACTAGGACCTCAGCTCCCCTACCTTATCTAGATCCATTGCCATCGATCGAAACCAACGCGGTCGTAACCAATGTAGTCGAAACCAACATGGTCGTAACCAACATGGTCATAACCAACGTGGGCGTAACCAATTTGATCGAAACCAATGTGATCGTAACCAACATGGTCGAAACCAACGAATGGTCAACACCTCCATAGTCAACGCCCAGAGTGCGATCAGAAAACAATATGGTCAAAAACCAGTGTGTGGTCATAACTAGTTCAGAATGTGACCAGTGATCTACAACCATTGAGTGATTGAAACCATAGAGGTCGAACCAAGCCGAACTTCGACCAGTGAGGTCGATGACCAATGAATTGACGAAATCAAAGTGGTTAGGTTAGAGAGCAGGAACTGCAGTACAACCGCTACGAGGCTTGCGGTACCACTGGTTCCAAAGGAAGAATAGGGGAACAAGGTTTTTTTTCAGCTCGACCGCCAGATCCAGAACCCACGCAACTTTTGATTGAAAGATCCAAAAGCTGTGAAGCTAGTGTATGTATGTTTTTTAAGGTCTTAGGAAGCTATTCCATTCCTAGATTGATGAATCCATGACAAATTTGAGACCTTTTGCAAATTAAAGCAGTGTACACCACTCGAGATCTAAAACAATGAACAAATCTTGCTCGTGGGAAGAGAATAGCGAAAATGGCTTCGAGCACGATCCCACATGTCACAGCAAGAGGGAACATCAAAAAAATCAACTCAAAACAACAGGGTCAAGAAAAGATTGAGGGAGGAAACAACGAACTCAAAATAGAGCAGTTGTATGATGCGGTCGACGACCATCGATCACTCGTAACCGACTACGGTCGTAAGTAACTCGAAAAGGAGTGGAGGTGCATGACCACATGATTCTACGACTATTGAACGATCGGAAATAGGTGTGGTCATAAACGACTAGTAGTAGCAGAGAACTACTTATGAAAAACAGGGGAAGTTTCAATGTGCAAGATCGATTGGATGGCATTCTTGTTACTACACAATCTTAGGATGTATCTGGCTGGTGGGATAAGGTTGAGTGGTGGACACTACACGTAGACTGGCCTGTCGAAGCGCGGCAAAGTCTCTGTTTGCTTGCTGAAGACTACTTGCACACACGAGACATCCATTCATCCATCAGTAGTCGACAGTAGTAGACAAAAAGAAATAAAAGGGGAAGAAAGAGTTACTCAAAAGATTGGACTTCCGTGGCTGGGGTGGTCTCCATGTGATCGAGCCGCCTGGAACTTGGACCAGCTGTGTAAGTCTTGCCAAGTGTCATGAGTCCTCCTGGTGTCTGTCCGCATGGCTTTTCCCTCGGTGGTTGGTGACCACATGGCTTTCCTCTCCCTTGTACTTCTTCAATACTTTAGGCCCAGTCTCCTCCTCATACCTAAGTACGCACAAGACTATGGTATAAGGTAGTATAGCGTTCTCATCAATACACGAAAATGTATTAAGAAATAAATTCACCTACTTATTTAAAAGTTTGGTTCTCGCTCTAGTAATTGGACCTTTTAATGGTACATAAATACTTAAAGAATTTAAAAAGATAGACAATATGATAATAGTAGAGACGTCCTCATCAATAACATGCGTGCCTGCGCATGCGAACAAATTGCCTTGAGGGTATCTGTAATCTGGCTCACACGCCAGCTTGCTGTACAGTGCGTCGATGGAAGGCGACGTACACGAACGCTAGTGAGTGTCACCTTTGGAACGCAAGTTTGTCAGAGTGCACAGTTTAATCAATCTTGGACTTTTGCAACTCATCCAAGTATCCAACCGGTGTGCATTTTGTAGCTTACGTTCCCGCATTCGCCTTTTTGTCTTTTACTATAGTAATAAACTGTTAAATGATATATTTTTAAAACGAGATCTATAAATTGATTATAGTACATATTGTATTAACTTTAGCTATACCAACTAAAATCGTATATGACTATCTTTCTTTTCATACTCTCTCTCGCAAACAGTTAAAATATAAAAATCATAAATCAAAAGTCATACGATATAGCCTAAAAGAACCCATATATATGCTAGTTTAATTCGTGTTAACTTGGTATGTACGTACTTTATCCACCACTATCTGACGCTTCTGAGAAGAAAAGAAATACACCCTTAGATCACAAAAAAAAACATTTTGTTATAGGATACATGTAGTCAAACTTTCGAAATTTTAGCTATCAATATCTTTTAAATATTTTGATTGGATATATGAAAAATCATATGTGTAGATTCTCAAAAGTGCTCTTATAATATCATAATTTTATTAGATTTTATAAATATACGAGAAAATTTTGTGTATCCACCGAGACTTGTCCATTTCTTGTCAGTGCCATCCTTAAACGCCTAATTTTGTGGAAAGCACTCTGCACTACTACAAAAAGGGTCATCACAGACGGTTTAAAACTGTCATCACAGACGGTTTTTTGAACCGTCTAAGTTTATGTGTCAGTGGTAATTAAAAGTTATCACAAACGGTTTTTTGAACCGTCTGAGTTTATGTGTCAGTGATAATCAGAAGTCATCCCAAGCGGTTTGTGAGCAGTCTGTGATAAATACATCACAGACGGTTCATAACTAGAACTGTCTGTGAAAAACACTATCACAGACAGTTCTAGCTACGAACCGTCTGTGATACTCACACATCACAGACGGTTCTAGCTACCAATCGTCTGTGATGTGTGAGTATCACAAACAGTTGGTATATAGAACCGTCTGTGATACTTCCCCATCACAGACGGTTTCTGGTTTGAGCAGTCTGTGATAATTCTTCACAGACGGTTTATACCACAAAACCGTCTGTGATAGTTCATTCTATACCTAAATTTTTTCTATTTTTCGGCTAGCCTCAAGAAATATTAATTATATCATCTGAAAACAAGTAAATACAACAACAAACACAACAACATATTCTATTTCCATTAAGATTAGAATCCACCGTTACAACATCACAAGATATCGAGTAGGTTACCCATAGCACTGCATACATAAGAGGACACTTACAATTTTACAAAGAGAAACTTCACGGCTACAAATTCAGAAAAATGCTTACACTACATTAAACTACAATCTAAAACAAGTGGTGCGGAAAAATTTTCAAGTAGCAGAAACAAAAGGGCAACGGACACCATTTTTAGCTTCTATGCCGACCTTCTTCCTTTCCATCTTGCCATTGCCATTGTCTTCTTCCTTTCCATGCCGGCCTTCTTCCTTTCCATCTTACCATTGCCTTCTTCCTTCCATCTTGTTTCAAGTGAAATTTCAGTCGCTTTTACCGAACCCTTCCTACCCTTGCCGCGCACAAATGAGTTGGAGTAGTACTGGTGGTATTGGTTCTTCGAGTAGGAGAGGGGGTTAATAAGGGACGAGAGGTGGGGAGGAGAATGGTGCCTGCTATTCGATGCGGAGAGAATGGACAGGTGAGATCAGGATTCTGAGGGATATGCTGTGGATCGGTGATGTGGCGGGACATCACAGACGGTTCATAACAACAACTATCTATGATATCACAATGGCAATATACCGGTATAATATAAATAGGTAGTTTGAAAAGATAAAATAGCAAAGTTTTATATGGCCTATATATACTCGTTTGAAAGGTTTCGACGAAATCTACAACTTTGCAGTTGAGGCAAAACCCAAATTTCAAAGGGAAGATTGAAAATTTTGGCAAAAACAGAAATAAAAAACTTGTAACGCAAAATTTGGGCTAAAGATGGCCAATTTTGAGGGTCTTAGAGGGCGACTGGTATAGACGAGTCATTGTTTTGGATCGGGCTCTTCGTTAGCTTTCCAACAAGTACAAGAACGTCGAAAACGGACACCGTATGCAAAAGTTATACCCGTTTTACTAAAAGTGTCTCAAAACTGAATCCTACCAGACTCAGTCGGGAAATTATGAAATTTTGGGAGATTGCAAGGCAAGAAATATATCACAGACGATTTTTAATACAAACCGTCTGTGAAGTATCATAGACGTTCATATCATGAACCGTCTGTGATACTTCACAGACGGTTTGTATTAAAATCCGTATGTGAAAATAGCATAGACGGTTATTCGTATGAACCGTCTGTGATACTTGCAGTATAGATGATTCCTAGGAATCATTTGTGATGTAAGCATCTAGTTTAGCCTCTTTTGTAGTAGTGCTATCCTGTTTACCTGCTCATCTGGTGGAAAATAGCATGGAGCAATAAGTTCAGTGGGTGGCATACACAAAATGACGCTAACATTACATCTGCTATTTAATCTCATTATTACCTAGAGTTTCAAATGACCGGATCTTACAAACTGAGCATTTGATTTAAAATACGTTCGATTCATTGCATATTGACGATGCCCTCGATAAAACAAGTTCAATATTGGACACAATTTGACGCTCATGGATATGAGATATTTTACCGACATATTTACACGGTTTCTTTCATTTTACCTTCCGGAAACCAATATAGCAATTTATCTGCAACTATCCCTTGGTATTATGATTTTTAGCTGATTTTTCATGTTCGAAGCTGTTGTTACTGCGCCCGGGGGCGGCCATCAAGTCCTCCTAATCAGCCTCTTGCCCTCAGGAAACATAGGCGTGCTCTGCGGGTCGTCCTTTTTGTCGTGTCCTGGCGGCCGGGGTCATCTTGCAGGTCAACTGTACGTAGGGTGCAAACGAGCCATAATTTCCATTCAGTTGTCAGAACACTCGTGGAGGGATTACGAAAAGAGTAAATATACATCTAGCACTACTTATGGCTGTGATTAAAATGGCTTCAGCTTCTGACTTCTGACTTATTTTGCACTAATCATAAATTTCGTCTTTTTCTGAACTTTTGGCTTTTTGTTGAGCTTTTTTGCCGGTTCTTTTTTCCTTGTATGTGTTTGTATTATACGTAATGGGCTAACATATTTTTTAATTTTTTTAATTTTTTTAATTTAATTATGCTAAATAAGCCTCTACCAGTTACAGTGTTTTTTCAGCCAGCTACAGTGTTTTTCAGCCATAAGCCACCAAAAAAAGCCCAAATGATCACCACCGATACTTTAACTCTGAGAAAAAAAAATATGAAATAGAATATAAGACGAGAGATATCTGTCCGTATATATCCATATGTCAAGTGATACGAGCACTACTACAAAAAAAAGGTTATCTTGAATGCCTCATCACAGACGGTTTAACACAAACTATCAGTGATAAAGTTATCATAGATGATTTTACAAAATAGACCATCTAAGTTCACCACGATAGAAAGAACCGTCTATAATGACTTACTTATCACAGACAATTTTGTGCTCCGAACCGTCTGTGATACATCACAAACGGTTTAAAATAAAAATTGATCGTGATGTATGTACTTATTACAGACGGTTTTTGTTTCGAACTGTTTATGATACATCATAGACGGCTCAGAACAAAAATTGTCCGTGATGTTTATACTTATCACAGACGGTTCTTTACCTAGAACCGTTTGTAATAATATTTCAACCTACCAACTCTTGCCGAATTTGAATTTTTCACTCATCTCGTTGGATTTTCTCTTTAAAATAGAAAAGTTCGGCTGTTCTTCTCCTCATCTCCTCTTCTCCTTTTACTTCTCCTCCACTTCTCGACTAATTTGCCCTTAAAAATAGAAGGCTCGGCCGGCTCTTCGTCTTCTCATCTCCTCTTCTCACTTCTCCTACACTCCTCTCCTTTTACCGCCTCTTCTTCAATCCCATCCATCCGAACTTGCTATAACTTGGAAGCCCAAAAATTTGGCTAAATCTAGATTTTTACCGTGGCTTGGATGCCTAAAAATTTAGCTAAGTCCGTATTTTTTCCCGTGGCTTGGATGCCTAAAATTTGGCTAAGTCTGCATTTTTTATTGTGACTTCGATACCCAAAAATTTGGGATTCCAATCATAGCAAAATCCAAACCACGGTAAAAATGTAGACTTAGCCAAATTTTAGGCATCCAAACTGTGGTAAAATTACCTATTTTTTAGTTCTGGTATAGCTATCATAGATGATTTTTACCAAGAACTATCTGTGATAACAGACGATTCTAGTTTCAAACCGTCTGTGATAATGGACGATCACAAACAATTCTAGTTCTGAACCGCCTGTGATACAGTTTTCATAGATAGTTCAAAAACCATCTGTGATAACCCTATTATCACTGACCTATTAAATCAGATGGTTCAAAGAATATATGTGATGATGGTTCCGAACTATTTGTGATGATTTTTTATGTGGTAGTGAAGGAAGTCTATTGTGACTTTATTTAGGTACAAGATAACATATAAGCGAAATGACATGTCTAAATAGGTAGGAAATACTGAGTGTTTTTCCTTCGATATCTCAACTATTTTGTGAGCTTCAGACCTAATCTTGGACTTTTGCAACTCATCCAAGTATCCAACAACTCATCCAAATATCCAACCGGGTGTGCATTTTGTAGCATGCATATATGTATGCTAGTTTAACTTACGTACTTTGCCCAGCACTGTCTGACGCTTCTGAGAAGAAAATAAATACTCCCTTAGGTCACAAAAAAACATATTGTTATAAGATATATGTAGTTAAACCTTTAAAACTTTAGCTATCAATATCTTTTAAATATTTTGATTGGATATATGAAAATCATATGTATAGATTTTATTTGTCTTAAAAAATAATTCTATAATATTATAATTTTATTAGGTTTTATAAATATATGAGAAAATTTTGTGCATCCACTGAGACTTGTCCATTTCTTGTTTATGTCATCCTTAAACGCCTAATTTTGTGGAAAACGCTCTGTCCTGTTTACCTGCTCGTCTTGTGGAAAATAGCATGGAGCAGCAAGTTCAACCAATCCAGTGGGTGGCATACACAAAATGACGCTGACATTACGTCTGCTATTTACTCTCATTATTAGCTAGACGTTCAAATGACCGGATCTTACAAACAGAGCATTTGATTTGAAGTACGTTCGATTCATCGCATATTGATGACGCCCTCGATAAAACAAGTTCAATGTTAGATACAATTTGACGCTCATGGAAATGTGATATTTTACCGACACATTTACACGGTTTCTTTCATTTTTACCTTCCGGAAAACTACATAGCAATTTATCTGCAACTATCCCTCGTTATTTTTGATGTTTAGCTGATTTTTCATGTTTGAAGCTGTTGTTACTGCGCCGGGGGCGGCCATCTAGTTCTCGTAATCAGTCTCTTGCCCTTAGGAAACATAGGCGTGCTTTGCGGGTCGTCCTTTTTGTCGGGTCCTGGCGGCCGGGGTTGTCTTGCAGCTGCAGGGCAACTGTACGAGCTAGCTAAGGCAGGTGATATCATACGAACCAAGCGCAACCAAGGCGTACGTCTCGCAGGTTTCTAACTTATCTGCTCTGCTCAGCCAAGCTCTGACGTGCTCCAGATCTTGATGCGGGCGGCGGGAGATGGGCGGACGGTGGCCGGCGGCCGGCGGGAGGCGGGCGGCCGGCGGGAGGCGGGCGGGCGGCCAGCGGGAGGCGGGATGCGGCCGGCGGGAGGCGGGCGGGCGGCAGGCGACGGGAGGCAAGCGATCCGCCCCACCTAATTTTGTCCCGTCCTCCGCCACTGGCTCTGCTTAACTCCCTCCCAGGCCCAGCCCCAGCTCAGCGATACAGCCCCACTTCTCACGTACCTACACTGGCCGTACGTGTTCTGTGACGACTAGCTTGTCGCCCTGATCAACTCGGCTTCGGCTTCTGGCTTATTTTTCACTATTCATAAGTTTCGTCTTTTTCTGAACTTTTGGCTTTTTGTTGAACTTTTTTGCCGGTTCTTTTTTTCCCGTATTTGTTTGTATTATACGTAATGTGCTAACATATTTTTTATATTTTTATATTTTTTTAAATTTAATTATGCTAAATAAGCCTCTGTCAGCTACAGTGCTTTTTTCAGCCAGCTACAGTGTTTTCAGCCATAAGCCATGAGCTTTTCAGTCGAACCGATCACCACCACATGTGTCTTTCGTGCTTGCACATACGTACGATGGTATGCGTCCTTCTTGCGCTACCGATTGTTTGGTCTTTGGCAATTATTTATCCACGCACACCGTTAGTCAAGGTACTCCATCAGTCGTGTCCAAGATCAAGCACTACTGTGGAACAGCTAGTTGGGCGAAAGGACAAAACTGCATGCATGCCCCTCCCTGCAGGCGTGAACATGATGGAACCCTGCTTGAATTTGAAGGAATCCAAAGCATAAATGGTTCTGTAGTAATTTTTTTCAAGCCTAGTATCCGTGCACACAAAATTACAAGTATAGTTTTCTTCGTAGCTATGACAACAGCGACAGATGACACGTATAACTTGCCGCGCTGCCCCACCGCGACAGGTTGTGGCACCACAACATTTTAGCCCAACTCGGTTGTCAACGAACGAGCGCGGTAGACGACCATCCCTACCGTGTTAGGTGGGCTCGGCATCAGCTTCTGCCGAGCTGGTATTGTGCGGTAGGTTTCTGCCAAGCTTCACCAGCTCGGCAACCTGGTGTCACCCACCACCTGCCGCGCTTCTTTCTCTTCTGCCAAGTAGACATTTCCTGCTATGTTAGGGTAGTACAATAAGTGACACGTGTCATTTATCACTCCTGTTACAATCTTGGAGAGTCTAGATTGGCAATTTTACATGTACGGGTGTTAGATTTGTAAAAAAAATTGCTACAAGTCTACATATGCGATGGCTTCAAATTTGAACCGGACGAGTCTGGCGTACGTGTACAGTTTTCAAGAATCTGGAAGCCATACTTATATATCAACTACCAAGCCGACCCATGCAAGATGAATTGCATTGCAACTGCATTACATTATGGGCGCACCAGTAGTCCGGTGGTATCTATCTATCCACGTTTGCGCAATTGCGACGGGTTTGACCAGTAAAGTGTGAGAGTTCATTCACCACTAGCAATAATGAATGAGAAATGGTTCGGTCCCTATGAGGCCCTGTTTGGAATGCGGGAATTTTTCCCGATTCCTGCGGAAATTGAACTGTTTCCTGCAAAATTCCTGCAAAATTCCTGTGAAATTCCTCTGTTCCAAACAGGCCCTGAATGTGCTAGAGGTGCTAACACTTCCAGCACATTTGATCGTTCAATTGTTAGAGACAAAGTCGTATTTTCAGTTTTGAGAAAAACTAACACCCACAATTGAACGGTTGACCGGGGAAAACGGCTTTCTCCGTCAAACCCTTGTTGTGTTATAAATTCATACAAGCAGTGTTATAAATTCATACAGGCAATACACACTACATTTGATATTTAAACTAGCTACCAGAGCATATTAAGCAAACAGTAGAGACTGTAAAATTGGATATTTTGTTAGCTTCATAGTTCATGCACAATTTCTATTACTAATTGACTTGTGGCCAAATTACATTATTCAGACATAATGCAGTACACTATCTTTAGCTTTATCTCAATTGAAATTTAAACACACGCCATCTATTACTAGTGCCACCATCTAATTTTACATCATCATTTGAATTGGCCGTTGGAGTTCATTCCATATTGCACATGATAAATCATGAAAAGCTATGCGTACGCCGTTTGGCTATATCAACTTATACAAGTGAGCAGTTATTCTCTGAATGAGCTGAAAATTTCACGTTGGACTCCCACTTGTATCGCTGACGTGCCATTGCAATTCGCCGCTAGAGTTCATTCAGTACTGCTCATGAAAAATCATGGAAGGTAGTGCGTACACTGTTTGGCTATATCAACCTATACAAGCAAGCAGTTGTTTTCTAAATGAGCTGAAAATTTTACATTGGACTCCCACTTGTATCACTGACGTGCCATTGCAATTCGCCGCCGGAGTTCATTCCGTACTGCCCATGAAAAATCATGGAAGGCAATGCATACGTTGTTTGGTTATATGAATCTATACAAAGGAGTAGTTGTTCTCCGAATGAGCTAAAAAATTCATATTAGACTCCCAGTTGCACCGATTACATTCCATTGGAATTCGCCACCAGATTTCATTCCATACAACGCATGAGAAATCATAGAAGACAGTGCGTACGTCGTTTGGTTACATCAACCTATACAAGTAAGCAGTCATTTTCCGAATGAGTTGAAAATTTCACATTGTACTCATACTTGTACCGCTGACGTGCCATTGGAATTCGCTGCCGGAGTTCATTTTGTATTGTGCATGAGAAATCATAGAAGGCAGTGCATACGCCGTTTAGCTATATCAACCTATACAAGCGAGTAGTCGTTCTCTGAATGAGTTGAAAATTTCACATTGGACTCCCACTTGTTCCGTTGATGTGCCATTGCAATTCGTCGCCAGAGTTCATTCCATACTGCCCATAAAAATCGTGGAAAGCAATATGTACACTGTTTGGCTATAGGAATCTATAGAAAGGAGCATTTGTTCTCTGAATGAGCTAAAAATTTCACATTAGACTCCCAGTTGCACCGCTCACGTGTCATTGGAATTCGCCTCTAAAGTTCATTCTATGTATGCATATGTTACCAAAGTGAAATGAAATGCTTGTTACGATGAGAAAAGATGATGTTAACGAAACCTATTTAGATCAATCCAAAACACAAAATGATCCGAGTTTGCACACAAATCTTCACGAAAACACCAACTCCTCACCTAGATCACCCCCAAAACGCAATAGGCGAAAAAAAAATCATATTTTTGAACAACATTAATTTTGTTTAGCACCAAATTAACCACTAGGTTATGCCTTAATAAAGGAAAAACAATCCAATACTGCATATTATTAGGAACTGATTAAATAATAATAACCATACAATAATATTTGGGAATCTTATTCTATGTATGCATATGTGGATCTGTTTCTATATTGTGTACCACAATTGGTAGATTTTCTTTCGTGAGCATGTAAAGTTAGTTGCAAGCTTACAGAGCATACATTTGGGTTTTGTAACTGCTGAATTTGCGTGTATGCCCTTCTCATCCAGCACCATTCCTACGCACCACTTATAAACATCTGAAGTGTCAGTATTATCAGAACCGTAGAATAGATTGTAGATGGTTGATAACAATTCAATGTACCAAACCAGATTTCATAATGAATATGATGTGCATATAATGGAAGCTATCGATTGGCATCTATAGTAACATCACTTTCCCTAAGGTGGAAGCAGCTCACCGATGCAGTCATCGGAAGGTTTCCCTCCCAGTCCCACCTCATCGATATAGCCTCGTCTTTCAAGTTTTGGGCCAGTAAAGTCTGAGCGTTTAGTCACCACAATAATTAATATGATGTGCATATAGTGAAAGCTATCGATTGGCATCCATAGTAACATCACTTTCCCCTCGAAGGTGGTAACAGCTCGCCGGTGCACTTGTGGCTAGGAGTGAAAATGGATCGGATAGTTTTCGACTGATCCAGATGAAAATGAATACGGATTGTGTCAGATTGGATTTTCTTCGGATAATTCTCGGATCGGAAACAAATACAAATTTTTTTCTCAGAAATGAATACGAATACAGTAGGTCTAATATCCGACGAATACGAATACAATACGGATTATCTGGATAATACGGATTCAGATATCCAAGATTTCAGCCCAACATTGCCCAGCCCAAGCGAGCCTCTCTCATGTCCCCTGCCACCAACCCACTAGCAAATATTTATGTTTATTAAAAATAACTTTAGTATTGTCGGTAGATTAAAATTTATATCGATTAAATTGATGTACTACCATTTAAATCATTCTGATACAAATTTAAATTCTTAATTAATTTATTAGTCACATGTAAACGGTAGAAATCCATTAAGAATTATTTAGGACTTTAGAAAAAAATTAACTGTCATTTGAAGATTTAAAACTTGTACAATGGTATGACTCTTATTGATAAAAATACTTATGTTTTTTAGATTTCATTAATGTTTTGACAAGATAAACTATTTATGTGTTTTCATTGCTTTTTGATGTATAGTTTAAGGGGTTTTCATGTTCCGATAAATATTCGTGACCGTATTCATTTCGATTCGTATTCACTCCGTATTTGTATTTGATATTATTCATATTTGTATTCGTATTCGAGATATCCATATTCATATCCGCATCCGAGAAAACAATATGAAAACAAATATGGTAGATGCATTATCCGTCCGTATTCGATCCGTTTGTATCCCTACTTGTGGCCAAGGTTTAGAACCCACATGTCATGGGTTTAAATATTAAAAAAATACAATGAAAATATTTATTCAAATAGCCCACCAAGCCTATACGAATATGGTATAAACTTTTACCATCCAAAATATTATTTTATCTGGGTTATCCGTATCCGTATTCATATTCGACAAATCAATTAATATGCATATTTTATTATAATATGACTAATTAGTTGGACAAGTTTTTTTAATTAAATGTGGATTCGTGTTTTTTAGGTGAAGTAAATGAATTAGAATGATTAAGCATAATTGTATGAGGATAAATATTGTTAATGTTTTCATACTACATAAATTATGAGGATATCCAGATTCGATCGAATTAAGTAGGTATTCGATTTGAATTTGTATTCGTTACAATATTTGATTTGTATTTGAGAATATTTGGATTCATATTCATATTAATTTATAAATACAAATGCAAGTATGGTTTAAGCACTATTTAATTTATTTTCACCCCTAATGACAGGTGGAAATGAAAGTATAGATATAAGATAGATAGAGAAAGTGCCACAATGCTAGGCTCGGTACCATAGTGCTCGTATAGATGACAATGGACACGCCAACACAAGAACGTTGAGGTAATACTAGTTAGAGACCCGTGCGTTGCAATGAAGTCATAAAAATGGTGAGATGAAACTTACTGCCTAGCCAACTTCACACATCAAACATTGGAGAGCAAGCGACATAGATAGAAGGGTGGCTAGTATGTGCGAGGAGATGGGAAAAGTGGAGAGGGTGGGCGGTTGTATCCTGAGAGAGAGGAGGAGGAGAGAGACAAAACGTCCATATCAAATTGGATGGCTGAGAAGAGAGCAGGGAGAACGGACCAACCACCAACTCACACTTTCATAATAGTAAAGAATATGTTTTGTTATTACTGTGAACAAATATATTTAAATTGACTATATTTAAATAATACGAGTATATTCGTCCACTGTAGTAGAAACAACCCCTAGACAAATTAATCGTTGGAGTTGGGTAAACCGTCACAAATTGCTTATTCGGTATGCGTGTGCGTTGCCATGCTGATGTAGGTTTTGTCTGGTGACTTATGACTTATTTTTCACTGTTTGGTACTGTGGCCCCGTTTGGTAGAACTCTAGCTCTAGGAAATCTGTAGATTTCCTAGAGCTGGTCATCTGTAGCTCTAGGAAATCCTGGATCTAGAGTTGCAGGCATGTTAAGTGCATTTACATGACTCATTTCATTTATATTATATATTAAATAAAAATGTTTAAATCACTTTAATTTGTCAACAAACTACAGATCCAGCATAGATCTCGGAGCTAGAGCTGTGCCAAACGGGGCCTGTATTTGGTTTATTTTGCAAGGTAACTGCTGGTATTTTTTAACGTAATTAAATTTAAAAAACTTTAAAAATAGAAAAAAGGTTAGTCTATCACGGACAATGCAAAGAAATACAAAAAAAGACAAAAAAATCCAAAAAAAGCCAAAAAGTCAGAAAAAGACGAAAATAAGAAACTAGAAGCCAAAAACTAAAGGCCAAAACCTAAAGTCCAAACGAGCGGTCTCATTTAGCCCATTTAGTTTTACAAACTATAGCTTCACTTAGGGTAGGTTTGGTAAGACTTTGCTTATGTTTTGGTTTCCATTTGTTACAGTAATTAATTTTTAAACGGTGTGTTTTTAAGCCGGGGTTTACAAATAGACTATAGTACAAACTATACCGAGTTTAGCTATACCGGCTAAAATCATATGGAATTGTTTTCCTCTGCGTACTGCTTTTCACGAATTGTTCAAAATTCAAAAATTTCAGCCAAAAACCATAAATCAGAACCACAAAATCCTAGAAAATCTAAATGCCGTTCGATTCCAACCTAACGGCATACCATCTACCGAGAGCGCTCCTCATCCTCCTTATCTATTCGTTTGTCTCTTTCTTCCTCTCTCCATTTCTCCACTGCTGAGAGCATCCCCCTGCTCCCTCTCATTCTCCCTTCCTCCTCGCCGCCACATCCCCTCACTTTCCTCCACCGCCAGCATTGTCGCACGCCGGATCTGGCGCCCTAGAGGGGCATCGCTGCTGGATCTGGCGTCGAAGAAGGAAAATCTAGCCCCCATTATGGGTTCACCTTTCCCCTAGGCATAGAAGGAGGTCAGGGGAGGCGGCAACGGGGGCGATGGGCGGGATAGAAGGGCGGTGGGTGGAGCTGGAGGTCGATGGCAGCGGTGGCTGTGGCAGTTAGGTTAGGCGAGGTGGTACGACGGGGACGAGTCAGGGGACGGCGCGGCGAGGTGGCGACGGCGCCGCTGGCCCTAGGTGGTGGTGGAGAGGGCAGGGGCCATAGGGGTGGAAAACGGTAACGGATAATTCGTTTTATCCGATATTCGTATCCGAGAAAATGTGAATGTGGTAAGCAAAAATCCGTATTTGAAAATGTCTGTATTCGTATTCGAGAATATTCGTATCTGTATTTAAAAATATTCGTATTTGCATTCGTATTCGAGAATATTCATATTCGTATTTGAGAACATTCGTATTTATATTCGTATTCGAGATTATTCGATCCGTATTCTATCCGTTTTCTCTCGACCGGTCGGCCCGCCGGCTCGCCAATCGCCAATTCGCGCGCGAATGGCACAGCCGCATGGAACTAAAGGCGCCAAGGCTTGAGTCATGCACGGGAGATCTGATATCTCAACCGGTCATTCTCATTCACTCATTCGGTCAACACTCAACAGATGTGCCGACTGCCGAGGCCCGAGTGGCGAGTGGCGAGCGCGCCTTGCCGCCTCCGCCCTCCGCTCCACCGGTGACCGCGCCTCGCCGCCTCCACCCTCCGCTCCGCCGGCTAGACCGGCTCCGGCCCTCCGCTCCGCGCCTCCGCCGCAGTCCACGACCAGCGACCCGCGACAGCACCAGGCGCACCTTTGGGCTTCGGCCATCCGCTCCGCGCCTCCGTGTCGGGCCCCCGGATTTCCAAACCCGGACCCTCTGTGTGTTACAGCACTAGTCCCAGATCAAAGCTAGTGCACACAGTTAAACAGAATGGAAAAACATCACCATCAACGATTTATTACAATAATTAAGAGTACTGACCACAAGGTCTCATTATTACAATAGAGGTTTAAGACCTCGCACACAAGAAATAAAGCGGAAGCAAAGATAAACTCGGTGAAGACCCATCAATACGCCACAGGCAATTGACTGGGGAAGCGTGACCTAGAACCCACCCGCGAAGAAGTCGTAGTCGCCTTCTTGAGCTTCAACTTCCTCTGAGATTTATTTTTAAGTGTAGCATGTGAGTACATAAAGTACTCCGCAAGTCTTGGGAAAAATGCATAGATGCAAGGCTTGACAAAGGAAGGCTATATGGTTCTTTTGCACAAAGCAATATTTTAAATTTCAATTACTACTAATTATTTTCGAAGGCAACAGTTTAACAAAGTAAATGATTTTAACAGAACTACAATTATTTTCTAGTGAAGGTTCCAACTACCAACACTAGATTAATCTTTTCCAACTGAACCAGTTAATATTGCGGGTTACATCCACCCTCTCTGGCTCCAACCGCCAGGATTCCCTTCCGAGAGTTCCCTCCACTCTCGGAATACAAAAACTTTGATTTTAAGACAAAAAAACCAGAAATCTACCATGTGCATGCATTCCTTGCCCGCCCTTGACCGTGGGCACGACTATTCGAATAGTTTTACACTCTGCAGAGGTTGTACAACTTTACCCACAAGAGATAAATTATCCTAAAAATCATGATTTTAGATGAATTTAGAAATTTGAATGGCTGAATTTGGAGTTAAAATGAGAAAGTTATGCTTGTTTGAAGTTTTCAGTTCGAATAAATCCAGAAATTAAGAAATTTCTGACAGGTGGGGCCCACTGGAATATTTAAATTTTCAATCTTTATTTTTAATTCCGAGAGCCTGACAGGTGGGACCCACTGACAGTAAACCCTCTGGTGGTCGCTGACATGTGGGACCCCTCTGACAGCGACCACATCTGCTTTGGGTCACTGATAGGTGGGACCCACTGGGATCTGGACCCACTTTGTCAGAGGCTGACGCAGACAGATGGGACCCAGGCGGCAGTGGCCCGCACAGACGGCTGCCGCTGACGGGTGGGACCCACTTGTCAGCGCGAGAAATAAACGAAAAACTCAACCCAGCGCGCGGAGCCGAAGGCTCGAACGCGCACCAGGGAGTTTAGGAAGCGCGCTGCTAACCAGATGGGCGGGGGAGGCTTTGCCTACCCATATAAGGCAGCAAATCCTTTTGAGGGGTACCTTCGGGAGGTCCGGGCAGAGGTGGTCGGAGGCGACGGCGCCGGCGGCGAGGGAGGGCCGGAGAGGTTCAGGCGATGCGTAGATTGTAATCCTGATGCGGAGGGGGTCCGGTTTGAGGGGTCGGCGAGGCTCGAGGGCAAACGGTGGTGGCCGGCGGCGAGGAAGGGGCGGAGCTGCCTCGGGTGCTCCGGTGCGACGGCGTTCCGACGACGGGGTGAGGTGGCCGGGGTGTCGGAGGGGATCGCACGGACGCGGGGATGCTCGGAGTGGCGACGGTGGACTCTGGGGTTCACCGAGGCGGCGGTGATTGCTCACCGGAGCTCTTACCTGGCGCGGACGGGGAAACTCGCAATGCGGCGCTCGGGCTCGGGAAAGCGAGAGGGGAAGAGCGGAGGAGGTGGTGCGGCGAGAGGGGAGACCGACGGGGCTATTTATAGAGCTCGGGGAGGGATGAGGCGGCGGAAATTCCTCGCCGAAGTCGCGGCCGGGGTTCGGTTTGAATTGGGGATAAGCCGACGGAGGCGACGCGGAGTCCGGGCTTTTAGGGGATAAGGAGCGTATCTCCCCGGGAATTCAAATCCCCGAACAAATCGAAGATTGAGGCAGAGTTCGGGTAGGATTCGGTCGCCGATTCCTTCGGAAGAGAGAGAAAGAGGAGGGAGGGGCCGGCGTCCGCGCGGGGATGAAGAACCTGACAGGCGGGACCGGGCGTCAGCGAGAGCAGGGCGCGTGTGGCTGACGGGCGGGGTCCGCGGGCAGAGAGAGAGAAGGGAGCGGGGTGCGGATGGCGGCCACATGGTCCGAAGGGGAATCGGGCGGCGGGAGCGCTTAAGTGGGAGGGGACGACCTGGATGAGCTGCGGGGCGGCGTGGCACACATCGGGCCGGACACGCGTCGAGCAAGGAGGTGAGGAAGGCGGGGCCGCCAGCTGACTGGCCGGGCCCGCGAAGCAGCGAGGAGAGGGGAGGTGCGGCCGGGATGGGCCGGGCGGCGACGTGGGCGGATCTGGGCCGTCCACGCGTCGACCGGAGAGGCAGGGAAGAATTTTTATTTTCCAAATTCGATTTAGTTTTTCCGAAAAGGCTAGAAAATTATTTAGGCCTCAGAAAAATATGAAAATACCTCCAAAAATTCCAGAAAAATTCACAGAAGCTTCTGGACATATTTTGGACTAAACAAAATTATTTCCATCTACTGTTGGTATTTTATTTTCATAGTTTGAATTACCTTTTAAATTTTAAAAATAGATTTTAAACTCCAGAAAATTCAGAAAAGCCAAATAAAATCCAATTAGCTTAAAATAATTAATTTGAATTTAATTTTTTTTCAAAAAGCCAAATTTTGGGATGTGACACTCCGCCGGTAGCCCGGCACGGCGGCACCGTGGCGCTGGCGCACGACCGGCCGACCGAACCGCGCGTGCGCAGCCACGTCTCGTCGCCTCCGCTCTGCCTCTGCGGCACGCCGGCACCTGGGCATCGCCGTCCAGCAACTGAGCAACCATCAGGGAGCAGGCAGCCGGAGCCGGTGAGTACTTCTGTCTTTTTGAGTGATTGTCTGTACAAGAGTTTGATACATTATCGTCGGCGTTGACGATTGTTTTTTTGAGTGAAAATCAATTTAGTGGACAGATCCCTACATCATTCCTTCGACTCACAAGTTTGGTGTTTCTGGATCTTAGCTCAAACAACTTAACAGGTTTAGTACAACTCAACTTCTCTGAATTGGCATTAGTAGCCGGTATTTAGCTATTTGCTGATTGTTGTTCATCTTGTTGTGGCGGGGGACGAGTTAGGTTGGGCACCACATTGTGGTCAGCTATGCCAAATGCATGGGGTTGCCTCTGTTCCGGAGGCGCATCCGTGGATCCACGAGGCAAGCCATCTATGCAGAGATTATGCTATGTGATTGTTATAAGCTGGACTCTTCTTTTACAAATGAAGTTGATGCAATTTCGTTGATTCGACTATTGCTTGCAGGGATCATGGTCTTAAACATAATGTTACCCCAGGAGGTGAAGTGGAGGATATGTTTGCTCTGCTGAGCGAGGTTAAACGACAAATTCCATCTATCAGTGCGGTATCTTCACTTCTTCAGGCGCCATTGCTTTTGATTACCAGAGGCTTCGGGTGGAGAGTGTCTGCTCGAGATTGGGCCTGGTCTCGTTGGGTTTCTTGTGGAAGCAGGATCAGACTTTGCTCCTTGAAGAAATGCTAACTCGAAGTTCAGTTCTTTTTGGCAGATTGTCTGGCCTAGCAGATACTGTTCAATAACATTGTCAGTTTTGCTCGGGTCTTTAATGCTTACAGATAAGAAGGGGCACTGTGGCTATAACTGTTAAGGTATACAGTTTGCTCATTTTTTTTATTATGTGTTGGTATATAAAAATTCCAACTTGCTTGCAACTATGTGCTTATCTCTTCGGAATAATACTTTTCACAAAAAGTGGCTGATCATTTGGGCTTTATAGGTTGCTGCAATGGGACTGAAACCTTCCACTCACTTAGGGAAAGAACTGGCTGAACTTAAGTGTCATCTGCTCCAAATGAATGAGTATACTCCTCATTGTACATGCCTTTTTGTCATTTCCCTTAGGATATTTTATACTAGAAATAGTGGTTTCTTTCCCCTTGTTAGAACTTATGGGCTTGAATGAGCAAAGGTCGTAGGCTTGTAGCTTCTCGTAGTGATCAATGAGGGACTAGTTTCCAAACAGTAGATCGCAATCTGTTCCTTTCTTTGTGTCCGATTCTCATGATTTTCTCTTCTTTTGTTTTTCTGTGTCCAAACAATAGAATGATTCGACTTGTTTTGAAATGCTGAGTAGTCCTTAACCATGAAGTCATATTCCATGAATTTTTTATTGGCTATATTCTGAACATGCTCATCAGATTCCCAAGGCATTTCATGAATTTTTAATATGTTCAGTTCAACAACAATGACTGTTATCAGTTAACAGTGCCAAACTAGTTATTATCTAGTGTCTATGATAATCCTCTCATTGGCATACAAATGCTCTACATCTATTTAGTTTTTAATGTCATTGTAGAAGCTAATAGGGTCTCGTGTTCCCTCACGGTATCAAAATTAAATGGCACTCTCAGTTAAATATTGTTAAGACAATTAACTCATTTGTCCTTTATAACATGTTATAACTTATATTTCCTGTTTGAACACATGGACTGTTGTCTTGGATATGTACATCTCTTGTTAGGGCGGTTTTTTCTTGGGGGCATATGTGCCAAAAAGTTAGCAATTGATGTTTCTAGGTCGTGGAGGATATGAACTTGATTTATTAATATTTGTGATGATTGTTTGTTGATGAAATTTCAAATATCAGAATTTGAATTTAAAACCGCTAATCGGAAAAACCAGTCGATTATGATATTCGTAGGAGGATATTCGTATTCGGCCGAATTAAGCATATATCCGATTCGAATTCGTATTCGTTACGACATTCGATTCGTATTCGAGAATGTTCGAATTCGTATCCGTATCCGTTTTAAAAACATGAATCCGTATTCGTATTTGAGACTATTCGACCGTATCTGATCCGTTTTCACCCCTAAGGGGCCACAATGGATGCACGCGAAACTGTTTAGGGTGGTGCGGTGGCGACGACCAACAATAAGGTATTTATCTATATTATTAAAATTATTTTTAATAGTATACGGTACACTAGCGCCACTCAAAAACCCACCCTTACGTTCACTTAGAGCAACTCCAGCAGTAGCCCTCAAAACAGGGCCCCTACATTTTATTTGAGGGCTCCCCCTATTTTTGAGGGCCCTGTTTTCTGGGCTGCACTCCAGCAGGAGCCCTCAAAACAGGGCCCCTACTTCTCAATTCCCTCTATTTCCTCACACACTATATGCATATGTATGGGACAAAAGCACAATACACAATAAAATATTTATGATTTCACAACGAGGGACAATATTTAAATATATGAATTCAAATACGAATATTCAAATTTAAATTCAAATTTGTTCCGAATTTAAATTGAAAGCACAAAGTTCATCACATAACATTCAAATTTGTTCCGAATTCAAATATGAATTCAAATACGAATATTCAAATTTAAATTCAAATTTATTCCGAATTTAAATTGAAAGCACAAATATGAATTCAAATACAAATATTCAAATTTAAATTCAAATTTGTTCCGAATTTAAATTGAAAGCACAAAGTTCATCACATAACATTCAAATTTAAATTCAAATGTGTTCCAAATTCAAATACGAATATTCAAATTTGTTCCGGATTTAAATTGAAAGCACAAATGTTCCACAAAAAACGAGAAAACTGAAAAATGAGAGCCGGAGTAGGGGGCCCTAGGAATGAGGGCTTGGAGGCCTCATTTGAGAGGTCTCCTATTTTTGAGAGCCAAGTAGGGGCCCTGTTGGAGTTCAGTTTTTTGTTCTGGCTCTCAAATATGAGATTTGAGGGCTCAAGTAGAGGCCCTGCTGGAGTTGCTCTTACGTGCACGCTGTGACTTGTGTCTTTCGTGCTCTTGCGTGTACGATGCCATCGTTCTCCTTGTCTACTTGGCAATTATGGCTGTAGCCTTCGTGCACAGTCGCATCCGATGATGTTTGGACGTATTTGGCAACTATTTATTCGCGTACACCGTTAGTCAAGGTTGCGTGATGGATGGGAAACCTCCCAGTTGAGTCTAGCAAGTGCAACTGCCACGTAGGCCTGTGAGACAAATTCTGGAATCTGGAAGCCTTTTTCTCTAAAAAAAAGGATAGTTCCGGAAGCCAGATCAACTGATGTATCAAGCTGTGATGGATTGGATCACATGTAGTGACTAGTTAGAGACTCATGCGTTACAATAAAGTCATAAAAATAGTGAGACGAAACTTACTGTCTGACCAGACTCGTGCGTTACAATAAAGTCATAAAAATAGTGAGACGAAACTTATTGTCTGACCAATTTTACACATCAAATATTGAAAAGTAAGCGACAGAGATAGAAGGGTGGTCAGAATGTGCGAGGAGATGAAAAAATAAAGGGGGTGGGCGGTTGTATCCTGAGAGAGAGGAGGAGAGAGACGAATAGTCCAGATTAAATCAGATGGTTGAGAAGAGAGGAGAAAGAATAAATCAATCACTAACTCACACTTTTATAATAGTGAAGGTGAAGAAATGTGATGGACCAGCACATTATGGTCTCCAGTTGTATCTTCCTATCCACACGCACTTGCGACGGGTGGGCTCTAATCTGTTTTTCTTTCAGTCGTGGCCGTTGACTAGTAAGTCTTGCACATGATGGTCTCCAGCAGTATCTATCTTAAATTAATGCTAATGCTATGTGACATGATGTGCAATTATATTGGAAAATTTAATTGGCGTGTATAGCAGCGTCAATTTTTTCAAGAATTGGGAAATACAGTCATGCGACGACCGACAACTCACATGTTAGGTTCAAATACCAAAAAATTATATTAAAAATCCACTTAAATAAACCACCCAATATACAACGGAAATCTAACTTCGATTATCAACCAGACACGTCTCACACAGCTAAACCAAGCTATGTACCATGATACGCATATATTGAAAAACTATCGATTCGCTTCTATGTGTCCCCTTTTTAGGTTCTAAAAGTTACTTTTTAATTTTTTTTACAGTAATAAATTTTTAAACGAAGTGTCTTTTTAAGACGGATTTATAAGTTAATTGTAGTACATATTATAGCGACTTCATTTATATTAGTTAACACACACGAATTTTCTGTTACTCTGTACCATCTCTCACAAATAACCTACAAACTATATGTCGTAGCTATAAGCCGAAACAAAAAAGAATAAGCCCTATAGTAACATCACACCACTTATGCTCATGGTAGGAAATAAAAAGGCTGAGGTTATACGATAATGGACACGTCAACACTAAAATCTTGAGGATAGAGTTTCAAAATGTTTTACTATGAATGTGAACAAATATATTTATATTGATTATAAATAAATAATTAGCCTTTTTTTTGCACAATTGTACAGCTGGATACTGTTGTGACTACAGACCAAACATTAGAGAAAGGGACCTCCGGACTTCTCCCACAACTAGGGTGAGGAGGGGGAGTTCCGAGGTCCTAGAGAGTGGAGAGTGGTCTGAAGATGGGTGAATGTGTTTGTAATTGCATTGATTTTTCTTCCCCTAATTCCAACACAAGTGGCATATTTATACTGTTACATGAAAGGTACAGGAGATTACAATGCTACCCTTTAAAAGGTCCTACAACTATAGGGGCTTTATGGTCTTTCCACCTTTTCGCACGTAGCCTTGGAGTGCGCTGGACCTTTGTGGGTTGCATCCACCATGTCTCCTTATTGGTCTATAGGTAGCTGCAACCCCCTTTGGTCCATACAAGGTGGGGTCAGAGTGAAGCCCCCTCGTTGATGTCGAGGTAGCAAGCCTTGCGGCCAAGATTGAGGGCTCGAGATGCTTGAGTCTTACCTTCGCCTTCCTACCAGGTAGACGCAAGGGGCCCCTCTTGCCCCTTTGTAGGGTCGACAAGTGTACATTTACTTGGTGGCTTCGCCTAGTCGATGGGGCCAATGGGGCACCCTTATGATATAATACATGTATTTATATCTAAACATAGAGTTGTATTTGTTATAAACTCCAATGCTTATGATAGAAAATATAGTTGTATCTATTATACAATTGTAATAGCTCACACATGTATACATGTTTGAGGGACCACATAAATAGATCCAAGAATATTTGTAATGAACCATTGTCAACATTTGTGAAGTTAAAATTGAAATTTGTGAAAGATTTGGATTTCCAGTCCTTTGCAGTCTGATCGACTCTTCTGAGCGGTTAGACTGGCCGTGCACAGCGGTTTGACCGGCTGTGCTTAGCGGTCATATTAGCTGGGCACAACGGCATGGCCGGGTTGTTCTGAGTTTCGGTTGCTTGATCTGAAAGTTGGGACTTTGTTAGACATATGGGTATTTTGGTCCTAGGTCAGTGCATTCATGTTGTATGAAGTATGTTTGAGCTAAGTGGATCAAGTTGTGAAGAATTTGTTTTCGAAAATGATTTCTTTGTCTTTGGATGTATAAGAAAATTTGGAGTCAACTATGGTCGACTGTGAGGACTGAGAGTATGCTCATAGAGGAGCTGAGATCCAGAACGATCAAGAATGGTAGGTGAGATAGTTGAGCTCAAGCGTGGCACAATAAAGGCAAGATATGTTGAAAGGAAGGCTCAAGCGATGGGTTCCACCAAGTGATTTGGTCAGTTTAAGTGACACGTGGTCCGATGAAACCAATGCAGGAAAGACTTATTGACACGTAGCAAGCCATTGGTATACCTACATGTGACAAGCATAGCGATTATTTGCAAAGAAAAGTGAAGACCGGGTTAAGGTAAGGGCATTTTGGTAGTTTACCAAATACTGAAAACTTCGTTGGATTAAAACTATAGTGCTTAGGAAAGCGATTTAGGTAAAGAAGGTATTGAGAGAATCAAATAGATCAAAGTCTAAAGACACAGCGGGTTCGAGCTTATATGCTTTGAAAGTGTGCATGAGTTAAGTGTGAGTGTAAAACCTACGTTATGTGGGGTTAACGAGTTCTCCTTATTTATGCTAGTAGATAGTATCCATTAGGGTTAGATGTGAGTTGATTGTTTCATCTATTTCGAGGTTAGGGATGGAGGCTTGTGGATAACCATTCCAACCATCATCGAGTTCGGGTTAGGGTTTGAGAGATGAGTGAGTGTTATGGTGTGCTATCTTATCCTGCTTATGAAATGGTTGTAAAATCTTCATCTACAAGTAACAATATAATCGTCTTTATTCATCTCCTATGAAATCTTCTTGTTTTGGTGATTTGTTCTTGTTCTTGTTAGTTCTTTGCCTTTTCTCTCCCCTTCTTGACCTTGCTGCATGTCAAGAATTTGTAAATGGTGGAGATAACTTATGTAGATCAGATCTCATCCATCTAGACATTGTAATTTGCAAGATTTTGAAGTTGCCTTATTCTTGTTTGATTTGGAGCTCTTCTGAAGGTTTCTTGTTCTGAGGGTTTTGGTTTTGATTCATTGAGTGGTTTTGCTTGCTGTAACATGTGGGAACACATCTCAAGACATCTTGGTCATTCTTAACCCATGAGCAAGTTGTGCCTCAAGTTTTTGAGATTTGTTCGGTTTTGGCACAACCTGGCATGTTTTGAGGAAGTGTTGGAATTTTGACCAAGATCCTTGCAATTCTTGGATGTAATATGTTCCTGAGACCCTCTTCATGGTGTGTGCAAAGTTTGATCTCATTTGATCATGAATTTTGAAGTTTGCACCAAAAGTGGTTTAGATTGGGACTGATTTTCTGTTCTGGGAATAGGGGAGCGGTTAGACCGCTCTTGAGCCTGATCAAACTGGCAGTCAATCAGATTGTAAGCTAGTAGTTGGTTAGACCACTGGCTTGTTGTTGATCAGATCGGTTAGGTACAAATTTTTGCATCTTCGCTATTTTGATTTGTTGCTTGGTTGTAAGCTGTGAAATCTGATCTTCTTAGCTCTTTAGCTCTGAAGTGAGAGAATTTTGGTATCTGGGGGAAACTTTAGAAGGAATCATTCACCCCCTCTATTGCTATTGTCAGTCCTACAAGTGGTATTAGGACATGGTTAACTCTTTTTGATAGATCTTAACTGGTCTAAGAGCCATGACATCAAACAAATACTCCACCAAGCCATTGGTCTTCGATAGGGTTGACTATCCCTATTAGAAGACTCGGATAGTAGCTTATATCCAAGCCTAAGGGCAACCAATTTGCAAGAAAGTCAAGAGAACTTTTGTTGTGCTTGCCGATGGCCAGGTCACTCCGACAACTACTATGCATGTGGAGGCAAACAACAAGACTCGTAACTTCTTGATTCAGAGGCTTGGTAGATATGAGTTTGATTGAGTATCCCACTTGACATCTGCTCACGAGATTTGAACGACCTTCGCTGATTACCATGAGGGCTCCACAATGATCAAGAAAGTGGGATAGAATCAAATCAAGAAAGAGTACTACAAGTTTGAGCAAAACCATAGTGAATCCTTGGATGGGTTGTTTGCTAGGTTCACCAAGATTCTCAGCAACCTGCGTGCAGTTGAATTGACTTATTCTGAGTCTGAGAATGCACGTCAAATGCTTGGTACCCTAGATATGAAGGTTTAGGAAATAAAAATTACATCCATCAAAGACAACACTGTCATGAGTGAGCTTATCATAGATAAGCCCTACTCGAGGTTAAAGGCACATGAGATTGACTTCATCTCTCGTCTCTCCAATATAGAGTTAATAGTTCTTGTAGTCGACCCTACTCATCTTGACATGAGTCACTTTTGCAGTTTAACGCTATACATGTTGCGATTTGCTTTATTAGAATCCAGTATTTTAATTTCTTCCAAAAGTTTTTATGTAAATATTCGCATACAACGACCCATACAAGTATGCGGTCACCACATCCATCAACAACATTTTTAGATTCATATTCACTACCAATGAAATTAAGTACTAGAAGTGATTCCACTCATAACAGGAGAATAAATTTCCTCATAATCGATGTCGGGTTTCTGTGTGAACCCTTGTGCTACAAGTCTCACTTTATATCTTACCACCTAGTTGTTCTCTTTTATCTTCTGGACAAACACCCATTTATATCCTACTGGGAATACTTTGGGAGAAGTGTAAGTTACTAGTTCAAACACTTCTCTCTTATTTAACGAGCGCAATTATACGTCAATTGCTTCTTTCCATTTTACCTAATCTGAGCGCTTCTTGCACTCTGCCATGAACTTTGGTTTAGGATGTAGATCAATACTATCAGCAGTTTTAGAGGCAAAGTAGATGTCGACAATAGTAGTTTTTCTATTGAAAGATTCTCCTAAATCCACATAGTTGAATTTCTTAAATTATTTTTTCACCCAACTCTTCGTGATTTCCTATAACGATAGAGTGGTTTATCCGGTATCCCAGCATATGTGCACACATAGTTTCGCTGTGTTGTTCATCTACAGGTTGATTCAAATCAGGTATTCTCTCAACTTCTAGATGAACTTCTTCAACTGTCTTAGGAAGTGAAGTATTGTGCTCAGTCTTTTATTTCTTCAGACATCTTTGAAACCTTTGGACTAAAGTTGCTAGAGCTCTTCTCTTCCTAGTGTTAGGGGCAAGAGTGGTATTAGTAGTCTCTTCTTGTGGCATTTCTATTCTCTCCGATGCATTAACTGTAGATGTGACTTCATCACTCCTTTGTGATCAGTGAAGGCATCTGATAGATTATTTGCTAAAGTTTGCATGAACATTTATCCAGTGGAGCTCTTCTCCTCTTCCTAGGATTAGGGGCAAAAGTGGTATTAGTAGTCTCTTCTTCTGGCATTTCTATTCTCTCCGGTGAAGGCATCTGATAGATTATTTGCTAAAGTTTGCTAATTAATTATCCTTTGAACTTCTTGTTCAATTTCCTTAGTATATGGGTCTAATGCATGGATTCTTGTGGTTTCCCACATTATTTCACAACATTCATTTTATTCAAAGTACTTTTCTCCCCCTAGTACCGAGAAATGATTCTCATTAAAAATATTATTAGCGTACCAAGCTGTGTGAAGTTCCCTGTTATAGGCTCTAAATACTTAATTATTGATGGAGTTTCAAAACCTATATAAATCCCAAACATTCTATGAGGACCCATGGGTGTATGTTGTGGTAGTGATATCGGTACGTATACAACACAACCAAATTTACACATATAGGAAATACTTGGCTCTTTACCATGTAATAACTATTTAGAGGAAAGTTGTGGTATGCAGTTGGTTTGAGTTGAATTAATGTCATGATACGCTATACTGCATATTCCCAACAAATAGTCAATAAATTACAATTATGCTAAAGTGGGCTAGCAATGAATTTTATTCTTTTAATTAATTACTCTACAAGGCCCTCTTGTGTGTGGATATGTGGGACTAAGTGCTCTAATTTTATTCCCAATGACATACAATAATTATTAAACGCCTTTGAAGTAAACTCTCTAGCATTATTTATTTTCAAGCATTTAATATGATTATCTAGAAAGTTGGATTTCAATTGAATTATTGGGACATAAGCTTTGCAAAAGCGTGGCTCCCAGTAGACAACAGGCATCATGGCATCACCTGGTGGAAGCATCTATTAGTACCATAAAATATCTAAATGACCTTCACAGAAGCAAAATTGGACCACAAATATGATCTTAAATTGTTTCTAAGTAAGCAGCAGATTCATTTTTAACTAGGTTTAATTATTAATTTTCCCTTTACGCAGCAGGGCATACAAAATATTCATGATTAGAGAAATCCTTAGTTTTTAGTTCATGTCCAGCAGAATTATTTATGATTTTTCTCATCATTATCAACCCAGGATGACCTAGTCTATCAAGCCAAAGTTTAAATGATTATGGGTTTCTAAAAATTGTTTTCATCGCACCATATCCTTTAATGGGTTTTATATGTGTGTAGTATAATCCTAATGAGAAGAAAGAGAGCTTTTCAACTACTTTTCTTTCGTATCCGTCAAATTTTGTCATGGGTAAATATTCAGTATCACCCTCTTTCCAACTGCAAGTTCTTCGCACGTCTGGAGAAAGTCCTTCGCACATTTGGAAATCAGACGAAGAACTTGCACTTGGAAGGCGTCCATGGTTTCCAAATAATTGTTTTGAAAGGTGTGAGGAGCCCGCCAAGACACTGAAATTTGTACGCCGAGTTCGCCGAGTACTGTCCATCCGAAGTAAAGCGCCAGGTGACTATTATGTCTTCAGAGTCAAGCATGAAAAACCGTAGCTGAAATTTTGCACCATAGATCCACATATTCATTAAGCGTGGCCCACATAAGTACCCAATTAACAGGTCTAAAGAAAAGTACCCAATTAACAATACCATCTCAGTGCTATCTCCGTCAAGAATTAATTCGTGACACATGATTGCCTGCAAAAAGCTCTGTGCCTTTCATCATCTGGTGGTACTATTCTAGTTTGGCATTGAATCTTCAAAGCTCATTCTTGGACTCGTCCACTGATGGGCATGGCACAAAGCTTGAATGAATCTAATAAAAGTAAGCACAAGTGCACAAAACAACATTATCTTCTGGAAATAAATCACTACCGGAATTGAATTCGACTGCCGTCAAAAGGGATTGCTGAAGATGACTGCACCCATCGATCACTAGCCAAACGAGCTGATCAATAGGTCGACCGATGGATGGATGGCAGCCGGCCGGCCTCCGCTGTTTTCCATGTCTTCTATCTCCATGTTTTTGTTTTTTTGAAGATTATCTCCTTGTTTGGACGAGGCGCACCACATGCCATGCAATCCTAATCTGCAGGACATGTTTTTGTTTGCTTGTTGCAGACTTGCACTGTGCAGTCGCCGAAAAAAAACAGAGAGAAGGAAGGGATGGAAGGGAATAATAAGCATGGCTATGCGTACGAACAAATTTCGCCATTCAGATAGGCAAATCAATAGGTACCTCTAGTAGAAAACCGTTGTTCACGGCTATGTTGAGAGTGATTTTTGTCGCTGAAATCACCATTTGTCCACATGCCTGCTCCTATTTTGTCAGGTTCAGGCCTAATCTTGGACTTTTGCAATCCAACAGTGCACATGTTGCAGCATGGGTCCATGCATGCTTGTTCAATAATCCGTGTTAATTTTGGTACTTTTGTCCTCCTCTGTCTGGCGCTTCCGAGGAAAAATGGAGATACTTCTGTTCGAACTACACAAGCATGTGCATATTTAGGTGAACAAAATGACTCATCTGAGTAGAAAGCTTTGCCATCTGAACAGCACCACAGCTGGGTGCGTTAGGCGCATCAAGCAACTGAATTGGATGCTGTCAAAAAGAGTAACTAAGTTAGAGGAATCGTGAGCCTACACAATATATAGTTTACACCACACACCTTGATGACTATTTGGGGGGTCAAATTTCCAAAGAGCACATGTTCTCCTATGGAAAGTAAGAATTCTTCGTGCCCTTTTTTAGGCACATGCGACTTGCGAGGAGAGAAAAACTTATAGATTTGCAAATTTTATCGGAGGGTAGTGATAGAACAGGTAATTGGTGGTTACCGGATTTTTTGGACAAAAAATTTGAGTTGAAATTTTCACATGTAAAAAGAAAAGGTTGAAAAAATTGCAAATTTCCTTTATATTTGATCAAAATTAGATAAATCAATTTTTTTTTTACTTGGTTCAAATTTTTATCGGACCCCACCAGTTACACCGATAACTGGTGGTTTTTGACGAAATTTCGGCTATAAATTTTTCCAGCTTGCGAGTAGAAACGAAAGCCAATGCAAATTCACATTTTATTGGAGGGGCCCCACTGTGTTCTAAATTGCTTGAAACCATGGCCCTCTGGATTCTGTGTACAGCCTTGGAGTAAATTGATAACCGGCGGTTTGCGAGTAGAAACGAAAGCCAGTGCAAATTCACGTTTCATTGGAGGGGGCCACTGTGTTCTAAATTGTTTGAAACCATGGCCCTCTGGATTGTGTTCTAAATTAGTCTACCTACTTGGGGTGTCAAATTCTAGAGATCGACCATTTCAGACCCAACCATTGGGTGTTTCTTGGATCACTGCAGCTAAACAGGTTGGATTTGAGGGCCTCGATGCGTTTAGAGTGGTGGAGTACGGCTGGGATCGATCCCAGCGAATAAGAGGAGGCAAAACACCCTTCTAGCTACGAAAAGATGAGACTTTGCCCGAACATTTATCCCGTGGTGTCCTGGCCTTTGCGGACATCAGGCTATCAGAGTCTTCCTTGCATGTTCTCATGCAATTCTGAAGAGAGTCATATTACGTTCTGACGTAGCTGGCCACTCCTTTGTGTGTGTGTGTATGTTATTATTCTCTAGCCAGCTAGTTTTGTCCTTGCATTACATAGGCGTCAAGGCGTGCTTTGCGGGTTGTCCTTCTTGTCCCCATGTCAAGTTACATTTTTCAGAACATGATTCGATTGAAGAACGACGCGAAAAAAGGAACTATTCAGTGTTTCCTGCAGGTTTGGCCCGACAGGGGGCCAAGCCGGCTAGCAGGTCCGTGACTCGTCTACATCTCCTGTTTGTAGCCTTCGTGCACAGTACTACCGATCCATGTTTAGTCTTTTGAAACGATGTGTTCGCGTACACCGTAAGTCAAGCTCACTCACAGCAAGAGCTAGTAAAAGTACTAGTATTATTGTAGGATCATCGAAGGCAATCAGAGAGAGTGAATAATTACAACGCCTAGCAGAATCTTTTTCTAAAATTTTCTTATCTTCTTATTTGTTTAATCTGAAAAATAGAAAATACAAGAACAAAGGCTTCGGCCAATTTTTGTTCTCACCAGCAAACCTAGTACAACTTGAAGTTGCCGTTGTTTTTTTTGTTCAAACAGGAAATAAACTGATTACGCTTGTATGCAACTCTCGGCCAGCCACCCCTAACACAAAAACTAATTAGCACTATTAATTTCCTCCCTAGTAAAATATCTCGCTGGCCGCAGCATACCAAAAATCCATCCGTCCAAAACTCATGCATGCGGGTGCCATGCATAACCCAAAAACTTAACTAGCTATTGAGTAATTGGAACCCATAAGGCCATGCAAAATCAAACAGCTAATTAGCAAAATTAATTACCTTGCTCCGGCCGGAGAAAAATCTTGCATGCAAAGCTTCCAAGACTTGGGCAGCACAACGACTCGCAGGACAAGATTCTTAGCTAATCACGCAAGGAATTCCAAGATTTCTTCTCTCCTCCAGAATTGCATGCGGTCATGCACATGGATGCATTAATAGCTAATCTCCTTTTCCTCTCTCCTTCGCTAATCTCCTTTTCTTCTCTCTTCTAATCAATGTGATGGCTCCGATTGACTTATTTAGGCCCCGTTTGGTACAGCTCCACCACCGACTCCTAGAGTTATTTGAAGCCGTTTTGTGCCAAACGGGGTAAAACAAAATAGCTCCACCCAAGGAGTCCCTTAAAACATGCTGAGACAAAAGATATCTATGAGATGGAGCTGAAAAAAGTAGCTCCACCCGGCTCCATCCGCAGGCCCGCATGCCACTACCCTTGTACTTTCGTGAATTTACGCGATCTGTCACCGGCTCTTCTATTCTCCCGTTCCCGTTCCTCTGTTCGGTCTTCTCGTCTTCGACCGTGAAGGGAGCGCCGCCGCCATTAAATATTGGTTGCTAATACTTTGTGTTATTTTAAATTTTAATTTTTTTTGAATTCAAATTTACTCGGATGAAAAATCATGTAGAAACATACAGCTCTTGATGTTACTACAAGCTAAATAGACAGGGGTATATTGGACAATTGACATCTCTCAACCATGCATGATAAAACAGGTGGAGCTGTTTTGCCAAATAGTCTACCAAAACAGCTCCAGCTCCACCGGTGGAGCTGTTCGTGGAGGTGAAGCAAAAAAACAGCTCCACTTGTGAAGTGGAGCCGTGCCAAACGGGGCCTTAGACAGCATGTGAATCAAGAAACACCTAGATGCTCTGTACGTGTGCGCAGCGATTGAATGTCTCCCGCACGTAGCCCGAAGCAAAAAAGATGAAGACACTGTGCGCCTGGCTAGGAATTCCAAAAACCGAGATCCTCTCTGTTTTATTAATTTCAAGTCTCGGCCAAAACTAACTCCTTTTTTCTAGTTAGCCCGTGATCTCCTGATCCCTTTATATATGGACGCCACGCTCCGTTTTCTTTTCCAAAAACCACGTCCGACTCCTAATCCTATTCTATGCCGCTGCTACTTTTAATACGAACTCATTTCCTCTTCTCAATCTACTAGAAACCCTAATACCACTTATCTAATTGGACCTAGACCTTTTTAACTCAAACAAACTTTTGGCCCACTAATTTTTAAGGGACCCGAAACCCTTTCTAACACGAGTTTTCACACTTCCGATTTTTCGACTCATCGCGTGTCGAAGTCTCCAGGACCGCACCTCCTGTATCTTCTCCACGCATCATTCACCTTTGATCTCCATATGCTCCAGCGTGAGCCCGACCACCTCGTGACATTCTCGATCGCCCGGACCTCAGATTTCCCCCTCCTAGTCCTGGTCTTCCTTGTCACCGACCATGACCGTCTCCACGCCCAACCCGCACATGCAAAGACCAAAGAACGTTTTTCCCGGCACAAGTTCTCACCAACTTGACCGACATTAGTCCACGCACACACGCATACGCCTCGAATAAAAATATTAAGCAAAGTTGTCAATTATTCATCATCATAACAATTCTAAACTTAGCCACATGGTCTAAGAATATTATGACACCATTGGGCGAAAGGACAAAACTGCTCGAACCCAATTGATTCTAGCATGTATAATTGCTATATGTATTATAGGCTGTGACACAATTTCAAGAATTTGGAAGCCATACATCAAGTATCCATGGAAGCCGGATCACATATAGCGAAATATTGCGGATTAGCTCATCAGCATATTATGCGCTCAATTTTTTTTTATGTCAGTTGTGGTGGAGAAGAATGCAAACAAAAGGCTGATTTAGACGAAATCATACAAATGTAAGAACCACCTTGAAAAAAAATTGTAACACCCTTATTTCTAGAGGCGCTAGTAATCTCGGCAACTACCTAGGATTATTCAGTTACGGAGTACTGTATATGAGTGTGTACCACAACAACACATGCTTACAACAAAAGAGTCAAGCTTTGATACAGAAATATGGTTTTACAACCTAGTTTTGACACAGCGGGTATGCAAACCCAAAGTTATCTTACAATACAAAAGAAAGGTCCACAGGCAAACTTGAGTGCGGTTAAAACCTAAAACCAGTTGTCTTCAGCGTAGCAGAGTTCTTCTAGAGTTTCATCAACAGCTTGATCATCACAATTCCATTGTTCTTCTATTTATTGTTTAGCAAGTAATGAGTACAACCGTACCCAGTAAATTACAAGGGTAAATCCTAATATAACTACTTGCAAAGAAACTCAAAAGAAAGGAATATACTGTCTCTATTAATTTGAGTCGATGCAACTTTATTTGCAACATTTTTAAACAGGAAATCATAGAATATAACTTCTTAAGATTAAGGCAACACACTCAGATTAAAACATAATGAAATCTACTTATACCTCACTGTTGGAATCACCCGGTAACACAGCTTCATTTACCAGAAGCACGGCGTATTCGAATACCATTTAATTCACTCTGCAGAGTTACTCAGCTTTATCCACAAGATTTCTCCAACTCCCAATATCACACGATAGGCACGCTTCAGCTAGCGTGCGACTAAGTTAAGAAAACAAGGTTTTTTCACTGTTTAATTCTTTATATAGGCTCTGCTCGGTAGATCCACTCAGACCCGGTTTTAATTGGCTAAACATAATCTCTTCTGTGCGTCCTGAGTGGCCCCTACCGTTGTTGGGTATTGTTTTACTGTTCCACATACCCAACTCCCCATTGACCATACTCCTATCTTCTGTAGAGATTCAATCGAGTTGAGCAGCTACTAAATTAGGGTTGACAAATCAACACCTGTTGTTGAGCGATCACTGTGTCTTTTACTCAGCATGAGGTTTTTGTCCTTACTTTTCACTTGAGGCTCCAACCACATCCCCAAACATCTGTGCTCGACGGCACTATCACCCCTCTGCTCAAGCCTCCACCCTAGGGTAAGGTCGTGGACTCCAACCATCTCGTGGCTTTCCGCGATTCCTCCTTACCCTAGAACTATTTTAACAGCCAAAAGCCAAGTCACTTAGTAGTACAAAATTTTGAATGAGCTAGTCTACAATTATTTATACAGTAATTAAATATTATTAAGATTGTCAAGGTGAATATGGCCTCAAATTAAATAGGGTATTTTCAGTGGTAGGACATAGCTAATTAACAAGTCATTCTAAACATTTATTTTAAGCAAATAATATTTCACAATTAACGTTAATGCAAATACTATAATTAAATAATTTAAATTTCATGGGATTCAATATGATAAAAAAACTTGTAACTTGCCTTGCTGCTTTGTAAACTCTACCAACTCGTAGGCTTCGTTGCCCAGTTTTGGTCTTTGTACTGTCACTTCAGAAAAGTCGGGAGCTAGCGCAAACACATAAAATAACATAAGTTTGTGTTTCAGTCTAATCAAGCTAAGAAAATAAATTAAAATAAAAATGAATAAAATACAATAAAATTTAAATGGAGGGGTTTGAATTTATTTGGAGCTCAATTTTGTGGAATGGAGGTCAAAAATGGATTTGCGGCGTCGGTCGAAATGAGGTATCTTTGGAATTTTGGGTTTCGAGTGAAAAGTGATTTGATTAGTGTCGGGCTGGCCCACAGGACCTATGCAGCCCACCCGCAAAGTCAGCTCGCTCAGTTAAATGGGCCAACTGGCCTTGGCCCATGCCACACGTAGCTAAGAGGCCCCACACTCATGCACGCACACGCCCGATGGTAGCGAGCGAATGGCCATGATGTGGTGCATGCGAACGGCTCGATTGAGACAACCACGGTGCATGAACGGCCACGATGCAACCAAGTCGTGTCGATGGTCGTCTTCAACCTCTAGCGGCTTCTCCCTGGTGGAAAATAAAGGAGCGGCGGTTCGAGCGGAGCAGCACCAGTAAGACTCTTCGACGGATGTGAGTGGCATGGTTGGGCTCAGCTTGAGCTAGGGTTTCCATTTTGGGGCTTTGAATGGTGGTAGCATAAGCGGTGGAGGCAGGAGAGAAGGTTTGGAGCTTCCTAGTGGTATTTGAGTGTCTTGGTGGTTCTCTGGTGTGGCTAAGGGAAATTTGGTCATCTGTGGGGTATGGGCTTCAAGTGGCGGTGGCGGTTTGGGTTGGGAAATGTCCATCTGGGCTGTCCATAGGAGAGGCCTTTCGGCCGGTGGTAGCTTCCTTTGCTAGGGCTCTTGTCAATCGCTCACGTCCAAGCGAATTCACCAGCGTGTTCAGGGAGCAAAGAGCACTCTGTTAGTGAAAGAAATTGACTTTTAATCGACAAGCGAAAAAGATTGGGTCTAGGGCTCACCAGGCTTAGGGGAAGTCGCCAGTGGTGCGCTCGATTCATGGGTTCTGGTGGGTGTCTAAGAGTGGCGTGAAGCTATCAGTGGAGGTGAACAAGCTTTAAAAGCAAAGAGAGGCAGTGGGAATAGGGAGGTGGTTTGGGTGTCTTCTGCGCACAGGAGACGAGAGGCGGTGGAGGCTCTCCTCCAGGAGTGAAGGCACTAGTGAGGTGGCTCTGATGCCTCAACAAGAGTTGGCAAGCGTTGACATAGCAGGTATGGAGGGTGCGTGTGTCAGCCAAAATTAGTGAGCTGACACAGAGAGAGAAGGAGCAAGCTGGGCGATGCGCGAAGCGGGGAGGAGGTAGGGAATGGGTGACCAACTGGTGGGACCTCGGCGTTAGCTCGGTGTGAACGGAAGGAAGAGGTGCAGCCAAATTTTTGGGTGACGGCAATGCAGTGCAGGAAGGCAGCGGGGGGCAATGTTTCCAGGAGGCGCCATCAAGGAGGGGATGCGGAAAACCAAAAGAGGAAAGCGAATTTTCAAGGAATTTGCCAAATTGGGAAAGGATTCGGAACTCAAACAAAATTAAGAAAGAATTCAAAATTTTTGATATTTTGAGTTTGTTTTAACCTACCCTCCTTAAAAAGAATCTCGACCTCGAGATTAACTTGGTCCAGGGAGCAAGTTGGGAAAATCCTGCTGCAAATCTAACTCCTTTTCCCAAGTTGACTCTGCTGCGGTGTGATTTCTCTATTGAACTCTGTAAAGTCTGATATCTTTATTTCTGAGCTGCCTCTCTGACATCTCAAGTATCTGTAGAGGTTCTTCTGGGTATGTCAAATCATCTTGTAATTCAATTTCTTCCACTAGAAGTTCATCTGTAGGTTGTCGCAAGCATTTTTTGAGTTGTGACACATGAAATACATTACGTATTCTAGCCAAGTTTGGTGTCAGTTGCACCTCATATGCTACTTCTCCCACTCTTTTTGTGATTTGAAATGGACCAACATATCTTAGAGCTAACTTCCCTTTTATTTGAAATCTCTTGATGATATTAAAGGGAGTAACCTTGAGATATACAAAATCTCATACTTCAAAGCTCATATCTTTTTTGCGAGTGTTTATGATGGTCTTGAGCAATCTTTATTTTGTCTTTGATAATCCTCACATGAGCTTCTGCATCTTGAACAGCTTGAGGCCTGAGAAATTGATGTTCTGCAGTTTTTGTCCAATTCAAAGGTGTTCTGCATTCTCTTTCATATAAAGCTTCAAATGGTGCCATTTTGATGCTAGCTTGTTAACTGTTAAGAATTGTGCAAACAGCAGGCAGTTATTCCATGCTGCTCCATATACAATGGCGCAGGCTCTTAACATGTCTTCTAGTGTTTGATTTGTTCTTTCTGTTTGTCCTTCAGTCTGTGGATGATATGATGTGCTAAAAGCTAAATCAGTGCCTATTGCTTCATGTAACTTCTCCAAAAATTTTGAGATAAACTGTGCTCCTCTATCTGAAACAATTTTCTTTGTAACTCCATGTGGTATCATAATGTTTGTCAAGTATAACTTTGCCAATTTACCTTTTCCATAGTTTTGTTTGATTGGAAGGAAATGTGCTACTTTGATTAATCTATCAACAATAACCCAGATAGCATTATATCTTTCTTGAGTTTTGGGCAGTGCAGTAATGAAGTCTACGCCAATACTTTTCTACTTCCATTCTGGAATTGGTAATGGGTGCAGTAGTCCTGATGGCTTCTGATGATCTGCCTTCATTTTTGACATACATTACATTTGGCTATGTATTCCGCAATCTCTTTCTTCATAGCACTCTACCAGAATCTTTTCTTCAGATCTTGATACATTTTTGTGCCTCCAGGATGTATTGAAAGTTGCGATGTGTAGGCTTCCACCAGTATCAAATCTTTCAGTTCCTTTTTCTTGGGTATACAATAATGACCACAGAATTTTAGGATTCCATGTTCGTCTTTAGTGAAGTCGGTTGAATCTTCTTTCTGACTGTTTTCTTGAGCTATTAAATTTCTTCATCTTCATCTTGGGCTACTTTGATCTGGTCTGTCAACAGTGGTTGAATATCTAGTGTTGCTAACAATCCTTGTTCGACTATTGCCAAGTTCAACTTTTGCATCTCTGTTAGTAATTGAGGTGGATAGTCAGTCTCACTGGCTATGCTTTGATAAGTTTTCCTGCTAAGAGCATCTGCTACCACATTTGTTTTGCCTGGGTGATATTGAAGATCCACATCAAAGTCTTTAATCAGTTCCAGCCATCTTCGCTGCCTTAGGTTCAATTCAGGTTGAGTGAATATATTCTTCAAACTCTTGTGATCAGAGAATATTTCACAATGATTGTCTAGTAGATAGTGTCTCCAAATCTTTAGTGAATGTACCACAGCTGCTAATTCCAAATCGTGTGTTGGATAATTCTCTTCATGAGGTCGTAGTTGTCTTGAGGTATAGGGTACAACCTTTTTGTCTTGCATCTATACACATCCCAGTCCTTGTTATGAAGCATTACAATAAATTTAGAATTCTTTTTCTGGATCTGGCAATATTAAAATTGGTGTTGTCCTCAATTTATTCTTTAGTTTTTGAAATCTGTCCTCACTACTATCTATCCATTGACATGGTGTGTCCTTCTTAAGTAATTGCGTAAGTGAACAGGCAATCTTCGAGGATCTTTCTATGAATCGGTAATAATAACCCACCAATCCGAGAAAGCTTCTCACTTTGGTTACAGTCATTGGTAGCTTCCATTCCATAACAACTTTAACCTTTTTGGGATCAACTTTAACTTCTTCTTTAGTAATAATGCGGCCCCAAAATGTGACTTCATCCAAAAGTCACATTTACTAAACTTAGCTTATAATTAATGTTCTTTGAGCTTTGCCAAAGCAATGTGCAGATGTTCTTCATGTTCTTCTTTATTCTTCGAGTAGATCAATATATCATCCACAAAACTACCATAAAATGGTATGATTGGTCCATATACACCAGGTTCATGAGATTCATGAACTGTGCCTGTGCATTGGTCAAACCAAAAGGCACAACTATAAATTCATATAGCCCATATCTTGTTGTAAATGCAATCTTTTCTCAATCTTGCTCTTGAATTTTGAGTTGATGATAACCTGATCGCAGATCAATTTTTGAGAATACTCTAGCTCCTTTAAGTTGATCAAACATATCATCTTTTCTCGGTAGTGGATATTTGTTGATTTGGATATAGACATGCTTAACATTTTTTAGTTAAATATATTATTTGACTGGAAGAAAATATTGAGCCGCATTAAATATTATCAGGTGAACTCTAATTTAATTGGGTCTTTAATTACTATATTGGAGATATAGATCTACTACTATGTTATGTATTTATATGTTGACCCATACTCATTCTGTACAAACCTAAAGTGAAGATGCGTTTAGAAGGTCTCGTCGATACTAGTGCATCGTTCATCACTTCAAGTGTGCAAGATGACGAGGACATCCCAATTGGACCGATTACACGAGCACGAGCTAATCAAATTAATTAACAGGTGAATTCACTCCTAATTGAATTTGGTTATAATTTACATGAGAACGGGTTACTACCTCATTTTAATGTGCTATGCATTCTCAGGTTTGAACGATGTGAAGCTTTTGGAATTGGAGCCATGAAAGAGAAGCTAATGGAGAAGAAGTACATGGAGCCAATCAAGGGAAGACACGTTCAAGTCCACATTACCACGTCATATCATCCACAAATTCAATCGAACTCGCAAAGATACTCCAGACATTCAAACAATTTCATCTTGGTATCAGACCACGATTAAATCTATTATTTTCAAGAGAGAGCTATACGCTTATTCTTCCTAGAGTTTGCCATGCAATTGCAACCTAGAGGGGAATTGGACATTTCTCTACTTCATTGTTCTTGTGATTTCTTGTGATTCTCAGGAGTTGCGACATGTCTACTTTATGTTCGGGTAGACAGGATCGCGAGCGTGTGGTTAGGTGAATCCTTTTGCCGTAGGTTGCTGTTCTAACAGTGGTAGGTGTCATCGATTCGTCAGGTTGCACGGATCTAAGTTATTATTATCGATCCTACATCATGAAGATCAGGCACCCCGCATCATCTTGGTATTAGAGCACGGTTGACATGGTAGGATTATTTACCTTAACTTTTAGATCAATTTCTTACTATTTATTACCTAGATCCACAAAACCGAAAATTGCCACAAAAAAAATTCCAAACCCTAGTTTTTGCATCTGTTATTCTCATAAATTTTGTTAAGTTTTCATCTATTAGAATTTTTGTTTAGGTGCTAATCATTGTGTTTCCTTCACATCACTTAATCGTTGTGTCATTTTCATTTTTCATCCGACAGCAGTAATCATAGTGAGCCTCGCTTATAGTATTTCCTTTCATCTTTAAGACTAGCTGTTAACATTGCATCAAAGGGCTGCTCTTGGTAGTAATCACACTTATTGAAATCTGAGTTTTTGCACCAAGAAAGCAGTCGACGTACATGAAAGAGCCACGGTTTAAACCATATATATATATATATATATATATATATATATATATATATATATATATATATATATATATATATATATATATATATATATATATATATATATATATATATATATATATATATATATATATATATATATAGGAAAATTACATAAGGCACCAAGAAAGCAGTTTGGGTATGAAAATGTTTTATACTCTTGATATATTTATGGTAAGTAAGTTTTGAACTCAGTTCAAATTTTATATATATATATATATATATATATATATATATATATATATATATAAGAAGTGGAAAAAAAAGAGAGAAAAAAACTTTGTGGCCGAAATCTACGTAAAAAAATCAGATTGTGTGATCAGATCCTTTTTGATCAATCAGATTGTGCTATCTATTCCTCAAATATCAGATTACCTATATTTAGCTCATTCCTTTGTTTTCACTGAGCCACATTGATCTTTGCGTGTGTGTTCATACACTTCACTTAAATCTTTTAGATCAACACTTAGGCAAAATATTCTAACTAGAATTATTACTTAACTTTACAATATCCAGGATTTCATATTGTATAGGTAAACACTGTCCATCCAAGCTCCACAAATAAGCCATTGTTATAACATTGCTTGTGCAATTGAATTCGCATGATCTATTACTTTGTGTTGTCTACCATCACCAAAGTGTGTATAGCTCTTCAATTCTATCAAGGACACATAAGAACTTTAGTGGGTGAGAGAAGGTGAGGTTGAGTGAATTCCACAAATAAAATCTTTCACATCCACATATGTAGCTTTCCTTGTTGTTTGCACTAACAATGGCAGGAGATTCAACATTTCATTCCACATGGTGCAACTCTCGATACTTATATTTCCCATTCTATAGAAGTATGAATCCAGAGGAATATCTTGAATGGGTGGAACAACTTGAATGTGACATCAAGTTTCAGAAGCTGTTCGATGCCAAGAAAGTCACACAAGCCACCATGGAGTTTGAAAATTATGCATGGACATGGTGGAAGCGATATCCTCAGAAGCAATATGTCACTATTTGGGAAGAATTAAAGGAGGTCATGAGAAAAGAGTTTGTACCATGTGGGTATGACTTGAGTTACTTCATCATCTGAAGAGCATTCGACAAGGACGTCGATCTGTCCAATCTTATTATGATGAGCTGCATTATGCTATGTATCGTGCCAACATCACAAGGGCATGTGCGATGAGAGCTTACTTCAAAAGAGTTTTGAATTCTAAGATCACTGCTATTGTTCATTTGAAATATGATAGTTATAGCAGGATCTTTTGAATTATGCTATAGAGGAGGAGAAGAGAATTATGGAAAGGCACACACCATAGTTTAACTTAAGTCCACACTTCAGTTCGTATGCCTTCATTAGTGCGTCACATGAGAAGACAACCGAGCATGGGACTTTCTCTTTGGTCAAGGCATCATGTAGTGCTACCCCATTGCTACATGAGGAAATCGTGGTTGATGGTAATTGTGTTATTGCTAGCCCACAATCTATAGAAGATGAAATGCTTCAAAACCCATGTGAGGATGAGAGCCACATAGCCAAATTGAGTGAGAGCGATAAAAACAGTGAGTTGTGTGATTCCACCATATGTGAGGTTAAGAGCATCCAAATTGAGAGTGAGAGAAATATACAAAAAGAAAAGAGAGAAGTAGATGATAGGAAAAATGAGATTATTTTTTTATACTAATGACTTACTCTCTACTGTAGTGTTGTTTCTCACCTTGCGTAGGTTGACATTAAAGATGAGGAGTTGAATGATCAACAACCGGCACCACTAGAGATAAATGATGAGGAGATAACCATGGTTGAAGATGAAGTACTTGCTGCCCCGTGGATATATCATGATGATTTTATAACTATAGCACCTAGACCGTCTGAGGAGAACAATAAAGGTAACAATATTGGTGCTGAATTTAATTATGAAACAGTGAGTAATTATGAGAACTCAGGTGTGCAAATGGAAATTACTCATTCTAAATTTGATATGTTTAATTTACATAATGTGGAATTCATTACTCATAAGGAAATTTTTATTAAAATATGTCCTGATGATTCTTTATACCATGTCATACTTGATGACCCTAGAGAGCTATTTAGTGTGGTTGAGAACCTCGCTGAAATTTAATGTTTAAAATCACTAGTTAGTAATTATACCTACATATAAATTCAATTTTATTGGAGATTATGGTGTAGATGACAAGTTCTATATTTATCGAATATGCATTACATGTGATAAGATTACTGAATTGAAATTGCATGTTTTGGATAAACAATCTTTTGTGCCATGTCATAATCACAATGAGATGAGTATCAACAATAATGCTTGTTGTTTAGAAAGATTTTATAAGCCTATTTGTTTATCCTTTGATCTACAATCATGTACAAGTAATCAGAGTAGCGCAGTTGAAGCATACAAGGCACTTAAAATTTTCTTCCCCATATTTTGAACAACTTGATCGGGTTTTACCCTTTGATATCTTGTCTATGTGCTTAGAAAAGTCGAGGACGACTTTTCTCATGGGAGGGAGAATGATATGAATGACAGTATTGCAATGCATATATCTTATAGTAACTATTGTACTAAATGGTATGTGCAAAATAATAAGAATGACACAATAATTGATTCATACATATACCATATGTATGTGTTATTTTTTTGTTTACTACACCTTCAGATGTGCATAATGTGCTAAATAGGAGAAGTGTGGATGATAAATATATCTACCATGCATACACGTTGTATTTTTTGTTTAGTACAATTTCAGGCTATCAAAAGCCGTAGACGGCTTTTCTTAAAGAAGGGGAGGATGATGCGAATAAAGCATGCTTAACATTTTTCAGTTAAATATATTATTTGACTAGAAGATATTATTGAGCCGTATTAAATATTATCAGGTGAACTCTAATTTAATTGAGTCTTTAATTATTATATTTGGAGATACATACTCATTCTGTACAAACCTAAAGTGAAGATGCGTTTAGAAGGTCTCGTCGATACTATGCATCGTTCATCACTTCAAGTGTACAAGATGACGAGGACATCCCAATTGGACCGATTATATGAGCACGAGCTAATCAAATTAATTAATAGGTGAATTCACTCCTAATTGAATTTGGTTATAATTTACGTGAGAATGGGATACAACCTCATTTCAATGTGTTGTGTGTCCTCAGGTTTGAACGATGTGAAGTTTTTGGAATTGGAGCCATGGAGGAGAAGCTAATGGTGGAGCCAAGTAAGGGAAGACACATTCAAGTCCTCATTACCACGTCAGATCATCCGCAAGTTCAATTGAACTCACAAAGATGCTTCGAACATTCAAACATTTTCATCTTAGTATCAGACCATGATTGAATCTATTATTTTCAAGAGAGAGCTATACGCTTGTTCTTCCTAGAGTTTGCTATCTGATTGCAACCTAGAGGGGAATTGGACGTTTTTCTACATTGTTGTTCTTGTGATTCCTTGTGATTCTCAGGAGCTGTGATGCATCTGCTTTGTGGTCGGGTAGACAGGATCACAAGCGTGTGGTTGGGCGAATTATTTTGTCATAGATTGCTATTCTGACAGTGGTTGGCTCCATCGGTTCATCAAGTTGCATGGATCCAAGTTATCATTATCGATCCTACATCGTGCAGAGCGAGCACCCCGTATCATCTTAGTATCAGAGCACGGTTGACACGGTAGGATTATTTACCCTAGCTTTTAGATCAATTTCTTACTGTTTATTACCTGGAGTCCACAAAACCAAAAAATTGCCACAAAAAAAATCCAAACCCTAGTTTTTGTATCTGTTATTCTCGTGAGTTTTGTTAAATTTTTGTCCATTAGAATTTTTGTTTAGGTGCTGATCATTGTGTTTCCTTTGCATCGCTTAATCATTGTGTTGTTTCCATTTTTCCATCTGACAACAGTAATCACAGTGAGCCTCGCTCATAGTATTTCCTTTCATTTTTAAGACTAGTTGTTGACATTGCATCAAAGGGCTGCTCTTGGTAGTAATCACACTTATTGAAATATGAGTTTTGCACCAAGAAGGTAGTCGACGTACATGAAAGAGCCACGGTTTTAAAAAATATATACATAAAAGAAGTGAAAAGAGAGAGAGAGAAAGAACTTTGTGGCTGAAGTCTACATAAAAAAAATCAAATTGTATGATCAGATCCTTTTTGAGCAATCTTGTGCATTATATACTTAATATTTCAATTGGCTAGCATCTCTCGTAGTACTTGATGCAAAACGAGCTATCTATTCCTCAATGTTGTGGCTATTGACCAAACAGTAAAGTGAGAGAGTAGTAGTGGAGATGACGAATGAACAATGCTTGCCCCTGCCCCATGTCCAGGGCAGCCATGTATATATATATATATCTATATATCTATATATATGTAATATTCACATGAGGAGTATTTTACAATTATGTCCTTACACTCATGTACCCTTCATAGGGGTATTTATGTCATTATACGTATCCTATTTTGGGCTTTACAATCCTTTAACAGGCTGGATGGGCTTAGGTCGGGGCCATCCCTACAACACTCAAATATCAAATTACCTTTATTTAGCTCATTCCTTTGTTTGCACTGTGTCACATTGATTTTTGCGTGTGCATTCATACACTTTACTTAAATCTTTTGGATCAGCACTTAGGCAAAATATTCTATCTGGGAATATTCCTTTACAATATTTAGGATTTCAGATTGCATAGGTAAACACTATCCATCTAAGCTCCACAAATAAGCTATTTTTATAACAGTGCTTGTACAATTGAAGTCACTTGATCTGTCACCTTGTGTTCTCTACCGTCACCAAAGTGTGTATAGCTCTTCAATTCCATCAAGGACGCATAAGAACTTTTGTGGGTGAGAGAAGGTGAGATTGAGTGAATTCTATAAATAAAATCTTTCACATCCACATACATAGCTTTCCTTGTTAGCTCATGATCTATCTTCACAATTACTTCTTGACCTTCTGAACTAATCAGGGTTACAATTTTAGTCTCACAATCTACTTTGGCTTTGTTTTTAGTTAGCCAATTCATTCCCATGATAACATCTATTCCCTTCATTTCTAATAACAATATGCTGGCTTTAAATTCTATCCCATGGATTTCTACACTCATGTTACTACACTCGAAGCGAGATTCCATCCTAATCCTAGGTGTTTGAATAGCATAATGCTTTTGCTAAGAAACAAACGACAACTGATTTCTTGTAACATAATCCACGGATAGAAATGAATGGGTTGCTCCAGGGTCAAATAATATCAATGCAGGATTTGAGTTAATCAGAAACATACCCACAATGATGTCATTTGCCTCGGCTGTGTCTTTAGCAGAAATGTGATTTACCCTTGCCTGGAATATTGGTCCTAATGTACCTCTGCCTCTTCCTACTTGTAGTTTATCCTGCTGGCATTCCCACCGTCATTCCTGTTGGTGCCGTTGGCCTTGGTGCAGGGGGTCTTACTTGTAGAAATCCTCCTCACGAAACTAGTGTGATAATAATTGGCTTGACATCAGGCTGCTAGGCTCTGGTTTGAAGTTTTGCCACTTCAGAAGGCAATCCTTTCTTGGGGCACTAATCTCTATAATGTCCAAGTTGACCACAATGAAAACATGCATTTGTCTTCTGGGACCGTTACGCTGATAATGATTCCCTCCACAAATGTGGCATCGCACCATCATCAGTTGAGAAACAGTATACTCGTGAGGGCATTGTATTGAGGTCTTGGTACAAGTACCACCTGTCGGTTCTGCTGGTATCGGTTTTGTGGTGACACCAACACTTGTCCTCTCTATGTATTAGATGATGATGGTGGTCTTTGCATTGCCTTTCTTTTACGAGACTCTTCCAATTCATTTCTTGCTTCCTCGGACGTAATTAACTTATTCACCATAGCGGATAGATCCTTGAAGTCCATGGCTGAAATATGATATTTCAATGACTTCTGTAGCCCTTCTTTGAATCTCTCCATCTTCTTAGCTTATGTCTTAACATCATCAGGGGCATAGCGTGCAAGTTGATTGAATTGATGTAAGTACTCCATAACGGAACATCCTCCTTGCCTTAGTGCCAAAAATTCTTGGCGTTTAGCTTCTATAACGCCAGGGGATATGAGCGTGACAAAAGACTCATCAAACTTTTTCTAAGAAATTTCTCTATCCTGGTGCATAATTTGGAACTTAATCCACCATGTGGCTGCCTGTCCTTGAAGTTGATGTGAGACATATAAAACTTTCTCTCTGTCATCACATTGTACCATTTTTAGCCTTCTTTCTACATCTCTGAGCTGGTCTTCCGCTGCCAATAGGTTAGGTGATGTAGAAAATGTAGGAGGTCTTGTTTTCTGAAAATCTGCCCACTTTGAGGTAACTTGTGTTCCCTCTCTATTAATGGTGGCTCCTGCTAAACTACTTGATGATGTTGTTCTAATTGCAATCTCTTTAAATAGTCTTGAATGTTGCACCATTAATCTTGCTTGATTCATTTCAGCTTGATGCCTGTTTTGTTCCATCATTGCTAGAATACTAGCCACGGTAGCTTGGTTATCCACTGGGTTGCCTTGTTCTGCTTGTTGGCTTCCTTGTCCTAGTCCAGTTCCTGCCATTGATTATGTGGATTAAGATCTTGAAGTTAGCTTTGCAGCTGTTTTTATGAACATCAGACAGATAAGTAAGAATTTAAATTTAAGGTAAGGATAGAGCGAATAAGGCAAGGACTAGAGCGAATAAGAAGGAGAGTAGCTTGAAGGCGGCAAGATACAGATACTATTAACAAACAAGTTAAGAAATAATTAAACATATGCTTTATTTATCCAACAAGTCAAGTACAAACTAACTTAGGGTTTATAATACAACTTGTATTACACACATAAAATACTACTCCACAAGGCACACGCTACAATACCATATTCTACACTAGCTAACAGCTCCAAAAGGTCTTGCTCCACAGGGTCTTGTTTTGCATTGTAGACTCCACTAAATTCCAACCACTAGATGGTGGATTGCTAGTCGTATAGTGAATCTGCTCCTCCGAATCTTCTTCATCATCTTCATCCTGAACCGGTTCCTTTCCCTTGTCACCATTTCTAATTGGTGGTGCTTGGGAAGGAGTTGGACGGAATCTGATAATCTTCCACCATGGATGCTCTGGGGAATTAAGTCAAAGGGGGACTCATCGAACTCATCATCATAGTAGTTCCATAGATGATGTACCACATTCCTTTATCCTGTGTCCATAGAACCTCTGCTCTCTGTCAGGGCGGATAGGCAATGGTATCAAGGTGACCCAAGCCTTCCATTCATAATGTTCGTCCTCAATAAATTGCCCAACTGCATGAAACACCGGTTTATACCAATCAGTTGCTCTGAGATACTTCTGCATCTCCCACAACTTTATTGGCCAGCACTCCATTTCTTCTGGTTTGGAGTTGATATAATGCATCATTTGCTTAACAATGACAATTTTGAAATTAGACAAGCTTAGATATAAATATTTTGCAAAAGCAAAACTTAAGCTGGAAATAAACAAAGACAGGTAAGGCAGCATTAAGGAAAGGGAAAGACAACAATAATACTTATATTTTATGTATTTTTTAAATTTTATAGCTAGGTTTAGCTACAAAACAACTCTCCTATTTTACCTTAGGTCTCAATATACGGTCAAGCAAGCATGCTCTGATACCACCCTGTAATGCCCCTATTTCTGGAGGCACTAGTAATCTCTGCAATTGCCCAGGACAGTTCAATTGCAGAGTATTGTATACGAGTGTGCACCACAATAACACAAACTTACAACAAAAGAGCTAAGCTTTGATACATAAATATGGTTTAATAACCTAGTTTTGACGCAGCGGGCATGCAAACCTAAAGTTATCTTACAATACAAAAGAAAGGTCCACAGGCAAACTTAAGCACGGCTAAAACCTAAAACCAATCGTCTTTAGCTTCAGAAAGGTCAGGAGCTAGCGCAAACACATAAAATAACATAAGTCCATGCTTGAGTCTAATCAAGCTAGGAAAATAAATTAAAATAAAAGGGAATAAAATGCAACAAAATTCAAATGGAGGGGTTTGGATTTATTTGGAGCTCAATTTGGTGGAATGGATGTCAAAAATGGATTCGCAGTGTCGAAACGATCGAAATGGAGTGTCTTTGGAATTTTGAGTTTTGAGTTAACAGTGATTTGAACAGTGTTGGGCTAGCCCACAAGAACTGTGTAGCCCACCTACAAAATCAGTACGCTTGGCTAAACGGGCAGACTGGCTGATGCCGCGCATAGCCGAGAGGCCCAGCGTGCGTGCGTGCACACGCCCGATGGCGACAAGCGAATGGCCACGATGCGATACACACAATAGCTCAATTGAGATAGCCATGGCGTGCAAACAGTCGTGATGCGACCACGTCATGTCCACGGTCGTCTTCAGCCTCCAGCCGCTTCTCTCTGGTGGAAAACAGAGGAGCGACGGTTCAAGCAGAGTGTCACTAGCAAGACTCTTCAGCAGAAGTAAGCAGCATGGTTGTGAGCTAGGGTTTCCATTTGGGGCTTTGGAGGGCGGTAGCATAAGCGGTGGCGGCTGGCGGTAGGAGAGAAGGTTTGGAGCTTCTCGACGGCATTTGAGTGTCTTGGTGGTTCTTTGGTGAGGCTAAGGGCAATTTGGCCATCTGTGGGGTATGGGCTTCATGGTGGCAGTGGCGGTCTGGGTTGGGAAATGCCCATCTGGGCTGTCCATCGGAGAGGCCTTCCGGCCGGCGGTAGCTTGTACCATCAGGGCTCTCAACAAACACTCATGTCCAAGCGAGTTCACCAGCGTGTTCAGGGAGCAAAGAGGACTATGTTAGTGAAAGCAATTGACTTTTAATTGACAGACGAAAAAGATTAGGTCTAGGGCTCACCAGGCTCAAGGGAAGTTGCCAGCAGTGCTGCGGTGATTAAAAGCTTGATTCACTAGTTCTGGTGAGTGTCTAAGAGTGGTGTAAAGCTATCAGTGGATGCGAACGAGCTTTAAAAGCGAAGAGACGCGATGGGAACAGGGAGGTGGTTTGGGTGTCTTCTATGCACGGGAGAGGAGAGGTGGTGGAGGCTCTCTTGCAAGAGTGAAGGCACTGGTGAGGTGGCTCTGATGCCTCTGCAAGAGTTGGCGAGCATTGATGCAACAGGTACGGAGGGTGCGCACGTCAGCCAGAACTAGTGAGCTGAGGCGGGAGAGAGAAGGAGCAAGCTGGGCGGCGCACGAAGCAAGGAGGAGGCAGGGAATGGGTAACCGACTGGTGGGACCTCTGTGTCAGCTCGGTATGAACATAAGGAGGCACAGCCAAAATTTTGGGCGATGGCGATGCAGCGTGTGGGGTGGCGGCACAGGAAGGTGGTGGGAGGCGACGTTTCCAGGAGGCGCTAGCAAGGAAGGGAGGCAGAAAACCAATAGAGGAAAGCAGATTTTCATAGAATTTGCCAAATTGGGAAAGAATTTGGAATTCAAACAAAATTAAAAAAGAATTCAAAATTTTTGATATTTTGAGGTTGATTGAAAAATGCTCCCCTCTCGGTCGTGATTCATCGCCGCAACGACCGTGTCCACCACCACCCTCCCTCCTGCACCCCTAGCCATGTCGTCAGCCCCATGCTATCTGCACGCTCCATCTTCTTCCTACCCCCACCCTCCACCCCACCCCCACCCCTGCCTAAGCCCCCACCTCCAAACTTCCACCTAGCTAACCCCTTCGCCAAGATGTACTTCGTTGACTCTCCTCCCTACCGCCTCCTCAATTCAAGTCCCTAAGCCTAGATCCAGGCCTGTTTGAGGCATCGGAGATCCTCTAAAACCTGACATCGTAGCTCCTCTCCACCTGGTCTAGATCTAGCCTACTCATGTGTCCAAACGTGTTAGCTTGTCTACTATTCCCCAACTACTACCTGCTCACCTCCTCATGATGCAACAAAATCCAAGGCAAGATCCCAAATACTACCTTAAATTGGCACAACTCCCAACCCTACAGCCTCCATATCTAGATTTAAAGACACTCTCTTAGAACACATGGGGAGGGGTGTGAGGCGGATTTGTGCCAGGATTTGACAGGATGGAGCCTTGTCAAACCTTGCTTCTAGTGGCGCATGTAGCAGCATTCACTACGGTGCTCGCCTACAGCTTTCACTCATCGCTCCACGGCCGAGACAGAGTTGTTAAAGTGGATAAAGGGCAGGTGCTTCAACTACTACACCTCAAACCATTGGTGCACCAACTCCCTTCTCTACGATCCTTATCTTTTCTATGCTTCTCGCTTGAGCCATGTAGCCACACCTAGACTTAAACGACTACATGGATCTTAGCTCCCCCGCCTAGTCCCAGTCCATTGCCATTGACCGCTACTGTTCTCTAAGCCATTTGCACATTCAAAGACCAAGTAACAATCTCGAGCACAAGTTCCATGCACTTGACTCACATTAGTTAAAACCATGCATCATGCAACTCAACACAACCCAACAAATGGCACTCATGTTGTGCACACACTTGTACAACTCAAAATCCAATTTCATCAATACCCTAGACATGCCTAGCCTCTCTAGAAACTCTCTGGGCACCCTAGTCATGTCTGAATTCTCGAGAAACTGATCTGACTGCACTGCCATGGTCGGTTAGACCGCCCAACACTAGTCTGACTGTTCATCCCATGGCGATCAGACCACCAACCAACGACTGATTAGACAGCCTTCCCCATGGTGCTTAGACCACCGGGCACAAAACCCTAACGAACAAATCAAGGCTGGTCCAACTGCCATCCTAGGTCCGATCAGACCACCTGAAACTTGACAGCAACTCTGGAATATGAATTTTTTGAAACTTTTGCAAAATTCAATTTCAACTCAACCAAAATACTAATTGTTCATCACAAACATATTCTAAACCTTCACATGGTCTCTTAATTTGCCCTAACTTGAAGTGGGGGAGTCTCTCACCACACAAGCTAGCTTTTGGGGGATGAGAAGGCCCTTATGATCCAACAAGTGGTATCAGAGCCCGATTCTAATATCTCAAGCCCAATGAATACTAGTGTGTGAATGCCTGATGGACCATTACCTTGAGGGACCATCAGTGTATAGTGAAGGAGCGATGAACGACTGAAGGACACCAATGTGTAAAAGGAAAGATTGTTAAAATAGTCCCACATTGGTTATAAAAAGACAAGAGATCTAATTTAAAAGTATGAGAGTTCCTCACTTTACAAGCTAGCTTTTGGGGATGAGAAGCCCTTAGGGCCAACATCTACCTACCTCTGAGCGCACTGACTCTTGTGGCCTCACAGACTCTGTGCCATCTGTGACAGCGAGATTATCAATGACATGACACAATGATGGTAGTACGGTTGGTGGTGGTAGTGATGGTCATAATTGTTGTAGAATTAGGGCTAAAAAGTGGGTATTCTCATACCCTTTGCATGAGAGGATCAAGTGAGAGGAGTATATGGTTATTGAATGAACAAGTGGAGAGGAGAGCCGGCAATTTCCTGTTTTGCCCCTCCACCACATGACTAAGTAAGAGGTAATATGGTACATTTTGAGGTGCAACTCATATGCCTAGCCTATGGTGGAAATGTGGGCAATATTTTAATTACAAATTTTACTTGGAGACAAATACAATAAAAAACTAGTGATGCCAAACACAAAACTGACAGCAGGCTACTCATTGTACTTTAGAAAATGCACAAAGAAAAATATAATATCAAAGTCAATCAAACACGCGAGTGATTTAATGTTGGACTTGATGAAGAGTAGGAAGCAGTGCAAGCTCGATGTAGTGCAGGACATATATGAAGCAGAGCAGCAAGCAGTCACCCAGATGTGCACTACCCAGAAACCTTATTGCCACCCCATGCAGGTCTTCGCGGTAGCAACAGCTCGGAGATAGCGCTCCTCTTTTTCATAGTGCACACCAAGAAGAAGAGTCAACGAAGTTTAGAAGACGCAGCACAACAGCACAAGTTCGCATAGGTGAGAAATGGAGGCAGTGAGATTCTTAGCTATATACTTTGGACGTCTCCACGTATATATATAGACAGAATATGAACTAACAAAATTAAACAGCCATTTACCCATTGGTAATTGATACATTTAACTAGTCATTTACTCACTGGTAACTGCCTGTCATCAAAACCTAATAAAGCCTTAAATTCAAATGTTTGAATCTCATTCAAACAGAGAGAGCGTGGTGCACGGTTTAACAAAAATAAAGATGGACTTGGTTTGCCAAGTGGTGTGCACGTCGCGACACGGTCGCGCGTCACAAGTCACAAGTCATGCGATTTTCACGCAAAAATGCACGACTAAGCACGCGTGCATACATGCGTGATTATCCAAAGCCCTCCTCATGCCATCTATATCCATATTCAAGGAGTGGTGAGGACTCCACCTTATAAATTGGTCTCCTCCATCTTGTCTTAGCAATATGGTACTAAACCATGCATACTTTAGAATTAAGAAAATAGGCCTTACTCATATGGGCCAAATTCTAACCGTCTATATATATGCTTGTATTCTCTAGGGTGTACTGGATATTCCCGATAGAACTAGGGGCTAGGCTCCCCTAAGACAATAACGATTGGTTCAGCTAGTGGGTTTCATAGTGAATCAGCAATGGAGGGCTTGTGTGACTTGTAGGCTCTGTTCTTATTGGATTTTGGCTTCTACTTTTGGCTTTTGATTTCAGAAGTCAAAAAGCTAAATGTTGAAATGGAACGGTCTCTTGAAGAAGATTCTTCAAACAGTTTCTTAAGCCTAAAATCGTATGCGCCATCCATGTCGACATCTTCACCGTCCATTGCCATGTGAAAAATATAGCAAAAAACTATTAACCATAACTAAAAGCTATCGATCGCAGTGTAAAAAAAGGGAAGAAAGCCAAGAGGTGCTTTTTAGTTGTGAGTGCTACATACAAATACAATAGGAGGGCCTCTCTAGCGGTACAGTTAGACCCTGTCGCAGCAAATTTTCTTCCTGATCGGAGGTCTAGTGGTTTGAGTAGAAGCCACCACATTGCTAGTTATTAGGAAGTCTTCAAATTAGCTTCTGAAATAACATCAAAATTCAAAATTTTGAATTTTAATTGAATTTTGCTTGATTTTTCCTCTCCTTTCCCAATTTGGCAATTCCCAATGGAAATGCGCTTTCCTTTTTCGCTCTTTCCGCCTTCTCCCTGCGATGGCTCCCTTCTCTGCGTTGCCGCCATCGCCAACCGCCTCCCTGTTCGCCCTGTACATGCGCAGCTCCCTTGCTTCATCAGTTTGTAGCCGCCGCTTCTCGCACGTTCACACCCGGCTATCAGCGCGGTCCCACCAGTCAGCCTCGTTCTCCTGCTCCTCTCGCTGCAGCACAGCTCGCTCGCTTGCTGCTCATGCCGTGCCGTACCTGGGGTTAAATCTCTGTCAACTTTTGCAGGCCAACAGTGCCACCTCGCCCCTGCTCACTACGATGCGGCAGAGCTCGCCCTATCTCCTCGTTCTTGCACTAGAGACGCACCCCTGAACCGCCTCTCTGTGGCCACCGACATTCGTTGCCTTTAAAGCGCCAACTACACTGTCCTATGCTTTTTAGCACTCCCACAAACCCCACCGAGCCACCAATTTCAGCTCTAGATCGCCGCAGCGCCGCCTGCAGCCTCCCCTACGCCTAGTGAGCCCTAGAGGCCATTTCTTATTTCCGTCGATTGTTTTGCGATTCCTTGCTCTAACACGATCTCCTTTATCTCCTGAACACACTAGTGAACTCCCCTAGATGAGAGCTTTTGCCGGAAGCCCTGGCGGCTGAGATCACCACCGGCCGAAACACCCCTCCATGGATAGCCTTACTGGATTTTTTCCGACCTAAACCACCACCACCATCGTGATCCTTATACTCCCTAGATGGTTAAATAGTCTTCGATTTCGCCGGAGAACCTCTAGAGTAACATGGCGCTGCCGTGAAGGCTGCTGCCTTCTCTCCAGCCACTAGCCACCACCGTCCATCTCCTCACCTCCCAAAGTCCCAAAAAGGGTTCCCCAGCTTAACTTGCTTCCTTGTGCACTACCAGTTTCCCCGGAGAAGCTTTGCTGACGTCGCTTCGCCAGAGCCGCCGTGCTCTGTTTCCCACTGGGAGAGAAGTCCGGAGGTTGAAGACGAACTCCCGAGGGCGACATGGTCGAATCTCGGCCATCGGTGCCGTAACTTCTTTCCATCCGATACATCGGTATCATTTGAATCCGGACCGCCCGCACCATCTGCGCGTCGCCCATCGGGCATGGATGCGCATGCGCGCGCTGGGCCTCACGGCCGCGCGCGAAGCGGGCCGAAGGCCGATCAGCCTGCTCGGCTCTGCGCTGGAAAAACGACCAGGCCGCACTGTACGGTTGCGCCGAGCCCAACACTATTCTCTGAGAGATAATTTAGAAAAATCCCAAAAAATATAGAAAATTCCAAAAATCCCAAAAATATATCATTTTGATCATATCGACACCGTGAATTCATTTTTGACCTCCGTTCTACGAAATTCATCTCCAAATAAATTCAAACCCCTCCATTTGAATTTTATGCATTTTATTCCTTTTTAAATTAGATTATTTTCCCTAACTTGATTAGATTCAAGTGTGGATTTATATTGTTATTTTATGTGTTTGTGCTAGCTTCCCACTTCTCTAAGGTGACAGTCCAAGGTTCAGAACTGAGCACCGAAGTTTATGAGCTTGTTGAAGTGTCAGAGCAGCAAGGTAAGTTGCAAGTTTTTTATCACATTAAATCCCATGCAATTTTTACATTATTTAATTACATTATTTCCATTATTGATAATTGTGAAATGTTAATTGAATAAAATCAATGTTTAGAATGACATGATAATTAGTTAAATCCTACCACTGATAAATGCCCTATTTAATTTGTGGACACATTCACCTTGACAGCCTTAGTAATAATTAAAATATTGTATAAATATTTGTAGATCATCTCATTCAAAATTTTGTACTACTAAGTGACTTGGCTGTCGGCCGGTAGGGTTTGAAAACTAGTCCTAGGGTAAGGCTGTACTGTGGAAAGCCACGAGATGACCTCCGTCCACGGCCTTACCCTAGGGTGGAGGCTGGCTTGGAATGGTGGTAGTGCTGTTGAGCACAGTTGGGGTTGTGGTTGATGCCTCAGGTGAAAATTTAAAAAATGAGAACCTTATACTAAGTAAAAGACACAGTGAATGCTCAACCACAAGAGTTGACTTGTCAACCCTGATTTAGTAACTGCTCAATTCAAATGAACCTCTACAGGAAGTTGGTGTTTGATAATAGGGAGTTAGGTATGCAGAATGGTAAAACCATACCTAACAACGAAAGAGGTCACTTAGAGAGGACAGAAGAGTTTAGGGTTAGATGTGAACCGTGTCTGAGTGATTCTATCGGGTAGAGACTATATAAAAAACTGAGCAGTGAAACGACCTGGTCTTCTTAACTCTGTCGCGGGAGTTAAGAAATCGTGTGGGTAAGCTGAGCAACTCTGCAGAGTGAGACTAATGGTATTCGAATACGTCATGCTTCCGGTTAATGAAGTTGTGTTAATTGGGTGATTTCAGCAACGAGGCATAAGTAGATTTGTAATGTTGTTAAATTGGGTAATGGTAAATTCTAACTGTTAAAGGAAAACCCCATGATCTTAAGGAGAACTATTTTGAATTCATTTGTCTACAAATAAAATTGCATCCACCTAATGTAATAAAATCAGTATATTCCCACCCTTGAATATCCTTGCAAGTAGTAAATTAGGGTTTACCCTTGTAACTTATTGGGTACAGTTGTACTCATAACTTGCTAAACAATAATAGAAGACCAATGGAATCAAGAAGCCCCAATCGAAGACGAGGTTCCTGAAGAACCTTTCTTCTCTGAGGATGAGTGGTTTTAGGTCTCAGCTGCGCTCAGGCCGCTTGGGAGTTTTTGTGATGTAAGATAGTTTTGGGCTTGCACGCCTGCTATGAAAACTGTTTGTTAAACCGTTTGTTATAATAAAAGTTGGATCTTTTGCTATAAGCTTGTGCTGTTGTGGTGCGCACTCATGTTCAATACTCCGCAACTGTTCATTATTGGATAGTTGCAGGGAATACTAGCGCCTTCAGAAATGGGGGCATTACAGCTTCTTAGTTCTGCTATATGAAGACAATGATAGGTGGGGCCGGCACCCGCAGGCCAGCCACTCAAGCAAGATTGGAACATGCTTACGAGCATTGCCAATTTTCCATGGCCATAAATCTCATGGACACTGAACGCTGAGTTATGGTAACTTATATTTAGTTTTTTAAGATTTGAAAGGATGTACTATAAAATGTTATAGATAAATTATATTAGAATCATGACTCATACTCCTATTTAGATTATAATTTCTACTCTAAATTGGAGAAGGGCTAGGAGACACCATATAAACTATAAGGTGACCATAAAGAAGCTAAGGATCCGAGAGTTCTAAACGATTTGAGATTGTTGTAAGTGAGCGGCAATCTCTTATGCTCTTTTGAGATTTTGTTTAAGAAATTTGTGATCTGCTTCGTCAATCTTTTCTCTTTGTTATGATTACTTTAATGTTGTTATTTTAGTTCTCTCTACGAGATTTATTTTTTGCACGTTCATATGGTATCTCATAAATTCTGATGTGATTTAAAAACTGCTATGTATAAAAAGAGATATCAGAGTGTAACACTGATAGTGATCAATATCCATGCCGTAAGATTTGGGGCTTGTACAATGGTTTGGACGTTGATGTTACAGTCCACAGTTTTGGCCTTGGCTGATTTTGGCGTAGCTTTTGAGTTCGTTCACACATATTCCATTTTCCTTGGAGCCAAGCACCAACCTATTTTTCCAGCTACAACTACATTGAATTTATCTCAAACCGATCCTACAAACTATTTGAGAAACTAGTCATCAATCCATGCATCGTTCGGGCTATATGGTTTGCATCACCCGCATAGCATGCTACTTTCCAAAATTTGGACCTTTTATCTCTAGAATTAACGTGAGGATAACTTACAGAACTAGTGTGTGTGTGTGTATAAGGTCGCTCGATCTCGACTCTCTTGCATCCCTGTAGGAAATAGACACGATTCCACACCAATGCTGACACGATCGTCCTTGGTTGAGAATTGTCTTTCAGAATCTTCTGCTAACTAAAACGCCCACTCATCAAATCAGAGACACTTCGGTCGTGCATGCAATGTCCATTGAGTCCGTTATGAAACGAATAGTTCATAATTTAATGCATGCAGATCAAGCTGAATCCTTTCATTCCGTTCATTAATCTGGTGAATCAATCGGAGAACCTTCCGATTTGAACTTATTAAGTATTAGTCCAGGAGAGCCTTCCGATTTGAACTCATTTAAGTATTAGTCCATGATATTACGTACATGTATCTATCACAGCCATTATAACTCGTACACATAAGAAGATCGACGGTTTACATCTTTTTGTTTTTGTCCGATTAATCTAAGAATTCCTAGATTTTTTTATTTTCCCCTGAATTAATGTGAGAATTTTTAACTTTTACCTCTAGAATTAATGCGGGATACCTGCAGGAGTCTCCGATTAGTATATATAAAAATATAAATAGATAAGTTGGCTTAATCTGGACTCGCTTTCAGCCATATCGGAAATAGACACATTCCACACCGATGCTGACACGTCCTTGGTTGAGAATTGTCTTTCTACAACGTCCCGCTGAGCTTGGCTTATATAAATTGATTTGTGTCTTCTTTTTTTTTTACTATAGCTAGCTTATATTACATTATAGCTGCTGATGTTTTTACTGACATAATTAAATTTAAAAAATTAAAATTAGAAAAAATAAATTAGCCTATCATAAACAATACAAATGAATACGGGAACAAAGAAAAAACAAAAAGACCAAAAAAAACCTAAAAAGCTAGAAAAGAACAAAATTAATAAATAGTGAACTAGAATTCAAAAGCTAAAAGTTAAAGCCGAAACGAGTGGAGCGGCTAAAACGTGCACTCATCAAATCACTTGGACGTTGGAACAATTCAACAGTTACCCCTCGGCTGCAAGCTACGGATACCGATACGGGAATATCACAAAAATAGACACATATGTCTTCTCTTCATTCGATTGAAATGCGAATCAAATCCTTGAAGCCATTTCACTCGAGAGAAAGCCCAGATTGTCTCAATTTTACTTTCATGCTAGAGTTAACTTACGAAGACAACAAGTAGCAAAGGTACAGTGCATGATGAAAGTATCTTGTCGGGTCAGAAGCAAGGCCACGCGATTCTGAACTCTGAAGGCGCGCCAATTAATTCAGAGTTTCAGACGGGGGCACGCATGAATCACGCGAGCCTTCAGCAAGAAGAGACGGTGAATATAATCTGCGCTGTCTGCCGAAAACAGGCGACAGGTATGTAAAGAACACAAGACTTTGCGATGGAACAGAATCAAGAACATTGGACGAGGGAAGTTACAGTATTAACTATCCTTTTGTGCCGTATCTGGCAAATCAATAAAAACCGAGATATTCCAAGTGACTGCCTTGTATTAGTTCAGACGATGGTTATCTCTTACAAGCTGCTAGTCTTGAATCCTAATCAGATCAGGAAACACAAATTAGTGCTCAATGACACATTGTTCCCATCAGAGCATCTTTCAGTACACTAGTGGCAATCTGGTAAATTTATCCTCGAAGACTTGACTGCTTTTTTGGTCTTCCATCTGCTTATAAGAAACCTGTCTGGTTAAGGTCACTCAGCATTTCTGAACATCCAAGAAGACACAAAATAATGGCTCAAATGGCTATCTACAATCATCTTCTCCACCACCTCTTCCTCCTACTATTACTCACCTCCAATTCCAGCTCCCAATCGACGACGAAGCCAAACGCCGTCGAGCTTGGCACACTCCTAACCATCAAGAGAGAATGGGGCAACCCAGCTGCACTCAGCTCATGGAGCACCAGTAACTGGACTGGTGTTACCTGCGACAATAGTGGCAAAGTCACTGCCCTCTCCTTCCAAAAGTTCCAAATAGCCAAACCAATCCCAGCCTCCATTTGCAGCCTCAAGAACCTGACGTACCTAGACCTCTCTTACAACAACCTCACCGGAGAGTTCCCCACGGCGCTCTACGGCTGCTCAGCCTTGCAGTTCCTCGACCTGTCCAACAATGACTTCGCCGTCAGCCTCCCCGGTGACGTCAACAAACTGTCCTCGGAGATGCAGCACCTCAACCTGTCAAGCAATGGTTTCATCGGCACCGTGCCGTCGGCGATTGGGGGATTTCCCAAGCTCAAGTCGCTGCTTCTGGACACTAATCGCTTCAACGGGAGCTACCCGGCCGCGGCCATCAGCGGCCTGGTGGGGCTCGAGACGCTGACGCTGGCGACCAATCCGTTCGTGCCGGGCCCTGTCCCTGATGAGTTCGGCAAGCTGACAAAGCTGACGTACCTATGGATGTCGGGGATGAACCTGACCGGTGGAATCCCCAACAGGCTGTCGGCACTCACGGAGCTCACGCTGTTGGACTTGTCACAGAACAAGTTGGAGGGCACAATCCCTGAGTGGGTATGGAAGCTTCAGAAGCTCGAGAACCTATACCTCTTCGCGAACAAGTTCACCGGCGGGATCGGGCCGGACGTAACCGCCGCCAACATGCAGCAGCTCGACCTGGCCATGAACAAGCTCACTGGACCGATACCGGACACCATCGGCAACATGAAGAGCTTGACTTTGCTGCACTTGTACTACAACAACATCACCGGGCCAATCCCGGGGAGCGTCGGGCAGCTCCCGAATCTATCCGACATCCGTCTGTTCGACAACAGGCTCTCCGGCCCCCTCCCGCCGGAGCTTGGGAAGAACTCGATGTTGGGCAATTTAGAAGTGTCCAACAACCTCCTCTCCGGCGAGCTGCCAGAGACACTCTGCTCCAACAAGAAGCTCTACGACCTCGTGGTGTTCAACAACAGCTTCTCGGGCCAGTTACCGGCGAGCCTCAGGGAGTGCGACACGCTGAACAACATCATGGCGTACAACAACAACTTCACCGGGGAGTTCCCGGAGAAGATATGGTCGACGTTTCCCAATCTGACCACCGTCATGATACAGAGCAATGACTTCACTGGCACTCTGCCGAGTGAGATATCCTCTGGCATCTCAAAGATTGAGATGGGGAGCAATAGGTTCTCCGGCTCCGTCCCAGCTTCTGCTTCCGGGCTGAAGAGTTTCAAGGCAGAGAACAACCAGTTCTCCGGTGTGCTACCGGCAGACATGTCGGTGCTCGGCAGCCTCAATGAAATGGACCTCGCCGGGAACCGGATTTCCGGCTCGATTCCACTCTCCATCCAAGCGTTGGAAAGGCTCAATTACCTCAACCTTAGCAGCAACCAGATATCCGGCGCGATCCCGTCGGCGATCGGGTCGCTGCTAGCGCTCAACATCCTTGACCTCTCCAACAACGCACTCACCGGTGACATTCCGCCGGAATTCAGCAACCTCCATCTCAGCTTTCTTAACCTCTCCTCTAACCAACTCGCCGGCGAAGTCCCCGAGTCGTTGCAGAGCCCGGCGTACGAGGGGAGCTTTCTCAGAAACCGTGACCTTTGCGCCACGGTGAACCTGAACGTGAACCTTCCGGCATGCCGTTACGGCGGCCATGGCAAGCTCTCGACGAGCTTAATTGTCCTCTTCTCCGTGCTCGCCGGTATCGCCCTTTTTGGCATAGTCGCCATCGGGTGTCTCATCGTCCGGCGGCAGAAGCACCGGCAAGACCTGACCATGTGGAAGATCACGGCGTTCCGAGCTCTGGACTTCTCGGAGTGTGACATAGTCTGCCAGCTCCGCGACGAGAACGTGATTGGCAGCGGCGGCTCCGGCAAGGTGTACCGCATCCCCCTGCGCGGCAAAGGCGGCGCCGGCATGGAAGTGGCCGTGAAGAGACTGTGGAGCACCAGCAAGTCGGACGCGAAGCTCAACAAGGAGTTCGATTCGGAGGTGAAGATCCTCGGCAACATCCGGCACAACAACATCGTGAACCTCCTCTGCTGCATCTCCAGCGAGGAGACGAAGTTGCTCGTCTACGAGTACGTTGAGAACGGCAGCCTCGACCGGCAGCTGCACCACCGGGAGCGCGCCGGCGCTCTGGCGCCGCTGGACTGGCCGACGCGTCTGACCATCGCGATCGACGCGGCGAGGGGCCTCAGCTACATGCACCACGAGTGCGCGCAGCCGATCATGCACCGGGACGTCAAGTCGAGCAACATCCTACTCGACCCGGGCTTCCACGCCAAGATCGCCGACTTTGGGCTTGCCCGGATCCTCGTCAAGTCCGGCGAACCCGAGTCGGTGTCCACCATCGGCGGCACCTTCGGCTACATGGCTCCAGGTAAGTCACAAGCCAAGAATTCTTCAAGTCTCAAGCTTAAAAATGGCACCTTCATCTGCTGCCAAACTTAGAGAATATTTTGCACACATGGTTTGGTTGCAGAGTATGGGTACAGGGCTAAGGTGAACGAGAAGGTGGACGTGTTCAGCTTCGGCGTGGTGCTGCTAGAGCTCGTCACCGGCCGGGTGGCAAACGACGGAGGCGCGGAGTGCTGCCTGGCGGAATGGGCGTGGCGGCGGTACAAGGAGGGCGGCCCGCTGTATGACGCCGTGGACGAGGACATCCAGGACAGGGCCTTCTTGGACGACGTTGTGGCGGTGTTCATGCTCGGGGTGATCTGCACCGGTGATGACCCGATGACACGGCCGTCGATGAAGGAGGTGTTGGACCAGCTGCTCCGGTATGACCGCACATCCAGCATGGCTAGCGCGTGCCGGGATGAGTACACCCATGGTGCGCCACCGCTTTCCGAGGTGAAGAAAGGTGGCCAGGGGAAGAGCTCGTTGGGCACCGGAGTAGTGTGGGGAAGCGACGAGGAGGACAGCAGCAACTTTGTGGCGCATCCAGTTTAATAATTAGAGGGTTACAACATCACGGTATGACACCAGAAAGCATTCGGACGGCATACCTCCCTTGCGCCGCCCCTCCCCTCCCATCCCCCTCTCTTCTCCTACTCCAACGTCGGCTGTCGCCCTCCTCTCCCTCTCTCTTCTCCGTGCCTGCCGCCCTCCCCACCTTCTTCTCCAGCGCCGACCGTAGCTCCGCGCTTCTCCTCCGCCTCCCCCCGCCCCCTCCTCTACCACCGGCAGCAGACAGCGACCCCACAGCCTCACCACGCCTTCCTCTCCCCCTCCCCTACCATCCCCACCCCACCCAACCTAAAATTCACCACGCCGTCACCTCACCACGCCGCCCACCGCCCTCCGCCGCCACCCGACACCCTCCATCATCACCCACCGCCTCCCCAGTCTCCCTCTACGTCTGGGGGCAGCGGTGAACCCGTCCGGGAAAGACGGTGGCAGTGCCCCCCCCCCCCCTTCATTGGAGACGAAGCTATACCATCGAATCGCAACAAAATGGTATGCCATTTTCTATATTTTCTGTAAAAATTAAAAGATACCTATACATTGGGTATGACTCGCATAGCAAGGTTAAAGGAAGAGGTTGTGTCCAAGGATGCGGGAGTGCGAGCATAAACAAATCTTTATAATCAGAGTATAAATTTATACCATCGACTTTTGTAATTCTAATCGTGACAAAGAAACTCCTTATATTGATGTAACCGTCATGATTTGGCTATTGCAATATATGTATCGCCAAACCTTGTAAATAAATTCTTGTGTCACTTGTGTACTTTCTGTGATCTTATTTTTCTTACACTCTACCGTCGGTTCCAACATACAAAAAAAACATGTATTGCACTTGTCTGACAGGCTGAGGAATTTACTATGACGAAAGAATTTCCATATGGATGATTACACTCGTGTACTTTATGACTGCGGAGCTGAAGAAACTCTTCATCACTGGCTATTCATTCTCTCAAGCCTTATTTGGTTATATTGAAGCCCGCTTTAAGCAACTTCATTCCCATTAAGGCCTCATTTGGGTGGGCCATGATCGGGTCGAATGCCGGTCCATCCACATGTACCTAAATGAGACCTAAAGCATCCATTCTCTATAGCGTGATAGGGAATCAATTTGCCATTTACATAGTAGTGAATCAGCATGGATTGATCTCTGAAAACTAGCTCTGATGATTTCTTTCAGGAGCTATAGCCCACACTATGCCATTGGGATGAAGTTTCAACGGTATAGCAATTTCACAAAGTTTTATGGAGTTTCAATTGCACAAAAGTTTTAAGAAGGTTTCAGCTTTCAAGTGTGATGTTTTAAGTAGGCTTCAACGTGTTTTGTAGAGTTTAAAAAACTAAAAACATTATGTTTTAGATAGTTTTAAAGGTTTCATACTTCAAATTTGATGTTTCAAGCAGCTTTCAGAGAGTTTCAAAGGTTTCAAAATTTGAAATGTTGGAATGGTACAGGATAGTTTCAAAAATTGGAACTTATTCTTCGAAGAAGTTTCATGCTACAAGATTGAAACTTCAAGTTTCAAAACTAAAAGTTGACATTTCAATGTGAGTCTCAATAGGCTTCACCAAATTTTAAGTCAACTTCAATGTTTCAACTCAAGTTTCATGCAAGTTCCAAGCAAAAACTCTATGTTTCAAATTGAAGTTTCAAGTTTCAAATCTGAAACTTGACATTTAAAATGTGAGTTTCAATAGGTTTCACTAAATTTAAAGCCAATTTCAAAGTTTTAGCTCAAGCATCATGCAAGCTCTAGGCAAAACTCTAGGTTTCAAACCGAAGTTTCATGTTTCAAATCTGAAACTATGACATTTGAAATGTGAGTTTTAATAGGTCTCAACCATGTTTTGAGCAGTTTCATGCAAAAGAATTAGTGAATTTTGGTTAGGTTTCATTTTTTTTTGAGGGATTCAACACATGTTCATTCAGAGAAGGGGCGACTAGTTTCAAAAGAATTTCAATGAACTAGTTTCAGAATAATATCAACAAGTTTCATAAAAATGGATAAAACTTGGAATTTTGTGGGGGATGGGATCCAAGCATAAAAAAATGCAAAATTTTCAATCTAAAATCAAACAATGACTAGATCTGGAACCGTAGGAGCGAGGCACCAAGGAGCCATCAAGGAACTCCTGACACATCCATTGGCCACCGCACCCGCTCTCCTTCCTATGGGCCACTGAGCTTTTAGCTATGGCACTGATCTTCGTTGCAACCATGGGTGGACACAACGTAGCTCAAGGGTGTTCAGCTGAACACCCAAATTTTTTCGTGTAATACCTAATATTTAGTAGGTATATTACACATATATACTAATAACTAGACAAAATATTTCATATTTCTACCCCCTCAATTGATTTCAACCCACTCCTACACCTCCCCTCTCCAATTCACCTAATATTGCATGGCCTAACAACCTATCTATCCCCTCATCAGACTAACCCATTGGCCCATCTATAGATCCCTCAAACCTTAACCTATCCCCTCCCCCCTGAAAGCATCTAGGCCTTTAAAAATAATTTTGGTAATTAATGACGATAATGATCAAAGGGACTAACTTGTTAATTGAAATGATTAAAAGATTTAGCCTTGGAGTTTGATGATGTCATGGAAAAGGCATGGAAAAGTGATCAAAGAGTGAAGTGGACAAGATAAAGCTCAAGGCAAAGGTAAATTGTAGTCTAAGGACATCTTTATAGCCTTTCTACCGGTCTTGTGTTTAGATGAAAAGACAGGGTTTGTAGAATAGTGTCGTACTATAAACAGGGGTCATGGCTAATAGCTTGAAGTTTAACTTGTGCCATTTTGATGAATTAAGTGTTCATGCATGCATTTGAATTTTATGTTGGAACTCTCTCTGATTTTTCTTGAAAAACTGGTATGATCACAAGTCTTTGACAGTAGTACCATTGCATTATTACTACCGGCCACTACATGCTGGTAGCTTATTTTCAAAGAGGTACTCTTTGGCATTCCTTGAAATGGTACTATCGCATGTGTTGCACGTTAGTACCGCAGAGCAGTATGACCGCATGCTGTTGGCAGTACTACCGGATTTTGATAGTACTGAAATTTAGTTGATGGTAGCTAATTTTCATAAAGCTATGTTTTGGAACATTTTGTCTCCTCTGAAAATCAAAACTACCACAGCTGGGGCATGATACTACTACATGATCTGTACTACCGAACTGTGATGGCGGTACTATCGATATTTGAAGTAATGTCTAGTTTCTGTATATTTAATGAATTTCAAATAGCCACTGAATAGTGGGTGCGGTAGTACTGGCCACTACATGATGGTAGTACCATAAATCCCCATTTTATAGGATTTCAACCCAATGGTCATCCTGGTGGTGGAGGCTATAAATACTCTCCCACTAGCAGCAAGTGAGCTCTTTTAGCACTCTTTGGGTTCGCTTTGGCATAGGCAGCTAGCTCATGTAGGAATGATTCAATTTAAAAAACTTTTCAAACATGGCTTGTTTGTAGACTTGAAAGACATGAAGTTTGGTAAAAACAAGCTTGTAGTGTTTGTTAAGCCAAAAAGCAAGTGGCTAATTCTCATTCTTCCAAAAATATCAACTTCTAGGCCACTGGAGCTCTTACATATAGATTTGTTTGATCGAACAACTTATAGGAGCATTAGGGGCAATAGTTATTATTTAGCTATTATTGATGATTACTCAAAGTACACTTGTGTTTTCTTTTTATATGACAAAGCCAAAGCCTCCGGTATTTTTAAAAGTTTTCCCAAAGGGCCTAAAATAAATTTAATTTCAAATAAAGAAAATCTATAGTGATAATGGTTTCGAGTTCAAAAACACTAAAATTGAAGATTCTTGTGATGAACATAGGATAAAGTATGAACTTTCCACAACCTACACTCCAGAGCATAATAAAGTTGTAGAGATAAAAAAATCGAACACTAATTGAAATGACAAAGATAATGCTTGATGAGTATAACACTTCTGATAATTTTTAGGGAAGCAATCAACATCGTTTGTCATGTCACAAACCATCTTTATTTGCATCGCCTTTTGAAAAAGACTTCCTATGAGCTTCTCATTGGAAGAAAACCAAACATATCATATTTTCGTGTTTTTGGTTGCAAGTGTTACATTTTTCAGAAAGATGTTCGTCTTTCAAAATTTTAAAGTCGTTGTGATATTGGATTTCTTCTTGGTTATTCATCTAAAAGTAAAGCTTACTATTTCTTCAACAAAAACTCTAGTTTAGTTAAGGGGATGTGTGATGTATAATTTGATAAAACTAACACTTTCAAGAAAAGCAAGAGAATCTGGATGATGTAAGTGATGAAGGATTTAGCCAAGCCATGAAGAACATATAAATTGGAGATATTAAGCCTAAAGAAGACTCCAATGAACCACCCTCATCCACACAAGTTGAGCCGCCTTCCTCCTCTAACCAAGTCAAGTTGAAATGGAAGAAGTGGAGGAGAAGAAAGAAAACCAAGTGTTGAACATCACTTCCCGTCAAAAATTCACAATGCTATTATAAGAGATCATCCAATAGATAAAATATTGGGTGATGTTAGTAAGGGCGTTCAAACTTGATCTCGTGTTGCTTCTTATTGCAAACATTATTTGTTTGTCTCTTTCTTTGAGCCTAAACATAGAGATAAAGCACTCGATGATTTGGATTGGTTGAATTCAATGTACAAAGAACTTAACAACTTTGCCCAAAACGATGTTTGAACATTGGTGGAAACACCCAAGGAACACAACGTCATTGGCACAAAATGGGTCTGCCGGAACAAGCAAAATGAGAGTGGTGTTATGGTAAAAAAACAAGATTAGATTGGTAGCTCAAGGATTCACACAAGTCGAATGTTTCTATTTTAGTGAATCAATTTGCATATTACTTACTTTTCCATCAGACTTTGATGTTATATTATATCAAATGGGTGTTAAAATTGCATTTTCAAATGGTAGAATAGACTAATAAGTATATGTTGAATAACCGCCCAGTTTTGAGGATCCAAATAAATCAAATGACATGCATAAACTCTCTAATGTGCTATATGGTCTCAAACAAGCTCCTAGAGCATGGTATGTGATGCGGATACACACATGCTTAGCACTTTTCAGTCAAATACATTATTTCACTGGAAAGAACTATTGAGCCGCACTAAATATTGTCAGGTGAATTTGTTTCTTAATGAATTTCCTTCTATTCGTGGGAACGATATACTACCTTATGCCAAATTCTTGTTTATTATTAGATTTAAATATTATGATGATTCCGGGGCCAAAGAAATGGAGAAGCACAAGGAGGGTAATCATATTTGCTACCAAGAACATAAAGCTCAAAGCCCATGGGGATGGAAAGGAGAAAGCCAACAGCCCATGCAGCAAATCAAGGAGGAAAGAAGCCCATGCAGTGGGAAAGCAAAAGGGGAGAAGCCCAAGGACTTAAACTACAAGTTTTGGACAAGATTTTGAAGCCCAATTCGGACTTCCCACGTGCTCAACCCAATTCAAACTCGGATTCAACTCAGAACTCATTTCGGATTCGGTTCGGGACAGTCTGACAGGCGGTTACTAAAAAGGCCATAACTTTCATAAACGGAGTCCGATTCTGATGTTCTTGTACTCATTGAAAAGATAATTTCAAGGGCTACGCAATGGATTTAGTCCCACCTTCAAATTCATCATGGATAAAAAATTTATGACCAAAACAATATGACGGGTGGAAAATATAGTTTCCTTTTTGTGAGAGTTCGTATCTAAAACCATATAGGGTTGAGTTGTACTTGGTTTGGGGACCATATGGACGTCTCAAGGGGCTATATAAGCCTTGTATTGGCAGCCTTTAGGGCAGACCACGTTTGAGAAAAATCAATCTATTAAAGTTTTCGAGGTTAGCATTGCTGCCGAAATTCCTTATGGAATTAGGAGTATCTTCTTCAATCAAGGTCGTTCAGCCTTTCCGCTGGGAATTGGGTGCACGATAGATCTTCGCTTGGCTGTCGGCGAAATCAACACGAGTGTGTTTTGGCGGATTAAAGAGTGTTCATCCCTTGCATTGGCATTGGAGGATCATTACGATTCATCAAGACTCCCGTGAGTATCCATCCTACGTCGAGAAGATCGGGCAACCCCGTATCATCTTGGTATCAGAGCGCGGTTTACTCGGTAGGATCTTATCCCTTTAAATTTCAGTTATTACTTGCTATCCTATAGTCCATAAACCGAAAACAAAAAAAAAATCCAAACCCTAGTTTCGCATCTGCTATTTTCGTGAGTTTTATTAAGTCTTGATCCATTAGAAATTTTGTTTACGTGCTGATCTTTGTGTTCCTTCGCGTAACTTTATCTTGTGCCCCTATAAAACAAAAAAAAGGTAGATTCAATTTACTCTTGAAGTTGAGTCCGTGTCCATAACTCCTTCCAGATCAATCCGAGTACAACCCTAGAATCCAAGTCAGTTTTGGCTAGCTGTCCACTTCCGAATCCGTGTGGAATTTGCAATCCGAAACCAACTCTAGGGAGGTGTTAGTGTTCACGTTGGCTTCCTTGAACACCATACGGCCGAACACCATACATACAAGCTTCACTTATATCCTTTGAATACTTGAGACTAGTCATTGATATTGCATTGAGGGCTGCTCCTGAATAGTCCTAGCTGAACATTGGGCTTGTGCATCACTCACCCCGGCCAATTAAAAAAAATTCAAAGTTTGTGACCCATATACCTCAATAGACTCAGAACAGCGAGTTGAACATATTTGGGTGATTGGCAAGGTAGCAAAAAACAAAAGAGGTGAGCAAAAAAAAGAGAAAAAGAGAGAGAGAAGGCTGATTGGGTGAGTAGTTCTATTTCATATTTTCAGTTTGAGTAACTAAAATTCTTGAGCAATCTTGTGCCCTCTATTCTTATTTTGCAATTGGCTAGCGTCTCTCCTAGTACTTGATGCAAACGAGCTATTGTTCCTAATTGTTTCTATTTAGCTCATTCCTTTGTTGCATTGAGTCACATTGATCGTTGCGTATGCGTTCATACACATCACTTATATCTATTGGATTAGCACATAGGCAATATTTTCTAGCTTGGATTATTACTTAATTTTACAACATCGTGAAATTCAGATTGTGTAGGATAAAAACTTCCTAACCAAGCACCACAAAATATCCTTTGCCGTGCAATTGTGAGTCACTTTTAAATCCGCTTGATCATCACTTGTTATTGAAACCACCTCCAAGTGTAAGTTTCTTTTGGCCTCAATTCACTTCGGAAAGGTAAGAACTTTACTTGGGAGAGGAAAAGTGAGATTGAGTGACACCACATATTACCCATATATTGTGGCTTTTGTGTCTTCTTTGTGCTACTAACCATGTCAGGTGGAGACGACAACATGGGAGAGGAGCATGGTCTGAATTCCCCGGTGACTCGCTTTCAACATCAGGCATCAAAAAGTACATTGCAACAAGAGCTCCAATCAGGCACCACTGCTAAGCATGTACAACTTAAGGCGGATATGCAGGATTTCCATATTGAGCTCAATCAACAAATGAAGGTGTTACACAAAAACATCGTGAATGATATTGTGCAAGCACTTCGTCCCCAACAAGAAGAAGATAGCTTTGTTCCTTTCTATGGCAGTGATGATCCAGAGGAGTATCTTGAGTGGGAATGGCGAATGGAGAAAGTGTTTAGATTTTAGAAACTTTCCAAAGACCAAGAGGTGATGCGTGCCACGAGGGAGTTTGAAGACTATGCTTATAGTTGGTGGCAACAACTAATTGGAAAATAATTCATTAAATCTTGGTCAGATTTGAAGGCGTACATGAGAAGCGAGTTCGTGCCATCCTATTATGTGCAGGAATTACTTCACCATCTGGAGAATATCACACAAGAGAGTAATACTGTCCAAGATTACTATTTTGAACTGCAAGATGCGATGCGTCGTGCTGGTGTCACTAGTCCATCAAGGGAGAAGGCATACTTCAGGGGTGGCTTAAATTCTAAGATTGCCGCTGCACTTCAACATAAATATTTTAGTAGCGTGCATGATCTTGTGAATTGTGCTATTGAGGAGGAGAAGATGACCGAGCATGGGATTTTCCCTTCGGTCAAGGAGACATCTTGTGCCGCTCCAATGACACATAAAATATTTGAGATGTGTCAAAACCCATGTGAGAATGAGAGCTATATAGCCAAATTGAGTGAGAGTGATAAAAAGAGTGAGCTGTGTGATCCCACCATATGTGAGTTTGAGGGCATCCAAATTGAAAGTGTGAGAGGAACACCAAAAGAGAATAAAGAGGTAGATGAAGGACAAAGTGAGGATGATTTTGAAACTAACGCATTAATATCTACTTCTAGTGTTGTTTCTCACATTGTGCAGGTTGAAATTGAAGATGAGGAATTAAACATTCAACAACTGGCATCATTGGAAGTCAAAGATGAGGAGATAACCACGGTTGAAGATAAAGTATTTGCTGTCCCATTGTTACATCATGATGATTTAGTACCTACAACACCTACATCAACTGAGGAGAACAATAAAGGTAACAATATTGGTGCTAAAATTAATTGTGAAACGGTGAGTACTTGTGAGAACTCATATGTACGAATGAAAATTCCATGTTCTGAAATTTCTTTGCTCAATTTACATAATGTGGAATTGATTACTCATAAGGAAGTTCTTACTCGAATATCTCCTAGTGATTCTTTGTGCTATATCATGTTTGATGATCCTAGAGAGCTATCTAATGTGATTGAGAATATTGCTGAAATTTCGTGTTTAAAATCACTAGTTAGTACCTATGCATATACATATAAGTTCAATTTGATTGGAAATTATGGTATAGATGATAAGTTTTATGTTTACCGAATATGCATTATATGTGATGAGCTTGCTGAATTGAAATTGCATATTTTGGATAAACAAACTTTTGTGCTATATCATGATCACAATGAGATGAGTTTCAACAATAGTGATTCATGTTTTAAAAGATTTCTTAAGCCTACTTATTCATCCTTTAATTACAATCATGTACAAATAATCAGAGTAGCGCAGTTTAAGCATGGAAGGAACTAAAAATTTTCTGCCCCATATTTGAACAACTTAATTTGGTTTGGCCCATTAATGACTTGTCCATGTGCTTAGCAAAGTCAAGGATGACTTTTTCTCATGGGAGGGAGAATGATATGAAAGACAATATTGCAATGTATACATCTTATGGTTGTTGTTATATTAACTGGTTTGTGTGGAACAACGAGAATGACACATAATTGATTCATACATATGCAATGCATATGTGTTTTTCTTTTTATCTACTACGCCTTCAGATGTTCTTGATATGCTAAGCAAAAGAAGTGTTGATGACAAATATATATACCATGCATATACGTTGTATTCTTTGCTTAGTACAATTTCAGGCTACCAAAAGCCGAGGATGGCTTTTCTTGAAGAAGGGGAGGACGATGCGGATACACACATGCTTAGCACTTTTCAGTCAAATACATTATTTCACTGGAAAGAAGTATTGAGCCGCACTAAATATTGTCAGGTGAATTTGTTTCTTAATGAATTTCCTTATATTCGTGGGAACGATATACTACCTTATGCCAAATTCTTGTTTATTATTAGATTTAAATATTATGATGATTCCGAGGCCAAAGAAATGGAGAATCACAAGGAGGGTAATCATATTTGCTACCAAGAACATAAAGCTCAAAGCCCATGGGGATGGAAAGGAGAAAGCCAACAGCCCATGCAGCAAATCAAGGAGGAAAGCAGCCCATGCAGTTGGAGAGCAAAAGGGGAGAAGCCCAAGGACTTAAACTACAAGTTTTGGACAAGATTTTGAAGCCCAATTCGGACTTCCCACGTGCTCAACCCAATTCAAACTCGGATTCAACTCAGAACTCATTTCGGATTCGGTTCGGGACAGTCTGACAGGCGGTTACTAAAAAGGCCATAACTTTCATAAACGGAGTCCGATTTTGGTGTTCTTGTACTCGTTGAAAAGATAATTTCAAGGGATACGCAATGGATCTAGTCCCACCTTCAAATTCATCACGGATAAAAAAGTTATGACCAAAACAATATGACGGGTGGAAAATATAGTTTCCTTTTTGTGAGAGTTCGTATCTAAAACCATATAGGGTTGAGTTGTACTTGGTTTGGGGACCATATGGACGTCCCAAGGGGCTATATAAGCCTTGTATTGGCAGCCTTTAGGGCAGACCACGTTTGAGAAAAATCAATCTATTAAAGTTTTCGAGTTTAGCATTGCTGCCGAAATTCCTTATAGAATTAGGAGTATCTTCTTCAATCAAGATCGTTCAGCCTTTCCATTGGGAATTGGGTGCATGATAGATCTTCGCTTGGTGGTCGACGAAATCAACACAAGTGTGTTTTGGCGGATTAAAGAGTGTTCGTCCCTTGCATTGGCATTGGAGGATCATTACGATTCATCAAGACTCCCGTGAGTATCCATCCTACGTCGAGAAGATCGGGCGACCCCGTATCAGTATGAGCATCTTAGAGATTTTATACTCTTAAAAGGATTCAAAATTGAAAAAAAATGATACAACATTGTTCACTAATGTAATGGATGATGATTTCTTTGTATATCAAATTTATGTTGATGATATTATCTTCGGGTCTACTAATCATGATTTTTTCAAGGAATTTGGTGATATGATATCCAGTTAATTTGAGATGTCTATGGTTGGAAATCTTAACTACTTTCTTGGATTTCAAATCGAGCAACTTAAGAATGGGATGTTCATGAGCCAAACCAAATACATGAAGGATCTACTCAAAAAATTTGACATGGAGGTCGCCAAGCCAATCAAGACTCATACAGCTACTAGCGGTCATCTTGACCTTAATGAGAGAGGTAAATCGAAAGATTTAAAACTTTACAGATCTATAGTTGGTAGTTTGTTGTATCTTACCGCATCTAAGCTTGATATTATGTAGTTTGTTGTATCTTACCGCATCTAAGCTTGATATTATGTTTAGTATTTGCATATGTGCAAGATTTCAAACATCACTAAAAGAGTGTCATTTAATGGTCGTGAAAAGAATTCCTAGATATTTAAAGGATTCTTCTAGCATTAGCTTGTGGTATCTTAAAGGTGCTAAATTCGATTTAATTAGATATTCATATTCTAATTATATAGGTTACAAAGTGGATAGAAAAAGCAAATCGAGTAGTTGTCATTTGTTATTAAGATCTTTGGTTTCATGGTCATCTAAGAAACAAAATTTTGTAGCCCTATCCATCGCCAAAGTTGAATATGTTTCCATGGGTAATTCTTGTGCTCAATTGCTATGGATGAGGCAAATATTGATGGATTGTGGAATTGAATTTAAAAGCATGCCTCTCTTATGTGACAATGATAGTGCCATGAAGGTAGCCAATAACCCAATCTAACACCCAAGGACCACGCATATAGATATCCGCCATCAATTTTTGAGAGATCATGTGAGCAAAGGTGATATAGTCATTAGCCATATACGGACCGATGATCAATTATCTAATATCTTCACCAAACCATTAGATGAAAGCCAATTTTATAAGTTGAGGAATGGGTTAAATATCATAGATTATTTTAATGTTGCTTGAACCCATATCTCATGATATTTACTCTCATTTGGAATTCTTAAAGTTCTTGTGAAAACCTATTTTAAAAATCTTTCTAAAAAATCTTTAATTTGATAAAAACTATGTCATTTGGGCTTTTATTGTCTATCTCATGCGTAATGATATTGAAAAGTATTTCTTTGAGTGCTATATTAAGGATCATTTGCATCCCTGTTCAGCCCCAGATTCTTCAAGAAAAATGGTACTACTGCGATATCATCGTTGGTACTACCATGCCTCAAGTGCGATACTATCGCTCCTAACTGGTGGTCCTTGAAATGGTTGTGACTGACTCCTTATCTTCATTCCTCCTCTCCATTGCGGTCCAACCAGCCAAACTATCCAAAAACCACTAAGTCCTCAAAAGTTCTCTCTTCCCTCTTCTTCCTCAAAAATTCAATCTTCAAATCTTTAAGGGGATATAGGGAAACTTCAAGCTCTCGCCATTCCCCAGTGCTTGGCAGCATTTCTCTTCCATTCCCCTAGGTAATCTATGTTAGAACTTTCTTTTTCCTCTTGTACGCTATCTTTTTCAATTCTAGGGCTAAGTAAAATATGCATGATTTGATCAATTTCTTTTGGAAAAAAATGATTAAAACTAGTATTTGATGATGTATCATGTCTATTCCATGAATTTATTCATGCCAAATACTTGCTAAGAGCAGATTTGATAATTGCCCTAAGAACTGCCTGCGGGTGCGGTACTACCGTTCGAGGTAGTGCGGTACTACCAGCCTTTGGTAGTACCGGTGTGCCAACTATGGTACTATCATTGTAGTTGAGAAACATTTACTTCGTATGCACTATTACCCAAGTCCTGTTCTTCCTTGACTTATTCAGGTGTTGTTTGATCCAGTTGGTCATGGTAAGGACTAAAAGCTTTGTGCTCAAGAATGCCACGTTTGAGGAAGAACCGGAGGATCGCTATGAGCCTTAAGTGACACCAACAACTCCCTAGAGAGGTGGTGAGCAACTGATCTATAGAGCTAAGCTTCGTCTCCTGAAGACAAGCTATGTGGCATGGGTTGACGCTAACAAAGTCGTATACTGTGGCTTGGTGAGTGAGGGAGTTGAGCCCCCTAACATTCCAACACAGGATAGTGCAGTTAGACCCCTGCATTTTGATGGATACCTGAGCAACCATGAAGTGAACTCATTGAGATTAAGGATGAGGTTGAGGATGAGGCGTCGTGAAGTAGAGTCGTTGGGGCGAAAGCATAATAGTGCATTATGTTTCCAATAGACAATAATAGTAGAAACTTCCATTTCTGAAGCAACAGAGCAGACCGCAAACTACAACAGTAGGTTAAGCAAAAGAAGTACATCTGAATGAAAGGAAGCATCGAGGAGAACAAGGTGCAATTACTGCATGGGTATATCTCCCAACCCATGGCAAAACAAAAGGAATGACATTGTACTGCATTTTGGCTCAATGCATCGACTCAAGCAATCGGCAGACCCGGAGTTTCAAGCTGGGCCTCACCTCCTTCTTCAGCCAAGGTGTTGTTGATCCATAGTGAACTGTCTGTGTCGAACTGAAACAGAGCAGAAAGCGTTGAGATGGCCGTAGGCAGTAGCTGTCCATTCAACATTGCCAGGTAGGAATTCAAGGCCTACTCTGTCATGGATTGCCCCTCATCTAAGACACCAAGCCTGCGGGCCAATATTTCTTGTGCTTGCCTCAACATTGGTGTAGTGTGACGCTTGGCCGCTAGGCGCATACTCCAGGGAGGTGCCACTGATGAGCATTGGTTTTACTTGGTTGGAATCAGGGCCGGAGGCAGCGGTAGAATGGCTGGCGTTGGAGGTGTGAAGATGATGGAGGTGATGATGTCAATGGTGTCGGCCTCAAGTGATAGAGGCTACAGATTGCCATTTGTCGGGGACGTGAAGGCCGCTGGAGACAGCAGCAGGGGGCAGCAGATATTACAGTGTTTCCTTGTGCCACCTTGTCTTCGTGATGTGTCAATGCTGCGGAAACTGGCGATGCTTCACTTGCCACGTCGTCCAGGGAAGGTGGGTGGAAGAACGCCGACAGGCCGACGTTCAAATAGGTGCAGAGCCAAGTCAGCAGTCCTTGTGGTAGTGTCATCGTTGATACCTTGGAGTTGATGCAGAAGGGCAGGCATTGGAGAGGTGGGTGCAGCTTCATCTTGAAAAAGAGTCTTGAATGCTAGGGTTCTTACTGTCTCACTCACTGAAATCGGGGTAGGAGGTGCACTGATACCTGACAGTAGGAGAGGCGGTGTAGAGGGTGATGCAGACCCTCCAGGGGCTGAGGTGTCGTGTAGTTCTTCAATTGTCAATGCGGCCAAGCCACTGAGCAAGGGTGAGGGAGCGTCCCCTATTGGAGGTGGAGACACAGTTTGCTGCCGATGGCCATGTTGGATAGCCCGGTGCACAGGGAGGATCAGCTGGGGGGTTGCCTTTTACGCCGATGCCACGTGATCTTCCGCCTTGCGCATGCAGCCAATCTTGATGGGCGGCTTGTGCCTCTTCTTCGGACAAACGAAGCTTGTTGTTGAAAAGAGCGGTGAGCTCTTGTCGAAGGAGCACGGTATGTGAAGTAAAAAGCGTCTACAGCGTGGAGTCAGTGTAGTCTTTGCGTTGGGAGTGACTTATGTTCAGCTGGCCGACCTGTCGACCTGCAAAGGTGCTAAAGATGATGGGGCCAGTCGGGCCTTCATGCTGTTGCCTGCGGCTACCACTACCTCCTGAAGATTGCTGAGGCCAAAGTGATGAACCATGTGGAGCTGATCATATGTGTATGATGAGTAATTGACATTGGTTATGTTTAGTCGAGTTTGGTTTGAGTGGTTCGGAGTCGAGTTGTTGATAGTGAGAAATGACACTAGCATATTTATGCATTAGATGATCAAAATAGCCGAATTGTTGTTTTATTAATTCGGTTGACTATATGGTTGCTCATTGAAATATTTACGACCACTTTGGTCGTAGTCGGCTGCCCATCGAATCATTTACGACCACACTGTCCATGGTCAGAACCGGGTGAAGTGTTAAGTGAGTGGTCGGATAAGCTCTACGACCACGTTGTGGCGAATGCGACCACTTTGGACATGGTCGAATGTCTCCTGAGAGGTTTACGACTATTCTGACCATAGTCGAAGGACACCAGAAGGAATTACGACCACTTTGGCCGTGGTCGAAAGTCATTATGACCACATTGGTCGTGGTCGGCAGCCGCCAGATAGCTCCACGACCACGTTATGGCGTATACGACCACTTTGGGCATGGTCGAATGTCTCCCGAGAGGTGTACGACTATTCTGACCATGGTCGAAGGACACCAGAAGGAATTACGACCACTTTGGCCGTGGTCGAAAGTCATTATGATCACATTGGTCGTGGTCGGCAGCCGCCAGATAGCTCCACGACCACGTTGTGGCGTATACGACCACTTTGGGCATGGTCGAATGTCTCCCGAGAGGTTTACGACCACGTTGGGGTCTACGACCACGGTGAAGTCTACGACCACGTTGGAGGCTACGACCACGGTGGGGTTTACGACCACGTTGGAGTCTACGACCATGGTGGAGGCTACGACCACGTTGGAGGCTACGACCACGGTGGGGTTTACGACCACGTTGGGGTCTACGACCACGGTGGAGTGTACGACCACGTTGGAGGCTACGACCACGTTGGAGTCTACGACCATGGTGGAGGCTACGACCACGTTGGAGGCTACGACCACGGTGGGGTTTACGACCACGTTGGGGTCTACGACCATGGTGGAGTGTACGACCACGTTGGAGGCTACGACCACGTTGGGGTCTACGACCACGTTGGAGGCTACGACCACGGTGGGGTTTACGACCACGTTGGAGTCTACGACCATGGTGGAGGCTACGACCACGTTGGAGGCTACGACCACGGTGGGGTTTACGACTACGATGGAGTCTACGACCACGGTGGGGTCTACGACTACGTTGGAGTCTACGACCATGGTGGAGTCTACGATCATGTTAAAGACTACGACCACGTTGGAGGCTACGATCACGTTGGGGTCTATGACCACGAAGAAGCCTACGACTATATTGAAGGCTGCGACCATACTAAAGGTGGTCGCAAGGAGTTCGACCACGATTTTGGAAACTCTAACAGTCATAACGAGAAGCGGTCGAAAATTTGGGGATACTGAATCGTTATGGGAAGTTATCTGCAGAGGATTCGACAGCGGAGAAGCAAAGAAGAGAAAGAAATTGGGCTCACTAGCAGATGTGATCAATTTTATTTGATGCCGATTTTACTTGCCATAGATTTTGATTTGATGCCGATTTTATTTGCCATAGACCAGGCACCCTATAAATATAAAGGGTAAGGCCGATTGCAAAAGGAGAATCAGACAATCGACACAATATTATTTTCGTACCTTTGTTTTCTTAGTCTCTAGATTAAAGTAGATCTTGTTTCTCCATCAATTATCTTGTTGGTGCACGGATCAGTTTCGTGCGGCAACAAAATTGGCGACTCCACTGGGGAATCGATTTCTAATCGGTTCTTCTTCTCCATCGAAATCAATCTACTCGGCCGAAAGGCCGATTTCTTCATCTCGTCGGCGAATCCATCTGCTAATCGGCTAAAAGCCGATTGCACCCTTCTTGGGCGACCGGCCTGCTTCGCACATAGCAACCGAAGGCAGCAACGTGGCAGCAGAGGTGCAATATCACACGCGATCTACAAGGGAACTAGTCAGAACTTCAGACCATGGTATCAAACGGTTCTGAGGTAGATCCCAACAACGTCATTACGCCCACGTTTGACGAGCTGCCGGAAGAACATCGTCAGGAGATCGAGCGACGCAAGTTAGAGTATGAGAAGACGATGTTGGCGTGTTTCCAGAAAACAAGACAAGGCGTTATTATGAAAGAAACTGCACTGCCATCTGTCTCCATCAACCCTGAGGTAAAAAACACTGTAAGTAAAATCTCTCCTTCTCATGAAGATATTGCTCATATGATTAATCAAACTGTTGGTGTTGCTATGGATAATGTTTTGACTAGTCGCATCAGAGCCGTGATGTTGCAAATCCAGGATGAACACAATAAAAAACAACCTATGACGAGTGATGTTAGTGCTTTAAATTTTTGTCATTCTGTAGAATAAGAAACTTTGCCACATGGTTCATCTGCATTTACTACACAATTTGGTGCACCGCGAAACCACAGTTTATTGAGTGACACTCATGGTGGCCGAAACCACATGCCTACTTCGGCCAATATTGCTACGTCATCGTTTGTCACAACTAATGCGCTCGTCTCGGCTCCAAATTACAGCCGAGTTGCTGAAAATTTAACTGGTATGCATGCACCTCCATATCAAACTGTAGCATACAGTATACCTCCAATACCACCACAGGGATCAGGAATACCATATGGGCCAACACCAGAAGCTTATTTTAATCCTCCTGTGCTTAATACTCCCTATCCACACCCCCAAATTTGTGACATGCCACAACCTAATGCTTTTAGGCCACAGCCAGCTAATGTGGCAAATAATCGGCCTATGGCTGAGCCATTTGTTAGGCATGAAAATATCAGAGAGCAAGTAGCTAATATATTCAGAGAAACGTTTGGGGTAGAGCCTAAGTGTAGAATGCGTACTTATCAAAAGCCGTATCCTGATTTCTATGATACAGTTCCATATCCCCGTGGATTCAGAATACCTGATTTTATTAAATTTACAGGGGATGATGGCAGAACCACTTTAGAGCATGTTAGTCAATTCATTGCACAATGCGGTGAGGCCAGTGCTAGCGATGCTTTAAAATTGAGACTGTTTCCTTTGTCATTATCTGGTACTGCGTTCACGTGGTTCACATCCCTTACACCTAATTCTATTCATTCATGGCCTGAGTTAGAACAAAAATTTCATGAATATTTTTACACGGGAGACACTGAATTGAGATTATCACACTTAACATCGGTTAGGCAGAAATACAATGAACCTGTTGTTGAATATATCAGGAGATTTAGGGATACAAGAAACCGATGCTTTAATCTAGTAATATCTGATAAGGATCTTGCTGAGTTAGCCTTTTCTGGGTTGCTTTCACATTTGAAGGAAAAATTAGAAGGGCAGGATTTCTTAGATGTAAGTCAAGTGCTGCAAAAGGCTCTGGCTCAAGAAAGCCGGGCTAGAGAATCTAAAAATTTCCATAGGACCAGTGAAAAGCATAAAACGAACCATCCTGTTAATTTAGTAGAACATGACCCCACGTCATCTGATGATGAGAGTGTGGATATGTGTGTAGCCGAATGGGCATGGGATTCAAAATCTAAACCATTCGTTTGCTCTGCTTTGAGGCCGGTTCCACAGAAAAATCGGCATGAAGAAATAAAATATACTTTTGATACTGCTAAATGTGATAAATTTTTTGATTATTTATTGCAAGAGAAACAAATAAAATTGCCCACTGGACACGTCATACCACCTCCTGAAGAATTAAAAAGACGTGCATATTGTAAATGGCATAATTCTTATTCTCATGCTACTAACGACTGCAATATTTTTCGTCGACAGGTTCAATCGGCCATAAATGAAGGACGATTGAAGTTTGCTGAGAGCTCAAAAATGCAGTTAGACACTCAACCTTTTCCAGTTAATGTGATTGATTTCAAAAATAAGAAGGTGCTAGTTCGGCCATCACAGGCCGAATCAACAGTAGGAAAAAATGTGGTGATTGGTAAGGATAGTAATGAACCTGCAGAAGACAGTGGAGGTGTGGTTAGAACAGTCCAAATTGAAAATACTCCTGAAGGCCATGAGTCCATCAAAATTACAGTAGGTTCTGCAAATCCTAGGGTGCGTGAGAATGGGAGGACAAGGATGATAAAACCAAAAAGCCCGGAAGTAGGTCATTGGAAAATTAATGAGGGAAAGAATAGGGCAAGCAAATGGGTTGAGAAGCCGAAGCCCACCTTTAAAGAGCTTCTAGCCAAATATGAAGATGGTAAGGCCGGCCAAAGCGGTTTTAGTCGGCCCTATAATTTGAAGCGACCAAGATCCCCTCCAAGGCAAGAGTTCGGTGGTTGGGATCATCGATGGGAAAGTTTTCCTGCAGCCGCACCACATCCTATGCCTAGGCCGATATTGCCTGTGCCATGGGGTCCTCATCCTGGTGGTTTTCCTCCTTGTCCGCCATGGGGTTTTTGCGGTCCATGGATGCCACCAACTCCGGTGTTTTTTGAGCCATTTCATCCAGGATGGGAAATGCCAAGAAGGCCGGTATTTGACAGGTTGTCATGGCCTAGAAATGACCGATTTAATAAAAATAATCGGTTTTGTGACCAGAGGGATGATAAATCTCCAAGAAGAGTTTACCGCATCAAAGAAGGAGGTGAAACGAGTAAAAATTCAGAGGTGAACAATGCTGCACCGATGAACAGTACCGTGAACAGTGCCGAAAATAGTGTGGTTGCTCCTGAAAATAAAGAGAAGATTCCATTATTAGCAGGGGTGGAACGGCAGCCCAGATGGTGTCCACCAGGGCTCTCACATTCGCAAAAAAGGAGGTTGCAGCGGCTCCGTAGAGAAGAATTGAGAGAGGCTCAGGCTGAAAAAATGAGGGATGATTTATTCGATGAGATCAAGCCTATAATACCCACTAAGAAAGAATGGAGGATGAAGAAAATTGAAGAGTCAGTGCAGACAAATAGTGATGATGAGCATGATTTGTTAGATTATGAGGGGTCTCCACTAGTCAAAAATGGCTCTCCACCTCCGGAAGGTATGGATATTAATATGGTTTTTACACTACCTTCTGAATTCCGAGCTATTGATGAAGAGGTTGCACAATTGTGTCTCGGTCCTAAAGAAGCTATCTTTGAAAAACCCGGTGAATCGTGTCGACACTTGAAACCGTTATATGTTAAAGGGCATATTAACGGAAGGCCGATTTCTAGGATGCTTGTAGATGGTGGAGCTACTGTAAATTTAATGCCATATTCAGTTTTTAAGAAATTAGGCAAAGAGGACAGTGAGCTTATGAAGACTAATTTGACGCTTAATGGATTTACCGGCGAACCAACTGAAGCCAAAGGCGTCATCTCTATGGAGCTTACTGTTGGGAGCAAAACTTTACCTGCAGCTTTCTTTGTCGTCGACGTGCAAGGTAATTATAGTGTTTTATTGGGTCGTGACTGGATTCATGCTAATCGTTGCATTCCTTCCACCTTGCATCAAACTTTAGTGCAGTGGGTAGATGATGATATAGAAGTCATTCAAGCAGACACATCGGCTTACGTTGCTTTGGCTGATGCTTCAGCTGATTGGCAGCATGGTAATATTCAGTGTTTAACAGGCATAGATCTTTCTGATTATGACTATGTTAGTGTTACTAAGGATGGTTTTGTACCTGTGTCTGTACAGCCGGCTTGTGCAGCCCGGCTTAGCAATATGATGTTATAAATGGATAAGGAACATAGTTTGGATTGGTTGACAGAACGAGTAGAGCACTATCGGTCAAGTAAGAACGATATGTGTGAAGCTATTGATGATTTTGATGAAGTAGAAAAATTAGGATATGGTTTTACGTCGGCTGATTCATTAGAGGAAGTGGACATAGGTAGTGGTAATATCCCTAGGCCGACATTTGTGAATAAAAACATGGCGAGTGACTGCAAAGCCAAAATGATTGAGTTGCTTAGAAATTATGTTGATTTCTTTGCATGGGAGTACCACGAAATGCCAGGCCTTATCCGAGATCTAGTAGAGCATCGGTTGCCCATTAAATCTGGTTTTAGGCCTCATAAACAGCCACCTAGAAGGTTTAATCCTAATATGTATGACCGTATTAAAGAGGAAATAGACCGGTTATTGAGAGCTGGTTTTATTAGGCCATGTCGATATGCCGAATGGATATCCAACATTGTGCCAGTTGAGAAGAAGAGTAGTGGCAAATTACGCATTTGTGTTGATTTTAGAGATTTGAATAAAGCTACTCCAAAAGATGAATATCCCATGCCTATAGCCGACATGTTGATTAATAATGCTTCGGGACATAGAGTTGTTAGCTTTTTAGATGGCAATGCTGGTTATAATCAAATTTTTATGGCCGAAGAAGATATGTCTAAAACGACCTTTAGGTGTCCTGGTTTTGTAGGTTTATTTGAGTGGGTTGTCATGACATTTGGTTTAAAAAATGCTGGCGCTACGTATCAGCGAGCTATGAATTTAATTTTTCATGACTTACTCGGTATCATACTAGAAATATATATTGATGATGTAGTAGTTAAATCGGATAACGTGGATCATCATTTGGCCGATTTGACATTAGTATTTGAAAGGATGCGTCGGTATGGTTTAAAAATGAATCCACTCAAATGCGCTTTTGGCGTGTCGGCTGGAAAGTTTCTAGGATTCCTCATACATGAGAGGGGAATAGAGATAGATCCTGCTAGATTAGAGGCTATTCAAAGAATAAAGGCGCCAGAATGTAAAAGAGACGTGCAAAAATTCTTAGGAAAAATAAACTATTTGAGAAGATTTATATCTAACCTGTCTGGGAAAATTGACGCATTTACACCCATACTTCGGTTAAAGAAGGAAACCGAATTTACTTGGGGGGCAGAACAACAGAGGGCATTTGATGAAATTAAGAAGTATTTGTCTACTCCTCCTGTTTTGAGGGCGCCTAAAGCCGGGACACCGTTTCGGCTATATATTGCTGCGGAAGATGGTGTTATTGGTTCTGTATTAACGCAGGAGGTAGAAGGCAAAGAATTTGTTATCACTTATTTGAGCCGGCGTCTTCTGGGAGCAGAGACAAGGTATGTATTTATTGAAAAATTGTGTTTATCCTTGTATTATGCTTGTACCCGTTTAAGGCATTATTTATTGTCCAGTACTTGTGTGGTAACTTGTCAGACCGATGTTATTAAGTATATGTTGCAACAGCCGATTTTAAGTGGTAGAATCGGAAAATGGGCTTATGCATTGGTAGAATATGATTTGGCTTATGAATCCTTAAAGTCCATGAAAGGCCAAATTGTAGCAAATTTTATTGTAGATCATAGAGTTGATAATGGTATGGAGCTGGTTAATTATTTGTCTGTATCTCCATGGAAGCTATATTTTGATGGCTCGGCCTATAGAGAAGGACAGGGTGTTGGTATTGTCTTAATTTCACCTAGAGGTGCTATTTTTGAAACATCGGTCCGTTTGGAATATTTTTGTACTAATAATCAGGCCGAGTATGAAGCACTTTATTTAGGATTGCAAATTTTAGAATCCATGGAAGTAAAAAATATAGAAGCTTTTGGTGACTCGTTATTAGTTGTGCAGCAAGTTTCTGGAATTTATCAGTGCCTTGATGGTTCATTGAATAGATATTTAGAAAAGTGTTTAGAGATCGTATCAAACCTAGATGATTTTACTATCAGTCATATATCTAGAGGAGATAATTTTAGAGCTAATGATCTTGCGCAACAAGCATCTGGTTATCATGTTAGGAGAGGCAAGCTATTTGTGATAGAAAAACCGATGCACAAAAATGTTCCTGTTTATATGGCCGAACAGCAAGGCAGCAGTTCGGATGTTTTAGAAACGTCAAATATGGCTGAATTCAATGACTGGAGAAAACCTTTACTTAGTTATTTAGAAAATCCCAGTAAATCTGTAGATAGAAAAATTCGGCGACAGGCTTTAAAGTATACATTGCTTGGTGGAGAATTATATCGCCGAACTGTAGAAGGATTGCTTTTAAAGTGTTTAAGTTCAGATCAATCTAAAATTGCTATGGGTGAGGTACATGAAGGTATTTGTGGCACACATCAGTCGGCCCATAAGATGAAATGGTTGTTGAGACGAGCTGGTTTTTATTGGCCGACTATGTTAGAAGATTGTTTTAAATATTATAAAGGTTGTGAGTCCTGTCAAAAATTTGGTGATATACAATTAGCACCAGCTGCCGTGTTGCACCCTATTATCAAACCATGGCCGTTTCGTGGGTGGGGTTTAGATTTTATCGGTCAGATACAGCCTGCATCTTCTAAAGGTCATCGTTTTGTTTTAGTAGCTACAGATTATTTTACAAAATGGACGGAAGCTGTTCCTCTTAAAAATATGACACATAAAGAAGTAATTGATTTTATCTCGGTGCATATTATTCATAGATTCGGCATACCACAGACTTTAACGACTGATCAAGGGTCGTCTTTTGTGTCTCATCAAGTACGTGAGTTTGCCGAATCGTTGAAAATTAAATTGCTTAATTCTTCACCATACTATGCTCAGGCTAATGGGCAAGCCGAGTCTAGTAATAAGATTTTAATTAAATTTATCAAAAAGAAAATAGATGAATATCCTAAGAGATGGCATGAGGTCCTGTCTGAGGCATTATGGGCTCATCGTATATCTAAGCATGGTGCTACAAAAGTGACACCATATGAGTTAGTATATGGGCAGGAGGCCGTTTTACCTGTTGAGGTGAATCTGGACGCTTTTAGGTTGGCCAGGCAAAATGATTTGTCAGCCGTGGATTATCATGACTTAATGATGGATAGAATAGACGAAGTTACAGATGAGAGGATAAAAGCTTTGAGAGAAATTGAGAAAGACAAGTTAAGAGTAGCTAAGGCCTATAATAAGAAGGTAAAGGAAAAATCGTTTCAAATTGGAGATTTAGTATGGAAGACGATTTTACCTATTGGGACAAAGGATAATAAGTTTGGAAAATGGTCTCCAAATTGGGATGGTCCGTATAAAGTTATAGAGATTGTTCCTGGAAATAGTTATTTTGTGCAAAATTTGCATGGAGAAAAATTGCCTAGAGCACTTAATGGAAAATATTTAAAAAGGTACTATCCAAGTGTGTGGCAAAATGCATGATAAAATATGGCCGGTGTTTGCCCGTCATCGTCCTGAGAAATATTACTTATGGCTGATGTGTTGTAGACCATCGTCCAAAGAAAGTTTGAGGTGAGTAGGTTATTGCCTCTAGCTGGTTTCATTATGCAAGTGTTTTTTTAGCAAGCTTAAAAAAAACAGGGGGGCATGTGTTGATAGTGAGAAATGACACTAGCATATTTATGCATTAGATGATCAAAATAGCCGAATTGTTGTTTTATTAATTCGGTTGACTATATGGTTGCTCATTGAAATATTTACGACCACTTTGGTCGTAGTCGGCTGCCCATCGAATCATTTACGACCACACTGTCCATGGTCAGAACCAGGTGAAGTGTTAAGTGAGTGGTCGGATAAGCTCTACGACCACGTTGTGGCGAATGCGACCACTTTGGACATGGTCGAATGTCTCCTGAGAGGTTTACGACTATTCTGACCATAGTCGAAGGACACCAGAAGGAATTACGACCACTTTGGCCGTGGTCGAAAGTCATTATGACCACATTGGTCGTGGTCGGCAGCCGCCAGATAGCTCCACGACCACGTTATGGCGTATACGACCACTTTGGGCATGGTCGAATGTCTCCCGAGAGGTGTACGACTATTCTGACCATGGTCGAAGGACACCAGAAGGAATTATGACCACTTTGGCCGTGGTCGAAAGTCATTATGATCACATTGGTCGTGGTCGGCAGCCGCCAGATAGCTCCACGACCACGTTGTGGCGTATACGACCACTTTGGGCATGGTCGAATGTCTCCCGAGAGGTTTACGACCACGTTGGGGTCTACGACCACGGTGAAGTCTACGACCACGTTGGAGGCTACGACCACGGTGGGGTTTACGACCACGTTGGAGTCTACGACCATGGTGGAGGCTACGACCACGTTGGAGGCTACGACCACGGTGGGGTTTACGACCACGTTGGGGTCTACGACCACGGTGGAGTGTACGACCACGTTGGAGGCTACGACCACGTTGGAGTCTACGACCATGGTGGACGCTACGACCACGTTGGAGGCTACGACCACGGTGGGGTTTACGACCACGTTGGGGTCTACGACCACGGTGGAGTGTATGACCACGTTGGAGGCTACGACCACGTTGGAGGCTATGACCACGGTGGGGTTTACGACCACGTTGGAGTCTACGACCATGGTGGAGGCTACGACCACGTTGGAGGCTACGACCACGGTGGGGTTTACGACCACGATGGAGTCTACGACCACGGTGGGGTCTACGACTACGTTGGAGTCTACGACCATGGTGGAGTCTACGATCATGTTAAAGACTACGACCACGTTGGAGGCTACGATCACGTTGGGGTCTATGACCACGAAGAAGCCTACGACTATATTGAAGGCTGCGACCATACTAAAGGTGGTCGCAAGGAGTTCGACCACGATTTTGGAAACTCTGACAGTCATAACGAGAAGCGATCGAAAATTTGGGGATACTGAATCGTTATGGGAAGTTATCTGCAGAGGATTCGACAGCGGAGAAGCAAAGAAGAGAAAGAAATCGGGCTCACTAGCAGATGTGATCAATTTTATTTGATGCCGATTTTACTTGCCATAGATTTTGATTTGATGCCGATTTTATTTGCCATAGACCAGGCACCCTATAAATATAAAGGGTAAGGCCGATTGCAAAAGGAGAATCAGACAATCGACACAATATTATTTTCGTACCTTTGTTTTCTTAGTCTCTAGATTAAAGTAGATCTTGTTTCTCCATCAATTATCTTGTTGGTGCACGGATTAGTTTCGTGCGGCAACACGAGTCATTGCGTGGCACAATTGGACTCGGTCGGACTTGGTCAAACTTGGTCGTATGGGATTAGGATACATATTCTGATAATTTCGATAGGTTTGGACTTCGACATGGTAAGTAATGGTATTTACGCTTTCATGTATCGAGCGGTGCTATTTGACGTGTTTTTAGTCTGTGTGGCTGCAAGACGTCGAGGCGGAGTCGTGGCGAGACACGGTGGACCGGACTAGGCGCAGGTGGCGCTGAGGTCAGAACGGTCGGGATGTGTCGAAGACGACGTGGACTCGAGGTGGTTGCGAGGCGTGCGAGACAAGGAGCGCAGAAGCTTCCCGGAAGGTGTAGGAGGGGCGAAACGGGAATTTCGCAAGGCTCCGTTGGAAATAGCGGGCGTAACGGGGCGGAGACCCGTTAGCCATGGGCTATAAAAGGAGTGGAGGGGCTGCATGTCCACTTGAGCACTTGAGGAGAATTAGGGTTTGCTAGAGTCAAAAGAGGCTTTGAGAGTTTGTTTTGGCTTTAGGCTTTAGTGGGTGAGAGTGGTTGGAGAGGCAGAGTGTGCTCCCTCTGTCCCCTTCGATGGGTTCTAGATAGAATAGAGTGTTCTTCTCCCTTCCTAAGCATTCATGGTTGAGGATTGAGAGGTTGGAGAGGGATTAAGAGTCATGTAATCTTTCATCTTGTTCTAATGTACATGCGTATGGGGACGTCTCTTTGATCCTCGATATCAATATGAGATGCTTTGGTTGATTTAGTTCAAGTCTCTGACTCTCTGTTCTTCGTTTTTTCCTTTGTTGCTTGTTTGGCTTGATTTGTGACTTTCTTGATCTCTTGTTGATTCTTGCTGTGGAGGTGCAAAATGGGTTGCTCAGTGATGGGAGTAGGCCTAAAGATCATTTGATCGATTTTCCCATGAGCAAATCAAGAGTAGTCTCAGATTTTTAGTTTTCTCCTCCTTTGTTCATCTTTCTCCTCTTTCTAGGGTTTATTGCAGATTTTGATTCCCTTGAGGAAATGACTTGATTTTTGGGCTAAGAGGTTCTTTGGTTATTGCTTCCTTGTCTACAAAATTTCATTAGCAAAGGATCAAGGGTTTAGGAGAAACTTGGCCTTTTTGGTTCAGCTCGTGCAAAATTTCAGAATTGTGTCTTTTCTAGAGTTTTGAGTTAAATCTTGTTTCCTTTTGCAAGATGACTTGAAACTTGGTATCCAGAGTCTTAAGGCTATCTATTAGATATCTGGAAAGTCTCATTAGCAAAGGTTTTGAGACCATGGAGAAATTTGGGTTTTTGAGTGCTCCTCTCTAAAGATTTTCAGTTTTCAGTCCTTTCTAGGGTTTTGGGCTGTTCTTAATTCCCTTCTTGAAAAATGACGAAACTTGGCATGCAGATTCCTATGGCTATTAAGTAGCTATCCTCAAAGTTTCATGGCCAAAGATTCAAGGATTGAGTGGGAATTTAAGTTTTTGTAGCTGCTGCCAGTAATGTTCAGGTTTTGTCATATTTCTGAAATTCTTGCTCATGGGTTGGATTTCCTTGGTCTCTGGGTATCTCTAGCTATTGTAGTTACTTTCTTGCTTCCCTTGTCCAAAAAGAATAGAAGTGTCTCATTGATTTTCTTGGATTTGGCAAGGAAAGGGAACTCCTGTTTGCTATCTGAAAAATTGCTCTTGTCCAAGGTTCAGTGAGTTGGTGCATATCTTTCATAGGGTCTTAGCTATTGAATGAGTGAATCATTTGTGAGTACTTGGGGGCAAGTTTTTTATTGACCGACATTCACCCCCCCTCTGTCGCCTTTTTCGGTCCAACAATTGGTATCAGAGAAATTACATGACTTACATGACTCTCAATCCCTCTCCAACCTCTCAATCCTCAACCATGAATGCTTAGGAAGGGAGAAGAACACTCTGTTCTATCTAGAACCCATCGAAGGGGACAGAGGGAGCACACTCTGCCTCTCCAACCACTCTCACCCACTAAAGCCTAAAGCCAAAACAAACTCTCAAAGCCTCTTTTGACTCTAGCAAACCCTAATTCTCCTCAAGTGCTCAAGTGGACATGCAGCCCCTCCACTCCTTTTATAGCCCATGGCTAACGGGTCTCCGCCCCGTTACGCCCGCTATTTCCAACGGAGCCCGCTCCCGCTTGTGCAGCCTTGCAAAATTCCCGTTTCGCCCCTCCTGCACCTTCCGGGAAGTTTCTGCGCTCCTTGTCTCGCACGCCTCGCAACCACCTCGAGTCCACGTCATCTTCGACACATCCCGACCGTTCTGACCTCAGCACCACCTGCGCCTAGTCCGGTCCACCGTGTCTCGCCACGACTCTGCCTTGACGTCATGCAGCCACACAGACAAGAAACACGTCAAATAGCACCGCTCGATACATGAAAGCGTAAATACCATTACTTACCATGCCGAAGTCCAAACCTGTCGAAATTATCAGAATATGCATCCTAATCCCATACAACCAAGTTTGACCAAGTCCGATCGAGTCCAATTGTGCCACGCAATGACTCGACTCCGAACCACTCAAACCAAACTCGACTAAACATAACCAATATCAATTACTCATCATACACATGTGGTCAGCTCCACATGGTTCATCAATCTCCCCCTTGATGAGTATATTGACAAATCCAAAAAAGCGCAAAGATGAGTTTGAGTTTGAAGAATCCAACATGGTCCAAAGAAGGAAGTGAAGCTAATGACCATGTCGACAGAAAGATCACTAGAGCAACAAATGAAAGAGTAAATTGTTCTCCAAAGCTCTAAAATGATCCCAAGCTAAAATGATCCCAACTAGCTTTTTCTTCTCTATTCTCCCCCTTTTGGCAATAAACACATCAAGAATGCAAAGGAGAGAATATGACATGTCAATGGATGAAAATGGCTGAAGTTTGTTTATTTAAGCATTTAGAGCCAAGAGAATTATCCATAATGACCATACTGAACTACACCAAGCCATAACTCAATAAGAGACTAGCTAGATCATGACATGATATGTATAGCCTAGCTGAAGCACATAGATAACAATCTGAAATGTAACGCATTTTATGAGCATGTCAAGTCATCAATAAGCAAAATCTAACTAGAGATATCCAAGGATGATGAAGGCCATGTCAATTAAGCTAAGCGGAACAAGGAAGCTAATATTGAGTCCAAATAGTGCTATAAGCTCAAGATTGAAACATTGGTTCAAGTACTTAGTTCTTTTTGTAGCTTAAGCAAATTGAACACATAAAACATTGTCTTTTTAAAGCTCATGGTTGTTTCCAACCCAGTTTTTTTTATGTGCTAGATCTCAAGCCTTATGCGACTACTCCAAGCAAGAAGCTTAAGAAGATAGTCTAGGTCATCCAAAACTCCTCCTGAGTTCATGCCTAGTGCCATGGCAAGCCGTCTCATGAGAAAGAATTGGTGAAATCAGTTTTTTCGCACAAAAAAAGATCATTTTGTTTTTTAAACATGTTGTACTAACTTATGTATCATCAAGAACTAATATAGCTCAAACTAAGGCTCAATAGAGATTCAACGCTCAACTTAGCCTACTTGACATGGCATGGATCATAAAAGGATAGCTCAAGAAAGACTAGACTTAAATGCTAGCATGACAAGTTTTAATTCAAGTTGAGCAATTTTAATTGACTTATCATGACAAAAGCTACTCTATACATATGAAGTCATGATACGTCTAGCATATAAGCACAAATCATGGCAAGGTGTAAAGCATTGAGAACATGTCATAACAGGATAAAAATCAAGGCTCAATGTAGTTATATTACAATGCAGAATGCTGAAATGCAATAAAATCCAGCTCCCCCTCAACATGAGATGCAACTTTTAGTTCAAGTTGAGTTAAGTCAATATTAAGCTCCAGAAGCTCCCAAATGAACTCCCCCTGAACCAAGGCAATAAAATCGAGAAGCTGGCAAAGAATACCAAAACAGGCAGTCCTTAAAGCATAGATAAGATATAGAAGATACTATGGCTCAGACTGACTCTCATCTACCCCATGTGACTCCAGGACTATTAGCTTGACCGTAAAACACACACACTCGAGAGCAAACACGTACCCTGTCTACCCGAGGGTGGCCCAACCCTCGCTAGAACCTACAAGAAGTGAGTGAGCTCAACCTAGTGAGATAAGAAACAGTTAATAAGAAGCATCCTGGAAGCACAAGATAAAAGTAAGAAGTCTATGCAACTAGACAAGAGAAGCACTCTAACCTATGCTAGAAGGACTAAGCCCGATGCACCCCAAGTGCAAAGCGACAGAAATGAGACAGAAGCATAATCAATATAGTAAAGCAGTAAAACCCAAAGCTCCCCCTCACTACAGTCCATAAAGACAAACCACCCCAAGCTCTCCCCGCAGAGCTGAAAACTTCGAACTATTCAATGGCTTGGTGAAGATGTCAGCCAACTGGTGGTCACTCTCCACAAACTAGAGCACTATATCGCCCTTCTCTACATGGTCTCTAAGGAAGTGATAACGGATATCGATGTGCTTGGTCCGAGAGTGTTGCACTGGGTTCTTGGCAATGTTAATCGCAGAAGTGTTATCACAAAAGAGTGGAACACTGTCGATAACTAACCCAAAGTCCCGCAGGGTCGAAACCATCCAGAGTACCTGACTGCAGCAGCTGGTTGCAGCAACATACTCGGCCTCTGCGGTGGACTGTGCAACACCGGACTGCTTCCTAGAAGACCAAGAAATGAGAGAAGTGCCAATGAATTGGCAAGTGCCAGAAGTGCTCTTCCTATCTATTCTACAGTCAGCAAAGTCTGCGTCCGAGAAGGCTCTCAAGGAAAGACAGGATGAGGAAGAGTACCAGATACCATAGTCAATGGTAGCTCGGAGGTACCGAAAGATGCGCTTCACCGCCTGGCGGTGAGATACGCGAGGAGAGGCCTGAAAACGAGCACACAGACACACAGAGAAGTGTATGTCTGGTCTCGAGGCAGTGAGGTAAAGAAGGGAGCCGATCATACTTCTGAACTCTTTCTGATCAACTGGCTCGCCGTCCTCATCTGGGTCAAGATAGGCTGTAGAAGCCATGGGAGTCGACACAGGCTTACCATCACTCATGTCGAAGCGTCTCAGGAGGTCACGAGTGTACTTTCCCTGATAAAGAAATGTACCCCCCGAGTCTGCTTGATTTGGAAGCTAAGGAAGAAGGTCAACTCGCCCATCATACTCATCTCAAACTCGGTGCTCATGACATCCGAGAACTGTGAAACCAGAGTATGGGAAGAGCCGCCAAAGATGATGTCATCGACATAGATCTGGACGAGCAGAAGGTCATTGCCATGACGGCGGATGAACAAGGTCTTGTCTACTTTACCCATTTCAAACCCATGACTCAACAAGTAGGACTTAAGCCTCTCATACCAAGCTCTGGGGGCCTGCTTAAGTCCATACAACGCTTTGGAAAGCTTGAAGACATGGTGTGGGTATTTGGGGTTCTCGAAACCTGGAGGCTGTCTAACGTAAACTTCTTCCTCAATGACTCCATTAAGGAAGGCACTCTTGACGTCTATCTGGTAGAGCTTGAAACCCTTAGAAGCTACAAAGGCAAGCACGATTCTAATGGCTTCAAGTCTAGCTACAGGGGCAAAGGTCTCCTCGAAATCTAGACCCTCAACCTGGGAGAACCCCTGAGCTACCAGTCTAGCCTTATTCCGAATAACCACTCCATCCTCGCTCTGCTTGTTCTTGAACACCCACTTAATCCCAATGATATTGTGACCTCGCGGGGGCTCGACAAGCGACCAGACCTTGTTTCTCTCGAAATTCTCTAACTCCTCATGCATGGCATTGACCCAAGACTCATCGGAAAGAGCATGAGAAACATCCTTGGGCTCAAAGGAGGCAATGAAAGCAGAATGGAGATAGAATTGAGATAAGCCAGATTTTGAGCGGGTAACACGCTCGAACAGGTCTCCAATCATCTGCTCAGAAGGATGCCTTTTCTGGATATGTCGGGGAGGTCCAGGATGAGATGAAGAAGTGGCCTCTACCTCGTGAGCTGACGAGGTAGGAACAGAGCCACTAGCTCCAGAGGAAGCAGAAGGCATGGGCTGATCACCTGGAGGTGCGGTGGAAGACGGCACCTCAAGGGATGGATAAGGGACTGGATCGGGTAGACAACCCTCATCTCCATCGTCCTCGTCATCCACGAAGATGGTCTCGAACAGCTCTAAAGAACCTGAGATATCAGGCCTAGTCCCCGGACTGGCCTCGTCAAAGGTCACCTCACAGGTCTCTACCAATTTGCTAGACTCGCAGTTCCAGACCCTATAAGCCCGCGAAGAAGGCGAGTAACCTAGAAAGATACCATCACAAGATCGTGACTCGAACTTATCTAGGTTCCCGGACTTCAAAATAAAGCACTTGCAACCAAACACACGAAAATGAGAGACGCTGGGCTTTCGCCAATATCTCAGCTCATAAGAAGTGCGGTGCAAGTGTGCCCGAAGAAAAACTCGATTTGAGACATGGCACGCGGTGGCTATAGCCTCAGCCCAGAATTTCCGCGGTGTAGAGTACTCATCAAGCATCGTCCTGGCCATCTCGACCAAGGTACGGTTCTTTCTCTCCACAACGCCATTTTGCTGTGGAACGTGCGGAGAGGAGAACTGATGCTCTACACCTGTCTCACCACAGAAACTCTCGAAGTAGGAATTCTTGAACTCCGTGCCATTGTCACTGCGGATCGCTCGTAAGGCACCCGGGAGCTCAACAGAAAGCCCACTGAAAAGACCTCGGAAAAGTGAAAATGTCTCATCCTTCGAGGCTAAGAAAAACACCCAAGAATACCTCGAGAAGTCATCGACCACGACAAGAACATACCACTTCCCTCCTGCTGACTGCACTCGAGCTGGTCCAATAGTGTCCATATGGAGCAGCTGTCCCGGTGCATCGGTCATAGTAACTGTGACCGGAGGGTGAGAAGCGGCAACCATCTTGCCGTGCCGGCATGGAGCACAGACTAGATCTTTGACCATCTTGAGTTTCGGCAAACCACGAATGAGATCGTGGCCGCTAACTCGAGTCAAATGGTCAAATCCAATGTGACCAAGTCTCCTATGCCAGAAGGAAAGATCGCGGGACTCAGAAGCAACTAAACACCTGAGAGGATCACCAGAAGACTCAGAAAAATCAGCACGAAAGATCCTCCCAAAACGAGAAATCCCGCAAACCAGACTACCCGAAGCATCAAAAATTTTGCAATTATTTTTCTTAAAGCTCACCTCAAAGTCGTCATCGGTAAGCTGAGAGACTGAAAGCAAGTTATACTGCAGCTTACTCACCAAGGCAACATCTTTCAAAATGAAAGAATCATTAATCCGCACTGTACCTTTGGCGATGACGCGCCCAGAAGAAGCATCTCCGAAGGTGATCATCTCATCACCTGGAGCGCGGGCAAGGGAAGAAAACCAACAGGAATCTCCGGTCATGTGTCGTGAACACCCGGAGTCTACGAGCCAAACCTTTCCCTTCCCTGCCCGGCGAACCTGAGTCAAACAGAGAGTAAAGTCTCAGTACTGGGGTAAATCAAGAGTGATTTTGGCACCCAATACTGAACGACACGTCGAGTAGCAGAAGTAGCCTCACACGACTGACCTCTAGCTACCCTACGCTCTCTATCACTCAAAGCAGAAGGTCTGTGAGCAGACCTGAAGCTGTTGCTAGGTCCGACTGCTATGGGAAAGCGAGTCGAAACACCGGCAACCTGCTGATCACGCCGTGGGTAACTGTCTCGACGGGGGAAACGAGATGTACCCTCAGGACGATGAAAGTCACGACCTGGAGCAGCATGAGGACGAAAACCAGAAGACTCAGAAAAACCAAATCCTCGATGCTGCCCAAACCCGTCAGAAGCAAACCTGGACCTTGTGCTAGTCTTAGGTGCACTCAGGATCTGGGGCTGACCCTGAATACGCCTAAGTGCCTCTGCACGGTCTCTTCGTGCAATCCTGGTGCGCCTGAAGCATCTCTCGATCGAGTGCCCATCCTTCTGACAGAAGGTGCAGTGGTACTTCACCTTCTGAGAGGTGGAAGTAGCACGAAGAGGCTTCGCCTTCTGAGAGGCCGAAGCAACAGGTGGAATCACCTTGCTGTCAGAGATCCCTTGGACAAAGCCCGCTGATTTGAATTTAACCTCATCAGACCTGGGCTCAACCTCGATCGCACCTCCTACTATGGGTCTGAGAATAGCAGGTGGATGCTTCCTCATATCCTCATAGAAATCATATCCTAGACCCTGATTAAACTTGCAAATCTTGGATTGGTCTAGAATAAGATTGAGTTTCTTCTTGCCGCCTACAAATCTCTCGAGAGTGTTCATAAGATACTGACACTCCCGGAAGAGAGAGGTGCAAGAAGAGCAGGGAGAAGAGGGAACAGCAGCAGGTAAGGGAGCAGATGAAAAACCAACAGCAGAGGTAAGAATGGCTTGTGCACGCACAGCCGACTCAGAATGGACAGTCCTATTGCTAGCAGGTTGGTTCTTGTCGCTAAGCGTCTCTACCTTACCCTGGGGCTTCTCCCCCCTCCTCAGCAATCACATCACAAGGAGTTGATGACTTCTCTAATAAGTCCTTAGCTAGCTTCACACATTTATCATTCAAAGCAACGAGTTCAAGTTTTAGTTTGTCACAACTAATGCATGGTGAGCTAACAGGATCCTTAGTCGCAAACTGAGCCAATTTGTTGTTTTGATCAATCATCTCTTGGAATTGCTTAGAAACAGATTCAAGTTCAAGAGTTAATTTTGGACAATTGGTGCAAGAACCAATAGGCTCAAGTAAAGAAGCATGCAACTCAGCAATCTTGTGATCTGCCCGTTTTAGGTTCGACTTCAGCTTATTGCAGTTTTCACATGACTCGAGCAGATCAAGCAACATGGTATAAAGGCCTCTAAAAGCATTGTCCTTATCCTCACATGAGGTGCAAGCACTAGTCTCAACAGGAGCAGATGAAATGGAAGCAATCCTACTCATCTCTAGTTCCACTAATAGACTAATGTTCTCCACCTTAACAGTATCAAGCTCGGAGGACAAACTATCATGCGAGGTCCTTAATTTCTCCATATCATCCAACAAGGCAGAGCATGTATCACAGTCGTCACTAGAGGGACCAGATGTAAGAGCAATAATCTCTAGTGAAAATCTGTCTACTTCCTTCTCTAACTCAGTACACCTAGCCCTAGCTCTAGCATGAAATCCACCTAGCTTAAGAAAAGCATGATTGAGCTGGTCGTAGGTGGGGCATACCTCGTCCGAGTCGGAGTACAGCTCGTTGTCGCTGAGTTCGCCCTCGAGGGCCATGAAGCACATGCCGGAGAAGTCGTCGCCGCTCTTGGAATCTTGGTCACCCGTCCCGTCGTCGTCGCTCCATCCCTCCACCTCGCTGAGATCGAGGTCGTCGAACGCGGTAAGGACGCGGTGAAAGAGTTTCTTGGCCTTCCCGAAGTTGCGGAACTTCTTCTTTCCCGGCGTCTGAGCTGGAGGCTTCTTGTTGCGGTTCTTGTCGGTGTAGTCGATCTTGCCCGAACCGCCGTAGTCGTTCTTGCCCTTCTCCAGCTTGGGGCAGTTTGCCCGAATGTGGTTGGGGCCACCACATTCGAAGCAAATCACGGGTCCTCCTCTCTTTCTGTCCCTCCTCCCCTTGTAAGCATGGGAGAATCTTCGAGCAAGGAGGGCCAGCTGATCATCCGCAAGCTGCTCTAACTGATCATCAGTTATGTCACAGAGAGCAGCAAGGGAGAAACCGCAAGAAGAATCAGAAGAGGGACCAGAAGCCGAGCTGGGATCTGTGACTAGAGCCATCGACTGTGACTTCGACTTGCGAGAGACAATGTCAATCTCGTGAGTCTTGAGATGCGAGTACAGCGCATCAAGAGTCAAAGTCGAGAGGTCCGTAGTGTCCTTGATGGTAGTCACCTTCATCTCCCAAACACGAAGGTCGAGTGCAGCGAGCATTTGTCGAGCGTTATCTGAGTCAGGGTATGTGAGACCGACCGCTCGGAGGTTGCTCAGAATCTTGTGAAAACGCGCAAAACACTCATCAAGGGACTCGCCAGCGAGCATTTCAAACTTGTTGTAATCTCGCTTGAACTGGTCCTGTCTCACCATCTTTATCTGGGTGGTGCCCTCGTGGTAAGCATCGAGGGTCTCCCAAATATCGAAGGCGGACGAAAGATGAGATATGCAGTCAAACTCACTACGACTCAAGCCCTGGATTATGATGTTCCTTGCCTTAGCGTTTGCCTCAACATCATGCATATTTCCAGCGTTAATGTTCTCATCGGCAGGAACAACAAATCTGACCTTCACCTTCCGCCAAATGGCATACCCCTGAGCCTGGATGTATGTTTCCATTCGGCTCTTCCAGAAGGGGTAATCCAGGCCATCAAAGACGGGAGGCTTGGTCGAGTACTTGTCCGCCGCCATGGCTCTTGAGACCGGTTAAGATCTATTGATTAGAGCTAACCGGCTCTGATACCAATTGTTGGACCGAAAAAGGCGATAGAGGGGGGGTGAATGTCGGTCAATACAAAGCAATCTGTCACGGTGGCATTCCATAGTCGTGGACCTCCCATGGTGGCTCCTCTTCTGTGGGCTTAGTGGTGCCGTCAACCACTCCTAGGTGCCAGGTGAGGCCTTGTTTGGCTGGCTTGAACGGCACAAAGGTCTTGGCGCCGAGGTCAGCAACAGGTGGAGCCACCGAGTAATCCTCGATGAAGTTGAGGTGGATGATCACTCGGTAGGTATGGCCCTACTTGTAGAGAGGTTGTTCCTATGGTTCTCCATGGCGACCCACTGGCAAAGCATGAGTGTCAGTGAATGTGAGCCATGTTACCTTCGGAATTGATCTCAGGTTTGCTATCCAGGCCCATAGATCGAGCGTACGAGTGTCTTCCTATTGGAGTGATCTTACATCATCCCGGTCTAGCGAGCGTTTGTTGCTGATGACACGGCTAGCCACCTCCTCATTCCATGCATTTATGGGTATGCCTTTGAGACATAGCCTTACATGGAACATCAGAGCACCTCCGAACGCATGCCGTTGCGGCTTCCAGGAACGCACATGGAAGTCTAGGTCGTGGAAGGCGAATTTCTGGAGACTGGCCACCTCATCACAGTGGTGCCTGTGTTGGAAGCTGACAAGGTAGTTGTCGGGGTAGTGGTGATGCACTGAGAAGTCGTCAAGGGTGAAGGTTGAACCTTCTTTTAATGGCCTCCATGATAGTTCGGAGGTCAGCCTTGGGCTTGGACCTTCCAAGCCAAAGCACTGTGGAGTAGTCTTCATGTCATTGGAGCTCCTTTCGAAGTTCCCTAGAGGAGGGGATAATGCAAGCCTCCTTCACCGGGCGAGTCGCTGGGTCACCCAGGTTGGCCATTGGTGGATTGAGGGGGTGGCAGCGGTGAAGGGAGCAGAGGGATGTGGCGGCGGCTATGGTGTAGGTAGAGCTTTTACTTGGGGTTGTCCTTGGGAAGCAGGTTGCAGAGGAGATGACCGCGAAACTGAACTTGCAGGTGCCGGAGGAGGTGGTGGAACAGTAGGATGTCGACAATCTCTAGCTCTATGGCATGAGTGCAGACATCGGATGCATTTGGTGGGATCACGACAATATCGGGCCATATGATCTCGACAAAGGCAGTTGAAGCACCGCCCCTTGGTGCGTGCGAGGAAGATGAGGTTGTTCCCGGTTGAAGCTTCTAGGGTGGACGTGAAGGTGCAAAGAAGGCAAACTTCGGCTCTAGACGTCTGGGAGTGTTGAGCCACCAGTATTTAGGCTTCACAACTCCCCATTGATGTTGAGTTGGGGGTTGTTGGGGCATGAATGTTCTCTATGGTGGTCAGCTGAGCCAGAACGTCGTTGGGAGTTGGAGTCGCCGCTGTTTTCAAGATCTTGCTTGTGGGGAGCGACGACTACTAATTTGAGGCGACGAGGGGAGCTACCTCACAACGGAGGAATGGCTCGAAGAGGATTTTGTAGGATATGTAGACATTCGGCTTGAATGCCATTACTCTTCCACAGAGCTTCGCCTTGAATGCAGGCCATAGACAGAGTAGCGAAAAGTGGAAGACCAGTAGGTGGTGGTTGAGCATCAATGCAAATCACTGCGGGAGGTGGGTGGACTTCAGCTTGTTGGCCTCCCTCAGACGGTGGTGGAGGAAGTGCCACGGAAGTGGCGCAGCAACATAGGTCCCGTTTGGCACATCTCAGCTTCACTAGTGAAGATGTTTTTTTATTTCAGCTTCACGAGCAGCTTCACCGGTGAAGCTAAAACTGTTTTGGAAAACTGTTTGGCAAAACAGCTTCACCAACAGTTTCATGCATGGCTGAAAGAGGGCAATTGTCCAAGATGCCCCTGTCTACCTGACTTGTTCTAATATTTGGAGTTGTATGTTTGTATATGGTCATATGAATTAAAAAATAATATATTTGAATGAGTATGAATTAAAAAATTAAAATAAAAAAAGTAAAATCATTAGAGAAGTGTGAACGGTAGAGAAGTGCGAACGGGAGGAGAGCAAACAGGCGTGGGGACCCAGTAGCAAAGTGCTGTAATTTCTGTCAACTACAAGGGCAGTGGGTTCCTAGAACTGCGAGCCTGAGGGAGAGAGCTGTGAAAAGCTACTATTTTCAGCTTCACCCCACCCCCATTCCCTTGCGAGAGCATGATTTAAGAAGCTTCATCCATGAAGCTGTTTGCAAAAAGGGTGTTTGGCAAAAAACAGCTCACAACAGCTCATGAAGCTGTTGATGAAGCTGTGCCAAACAGGGCCTTAGCGGTGGTGGAGGCGGTAGCGACATCAAAGATGTAGAGAGAGATGGAGGAGCCATGAAGGGGTGGTGGGGGAATGAGACGATCTGGCTGGGGTGGTGGGAGAGGGTTAGATGAGCTGCGGTGGGGGGAGAGAGTGTGGGGAAGGCGGATCTAGTGGCTAACGGGCGAGGGAGGGGGTGGGAGTGGCTGCCACAGCTGGAGTGTGAGAGACCATATGGAGGTATCCCCATGTTTGTGATGAGTAATTGACGGTTGTGTTAGGGAGTTTGAGTTTGTTTTGGGTATTCTAGATTTGAGTGCCTTTCGTTAATGCTATTATTGATTATGCTGTTTTGTGAGGTGCTATGTGACGGTTTGCTTGTCTGTGTGGCTGCAGGGCTTCAGAGCTACGTCATGGTGACGCGTGGGAGGATCGGGACTAGGCACAGACGGTGTTGAGGTCTAGATGGTCGGGTACGTTGAAGATGATCGAGGCTAGTGAGGTGGTTGCGAGCTGGGAGACGAGGAACTGGAGCTGGAGCTACCGATGGTGGACACGACGGGCAACGGCGAGAGGACCGGGACTAGGCTCAAGGAGGAGTCAGAGGTCCAGACAGTTAGATGTCGGTTGCGGTCGTGTGTGACGGAACAGACCCGGACTAGACTCAGGAGGAGTCGGAGGTCCAGTCGGTCGGAGTCGGGTGGACACGACAAGCAGCGGCGAGGTGGACCGGGACTAGGCTCAGGGAGGAGCTGAGGTCCAGACGGTCAAGATGCTGGGTGCGGTCGTGCGACGACAGGAAGCTTCTGGGAAGGTGCAGCAGGGGCATTTCGGTAAAATGCGCAAGGCTGCAAAATGGAAGCGGATTCGGTTGAAGATAACGGGTTGGAGACCCGTTAGTGGTTGTGAAGGTCAAATGGAAAGGGGTCTTAGGGTTTGGAGTGAAAAGGGCTGGTTCCCTCCATTTTCCTAATGCTTTGACTTTATGCCTCTTATGTGAGAGAGGTGGGTAGTGGGATGTAGTTGTCGTTTCTTGTTTTGCCTCTTTGAGTGTGTCCTGTTGCCTTCATATGTGGTGAGGAGGAGGCAGGAAAGTTATGAGGCAAGAAATGCAGTGGGTTGTGATATGCAGTGAGTTAGCTGAGGGGTGTGTGTTCTCCTGCGTGAGTGTGCTCTGGAGAAGCATGTAGTATCATTTCTTCTCAATTGTGTATGGGGACGTAGTGAGATGGTTGTAATGCCTATGTAATCATTCATCTCCTAGTATCAATCTGAGTTTCTGCTTTTAAGAATTGTGTTGGTTGTTTTCTCTGCGATGTCTCTGTGCTTCTCTGTGTTTTGAGCTTTTGCTTGAGGATATGAATCCTTTCTACTCTGTGAGGTAAATCAGCCTCAAGGTCAAGTGACCAGTTATTCCCAAGAGCAATAGCAAGAATCAATGAGTTTTTATCTCCCTGAGTTTGCAGCTCATTTCCTCTGTTTCTGAAATTCTAGGGTTTGGAGTCAGGGCATTCTTGCTCAAGTGGTTCTCTAGGTGGAAAATGGTATTTGATGAGTGGTTCTCTCTTCTGAGATTACCTCCCTAGCATTTTCAGAGAATCTTGAGCAAAAGACTAGAGAATGATGAGAAATTGGCAATTTGTCTCTCTTGCTGTCTGATTTTCAGCAAAATCAGATTTTTCATGTGTGATTGGGTTTATGCCTACATTCTCTTCTCTCTAAAATCAAATTGATATTTAGTTTAAAGTCCTTGTGAGAAAGGATTGAGAAGAGAAGCAAAAAATGCTCTCATTTCCCTGTGTTCAGCTGTCTTCAATAAAACCTATGCAAGAAAATTTCAGTCGAAGCTCTGTTTTCAGGGGGCCGGTCAGACCTCTAGGGTTTCGGCTGGTCAGACCGGTCCCTGGCTGGCGGTCAGACCAGATATGGGTCGGCGGTCAGACCGGCGTTGTACGGACGGTCAGACCGACGTAGTGTGTGCGGTCAGACCGCAACAAGACCAGTGGTCAAACCGGTGACTATCCGGCGGTCAGACTGGTTTTATATCGCGGTTTGACCAGCCTGGTTAGTTTTGTCTAACCGTCCTGGGATGCCTTTCCTTGATCCAGTTTCTGCTATCTTTTTCTTTTCATCGTTTTGTTTGCCGATCTTTCTCTGGATGCCAGTAAGCATAAACTCTTCTTGTTCATAGCTTCTGTAGCTATCGGAAAGGAGACGTTGTGAGGATACTTTAGGGGCGAGTTTTAAAAGGTACCATTCACCCCCCCCCCCCCTTCTCTGTTGCTATTTTCGATCCTACAGAGTGGCCAGCGGCACGATGAAGGGGAGGCGTCCAAGCTGGCACAAGGAGATTCTCCACATGGCCCTATGCTAAGGTCTTGAAGCTCTTTCAGGATGGTGCTCTCGGTAGAATCAGGAAAGACAGCCGTGGCGTCGGATCCTTGACCAACCGGCCCAACATTACCACGTGGTGCACCTCGGTGGGTCTACGGCCGTCTTCTGCCGTCAAGCTGTGATAAACTGGGCCTACCATGTCGCGCTTTATGTGTTCGAATTTTATACAAAACTACTTACCTCTGTTCAAAAATGCATATCCTTCTGAAAATTGACACGGACTCTTTGAAGGCAACTTTGGCTACTCGTTTCCGTTATGTTATGTTTGTAAAAAAAATAAAAATGTATTACTATGAAAGTATTTCTACAACGAATTTGCTACGAAAATGATTGGAAGTGCCTCCACCCAAAATGCCATCCCCCTCTCATGCTCTCAATCCAATTCGGACTCACTTTGTGGCAGTTTTACTGAAAATCCCACACGATCAAATCATATGAAAATACTAAATAGATTTGCTCTCGTACTCTCGTGCGAGCACCAAGATATTCTCAACTACCTATGGAAAAGGGAAAATTTTAACGTGAACGCCTACCATGGTGTTCTAAAGGTTTAGTACTGCAGTCAAATAGTGACCAGGTTCTTTTAGGTTTATAGTTTTTAACTTTTGATTTATGCTACAGTAATTAGCTTTCAAATACTATATTTTCAAGATAGAATCTACAAATCGATTGTAGTGAACACTATACTAAATTCATCTATATCAGCCAAAATCACATGCGGGAGTCTCTCTCCATACTCTCTCTTGCGAACAGACAGAATTTAAAATTTTAAGTCACAAGCTATAAGCACAGAACAAAAGAACCGACACAATATCTAGGATTTCAAGGTTGTACCGGACAAAACTTTTTTTTTTGAGTTAGTGCATCTACCACCGATTGCAAGACTTTTCTTGTTCATTTACTAGCCGAATACCCATGGGTTGGAACGGATTTCAAATCATATGAGGGTACTATATGAACGCAACTAAAAATTAAAGGTATTTTAGTTGAATTTTGCGTCATTGGATCAAATCCTACACCCATACAGATGGCTAACACGTGCATTACCCTCTCTCTCTCTTACCTCTTCCCCAACCCATCCTGTACCGATCCCCAATCCCCCGTCACGCTGCCCACCCCCAATCATCATGATGCTCTTCCGTGCCTCCGCCCTACCACAGCCACTTCCTTCAAGTCGCCTCGCCGGTGCTGCCAGTGATCCCGTCACCTATCCTCCTCATGGTCTTCCTCAAGCCGCCTCTTTTCCGACGCCTCTTCATGTCCACCGCTACCGCCATGGCATCTTCTCCGTCTTCGGCGTCATCACCACATCTCCTTTGCTTCTTTGCCATCGCCTCCAGCGCATCTCCTTACACCATAGCTAGGTCCCAGCGATCCTCGGGGAGTGTGGCACGCTAAACAACATCATGGCGTACAACAACCACTTTGTCAGGGGCTTCTGGAGAAGATATGGTCGTTTGCGAAGCTCACCAACGTCATTATTCAGAACAATAGCTTCACCGGCATTCTACCCGCTGAGATATCATTTAACATCAAGGGATTCAGATGGAGAACAATAGAAGATAACAGTGTTGGATAATCTCGCTCGGTCACGGACACGGTTTCATAGTCCGTTTCTGTCTTGGGTTTTTTTCCGTTTTGTAATCAGTTTTTGTACTCTTTTTGTTCCTATATAAGAGCAATAGATACATGAGAAAAGCAGCGATTCGGGCTGCACCAAAAAGGTGTTCTGAAGCTCATTGCGTTCTTTGATTGCGCTTGCTTCTTTTTCATCGTTGCCGGCAAGGGAAGTCGGAGGTGAAGACATCATTTGGTATCAGAGCCGCATCGGCCCCGGGAGCGCGATCAAGCGATCGTGTGAGTCGTCATGCCTCGTCATCGATCGGCTTCACCGCCAAGGCAGTCTCGGGAGGAGACGACGCCGCCATCGGGGAGCGGTGGCGGCAACGGCGGAACGGAGCGCGGTCTAGTGATCCACCGGGTCACCAAAGAGGTCAGCAGCAGCGGGGCGTTCTCGACGCTCACGAAGACCAACTACTTCGACTGGGCGGCGCTCATGCGTGTGATGCTGCAGGCGCGCGGCCTGTGGAACGTGGTGAGCATCGGCACCGCCGACTACGTCGAGGATCATATGGCGCTGGAGGTCATCGCCAAGGTAGTCCCGGCGGAGTTGATGGGAACCATCGCCAGCAAGGCGACCGCCAAGATCGCGTGGGACGCGATCAGCACCATGCATGTCAGCGTGGAGCGCGTGCGCAAGGCGAAAGCCAACACACTCCGGCGCGAGTTTGACGGGCTCAAGTTCCGCGACGGCGAGACTGTGGACGAGTTTGGTGTCCGCATCAACAGGATCGCACATCAACTCGCGGTCCTTAACGACGCCTGCGCGGAGGAAGAGATCGTCCGCAAATTCCTCCAGGCACTCCCGCCAAGGTACGCACAAATCGCCATGGCGATCGAGACCCTCCTCGACCTGAGTGAGATCTCCGTCGAGGAGCTCATCGGCCGGCTCAAGTCTGCGGAGGAGCAACATGGTCTTGGCGGTGGCTCCATCGCTAGCTTGAATCTCACCGAGGACGAGCTGATCGCGCGCGTGGCGGCGAAGATGCAGCTCTCCGGCGAGGGGTCGTCAAGACAGCCCAAGGGGTCGTCGTCGAACCAGAGAAGAAGACGTGGCCCCGGGTGTGGCAAGGAGGGAGACGCGCGCGGTGGCTCCAGGTCGCCCAAGCCCTCAGGCAGCGGTGGTAATGGGCGAAACCAAATCGGAGATGACCAATGCAGATATTGTGGCAAGACCGGGCATTGGGCCCAAGAATGTCGCAAAAAGAAAAGGGACGAGCAGGCCCATGTGGCCCAGATGGAGGAGGCCGAACCCACTTTGTTGGTAGCCCACGCATCGGTCAACACCACATCATCTACTCCGCCTCCACTTTGTTGGTAGCCCACGCATCTCAAGGAAGAAGAGCTGTTCGTCCAGCTCGGCGGAAAGGGCGTCGACGACTGCACCCGGTGGATTCTCAACACCAATTCTCCACTAGCATCTGCATCGACGGCTGACTCTTCCTTGATCCACCTCGAGGAAGAGAAGCTGTTTGTCCAGCTCGGCGAGAAGGGCGTCGACGACTGCACCCGGTGGATTCTCGACACCGGCGCGACGAATCATATGACGGGGGTGAAATCCGCCTTCGCCGAGCTTGACACGGGGATCCGCGGTACTGTCCGATTCGGGGACGGCTCCGTCATCGGCATCGAAGGGCGTGGCACGGTGCTCTTCAACTGCAAGATCGGAGAGCACTAAGAGCTTGGCGACGTCTACCACATCCCCAAGTTGACAGCGAACATAGTCAGCCTCGCCCAACTGGATGAGGACGGCTTCAAGATCCTGATCGAGGATGGGATTCTCAGGATCTGGGACCAACGGCGGCGGCTGATGGCGAAGGTGCAGCGCTCGCCAAGCCGGCTCTACGTCCTAGACCTTGACATCGGCAAGCCGGTGTGCCTCGCCGCACAGAGCAGCGAAGCGGCCTGGCAATGGCATGCCAGGTACGACCACCTCGGCTTTCAGGGGCTCAAGTAGCTCGCGCAAGGGGAGCTGGTGCGCGGGCTCCTGCAGATCGACCACGTCGACCAGGTCTGCGAGAGTTGTCTCGCCGGCAAGCAAAGGAGGCACCCGTTCCCAACGGCAAGCGTGTACCGAGCCAAGAACCTGCTGGAGTTGGTTCACGCCGACCTGTGCGGACCCATCACCCCGAAGACGCCCAGCGGCAAACAGCTCTTCCTTCTCGTCATCGACGACAAGAGCAGGTTCATGTGGATCGTGCTACTGGGGTCAAAAGATGAGGCCGCGGCGGTGATAATTCATCTTCAAGCTCGAGCGGAGGCAGAAGCAGGAAGGAAGCTGGGCACGCTCCGCACAGATCGCGGCGGCGAGTTCATGGCATGGACGTTCGGTGACTATTGCGCCGAGTAGGGCATCCAGCGCCATCTCACCGCGCCGTATACTCCGCAGCAAAATGGCGTGGTGGAGCGCCGCAACCAGACCGTGCTGGGCATGGCGCGAAGCATGCTCAAGGCAATGCGCATGCCCGGCTGGTTTTGGGGGGAGGCGGTCACGACGGCCGTTTTCATCCTGAACCGCGCGCCGACGAGGAGCGTCGAGGGGATGACACCATTTGAAGCGTGGTACGGTCACAAGCCACCCGTGCATTTCTTCCGCACATTTGGCTGTGTCGCACATGTGAAGAACGTTGGCGGCCATCAGCGTAAGCTCGACGATCGCAGTACGCCAAAGGTGTTCATCGGGTATGAGCCGGGCTCCAAGGCATACAGGTTCTACAATCCGAACACCGAACATATGATCATATCACGCGATGCGGTGTTTGATGAAGCAAGGGCCTAGGACTGGAGCAAGCACGGCGAGGGTTCAAGCACGGCGAACTCGGCACCATTTCACGTCGACCAAATAACGGTAACGATCTGCCATGACATGCGAGTGCAGGACGGGGCGCACAGCGCCGGGTGGTGAGACACCGACAGCACATGCGACCCCCGGTGCAGTGACGCCCACGTGCGGGTCTGAGCCCTGCACGCCACAGTCAGCCCCAATCCCTGCGGAGCAGATCGAGTTCGCTTCGCCACCGAGCGGGGACCTGGACCTGGATGGCGACCACGACGACGATGTCCCGCTCCGGTTCAGGACACTGGAGAACATCCTCGGCCCTGCAGCGACTCCAGGACTGGCAGAGCGGGAGATGTGGGATGATCTGCTGCTCGCCGTGGGCAATGAGCCTACCACGTTCGAAGAGGCTCGTGGCAAGGAGTGCTGGCGAAAGGCAATGATCGAGGAGATGGCGTCGATCGAGCTAAACAGTACGTGGACGCTCGTCGACTTGCCTTCAGGCCATCGTCCAATTGGCCTGAAGTGGGTCTTCAAATTGAAGCGCGATGAACGGGGAGCCATCGTCAAACACAAGGCGAGACTCGTGGCGAAAGGCTACGTCCAGCAACAGGGGATCGACTACGACGAGGTCTTCGCTCCCGTTGCTCAGATGGAGTCGGTCCGGATGCTGCTCGCTGTGGCGGCTCAGGACAGTTGTAACATCCTGAATTTTTGGATGTTTGAAATTTTGAGCAATTCAAAATTTTTATTTGCAACTTACTGGCATTCGAATTTTGGTTCCACAATTTATTTGAGTTTTCCTGAGTTTTGTGCTGAGCAAAATGATAACTAGAAATAAATCCTAAATACAGTATAAGAAATAATTTAAATGTGAGTTTAAAACTCTAAGAATCAAAATACCAAAAATCTTGGGTTCAAATTCAAGTCAATAAAATGCAACCCAAAAAGGAATATTAGAACATAATTCGAGATGATTAAACTAGAATTTCCCTCCTTTACTTCAGTTTGCATACAAAACAAAAGGTGGGCAGTCAAAAATTTGCATATACAAATCATAGCAAAATAATGTCAAAATCAAAATCCAAGGGCAAAATTTAATAAAATAGAAAATAGAGAAGTAGTAGATTTTGGGTTTTAGATATTCGAACCATGGTTTGAATTAAAAGTTCAAAAATTGAAATCAATAATCGTAAGCATAAAATAGAAATTTAAATTAAAGATTCAAATTCTAGAATCATGCAAAAATCAAAACCAATAAATATTAATGTAAGATAAACATCCAAGTTAAAAATCCAAATTGCAAAATTTGGCTTGAGCCTGCCTTTTCTCTTTTTTTTCTCCCTTTCTCTCTATGCCCTGTGGACCCCTCCCCGCCGGTCTCCTTTCTTTTCTCCCTCTCTGCCATCTGCGCGCGGGCCCAGCGACCAGGCCCTCCTTTCCTCTTTCTTTTCTTCCTCCTCCACTCTTTCTTCCTTTTATTCTGTCACCCGGGTACACCCCCTGCACCCATGCCGCAGCTCCGTCAGCCGGCCCCGCAACTACTGTGCGCGCGCCGTCCTCGCCTGCGCTCCCACGTCGGCGTGGCGTCAGCCACCCTCCCCCGTCCCCTCACACCACGCGCCGCACCTGCCCCATCCCGACGCCCATGTCCTGCCACCCCCGGCGCCCTGCGCGCGCACCTGCCCCGCCGTCCCGTCGCCCTCGGTCGTCGGCCACAGGGCAGCGCAGCGACCCCCCTCCGCTCCTATAAGCAGCTTGCCCCCCTCCCGTTGCTTCCCCGCGCCCTCTTCGTTTCCCCTACCTCCCTCTGCCCTTCAACCCGAGCGCCGGCCACCGCCTCACGCCGCCCCGGCCGCTTCGGCGACGCCACCCCCACTTCGACCGCGTCACGGCGAGCCTCCACCCCTCAGCTACTCCCCGTTCAATTGAATTGGAAAATGCCGCGACGAGCTCGCCGTATGGCTCTTCTTCCCCGAAACCGGCCAATCCCGCCACCGCTAGTGCCGTGCTCTTCTCGGTGGTTCCCGGCCTGATTCCGCGCGGTGGAAGCAGCCCATCGGTGCCCCGGAGCTTCTTCAATGGCTGGCCGATGCTCCTCACCGCCGGTGTGATCTCTCCGTGCAAGCCATCCGCCGCCACCCCTAGGCTCTCGTCGTCGGCTTTCCCTAGGGCCTCTCCGGCCAGGCCAAGCTTTGGGTAAGCATGCTCCCACCTCCCCCGTGCTCGTGCGTGCATTTTCCCCTTCTCTCTCCCTTCCGACCGCCGTCGCCCCCATGGCCGCCTCGCCGCCGACCACTCAAGTGGCCGCCCAAGCCGCCTTGCTCTACCCCGGCCTACGCTACTGCCTCCCTCGGCCTCTCCACATCCTGAGCATTCCGTTTTCTTATGCCGTCGGCTCTCCGGTCCTCCCCTGCCAGCGGCGGCTCACCCTGGCCAGCGCCGCCGCTCCTCCTGCGCCTCCCCTGTTTCTTCCCCCTCTCCTTTGTGCTGACCGAACAGAACACCCTCCCCGAAATGCCTTTCCTGGTGTGCATGACATGTGGGCCCAAGGCCACTCAAGGCAATTAGGCTCAGCTCTTGCTAGCTAGTTAAGAGAAATCCAAAAATCAAAATGTAATGGCACACACATATAAAATGGTTGTCCATGCAAAATAAGGTTAATAAAGAAGACAAGGAAAGGGTTGAGCTATGAAATTGAAATAAAGAATTGTGCAAGACGAGAATATCCTAGCTTTAACCTTTGATCAATTTGCATGCCATTTTCGTTAACCCATTTTAATTAGAAAATAAATCCAGGGAAAATTGGAAATAATCCAAGAAAGTTAATAACCTTGATTAGGATACAAAATAAGATCAACTAAGATTTAGTATCTAGTTGTTTATTTTATAAGTAATTACCATAGCTGGAATGTTTATTGAGGTATAAATACCAATTAAAGGCATCAATAAAATATAGTTTTGTTTAATGTCCATGTAAGGATCCTAACTAAAAATATATCCAAGTTAAAGTAGGTGGAGTTTAAATAAATAAATTGAAGTGCAAGTTAAAAACATAAATAAAATATGATGTAGGGATAAATTAAGTTAAACCCTAGCATTAGGATTCATGCAAAATAAAGATGCAGAGTGGGATTGTTATACGTCAAATCTAGATTTACTTTTAGGGGTACCTCTGATTGATATAAAATGTAGTCGTCTAAAATATGGTTGTCGCTCCTGTGTCTTTAACAGGTATATCAATTGATAGCAACCTTTAATTAATAGGGCGTCTCCAAGAAGAAGTGTCTTATTAGAAAGATATATATATATATATATATATATATATATATATATATATATATATATATATATATATATATATATATATATATATATATATATATATATATGCTGCAATTGTAATAAAGTAACCTCTAGGTCATCGGGTGATTAGAAGTAAGCTACCTAATGTAGTTACGTAAATAGTAGTTATCACTAGCGAGCCATTAACAAATAAATTTTAGTGTTAGATTTTGCTAAATAGCAAATCCCGAAATATAACTTTATAAATCAAGCCTTGCTAGATAAATAAATAAAGCTAAGTCTAATAATAATAACAAATGTATAGACAAAATGATAATGGTGCCACCAATTAAACCTCAACGTTAGATTTAGTAAATAATATTATCAAGCATGATTGAGTATAGCAAGCTACGACCCGTATAGATAGATCCTAATTTAGATTAAATTAAGCCTAGAAATAACTGAGGATACATAAAATGTTGAGCCATAAAATGCTATAAAACCGGACTCCAATATTTATTTGGTAAACTAAAAATTATATACATCTCTATATGTAACGTATGCCCTGAAGATTAACGCTCGACAAAAACAAAGCTCGGCTAAAAACTTGTACACCGAATCATAGGTCTAACCTAGCTCATGGAACTTCCTTGATAAATATAAAAATAATAAAAAGAAGTTATTAAATAAAATAGAGTAAGCCATAGTATTCAATGGCCGGCTTAACCTAGTCCTCCCCAAATCCTCGTTAATATTTCTATGTCATAAACCCTCCTTCATTGAATACCCTGCTACCAATCATCGCTAGTTTGGCTCCGACAATACTCCGCGTCCAATTAACCTCGTCTCCAATCACCTATTTAATCATAATAAAAATCAATCAAGTTCAATTGGGTTTATTTGGATTTATTTGGATCTCTTGAGTTATTTGTTTGTATTTGGATTCAGTCGCTTATCGCATAGTTAGAAAATGGAGTCCCGAAGAATCAATGGATCAAGTGAGATCAAGATCAAGGTGGAGATAAAGACCAGAAGCCCAAGACCATCAAATGAGATAGCTTTGAGTGAGCTCAAGACCGCGGTAAACCGCGCAAGGCGAGTCAATACTTTGATCATGTTGAACCTACATTTTATGCAAAGTATTTTTGTTTAAATTATCAAATTGCATGCTGTTATTTTATATGCAAATACATGTTTAATTTAGAATTCTAGTTAAATGCCTATTATCTAACTTGATTAATATTGCCCCTCCTTTTGGAATATTTGAACATGAGAACCTTGTCGCCCTAGCAAAATTATAATAGTAACCTTTTGAAAATAAGTCCATAATTATATGTCATGCTTAATTTTGCTTAGATACTTGTGGGAGTAAGAACGTCCAAGCATCACTTTAATCATGAGAAAATGCGGTTGGGCAGTCATGGTGGTAATGACTAATGTATGTTGGATATGATTATTGTATACTCCCAAAAATCTCAAATTGCTTATTTGTCTGGGCGGATGGTTCGGGGGTATGGTGCAGGTGTGCACGAGAGTGTGGTTTGTGGTAGAACCGCCCAGATAACCCTAAGGACTGAATCTTGTCATGACCTCCTGTGTAAAACAAGTACAACCACAAGTCTGTAAAGTACAACTTGGCCTAGTAAATTTACCCAGATAACCCTAAGGACTGAATCTTGTCATGACGGTGTATTGTACCCTGTGCACTGCCTTTTTGCCCTCGGGCGCCCTATTTCGCAGTCATGGGAAAAGCTTGTTTTCAAAAGATTATGTGATTTTGAACCACCCCAGCTCCCTGGGAGCGCACTTTTAAATATATATATATATATATATATATATATATATATATATATATATATATATATATATATATATATATATATATATATATATATATATATATATATATATATATATATATATATATTTGCATGGGTTAGATTGCCTTATCCCCGCGACTCAATCCTTATCTCATGCTATTCCCTCTCACCCTGTTTGCTGCAAACCCAGTTGAATCTACCAAAGCAAGTGATAGATCACCAAGGATCCAGACTCGAGACGCTGTCCTGCTAACATTCTCTCTTTACCACCCGGAGGACCCATCGTGCCTGGAGTTAGAAGAGATAAATAATGACTAGTGATACCCATTTTAAGGGGGGTAGCACTAAGAGACAAAATGTTGAAGAACTACTATGGTGTATATGTTGGAGGTGCGACAACCTGGACTTAGAACTAATTGAACCAGTACAAGAAGACTTGCAAGACCGGGAACCTTACAGTAATAAGGACAAAAGGCCACCGTATGGAGGTGCGTCTGAAGTTGTCCAAGAACGGTACCACGTCGGAGGTGGACTCAACGATGTATCGCAGCTTGGTGGGAAGCTTGCGGTACCTGGTGCATACATGGCCCGACATCGCTTTTGCCGTGGGCTATGTGAGCAGATTCATGGAGAAGCCCCAGCAGGAGCACCTCGTCACTGTCAAGCATTTGCTCCGGTACATCTCCGACACGATCGACTACGGCATCATCTACTCCAAGCGCTCGAACGGTGACATTCACCTGACGGGCTACAGCGACAGTGACTTGGCGGGAGATGTGGATGACAGGAAGAGCACCACCGGGATCATCTTCTTCCTCGGTGAGATGCCAATTTCTTGGCAATCCCAGAAGCAAAAGGTGGTAGCGCTCTCCTCCTGCGAAGCGGAATACATCGCGGGCGCGGCGGTAGCATGCCAAGCGGTGTGGCTCTCGCGACTGCTGGGCGACGTGATCAGCACCAAGCTTCAGCCGCCAAAATTGAAGATGGATGACATGTCCACAATCGCCTTAAGCAAGAATCCTGTCCTTCATGACAGAAGTAAGCATATCGATACTAAGTTTCACTTCATCCGTGAATGTCTGGACAACGGGAAGATATGCTTGGATTTCATGAGCTCTCAGGAACAGCTCGCTGACATTCTGACTAAGTCACTCGGACGCGCCAAATTCTGTGAATTGCGTGAGAAGATTGGCGTTGTTAAGGTCAAGTGAACCGAGCAAGAATTAGGGGGAGATTGCTAGATAATCTCGCTCGGTCACAGACACGGTTTCATAGTCCGTTTCAATCTTGGGTTTTTTTTCCGTTTTGTAATCAGTTTTTGTACTCTTTTTGTTCCTATATAAGAGCAATAGCTACATGAGAAAAGCAGCGATTCAGGCTGCACCAAAAAGGTGTTCTGGAGCTCATTGTGTTCTTTGATTGCGCGTGCTTGTTTTTCATCATTGCTGGCAAGGGAAGTCGGAGGTGAAGACATCAAACAGTGCTATCCCAAAGTCTGCAACCGGACTCAATGCGTTTACAGCAGAAAAATATGCTTTTCCGACGCGCTACCAGCAGACATGACGGCGCTCGGCAACCTCAACGAAATGGACCTCGCTGGGAACCGGATTTCCAGCTCGATTCCACCGTCCATCCAAGCATTGGGAAGGCTCAATTACCTCTGTAACGCTCCCGTTTTTGGAAACAGGAACTTCATTACCTTCCGTAACAGCCTATAAGTTCCGTTACGGACAAAAAAAATACCATATCTGCTCACGAACATTTTAAAAGGAGTTAATTTGATTAAAATAAGACTTAACAGTCAATGTTAACAATTTTAAGAGCATCCAAACCCAAAAACTTATAATCAGAAAAACCAAAAAAGCTCCACAGGAACGCTTAAGTGCGGCCGTAACCCTAATACAGAAACTTGTAACATCTTGTTCTTCTCTTGATCTTTGTGTTGGGGGAAATAAAGCAAGGTTAAGTACAACCAACCGTACTCAACTAGCCACATGGGGAAATGCTATATAACTACTTGCCAGGGCTTCCAAAAGATGGGAGTATAGGGTTTGTTTAAATAGTTGTGGATGCAATTTTATTTGTAAACTTTTTAAATACAAAAGTCCAATAACTTCTTAAGGAATTGGTTACCAGACTCCAACATTTCCAAATTATTTCCAAATCTATTTATGCCTCGCTATTGGATTCACCCGTTAAACACAACTTCATTTACCGGAAGTACGGCGTATTCGAATACCATTGATCAATGACTCTGCAGAGCTGCCCAACTTTACCCACAAGATCTCTTAACTCCCACATCTGGGTTCAAGAAAACAAGGTTTTTCACTGCTCAATTCTTTATATAGCCTCCACCTAATAGGCTTTCCTAACAAGCTCAGGTGACCCCTTAGGTCTGCCCAACTTATTAATCACTTTCCATATGTAGCCACTCAGCCCCTTTTGTACGGACTCACACTTGGCCTCCCGCTGCCCGTGTAGAGGTTCAATCGAATTGGAGCAGCTACTAGATCAGGTTTAACGTATCAACGCTTGTGGTTGAGCGAACACTATGTTCTTTACTTGGCATAAGGGTCTAGTCCTTGCTTTTCACTGAAACAACTTTCAACCACAACCAACAATTTTTCGGTAAAAGACGGATCATTTTGTAGATATTTGAACATCTACTGTACCTTGATTATTTAAATATTATGCTAAGTATTTCTAGGGTTTGTCAAGGTAAATATGCCCATCAAATTAAACTGGCCTTTTCAGGTGATAGGATATAACTAGTATCATGTCATTCTAAACAGTTATTGTACATAAAATAACAGTGCATAAATAATATAATGAAAGTACTGATAAATAGATAAATAAAGGAAATGTAGGTTCAACATGATCAAAAATATGTGACTTGCCTTGCAGATCTACGACTTCAACAATTTCAAACTCTTTGGTTTCTCGAGCTTGGGTTTGAGCTTCTCCTTCCTGCTCTGGGTGAACTTCGACGTCGGAGGCTAACGCAAAATTGAACAAGATAACTTAATTCCACGCTCGAAGGATTGAGCTAGGAACAAAGAAATAAAAGAAAAAGAAAAATCAAAAAATCCAAATAAATAGGGTTTTGGGCTTTTAGGAGGGTCCAAAAGGCGAAACGGGGCTGAGAAATGGGTCGGGGGGCTCGAAACGGTTAAAATGGGTATATATATATATATGTTTTTGGGTTTGGGTGAATAGTAACGGGTTGGGTACTATTCCATGCGAGTTTTTATTATTCATTGCGGGTTCGGGTGCGTTAGATCCAACACTGTTCATGCGGGTTTGGGTTCGGGACTGGCGGGTCGTGTGAACAGTAACACACGGTTACTGTTCATCTTCCTCCCTCGTCCACTTGCGCACGCCAAAACAGAGGAAGATGTCGATGGTGGTTGGCGGAGCTAGGGTGGATTGCGACGGATTTTGAGGCTATGGCTGGGTTTCTGAGGTTGCTAGGATTCCATTTTGGAGGTCGGTAGGGCCAACGGAGTCGACGATCACCGGCGGCAAGCTTTCTCCTCTGCGACGGTTTGCGTAGTGTAGGGTGAACTGGGCTGGTCTTTGAGCATCTGTGGGGTTAGGGAAAGCTCGTGGAAGTGGCAATTTAGGCTAGGGAGGTCAGGGTTGAGCTGGCCACGGTGAGGTGGTTCGGTCGTGCAGTGGGTCTCGGCGTCGGGGAAGAGGGGTGCTCGGGGAGCAATGGCGGTGGTTCAGGAGTGTTTCTGAGGGCTTGAGAAGGCTATAGGTGAGAGCAATTAGAAAGTGGGATCTCGGAGAGGTGAAATCGAGCTAGGGCTTACATTTGGGGATTTCAACGATTACCGACAATGGGGGAGGGTGATCAGAGCTTTGGGGTGCTCTGTTGGCTCTGGGGACTGATGGCTTTGAATGGTGGAGCTCAGGCGTATTTATAGGGTGCTGAAGGCGGTGATGGCGTGTGGCACAGCCGGGAGGATTCGGGGAGGCGCAATTAGGCGATCAAGGAGGGACGTACTGGCTGCCTTGAGCGATGCATTGCGGTGGTCAAAAGCAGTGGCCATGTCAGGTCGGCCGAGAGAGAGCAGAGAGGGCGGAAGGCGCGCGAGAGCCAGCAGCAGGGTGGTCGGCGAGGCTGACACACTGCAGGGGGTGTCAAGGGAGGGCGTGCGACATCTGATAGGTGGTACAGAGCTGGCAGCGGCGAAAAAATGTGAGAAGGCGTAGAAGAAGTGGGTGGCAGCAAAATTAGATGGCGGCAGTCAGTTTTCTGACCGTGAACAGTGATGCCGGGCCTCTCCTCCGTTCAAGCCATGCTGGCGCGGATTGGTGTCGGCTTTGGGTTGAGATTCATGCAGGATTGGCTAAGGATCAAGGGGAAAACGAAATCAAAATGCAATTTGAATTCTTTGCAAAAAAATTCGGTTTGTTTCAACCTCGACCTTAGCAGCAACCAGATATCTGGCGTGATCCCGTCGGTCATAGGGCTGCTGGCGCTACTGTCAGTTCCCACATACATACAATACATATATTGCACTTTTTGGCATATATGACACTGTTCGAACTCGTGTTTGAAAAATAGCAGTACATGCGTAAAAATGGCGAAAATATCTTTTTTGCCACCCGGCCACCGAGCGGTGGCGACATGGGCCTGACAGCTGGCCGACGGAGCCCGGCCACTGTGCAGCGGCGGCCTGCTGCCCAGCTAGTATGCTCTAGGTGATTAGTCACTGATTAATTAGGCTAAAAAGGTAATTAGCAAAAATAAATAGCCTGTCGCATCGTGGCTGGGCGACAGGCCTTGGCATTGTGCGGTAGGTGGGGGGATAGCATGTTTTTTTTGCTAACTTTTTGAAATGTTTTTTTACTCACTTTGGTAGATCATGCCAACCCTAGTGGGCCAAAAGCCATTAATTTTGTTCTCCCATGCCATACGTGATGAGAGAGCAAACCATTGAAAATGAGGTGCCGTCGCGTCTGCTCCCCGCAGGCATTTCTTTTCTGTGATTATCGTGGCGTTGTTAGCATGCGCTGCGCTCCTGCCCTCGCTATAAATTGTGAGCAATCTCGTGATCTTCTCTCGTAGTCGCTTTTCCAATTTTCTCGCAGTTTTTTGTGTATATTTATGTAATCATTCATTTCATCGTAACTTTTAATATGTAGTATTATACTGCCATTATATATGTATATGTATGTATGTATATATATGTGTATTTATGCAATTATTTATTTGATCATAATTTTTAATATGTAGTATTATACTGCTATTATATATGTATATCTTGTGTAATTATTTATTTTATCATAATTATTAATTTGTAGTATTGTATTGCTATTATATATGTATATGTATATGTATGTATATATATGTATATTTATGTAATTATTTATTTCATCGTAATTTTCAATTTTGTATTATTGTATTATCATTATATATGTATATGTATATACACGTTTTTATGGATGTTGTAATACTTTATGGTCTTAAAACTTTGATTATCTAGCCTTTTATGTCTAGTAAGTGATAACACATGGTTAGCTTTTCTTCAGGCATTTGCAAGAATTGAAAAGCACTATTTTATGAATAAGGGATTTTTACTCTCAGACTCACATCTATTGGACAACGTTGCCAAGATTCAACACATAAAAACTTTTATTGTACAAGTACATTTGTCCTCAGGCTTTGTTGTTTTGACATTATGAATTTTCATGTGTGGGTATGACTGTATGAGTGCATGAGCTAATAGCAAATAATTTTTTATGCATCAAGATGGAAATGGTGCATTGGTCCTTTCATCTGTTAACCTTTTCTAATTGGAACCAAAGTTCTAATCTAGAATATAAAAGTAGGGTGCCAACATGCCATGATTTGGTGGCTTTTGGTGGGTTGTGAAGTCCGCAAAAGGAAATAAAGACCAGATCTATGCATATTTCATATTCTGCCTTTCCTAGACAATTTAGATGTGATCATCATGATAGAAATCAATTTGTAAAAAGTGCACTATTAAACAACAATTCATCAATCTGGTAATTAAAGACGTGATGCTTCATATTGCTACCATTATATATGTGTATATATGTGTGTGTGTCGGTATATATGTATATATGTATGTATGTACATATGTGTATATATATATAATACATATATGTATGTATATGTATATATGTAGCTATGCATTTACTAGAGCTTCTTGAAGAGTTCTACGATGAGAACCATCATTGCCACTCATGGATGACGGCGGATACGGATGGCCCTCCGCCCTTCAAGCTGCGGGGAGGGAGGGATCATTGGGAGCTGGACAATTGTTACGTCCCAATCCTGCGGGCCACGGGCTATTGCCCTTTGCGAGGCTGGTCTCCATCGGACGCCAGTTCACCCTCGGCGACAGCCTGTTGGCGGCACTGGTGGACAGGTGGAGGCCCGAGATGCACACATTCCACTTTCAGTGAGGTGAGATGATGGTCACGCTCCAGGACTTCTTGTTCTTGACTGGTCTCCCTCTCAAGGGTGATGCAGTTGTTTCAGCCGCTACACCAATGGATTGGAAGGAGAGGCTAGTGTATCGGTTCGGCCTGGCTATCCCAGAGGGTTCTCGTGGCGTCTCCCACACTTGGCTGAAGGAATTCAATGTGTGCCTGCAGGATGCACTGGTCGAGGTTGCCAGGACGCACCTCGTCGCATACCTTATTCAGCTCTTTAGTTGGAACATGTTTTCAGCCACGCACGGTGATATTTGCAACTCGAGTTCATCTGTCTCTCCAAGTCTTTAGCTGACGCGGAGGTTGGGGAGATGTCTCACTACAGCTAGGGATCAGCCATCCTATGCACCATATATCGAGGGTTGTGTGACGCTTGCTAGCGTCACATCAGTGGTTCCCCCAACCTAGCTATCTACTATGTGCTCTTGTAGCTGTGGAGTTGGGAGCACTTCCCTGTTGGGCGTCCGGCCATTGTGAGGCCAATGCACCCATTCGGTGAGCTCGCCGACCTGATAGATGGGCCTACTATGGGCTTCCAGTGGACTGGTGTCTATCTGCGCTGGGCCAAGGACAAACCATCCAGGTGCTACTTGTTGTGGCACAACGAGTTCGAGACTTTGCACGACAACAACATCATTCGGGCTCCATGGACTCCATAGTTCGTGGTGAGTGTAGCGCCGCATAGGCTGTCTGTGCAATGCTTGCAGGACGCAGACCTATAGGGGACTACCTGCCATCTGGTGTTCTCCTACATGGTGGAGGCTTACGTGCCACAGCGTGTAATACAATAGTTCAGTTTGTACCATGTCGTGCCCCCTCCGGACGGTGGGTTCCTACCGCGAGCTATACACCAGTGAGTTAAATCCATCCAAGTAATGTTTACCTTTGTATGTCTTGCTTGTAACATCGATGACTCTACAAATGTAGGCAATCGAGGGTGGGTCAGTATGGTATGAACTAGCAGCCACTACAGTAAGAGTGGATGCGCTGTTGGACATACAGGGCGATGTTGGATGTCGTAATGGATTAGCATCCGTACGGCGTCCAAATGTATGATGAGTACCAACAATGGTGCGTAACCCGGTCATGGGGCAAACTCATTGTTCCTTCACCAGATCGCTCAGAGCAGGTCACGCACAACGACATTCTGGAATGCTCCAACCATCACCACAGCGCTTCACAGTGCCATGACACTATAAGACAATTACAAAGTCTCATCGTTTCATTTAGGAAATTAATACTACTTGTTACTGAACCTATTTCTTATGTCACTTCAGTTGGAGCAGGCGTAGCACATCGCAAGGGTGTCCAAAACTGCCATTAGCAGCCCAGACACACCACCGACCCTATAGAAAACTTTCAATTACATCCTATCATAGGCTAAAAAAATAGTGGACAACCTTAGCTGTGGCCGATCAACGGACCACGCCATATGCATCAGGCACCCAATGGGGGCACCATGCTCACCCTCTAGGTCATCACGAGCTAGCAAGTCCGGCCGACCATCGTGACATACCGAGTCTAGCCAGCGTTGTAGTACTAGCCGTCGATCATCCGTGAACCAGATCGATGAGGAGGTAACTTACATATAAACATATGTTTTGTTTTCCTGTTATGCCTTACATTCCACTAACATCATGGTGTTCTCTCGCCGCAGGTCTATCATCGCGATGCATCACTTTTAACCTCCACACACCCTACACAGACTACAGCTTCCTGTCGGTCATCTTCATTGCACATTTGGAAGGTACAAGATCCGCATTGTACATCTAAAACATTTATTGTGACTAACATCATTCCATCTTGCAGCCTTCAATTCAACCTGGGGGTGATGGCCAGTCCACCGATGGTGATACAGGCCTCCTGGCTACATCCAGGGAGTGGTACGCGGTGTCAGGGTTCGCATCGTACGTAGGGCAGAGCTCATCGTTCACACCGTACGCAGGGTAGAGCTTGTCGTTCACACCGTACACAGGGTTTGAAGACTTTAGTGGGAAAAGCTCCTCTGGCATCGTTGCCACACCGTACGGTGAAGGCCAAGGCCCCTCCGCACATGGGGATTCCTACAGTCCTTCGTTCATGACTTGATCTCTGGCGGCACCCAATTTGGCATGTCAACGCAGGAGCACATCAATGCTTACTACCAGACACTATCTGGTGTATCTCAGCCTACTGCACCACCGCCAGCCACTCAACAAACGGAACGGTCCTCATACCTCCTCCGAACCAACACGCAAGCTCCTGACGGGTTGACGTACCCCACAGAACATGCTCGTGCTCAACGAAACACAAGGCCACACAGGGGAGGCAGACGTAGGAGGAGATAGCAGCCCTGTTCTTTTCAGCTTTTAAAAGCTACTTTTTGACTTTTCTACAGTAATTAGCTTTGAAACAAAGTATCTTTTAAGATGGAGTCTATAAGTTAATTGTACTACACACTGTAGTGACTTTATTTATATTGACTAAAACCACATGCGAGTTTCTGTTACTCCGTATTCTCTCATATGAATAGCCTAAAAGACATAAGCTATAGCCATAAGCTATAAGCTAAAGCCAAAAAGAACAGGCCCAGCAGTGGCTTAGATGAGTGAGCCATATTGCATCCCATGCAATGCGTTTTTTATACTATTATATGTACTCCTTGTGTAATTGAATAAATTGCACCATTAAGTCCACTGCTATAATTATCCATCTCACTTCATATATTAAAAAATTCCTACAAATTCATATTGCACAATTTAAATCTCTTTTAAGCATGTTTCGTTAAAATTGCTAAGTCATCTTGACTAATATCGAACACACCCAGGTGTTCCTAGTCACTTGCCTATGAAGACATGAGCTTCCTCCTTTTTGCTTCTGCTATTGCTTTCTCATTTATGTATAAACCGTAGTTAGACTGGTCAGGCCTTAAGGCTTGATTCCTAATTTTGAAAACTAAGAAAACTTTGACAAAATATAGCTTAGTACATGCTTCACTTATCCTTCTTAGATCTTTCCTTATCCATACTTTCTTTATACTTTACTTGTTCTAACCTCTTGTTGATCAAAATTGTAAACGGCCGCATCTTCTTCAGTGGGTTCGTGGGACTAATTCGCGCATGCTATGGCAAAGGGCGAGTTTGTGGGACTACTGCATCAGCTGATGAAGTATCTCAGTTATAGCCAGCCACCCAACTTTAGGGGACGGAGGACGAGGTCCTAGACCGTGACGTCTAGACCATAGAGGCCTTTGTATGCTAGGAAGGGAGGATTTGATCCTCTCACCATCCCTATCACACACCCCAGTAGTGACCATTCTGATGTCATACAGGATGCAGCACACTTTGCTTTAGCTCAGCTTAGCCGACTGCATAGGACTGAGATACTGTAGTCTCCCTACTGCTTCTTCCCCTTTGTCTGTACCAGAGCTCCCTACCCCAACCTCCATCCTACTCCAGTGGACGACCCTTGACTTTCCCACCAGGTACAGCTTACGAAGGTCCTAGTGGACTCCTACTTATGAGCTCTCCAGGAGATAGGGTAGCTCTGGATGCTGTTGACTTCTAGTTACCAGCACTCGGACATCCTCCGGGCTCAATTGGCCAGGGTGCAGACCACTCTCACTTTCTCTGAGCAAGAGCGGATTATAGCAGAGACCAAGTTGGAGCACCGTTAGGATGTAGTAGACTACACTCTGTCGTCCCCAAAGCGAGTTTGAGCTCCAGTACTAGTGTGAGTAGCGACATCGGCACCAGCACCGGCAGCCCATCTTCTGCCTCAGCCCGCTCCAGTGTCCTGTGGAGCAGCACCGACACTTCACCTAAGACCCCGCACTAGGCTTACGGCTCGTAAGCGCATACGCCCACCGCCCGTTGTAGATGTTGGGGGTTGTAGCCGAGGTCCTAATCGTTCGTGCTCTCATTCTCGCTCCAGCTCCAGGTCACCGGGTGTCAGTCATAGTCACTCCCGCTCCCCGGGGAACTACTCTACCTGCGGAGGTGACTACCCAAGGGGAGTAGTAGTAGTTAGTTGTACGTTAGTTTAGTCGGGAGTAGTACTACCTTCTTTCTCCCTCTGTCCTTTTGTACCCAGCAGTAGACGTTGCGTATGTATAATGTCATCATTTGATGAAGCCTATAAGCTACGCCTAATGTTATGTAATATCTTTTGTAATAAACTAATCTAAGCTCTATGTACTTCTTGCATAATTGAATATAAAATTGTACCATTAAGTCCACTGCTATAATTTTCCATCTCATTTCATATATTAAAAAATTCCTACAAATTATTATTGCACAATTTAAATCTCTTTTAAGCTTGTTTCGTTAAAATTGCTTAGTCATCGTGACTAATATCAAACACACCGAGGGGTTCCCAGTCGCTTGCCCGTGAAGACATGAGCTTCCTCCTTTTTGCTTCCGCTATTGCTTTCTCATCTATGCACAAACCCTAGTTAGACTGGTCGTGCCTTAAGGCTTGATTCCTAATTTTGAAAACTAAGAAAATTTTGACAAATATAGCTTAGTACTTGCTTCACTTATCTTTCTTAGATCTTTACTTATCCGTACTTTTTTATACTTTACTTGTTCTAACTTCTTGTTGTTCAAAATTGTAGATGGCCGGATCTTCTTCAGTGGGTTCGTGGGACTACTTCACGCATGCTGAGGCAGAGGGTGAGTTCGTGGGACTACTTTGATAGCTGGTGTAGTATCTCAATTACAGCCAGCCGCCCATCTTTAGGGGGCGGAGGATGAGGCCCTAGACTGTGACGCCTGGACCATAGAGGCCTTGGTGTATGCTAGGGAGGGAGAATTTGATCCTCTCACCATCCTTATCACACACCCCAGTAAAGTGACCATTCTGATGTCATACAGGATGCAGCACACTTTGCTTTAGCTCAGCTTAGCCGACTACATAGGAGTGAGATACTGCAGTCTCCCTACTGCTTCTTCCCCTTCGTCCGTATCGGAGCTCCCTACCCCGACCTCCAGCCCGCTCCATTGGATGACCCTCAACTTTCCCACTAGGTACAGCTTACAGAGATCCTAGCGGACTCATACTTATGAGCCCTCCAGGAGATAGGGTAGCTCCAGATGCTGTTGACTTCTAGTTACCAGCACTCGGACATCCTCCAGGCTCAGCTGGCCAGGGTGTAGACAGCTCTCACTTTATCTAAGCGAGAACAGATTATAGCAAAGACCGAGTTGGAGCACCGTCGGGATGTAGTAGACTACACTCCGTCGTCCCAAAGCATGTGTCAGCTCCAGTATTAGTGTGAGTAGCAACACCAGCACCAGCATCGGCTAACCATCTTTTGCCTTTGCACACTCTAGTCTCCTGTAGAGCAGCACCGACACTTTACCCGGGACCCCGCACTAGGCTTATGGCTCGTAAGCGCATACGCCCACCACCCATTGGAGACGTCGGGGGTTGCAGTCGAGGTCCTTGTCATTCGTGCTCTCATTCTTGCTCCATCTCCAGTTCACTAGGTGTCAGTCATAGTCGCTCCCGCTCCCCGGGGAACTACTCTACCTGCGGAGGTTACTACCCCAGGGGGAGTAGTAGTTAGTTGTACGTTAGTTTAGTCGGGAGTAGTACTACCTTCTTTCTCCCTCACTCCTTTTGTACCCAGCAGTAGACATTGCGAATGTATAATGTCATCATTTGGTGAAGCCTATAAGTTACACCTAATGTTGTGTAACATCTTTTGTAATAAACTAATCTAAGCTCTATGTACTTCTTGCGTAATTGAATATAAAATTGTACCATTAAGTCCATTGCTATAATTTTTCTATCTCATTTCCTATATTACAAAATTCCTACAAAAAATTACACAACTAACTACGCTACGTCGGGAAGCTCCATAAAAAATCCATAAGTTTTTGTGCCCATTTTCTATATCTATAAAATTCTATGAGCAGTGTGTATTAAATTCTCTAATCATACAATTAAACTAATTAATTAATTTCAATTGCTAATTAAATTAGTATCGCATATCGTTAATTATGATTAAATTAACATAAAATTTATGGTAAATTCATAGCACATAAAATTCTTAAAATTTTTGACATTTAGGTTGACTCTGTCGGGAGGTTGCACATAAAATTTCATAATTTTTTGAGCCAATTTTCTATATGTAACAGCTCCTACAAATAGGACAATCGTATAAATTTTTGAGCAAGATTCAAAGTGCATAAAATTGATAAAAAAATTATACAATGAAGTACGTTGTGTCACAAGACTGTACATAAAATTTCATAATTTTTTGTGCTCATTTGTTATATTTACAAATTCAAACAAGTGGTAAATAAATTCAGGCAGGTAATTAAGCTGGCTAATTTGCAGGCTTAATCACCTACCGTCTGATGGCGGGGCGGTAGGGAGCTGACCGCACGGTGGGCGGGCGACCACCCGGTGGTCGGGCAGCAGGCCCCTGCCGCTCGGTGGCCGGGCTCCAATGGCCCAGGTATCGGCTCCAGGGCACTGGCGCTGGTGACGGGGCGGCAGAAGTATTATTTTTGCCAATTTTGTGCATATACAGCTATTTTTGTAAATACGGGTTGACAACATACCAAAAGTGCCAAAAATTCTTGCACTTGTGCGACAGGCTGAATGCAAGGAATTTATTGCAAGAAAGAATTTCCATATGGATTATTACACTTGTGTACGTTATGACTGCGAAGCTGAAGAAACTCTTCATCACTTGTTCTTTGGCGAGTAAAGTCCATTACCGGTCCTTAAACTTTTTATGCTGTGTCATCCCGGTCCATAGACTTTTAAAGTATGCCATCCCGGTCCATAAACTTTCAAAGTGTGCCATTACCACCTATTACGGGTCCAGCTGTAATGGCACACTTTTGAAAGTCTATGGACCGGGATGACACAGCATAAAAAGTTTAAGGACCGGTAATGACACATTTTGAAGTTTATGGACCGGGATGACATACTTTAAAAGTCTATGGACCGGGATGACACAGCATAAAAAGTTTAAGGACCGGTAATGGACTTTACTCTTCTTTGGCTGTTCATTCTCTCAAGCCTCATTTGGGTATGTTCAAGCCAGCTTTAAGAAACTTCCTTCCCATTAAGGCCTCATTTGGGTGGGCCATGATCGGGCTAAATACCGGCCCATCCACGTGTACCTAAATGAGACCTAAAGTGTACATTCTCTTCAGCGTGACAGGGAATCAATTTTCCAGTTACATGCCAGCGAATCAGCTGGAGTGCTCTATGAAAACTAGCTCTGATGATTTCTTCCGGGAGCTACTAGCCCATGCTATACCGTTGGGATAAATTTTGAATGGTATAACAGTTTCATGATGTTTTATGGAGTTTCATGCACAGAAAGTTTTAAGAAGGTTTCAGATTTTGAGTTTAATGTTTAAATAGGTTTCTGTGTGTTTTATAGAGTTTAAAAATGAAAACGTCATATTTCAGAGAGTTTCAAAGATTTCAAAATTTGAAACGTCAGAATGATACAGGGTAGTTTCAAAAAGAGTAAAGTCCATTACCAATCCTTAAACTTTTTATGCTGTGTCATCCCGGTCCATAGACTTTCAAAGTGTGTCATCCCGGTCCTTAAACTTTCAAAGTGTGGCAATATTCTATGTAGTTGTAGCAGTGAACTTTTTATGCTGTGTCATCCCGGTCTATAGACTTTCAAAAGAAATTGCCACACTTTGAAAGTTTAAGGACCGGGATGACACACTTTAAAAGTCTATGGACCGGGATAACACAGCATAAAAAGTTTAAGGACCGGTAATGGACTTTACTCTTTCAAAAAATTGAAACTTAATCTTTGAAGAAATTTCATGCTTCAAGAATGAAACTTCAAGTTTCTAAACTGAAAAGTTGATATTTCATTGTGAGTCTCAATAGGTTTGACCAAATTTTAAGTCAACTTCAATGGTTCAACTCAAGTTTCATGCAAGTTCTAAGCAAAACTCTATGTTTCAAATTGAAGTTTCAAGTTTCAAATTTCAAACTTGACATCTGAAATGTGAGTTCAACAGGTTTCACCAAATTTGAAGCCAATTTCAAAGTTTCAGCTCAAGTTTCATGCAATCTCCAAGCAAAAACTCCAGGTTTCAAACCGAAGTTTCAAGTTTCAAATCTAAAACTTTGACATTTGAAATGTGAATTTCAATAAGTTTCAGTCATGTTTTGAGCCAACTTCAAAGTTTCAACTCAAGTTTCAAGTGAACTCTAAGTTTCAAAAGTTTCATGCAAAAGAATCAGTGAATTTTGGTTAGGTTTCATATTTTTTTTTTGGAGGCATTCAACACATGTTCATTTAGACAAGGAAGCGACTAGTTTCAAAAGAATTTTAGCGAAGCTAGTTTCAACATAATATCAACAAGTTTAATAAAAAATAGACAAAACTTGGAATTTAGTCGGGGTATGGGATCCAAACGTCAAAAAAAAATCAAAAGTTTCTATCAAAAATTAAACAAGGACCAGATCTCGAACCGTAGGAGCGAGGCACTGAGGAGCTATTGAGGAACTCACCGACGACAACGGACAGCTCCCCGTCGCGTTCACCCGAGGCTTTGCATCTACTGGGCCGCTGCGCCCACTCACCTTCCTATGCGCCGCTGAGCTTTCGGCTATGGCGCTGGTCTTCATTGCAATGCTCATGCGCGGCTCTGTGTCAGCTCCCACTCCTTGTGCTCCCCCGTGGCCCTACACCCACTAGCCGTAGTGATTGCCCACGGCTGCCGCATGTGAGTGCTGTTACTGCATCGAGGAATTGGTGTCTGATGAATTGGGAGAGTGGGAAAGAGAGGCATGGGCATTTGGGATCAAGGAGACTCAGGAGCACACGGGATGGAGCGAGTTGGGAGAGAGCATTGCTTTAGGATCCGTGCGATTGACTATCCGACGCTGAAAAGCTATCCCGTTGTGTTGCATGCGAACAGTATACGGTTCCATGGTTTTTCTCATTCACTCTAACACCACAATCAAGCGACAACCACCAGCTTTTTCAGATAGACTGAAATCTGGCATTTCATCGCTAGCTCGGATGGGCCCGTTTCCCGCGTGAAGTAAAAGCCCACTTGAGCTTAGGTTGGGGGGCTAGAGTGGAAATTTTCTGGCCCAGTCCCTAGACGATGTACCTGTGAGCAATCACTGAGTAGATCTCCCATACAGAGAGACGCTGGCATTTGCTTCTGTCTTTCGTAACAAGTCGATCTTGCTTGGAGTCTCTGTGAACTCGTCGTTGCATGGAACAGCTGTCCCAGTGCAGGTGCGAAAATGCACCAGTTGTTTTAAGAAGACAGCCATGCCATGTTTTTGTCGTAATCTTCAGATCTTAGTTGCCAATCAGCCCTATAATGCTGATTTGACGCAGCAGTTCGAGGCAGGGAAATCATTTTCGACCAAAATTCAGTGAAATTCACGAATTTCGGTTTTCTCGGTCCACTCCAAAAAAAAGCCTACTTTGGCTAAAAATTTCGATCCGTTTCGAATTTTCAACCCATCAACCCTCCAGCCCATCCAATCTTCATGTACAGGCTCGTTCCCGTTCCATCTCTCTTTCTATCCCCATCTCTCGTGAATCCATCTACTGTCGTAACCATCAGCGTCGGTAGGGGAGGGGGGAGGCGGTGCCAACAAGGAAAAGGGGGAGATGGCGCCAGTAGGGGATGGGGGGAGGCGGCGGCGGAAGGGGACGGAGGAGGCGGTGCTGATAAGGAACAGAGGGCAGTGGTGCAACGCTGGCAAGGGAGAGGGGGAGGTGGTGCTGATAGGGAACAGAGAGGCAGTGGTGCAACACTGGCGGTAGGGGATTTCGAATATATTTGAATTTCTTAAATTTGAATTGGATGTTTGAATATTTCGACCGAAATTTTCCAAAAACATTATGAATTTTTAAAATTTCCGATTTTCATCTTTCTTTGAGGGTTTGAAGAATTTTTCACCGAATTGTTTTCCCTGGTTCGAGGCTTCTTCACTGCCCAACAACACAACTGAGCTTTTCATAAACAAAAAAAGGAGCCTGCCTAACTGCTATTACTTATTGCATCTTTGTAGTTACCAAACAATTCATTTCCATTATCCCAGACTTTGACCAATGACCTCCAGTCAATTTGGCTCCTTCCTTCCGACCATGCGATGCATGCACGGCAAGACCAGCTCATCCAGCTAGCCTCCAGTGGTTCAACTGGCGCTTGCTATTATCCACAGACGACCAACTCCATTATTCCCTTCCCGCTCCTCCTGAAATGCAATAGTGATAGCTCTACTGCCCATGGCTTCATCCAGGCTGATGACTTCAGTACAAGGATCCTCCTGTAAGCATGTTCTTTGCGGCTTTTGAAAGCGGCTTTTGACTTTTACTACAGTACCTAACTTTCAAATAAAATATTTTTTCAAGACGGTGTCTACAACTTAATCATAGTACACGTTAAAAGTCTAACATCAAGCGAGTATCTCTCTCCGTAATCTCTCTCGTGAACAGCCCAAAATTCAAAAATTTCAGCCATAAATCATAGCCATAAGCTAAAAAAGAACAGGCCCATAGCTTATGCTCCTGAAACATCATGCAAGCAAGAAATAGTTAAGCCTATCAAGAACTAGTATATAAGCTGCTGTCAGCGTAAGCTTTTGTTTGATTAGTTTTTGTGCAAATATGTCGAGCTAAAGCAAATAAGGAGATGTACAATTTGGGAAGAGAACTTTAGTATATGTAAGAGTTAATTTCTTTAAAGTCGGGTCATGAAACGACACGTGAAACAATCCACAAAGTGGTCAACGCGCCGCGCCTGGTACGGTTGCACGCCACCGGACGATCGCGAGGCGTACGCATCAAGATCATCCCCTGAGTTCGTGGGTCAACGACTACGTTGTTTCGACTATGTTGTGTCAACTGTGTTACTATAGCTTACGAAAACTGAAGGCATACCATAGACCTGAACAATGCTACGACTAGATCACTGTAGCTATAATTGGTTCACTGTAGCTACGACTGAATCACTGTAGCTATGACCAGATCACTACGCTGCTTGACCCTCGATCGCGACTGAGTCTTCGGAATTTTTGACTACTCGCCGACTTTGAGACGTTCGGCTTCTGCATGGCACTTGGACACGCCGAGTACGCGGCGCACGACTATTTGCATGAACAAGAGTTGGTGCGTGTGTAACGCTGCGCGTAGCCAACCAATGGCAGCTTATGCACTAGGAAGAAAATGAAAGATTTGTTTTGGGTGAATCGTATTCGCAATGGGAAGATAATGGCATCATATCTCCCTTTATAGAAGTATTTCTCGATAAATCTTTTCTGATATGGAAGGCAAAGGTTTACAAAGAAAGAATCAGTAATTAGATCAGGAATTTAATCCTAGAAATCAAGGGATGATTAGCGCCGTGTGGGACTGTGTACATTGCCTGCGGCCTTGGTTAATGCCTATAAAAGGAGAGAGACGGAAGACACACCGAAGGAGGGCCTATTGCACCCAAGTGTAGAAAAAGGATCACATGAAGATGAATACAAGAAAGACAGATCCCATCAACATGCACACAAAAAGAAGTTATAAGTAGAAAGGATATGCACACGTAAGGGAAAAGGTTGGGGAATAGAAGAAGCAATCTATACTAGCCCATCTCAAGCCATGGCATACTATATTCAAGATGGTAAAGAACCTCCCTTGTTTTCTTTCTCTTTTATCTAGCTAGCTTGCATGTCAACAAATAGCAGCAGTGATGGGAACGTTGCCAAACGCCTATGGCTGCTGTCAGTAACACCGCTGATTAGATGCGTCGAAGTTCACCGTGGTGTAGCCGCTGCCATGACATCAAGACCATCAAGATGAAGTCTCTCCACTCCTACATGTGACGTGCACCCCAGCCAAGCTGTGCAGCCACAAGAATCCGCCAAACTATGTATGCGAGCTCCTCAAGGTGAGGCAATGGCGCTGCTCATAAGACCTTCTCAACGCCTGAGACACACAACGTTGCTAATTGACATTGCAATTCAATGAGGATGGTCGGCCCTCACGATCTCGATATTTTCTTACTGAGTGCCTTCACTACGTCAGGGTTGTTCGAGATGTCTCCTACAGTTCCCATCATGGTCCCCTGTGACTTTTATTGATACACAATCCTTGACAATCACCCGTTGGACTCAGACATTGCTGACCACCCACCGTGCTTGGACATCGCCAAAACATCACTGATGTGTGGGCATCTTCGACCGCCTTTGATATTCGGTTGTCTCCGATCGCTAACTGTGTATGGACACTTTCGACAGCCTATGATACTTGGGTGCTTTTGACCACCTGTGATACCTAGGCGCTTTCAACTGCCTGCAATATTCGGGCACTTTCGACCACCTATGATCCCAGGTATTTTTGACTGCCTTCGATACTCAGATGTTTCTGACCGCATGTCAAACTCAAATGCCTTCGACCGCTTGTCGAAGTCAGATGTCTCTGACCGCATGTCAAACTTGGATGTTTCCAATCGCTTGTCGAAGTCAAATGTCTTCGACCACTTGTGAAACTCGGGCACCTCTAACCACTCGTCGTATTTGCATGCCCCAGATCGACTTTGATACTTGGTCATTTGTAACTGCTTGCTGTATTCGAGTGCCTCCGACCTCCTTTGGTACTCGAACATCTTTGACCACTCACCGTACTCAAGCGTCCTCAACCACCCACTCAACTCAGACGCCACCAATCGCCATTGATACTCGGAAGTCCTTTAGACCATGTCACTACAGTACTCCTACGAGTATGATTGACAACCATGCTACTACAGTACTCCTCTGAGTACTCATTACAATCATGAGGCTGCAATACTCCTACGAGTATGGCTTCCGACCATGGTGCTACAGTACACCTACGAGTACGACTCATGACCAAGGTGCTTCAGTATGCCTATGAGTACGGCTCACGACTATGGTGCTACAGTATTCTTCCGGGTACTTCTTACGACCATGATGCTATAGTATTCCTCCAAGTACTCCTTATGACCATGAGGCTACAGTACTCCTATGAGTATGGTTGCCGACCATGGTGCTACAGTGCTCCTATGAGCATGGCTTCCGACCATGAGGCTACAGTACTCCTATGAGTATGGCTTCCGATCACGACCGATGGTCAATGACTTCTGGCCCTCGATCATGGACAACTTCCGATGGCTTTCGACCACGGACGACTTTCGATGGCCTTCGACCACGATGGCTTTTGACCACTGACAACTTTTGATGGCTTTCAACCATAATCGCTTTCGACCACTGATTATGCTCGAATGCTGATGGTTTTTGACTCTTGACTACCGACCACTCCCGAGAGTTGATGATGTCTGGCTTTTGAGGAGTCTTTTACTTGATCATGTTCGGCCACGTTGACACAAACTCTAGCGTTCTACTCTGCTAACCTCATCACTCAGACTATGTCTGACACCGATTCTATGGCTATTATCGTCAGATCAGTCATGCTTAATGTGAATCATGCACACTTTTAATCACCTCAATTCTTCTTGTCACTCAATACCGACGAGGTCGAAGGCACGGGCAAGTGTGACCAATGTAAAGGTTACATTGTCAACGGCCCCATAGACCGACGAGACTATGGATAATGCCAACACCCACATTTGCATTAATCATTCATCACTTGCATGGAAAACGTGAAGTAAAGACTGAAGATGACGACCAACACGCAGCTTAATCGGAGGTATTCTGTGGGTTTACCCCATAGATGTAATTAACCAAGAGCTTTCTAAGGCCCTAGGAACTAGGACATCACATCGCTTATGTCAGATCTGCTATGCAAAGCAGGCTATGGAGAGCAATCATATAAAGGGAACTTGTAATTTTGTTATTTTCAAAATGAATGAATAAAATAATGCTTCCCAATCTTTCTTGTGTTTATTTATTTTTGTGTACTTTAGTGCACTGGCATACCCGCACCTTATACATCAAGGCAAGAAATCCAGGAGCGATTTCTCACGTCAAATAAAATGACACACCTGGTGGGACCTGATTCCCCTCCCATCTTCATTGCGCTCATTGGTCGTCGACCTTGTCTTCGCTCGTTCATTAAGCACACATGGCATGTTGCATAATGCTCATCGGCATGGTGCTCTTCTGATCATAAGTGCTCTGCTTGTAGGCGGATCCTCCTATACCAACAACACCCCGATGCTGCTGATGATTCAATTCGAATCACTGTAGCCTATATTCATCTTTGAGCAAGGCTGTAAGGTCTACGTACATGAAACTCAAGAGACAACCTAGTTCAGGTAGTTCAATCCAAGAAGGCACAAAAGCGGGCTGCTGCCAAGGCAAAGAAGGAGTGTCACACTCTCATGCTTGAAGCTCGCACCTTACTGAAGGATTCAATTATCACCGAAACCAAGGGAGACAAACAATGCTCAACAATTATGCGCTAAAGCTTCTAGCATGGGAGCACAAGCCGTATCCATGTGACCACCTACTTTGGCTACCAAACTGAAGATGATCGGGCCAGGCCGCCGACTGTGCAGCACACTAAAGTCGAGCTATTGCAATCCTTGGAAGCAATCTCTCAAAATCTTCATATGCTTATGTCAAATGCTCATCGAGCATACAACTCTCATCCACTCCGTAACTACAAGAGGTAATATTGAATGGTGCAATGACTACAATAGTCGATTAGCTTCTATATCGCATAGAGCACTATTCCTGATGAAGATTGGTCTCTTAGGATGAGAGACCTCAAAGATAAAGCATTCACCTATCAAAGCACTTTAACTCCACCATATGACTTGTTCCCAGATGACTAGGCGAATGAACCATCAGAGGTCAAGGAAGTAGTGAGGAGAGCAATTATGAAGGAATATTGGAAACAACGTTCACATGAAAAACTTATTCTACCAAAGCCAACTAGCTTATTCAATAATGTTGGTGGGCCTTAGCGCCAAGGTATTTTGGCACCTTGCCTACATCTCTCCGCAAAGGAAGATCCATCTTCTTCCTATGCCAACAATAGGTTTTCCGTACTCTCAACTGAGACTTCGGCACCTTATGATGAGGATTTGCAGAAAGAATTTCGATAACTCCAAGATCAAGTGAGCCAACTTCGAAGACAGCTCCAAAATCATGATCTACCAGCTGGACTATCAACGACACAAGCTCCCGGAGGACAAAGGTGCTCTACATTGAGCCGTCACCTACAACGTGAGCGCCACACTTGGGCACCTTGGCGTAGGTCTCCACCTGCACCACATCAACAAAGAGAGGTTGCAGCAGCTCGGATTGCTTGACAATTTGCACAATCACCCCACGTAGTGCCACCTTTGCCACCAAGGCCTTACTATGTGCAAATGATCAATCAACAAAAACGTGAGAGGCGTCGAAGGAATCATCACGCATTTTACAAAGAACTTGAAGATTTGGTGCTCAAGCACACAGAGATACGCATTCGAGCTGATGGAGAGATCCATCAAGAAGATGATAATATCATCTTTCAACTCTCCTCATAGTTAGAGCAAAATGAAAGGTACAATTACCTTCTCAATCGTTTGACTCCAAAACCACGAGGGATACGACCTAAGGTACCCAATCAGGAAAAGGCAGTGACTTCTCAACAACACCCTCCAACCATCCTATTTCAAGATGAACAAGTGAACATTACATCGCATACCCCATTACCAGAAAATCAGCAGACACTTGTCCAATCAGCTACTCCAATGGAGGGCATTGAGCAAACAAGGCCTAGCCTACTTATCTTAAATGAGGAACCCCAACAAATAGTTGCTGTTGTGGAGCAAAGCTTGAAACAAGTTGTGGAAACTTCTTATGACCAAGAAGGGGTAGACAAGGTGATTGCTGTGACTAGAAAGTATTTTGCGATGTGCGAAGCTCTGACAACTTGCACAGGACACACGGTCAATAAGTGGGAAACTCCTCATGCCACCCAGGAATTTTCATATCCTTCAGATGAAGAAATTATTCCCAATACAAAGGCATGTTTTCCTAAGATGTCCCTACATCATTTTGGGCAAGTGCGAGCATGGTTTCTAAGTACCAATGGGTCAATAAAGGTAGATGAGTCTATACCTATAGAAGAAGTGAGATCAGCAGCACCATGCCTTCCCATAACTTATGGGAAGGGTTCGTTGTTTGAGAGTGATATGTATTCTTGTTCCTATATCGACATCACCGCTCGACTTCCGCAAGATCATCAGAAATTGCAACAAGTGACAAGTCGGCCTGGAGCAAATACTCGGCTGTGTTCCATCACCCTCCAAAATGTGGAAGAAACTTTAGAAGAAATAGCGACAAAACTCGATACACAAAGTGATGATACTTCCAGTACTGATTCTTCTTCATCGAAGAATCACCTGAACTTGCCTCCCTACTAGGAGATAGAGCCATCTATTCCATTAGATGGGGAGGATCATTTTGATGATGTCAACACGGCAGCATCACGTATGGCATTCGATGAACATAATAAAGGTATTCAAATTAATAAAAATCCTATACCCCTGATGAATGGTGTTGTTACATCTGGCATAAAGACATCAAGGTCGCAGTGAGTCCATTTAGAAGAGCAAGTATGAGAGCAAAGATAAATGGTGGAGTAGTTATCCACCAAATTTGAAAGTTTCCTTGAAGTCATGATGAGTTCTGGTCAAAGAATTCCATGGCAAGCAGCACTTCAAGCGGGCAAAGACCCACAATTTGAAGAGTTAGAGGTTGTCGCTCATAATGATATTGTGGTCCACAGCAAGCAGGCACGGGTGTTTTCTAAAACTCATCCAGGACCACGAGCTATCCCTACTACTTCAACAAGTATGATGCCATTCCCTAACACGCTAAAGGGCTGCCACAATATTGTGGAAGATTTGGTGAACAAGAGACTTAAATAGATCACCATTGAGCAAGTGCCTCAATCATCGGAAAGTGAGTTAGAGAAGCCATATGAAGCGTGGCATGACATGGTGGCCTTCCTAGCAGGTTGGCATCTGCCAAAGTTCCATCAGTTTGATGGAATCGACGATGCGGGGGAACATTTGGCTTACTTTGAGGCAGCTTGCGGTGATACCGCTAACAGTTCATCACTCTTATTATGACAATTCTTCGGTCTTTAATAGGCCATGTCTTCCATTGGTATAGTTGCTTACCAACTGGGTCTATCAGCAGCTGGGCGGGCATGAAAGAAGTCTTCAAGAAACACTTCGTCGCCATGAAGAAAAACTTCTCAATTATGGAGCTGGCTCAAGTTCGCCAAAAGTGAGATGAGAGCATCAATGATTGTCTAAATCGCTTCTGCAATAGTTATGTGCGCTTCACCAGGGAGATGCATTTAGAGGATGCCATTGAAATGTGCATCCATGGGATGCAACAACATTGATCGCTTGAGGTGTCTCGACGAGAACTCAAGACGTTCAATGCCCTTAGTTCAGCAGTAATAGCCACGAAGCTAGAGTTTGAGAAATCTCCTCAAATCATGAAATTCTACAAGAACATTAGCACTTTTGATCCTACTAAGCATTCCAACTCGACAACCAAGATGGCCAACAATGGGGGCAAAACTAGGGCGTCAGCAGAAATCAGTATGATAAGAATGTCTTTTATACCACAAGGCCATGTCCCTACTTTGGGTACAAACAAGGAGCAATCTTGGGGTAGGCAGCGTTCGTCTTTTCAAGAGTTGCTTAAGAAGCAATATATCTTTCGGCGAGAATTAGTGAAAGACATGTTCGACCGCATAGCAATCGCTACGTTCATCGCTTCACAGCGGCTATGATTTTAACACACCTGGTCGCTACGACTTACGATCACACAGGCAAAGCGCTACGACCATCAACCACGGCCAGACAAAGCTATGACTATCGACCACGGGCAGACAGTGCTACGACTATCGACCACGGTCAGACCGAGCTACGACTATCAACCACGGCTAGATAGTGCTACGACTATCGACCACGACCAGACAGAGCTACGACTATCGACCATAGCCAGACAGAGCTACGACTATCAAGTCGTAAGAACTCCTACTAACCCCCAAGTCGTAAAAGCCTTTGCTGACCACCAAGTCGAAATATCGACTGCCGACCACAAAGTCGTAAAACCGATTGCCGACCTCAAAGTTGTAAAACCGGCTGCTGACAACAAAGTCGTAAAACCGACTGCCGACCTCAAAGTCGTAAAATCGACTGCCAACCACAAAGTCGTAAAACCGGCTGCCGACTTCCAAAGTCGTAAAATTGACTGTCGTCCTCAAAGTCGTAACAACGGCTGCCGAACACAGAGATAGACAACAGTGGTCGTAAAGAGCAAGTCATAGAGAGCAAGCTTCTGCACAAACCATAAAAACTAAACTCAACCTCTACATAACTCTAATACAAAGATCAATTATTCATCACAACCGTACAGTGAACTTCACATAGTCTCACAATTGCATTATGGAAGACCTTGACCAATGACCCCATGAGTCTGCAACTCCTTCCTTCCAATGATGTACACACGGCAAGACTTTCGCCAGTTCTCCACTACTAACGAACCAGTCAGTTTCAGTCCAAAATAAACAAGCACTACTACTCGCGCTTGCTATTCAAGGATGGCTTACTCCTGTCTTCCCTTCCTCATCCTTTTCCTCGCCTTCAATTCCGCTGCGAAGCCCCAAGACGGCGAGCTCCAAACCCTCCTAGCCATCCGGCGAGACTGGGGTAGCCCTGCTGCACTCAGCTCATGGAAACCCAACAAATCCATTTCTTTCGCTCACTGTAAATGGGCTGGTGTTACCTGCAGCAATAATGGCCAGGTCACTGCCCTCTCCTTCTATAACTTCCAAATAGCCAAACCAATCCCAGCCTCCATTTGCAGCCTCAAGAACCTGACGTACCTAGACTTCTCTTACAACAACCTCACCGGCGAGTTCCCCACGGCGCTCTACGGCTGCTCAGCCTTGCAGTTCCTCGACCTGTCCAACAATGACTTCGCCGTCAGCCTCCCCGGTGACATCAACAAACTGTCCTCGGAGATGCAGCACCTCAACCTGTCAAGCAATGGTTTCATCGGCAACGTGCCGTCGGCGATTGGGGGATTTCCCAAGCTCAAGTCGCTGCTTCTGGACACTAACCTCTTCAACGGGAGCTACCCGGCCGTGGCCATCAGCGGCCTGGTGGGGCTCGAGACGCTGACGCTGGCAACCAATCCGTTCGTGCCCGGCCCTGTCCCTGAAGAGTTCGGCAAGCTGACAAAGCTGACGTACCTATGGATGTCGGGGATGAACCTGACCGGTGGAATCCCCAACAGCCTGTCGGCGCTCACGGAGCTCACGCTGTTGGACTTGTCACAGAACAAGATGCAGGGTACAATCCCTGAGTGGGTATGGAAGCTTCAGAAGCTGGAGTACCTGTACCTGTACGCGAACAACTTCACTGGCGGGATCGGGCCGGACGTAACCGCCGTCAGCATGCTGGAGCTCGACCTGGCCATGAACAAGCTCACCGGACCGATACCGGACACCATCGGTAACATGAAGAACTTGACTTTGTTGTTCTTGTACTACAACAACATCATCGGGCCAATCCCGGGAAGCGTCGGGCAGCTCCCGAATCTATCCGACATCCGTCTGTTCGACAACAGGCTCTCCGGCTCACTCCCGCCGGAGCTCGGGAAGCACTCTCCACTCGGCAACCTTGAAGTGTCCAACAACCTCCTCTCCGGCGAGCTCCCGGAGACCCTCTGCTTCAACAAGACGCTCTTCGACCTCGTGGTGTTCAACAACAGCTTCTCGGGCATGTTCCCGGCGAGCCTCGGGGAGTGCGACACGCTGATCAACATCATGGCGTACAACAACAACTTCACCGGGGAATTCCCGGAGAAGATATGGTCGACGTTTCCCAATCTGACCACCGTCATGATACAAAGCAATGACTTCACTGGCACTCTGCCGAGTGAGATATCCTCTGGCATCTCAAAGATTGAGATGGGGAGCAATAGGTTCTCCGGCTCCGTCCCAGCTTCTGCCTCCGGGCTGAATAGTTTCAGGGCAGAGAACAACCAGTTCTCCGGTGTGCTACCGGCAGATTTGTCGGGGCTCGGCAGCCTCAAAGAAATGGACCTCGCCGGGAACCGGATTTCCGGCTCGATTCCACCCTCCATCCAAGCGTTGGAAAGGCTCAATTACCTCAACCTTAGCAGCAACCAGATATCCGGCGCGATCCCGTCGGTGATCGGGTCGCTGCTAGCGCTCAATATCCTTGACCTCTCCAACAACGCACTCACCGGTGACATACCGCCGGAATTCAGCAACCTCCATCTCATCTTTCTTAACCTCTCCTCTAACCAACTCTCCGGCGAGGTCCCCGAGTCGTTGCAGAGCCCAGCGTACTACTGGAGCTTCTCGGGTAACCCTGGCCTGTGCAAAGGATCAGAATCCAGCCTACCTCTCCCGCCGTGTGCTGGAAGTCAAAGCACTCATGATCACCGTTCGATGATCATAATCATTCTATTGGTCGTGCTTGCCGTTATGTTAGGAAAATAAACCTGACCGAGATGTGTTCTGGTCAGTACGGGTGCGTTCACGTCGGTGAGTCCGAGTATTCAGTTTGTTTTGTGCGTGAGAATAGGTAGGAGACGTTGAAGACCGAATCGTGCGGATCATGGCGAGCTGGCCGGGCAGGGAGTTCGTGGCTCCGAGGTGTGCGTCCCCTGGCTGTTAAATAGCTCTTGTACTCCATCGTTTCCAGCAGCCAAGCCCAGTGAATAAAGTGATACAGACGAGTTCGTCGCTGCGGCGTTCGTCGTCGGAAAAACAGTGTGTCTACTGTGCTTCTTCTACCTCTCGCCAAGAGCGTTGGCCTAAGTGTGTGTGTGTGTGTTTGAGTGGTTCCTGGGCGAAGCCATCACGTTATTACTCTCATCAGTACCGCCATTACCGGATGGCTTCTCTGGCGCAAGAATGACCGTCGAGATGTTACATCCTGGAAGATGACACCATTCCGAGCACTGGATTTCACTGAGCACGACATAATCAGCAAGATCAGCGAGGTTGACGTGATCGGCAGGGGTGGCTCAGGGAAGGTGTACCGAATCCACCTCGGCGGTGACAAAGCAGGATGCAGCAGTAGTACCCAAAGTACGGTGGCCGTGAAGAAGATCGGGAACGCCGGGAAGCCGGACACAAACCTCGACAAGGAGTTCGAGTCGGAGGTGAGGACGTTGGGCGACCTCAGGCACGACAACATCATCAACCTGCTCTGCTGCATTTCCGGCGAGGACACAAAGCTGCTCGTGTACGAGTACATGGAGAACGGTAGCCTGGACCGGTGGCTGCACCACCGCAGGCGTGCCGGCCCGCTGGACTGGCCAACGAGACTGACCGTCGCCGTCGACGTCGCCAGAGGCCTCAGCTACATGCACCACGATTTCACGCGGCCGGTCATCCACCGCGACGTCAAGTGCAGCAACATCTTGCTTGACTGCATGTTCAGAGCCAAGATCGCCGATTTCGGGCTTGCTCGTATTCTTGCCAAGTCCGGCGAGTCGGAGTCGGCCTCAGCCGTTTGCGGGACCTTCGGTTACATTGCTCCAGGTTTCTATTTACGTGCACGTTTCTTTCTTGCAAACCAGACGCAAGAACACAAAAGTAGTGTTCAATTCCATGTCTCTGACGTGAGGTATGCACGCATTTGGTTGCAGAGTACGTGTACAGGGCAAAGGTGAGCGAGAAGGTGGACGTGTACAGCTTCGGCGTCGTGCTGCTGGAGCTCGCCACAGGCAGGGGTCCGCAGGACGGTGGCACGGAATCGGGCAGCTGTTTAGCGAAATGGGCGTCGAAGCGGTACAAGAACGGTGGCCCGTTGGCCGACTTGGTCGACAGTGAGATTCTTGATCCGGCTTACTTGGAGGACATGGTGGCCGTGTTCGAGCTCGGCGTGGTTTGCACCGGCGAGGATCCGCAGTCGAGGCCGTCGATGAATGAGGTCCTCCGCCGGCTCCTCCAGTGTGGCCGGAACAGGATGTCTGTCGGCGAGGCCAAGAGCGTGTTCGACGTTGATTCTTCGGAGTGCATGGTTTGATTCAGACAGCTGAGATGTCGCCCTGAACTGTTCGGCAGGCTGGTCTGCCTGGCCGATTCTAGGGATTGAATTCTAGTGGGTGGAAATAAACACCTTCACTCCCACCACAAAGCTACAAGGCTGTCCTTAAAAGCGCACCTATCACCTGTTTTGGTTTGGGAGGAGAGGAGGCATTTATTACTCCCTCCATTCTTTTCTAAATACCATTTTAGAATAAGTGAAGTCAACCTTTTAAAATTTTGACATCTATATATAAAAGAATTTGAATTTATCATGTGAAAATGATATAACTAGATTTATCATCGAAAATACTTTCATACCATTATATTTCTTATATTTTTATTTTATATAATTAAAAGTAATGACAGCAAGGAAATTCTAACAATGAAGTAATACATTATGAAGATATTTGGAAATTATAGTGCACAGGAGATGTATACAAAGCTATCTTAACTCTTAACCTAGGCATAGGCCTAGGTTACACAGCTACACAACGAGACCCGCCCAGTTTCACCATTAGTAACTCCTGAAACCTTGCCTGAACTGACAAATTTGAAGATTTGTAGCGAGTCATGCAACGGGCCTATATGGTTAGCTGCTTGAATATTCTGACGCCAGCTTCCTTAATCGAAAGTCCCCTTCTTGCAAAATATGTGCCAAAAGCAAACTACGTGAGCCAATCAACTTACCGACCACAGGCATGAAGCCTCTGATTCCATCCAGCAGTCAGCAGTAATTGTCTCGCAGATCAGCCCTGTAATAAAGAAATAGGCACCAAACAGCAAATCATAAAAAAAAAAAGAGCATTCTAGATGCAAAATGCCGCAGGATTCTTAGTACAAGACATGCCTCAACTACGCTTTCTGGCCTCTGGGGCACATCCAACTTTGCACCTGCATGATCTTTAGAAACCACTTCAATCACATTGTTCAGCGACCCTAACCCAGATCATATCAAAATAGAATCTTAATTTGGATGGAAAGAACGTATAGGTAGCAAGGCCGGTCCTGGGCATGGGCAGCAAGGGCGACCGCCTAGGACCCACAAAAGTTAGGGGCCCCAGCACATGTATATATACTGAGAATTAAACTGAGAGTTTGACAATTGGTGATTTCTTAAATATTTGAATTCTTCAGTTCAAGTATACAAAGAAAAATTTTGGTTCAAGATTGGTAGCCTAGAACTCTAAATTTTCAGTGCATGTGGTTGTGTTTGGCGACTAACAGAAAGTTTTGTATCAGTTGAAAGATTGAAAATTTTCTTTTGAAGGTTGGTGTTTTTGCCTTTTAGTGTGGCTGATGACTACTTAATTAATGTCCCAGCTACCTGAAAAATCTCATAAAATTGTTTTTTATGTGGTTTCATTCGTAAAGGGCATATTTAGAGCATATGAATTTCACAAGAAACAATATAAATTTCTCGAGACTTAAATGAGACCTTTAAGTTATATGTCTCTTTCAACTTGCAAGAGAAGTTTAGCATATATAACCTTGCTCATACAATATGATGTTGGTTATCTATAATTATTTGTACTTGTTATTAGTATATATAAAGTTTTGATTATAAAAATGTCTGATCAGTCCGAATAAAAATGGGATTTTTAAAATATCAGGAACACCCTAAGACCTCCACTTTCGTCTCGCCCCAGGGCCTCTGAAATATCAGGAACAGCCCTGATAGGTAGCAAAACCTTTCTGTCTGAAGGTTACTTCAATTCACTTCATTCCCACTTAGGTGTACATTCTCAGCAAGGACCTTCCCAGTAAGCACTTCTGCCCTCTCCAGAAACTCAGCACAAGTGCTACTTGCCAAGGTTTCAATTCCCTCAAGCTTCGGTTCATCCTTCTCAGCCACGCATTTTAAAGTTGTCTGCGCTGTCGTTGTTCAAACCATGCCATTTTCAATATTTAACATTAAGCTGCCAGGATTGCCAGTTTCATCAAGCAAACAAACTGTTTCTACTGCTGCACAGCTGGTGCCTGATGCTGAAGACTCCTCAGATCCATGTGGTGAACTAGAGCAATTCGTTGGTTCTAAATGTAAATCATCATGCAACAGACAAGTCTGAACTCCACTGCAAAGGGCACCGGGAACTATTTTGACTGTGCTGTCACATGCGATTTCACTGACACTGTTTCCATATTGAGGTGTTCCCTGGCAAGCTGGGCTTACTGAAGCCCTTTTAACAGACTTGCATGATTCGACATGAACTCCATTAGAATCGCACTTCCTTTTAAGCTGACCCCCTAGAGATTCAGTCACTATGCCATCTACAGTGTCATTTTTATCAGACCGATCTTGCTGCTCTGCATGCGTTGGTGGACAAGGTTTATTGTAACCCTGCTCAAATACATAGGAAGGGATCTGCTTCTTCTGGACGTGGGTAACAGCTAGATCCATCCCAGACTTCCACAATGTATACATTCCGATTTCATGCATAAACCCATCTAGTGTTCCACGGATATCAAATTGTTGACGACGGATTTTCATCCCCTCTTTCCTTGATAAGCCCATGTAGAAGGCACAGTGTGCACACTGTATTGAAGGATCTGCATACTCACATGGGTAAGGATGACAGTGCAGCATTCCTTTAGTGTCCCGCTCAATCTGCATTTCAGAAAGATAAATTGCCATGAGGAAATTTTTTATTCTGCAGTATCTAACATAAAGCTTCTTCTAATGTATGTTTCAAATATATGATCATAAATAGTAACTGCAGTTAAAGTCACAGCGACGAGCAATAAAGAACTGAAACAGTTCAGTAACCTTTAATGTCAGCTGTCTCAATCGAGACTTAACCCATCCCTTCCAAAGCCGAAGATCATCATTATCATCATCATCTGCAACAATGTCAACCACTAGATATTTTGTATATGCCACAAAAAATTGGAAAGGCTCAAACAAAGCAGTCCAATTGGTCATATTAAGCTCAATTTCCTGCATCAAACACAGGAATTAGGCCATATCCAGAACACTAGCTCTGAGATGTAAAATTCTAAGGCATAAATATTGCATACCTGACAAATTTTATTACCAAACTGAAATTGCTCCATGATAACCCTCAATGTGCTAGTTGAAACATTGTAACTAGAGTTCATGCATGGGTAGGCTGGAGTAATGATGGGCATAACATGGGATCTATCACGAGGATTTTTACGTGGGTCCCATACAGAAAAACCAAGGTCATCATTCTCAATGGCACAAAGCATCACTGGATTTGGCCACTGCCATTGGGTAAAAGCTCTGAATAATCTTGAAACCAGCATACTTGGCACAGCATTAGAATAGAGTTGGCAGACACGAGAAACCAATAGGGCCCAGTTGACACCCCCAAGAAAACAAGTAACCTAACAAGGAAAACCATTGAATATCATCATGGTTCATTTGTAAAGATAAGCTCTTTCTTTGAAGGTGGTGGTTTTGGTCCAATCACAAACACATTCAAATGGATTGTAGTTGATAAAACCAGGCTTACATTAGAATAAACACCCCTTTTCTTTGCCCAGCACTTCAAACATCTGAGTGTTGACCAAGGTTTTAAATAGCCGGCTAAGACATTTAGCGGATGGGTTCCGCAGAGGTTACAAAAGGCTATAGCGGGCTATAGCCTCAAATAGCCTCATTTAGCGGATTAGTAAAAGTATATGTAAAAAACTCAGAATTCAATGTTTTATGCACATACAAGCATATAATCAAGGATATTTTAGCATACAAAAACATTCATAGCAGCAAATAGTGAGGCATAGTGCATTCCTTCATGACATTATTGTTGATCTACGGGTCTCCTGGGGTTTAGATCTAGAGGGTTCTTATACGGGTTCAAGTGATACCGAGAGGGAGAGAAGGAGACTGACCGTCGGACGTAGAGGAGGAAGGGTTGGCCATGGCGGGTTCGTCGGGAAAGGCCTGGAGGCGGCGTCTGCGGGTGGCCGGCGGTCTCCCTGGCGTCGGCGATCTGGAGAAGAGGTAGAGGCGCCGGTGGTCGTTCCCGTCGCTGGAGCGCCCCCTCAAAGATCGGATCTAGGGTTGTCGGTGGGGATGGTGGCGGCACGGTCAACCTCGTGAGTTGTGCCGCCCCGGCCCCCACCTCTTTATATGGCGCTGGCGACAGGGGCCCACCAGCCATTATGGGCTGGGCGCCCCCGATCAGGGCGCGAGCAAGGGGTGCCATATGGCCGTTGGGCCATATGGACGAGATCAATCTAACATTCTCCCCCTTGATCTCAATCTATACTTTATCTTTAATTACTTTTGACTTTACTCATTCCATCACAGATCAGTGCATAGAACATGTCTCATCGTCACGGTCAATCGCCGATAGATTCAACAGTTACAGTACACCTCTCTGTTCTGAAACAGTTACTTTAATCTTTGGGCCATCTTTTAGTCCAGGAATCATAGGCTTTCCCTTAAACCCATGCCGGCTACATGTTCTCTGAACACGTTGGGTGGTAAGCCTTTGGTAAGCGGATCCGCTAACATCTTTGCGGTACTTATGTGCTCAAGACTTATAATTTGATCCCGAACTTTATCTTTCACAACATAGTACTTTATGTCAATGTGTTTGGCAGCACCACTTGACTTATTGTTGTGGGCATACGTTACTGCGGGTTCATTATCGCAGTACAACTTAAGTGGTCTATTGATGTCGTCAACCACTTTTAAACCGGGTATGAACTTCTTTAGCCAGTTCACCTGCCCCGTAGCCTCATAACATGCTACAAACTCGGCATACATTGTGGACGATGTAGTGACGGTTTGTTTTGAGCTTTTCCACGATATAGCTCCTTTAGCGAGAGTGAATACATATCCGGATGTAGACTTTCTATCATCTCCCGCAAAATCAGAATCTGTATACCCCACTATATGGAGTGAATCTGATCTTCTGTATGTCATCATGAGGCCTTTTGTTCCTTGCAAATAACGCAAGACTTTCTTTATCAATTTCCAATGTTCTATTCCAGGATTGCTCTGGAATCTGCCAAGTAACCCGGTAACAAATGCTAAGTCAGGGCGTGTGCACACTTGAGCATACTGTAAGCTTCCGACAGCTGAAGCATATGGAACCGATTTCATTTGTTCGAGCTCGTACTGGTTCCTGGGGCATTGAAAATCCCCATATCTGTCGCCCTTGACTATAGGTGCAGGTGATGGACTACATTTATGCATACCAAATTTCTTTAAGACTTTCTCTATGTATGCCTTTTGTGACAGTCCCAATACCCCTTTGTTTCTATCTCGGTGAATTTCGATCCCTAGAACGAATGAAGCTTCACCAAGATCTTTCATATCGAAGTTTGAGGACAAAAACTTCTTTGTCTCCAGTAGCAGACTAACATCACTACTAGCTAGCAGGATATCATCCACATACAGGATTAGGAAGATAAACTTCCCATCTTTAAACTTTGCATAAACACAGTTGTCCTCTACATTCTCTTTAAACCCAAATTTTCTTATTGTACTGTCAAACTTCAAGTACCACTGTCTTGAAGCTTGCTTTAACCCATAAATCGATTTCTTTAGACGGCATCCCATTCTTTCATTTCCTTCCACGACAAAACCTTTCGGTTGTGCCATGTAAACATTTTCCTCCAAATCCCCATTAAGAAATGCCGTCTTTACATCCATCTGATGTAACTCTAAATCATAATGTGCTACTAATGCCATTATGATTCTGAAGGAATCTTTACATGAGACTGGAGAAAATGTCTCATTGTAATCAATCCCTTCTCTTTGCGTAAAGCCTTTTGCCACAAGTCGCGCTTTATGTCTTTCTACATTCCCTTGGGAGTCATGTTTAGTCTTGTAGACCCATTTACAGCCTACTGTTTTGGCTCCTTTAGGAATAATTTCCAAGTCCCAGACTTTATTAGTCTTCATGGACCTCATTTCCTCTTCCATGGCCTCAAGCCATTTTGAGGAATTTTCGCTTCTCATGGCTTCTTCAAATGAGGTGGGATCATCCTCCATTTGAAATTCCTCTGTATTATAAATCTGATAATCATCAGAAATAGCTGATCTTCTTACTCTTTGAGACCTCCTCGGGGCCTCCTCATTTGGTACATCTACTGTTTGAGGCTGCTGTTGCTCCCCCTCATCTGTGGCAATAGGTTCTATATGATCCTGAAGAACAGGTTCTTCATTCTCATTCATTGTTGCCACGGAAGGAACAATAACAGGTGCTGGCACCACAGCGTCTTGCACCGTCGGTGCAGCGACAGCAGGTAGTGTGAAGAATGGCTCTTGAATCATCGGAGTGGGCGCAAACACCCGCTTCTCTTCAAGGTCAATCTCTCGAGCTACCATGCTCCCCCTCATCATTTCATCCTCTAAGAAGACAGCATGTCTCGTTTCTACAAACTTTGTGTATCTGTCTGGACAGTAGAAACGATAACCTTTTGACTTTTCAGGGTAGCCAATGAAATGGCAACTTACTGTTTTGGGATCAAGTTTCCCAAGGTTTGGGTTAAATACTTTAGCCTCAGCAGGACTCCCCCACACACGTAAGTGCTTTAGTGAGGGAACTCTTCCTGTCCACAACTCGTACGGTGTTTTGGGCACCGACTTACTAGGCACTCTGTTGAGAATATGAATGACGGTTTTCAACGCCTCCATCCATAAACTCAATGGGAGTGTGGAGTAGCTCATCATACTTCGCACCATATCCATCAGGGTACGGTTGCGTCTTTCAGCTACTCCATTTTGCTGAGGTTCGCCCGGCATAGAATACTGGGCCACTATTCCATTTTCCTGTAAAAACCTCGCAAAAGGTCCAGGAACTTGTCCATATGGGGTATGTCGACCGTAGTACTCCCCCCCACGATCTGATCGGACTATCTTAATCTTTAAATCGTGTTGGTTTTCAATTTCAGCCTTAAATATCTTGAATTTATCCAAGGCTTCATTTCTTTCTTTAATTGGATAAATATATCCATAACGGGAGTAATCATCTGTGAATGTTATGAACGAGTCATATCCATCCACACTTTTCACAGGAAAAGGACCACAAATATCTGTGTGAATAATTTGTAGAACTCCTGTGCTTCTTTTAGCGTCTTTTTTAATTTTCTTTACATATTTTCCTTTAATGCATTCTCTGCATTGTTCTAAGTCTGAGAACTCTAATGGAGGAAGAATATCATTCTTTACTAGTCTTTCTATTCTCCCCCTCGAAATATGGCCTAAACGACAGTGCCATAATTTCGACGACTCATCTAGAGTACTCTTTCGTTTTCTGTTTACATTCGTAGACGAGGATTCAATCACTTTCTCGCACGCAACGTTCTCATTATCGCATACGACATTCACATCATTACACAATGATAACAAATAAAGCTCATTCTGTAATATGGCAATACCAACACATTCTTTATTAAACATTATTTCGCACTTGCCATTTCCAAAATTGCAATCATAATCATCTTTGTCCAAATTTGACACACTAATCAAATTCCTCTGTAAAGAGGGTACAAAAAGGACATCTCTAAGTAGAAGAGTGGAGCCATTAGCTAATTCTAATGAAAGATCGCCAACGGCTTCAACTTCAGCTTCGACTCCATTTGCGACTTTAACGCATCTTTCTTTTCTTTGCGTAGTCCTCGTCGAACGGAATCCCTGTAAGGAATTAGCAACATGAACAGTTGCTCCTGAGTCAATCCACCAAGTGGATTTCGAATATTTCACATACAGGCATTCATTAATAAAGGTAATAATGTTCTCACCTTTCTTAGCCATTATCATCTTTAAATAGTCAGGACAATCCTTTTTGTAGTGTCCCGTCTTCTTGCAGTGAAGACACTGGTCTTTGTCTACAGCAAATTTGTTCTGTTGAGGCTGATGTACAGAGGCTTTGCCTTTGTTCTTTGAGAAGGGGTTACTGTTATAATTCTTTTTCTTGTTTTCCCTCACAAAGTTTATAGCACCACCATGTGAGGATTTGATTCTTTCCTCCTCTTGCACGCACATGGCTATGCACTTTTCCATGTCCCATTTTTCGGGCTGCATATTATAGTTGACAACAAAAGTGTCAAACTCTTTTGGCAAAGAAGCAAAAACCAAATGAATAAGGAACTCATCCTTGAGAGCCAAATCCATCGGTTTAAGTTTAGATGCCAAGTTGCTCATTCTAAGAATGTGCTCTCTTATGCCATTGCCACCGCCAGAATACCTCTCTGTTACCAGCTGCTTAATCAGCTGTGTAGCATAAGTCTTTGAAGAGCCAGTGAACTGACTCTTTATTTTATCAAGGTATTCAGTGACAGTGTCACACTCTGCAATTGAGCCCAGAATAGCAGGCTCAATTGTGTTCTTTATCACAGCCATACATTTCTTATTGGCTGTGGTCCATTTCTTATGATCAAGATCATAAGACATCTGTAAGGGAGCATGATCCCTCTGTCTTTTCTGCCATGCAGTGTCATCCTCATTCTGTTCCCTCACTGGCGCCAAAGGCTCAGTGGGACGTGCTGTAGTGAGGACCCAGTCCACCTCAGCCAAGATAAAAGCTAAATCTAACTTTTTCTTCTACTCTCCATAATTATCACCTTTGAGAGTGGGGATTTCTCTAATACAACTCATTAAGTTGTATCCTCCTGAAAAATATTTCAAATACAGTGAGAACGTAACATCAAAATCATATGTCTTATTTTCAACGTTGGTCAAAAATACGACATACAATTTAAAAACAATTCTATCATACATTAAATCTACATCACCGTTGGGCAGAAATAGAAATAATGCATGAAATCAACTTTAAAAATTTATAATACTGATATTAACAACGTTGGTCAGAAAATAACAATATCATAAATTTCTGGAAATTTTATCTATTTTTCCAAAATTAAATTCTCCCGTTGGTTCGAATTTAATAATGAAAAACAATTAACATTAACTTTTGCAGCGGAAACTGTAAAATCTCTATTTTTCAGAAGCATTATAACTATACTCTTTTAATCTCTGAAAATTTAACACGTTGGTGCAAAAATTTCCAGAAATTTTGGGTCAAATTTCATTGAAATTCACTAAAAAAAAAAGCTTCTGAAAAAACAATAAACATCAAAAAACGGGTTTACTGTTCAAAATGCCAATTCGGCCTGCTCCAGCGCGGCCGCGGCCCACGGCGGCCCGCTCAGCCGGCCGAGCGCGCGCGCAGCCACGGCCCAACAGCACGCAGCCGGCCCACGAGCTCGGCCTCACGCGCCCACGCCCGCCATTAGCCGGCCGAAACCGGCCCAAACAGTGCAAACGCCCGCGGCCCAAAATGGCTTACGCGCCTGCGGCCCAGCTCCATGCCCGCGGCTCATGCGCGCCGTCGGATGAAATCTGACGGCCGAGCGGGCACCAGAAGGGAATATATCCCCGAAAAAACCCTAACCCTAGCCAAATTCGCCCGCCCCCTTGCGAAAAACGCGGAGCGGCGGCTCCCGTGCGCGCAGGGCGACGGCGAATCTCGCACGCTCGGCGGCGGCGCCCTCGCGAGGCGGAGCGCGACGGTGGCGTGCGGAGGGATCCGCATGGCGCACGCGCGCAGGCGCCCGCTCGGAGCTTCGGCGCGGCGCGGCCACTCTGGCGGGGCGGCGCGGCGGCGCCATTCGGCGGCCCCGAAGCGGCTCGACGTGAGTCCCTCTTTCCCCTCCTTTTTTTTTTTTGATGTTTCTTTCCAATCCGAGGGGAGCTAGGGTTCGGGATTTTTCGATCTTTTCTTTTCCGCACGCCGGCCAACCGACGGCGGTCATCTGTTCTTTCCCCATCTAGATCTACCCTTAGGCCTCGCTCTGATACCATTGTTGTTCTACGGGTCTCCTGGGGTTTAGATCTAGAGGGTTCTTATACGGGTTCAAGTGATACCGAGAGGGAGAGAAGGAGACTGACCGTCGGACGTAGAGGAGGAAGGGTTGGCCATGGCGGGTTCGTCGGGAAAGGCCTGGAGGCGGCGTCTGCGGGTGGCCGGCGGTCTCCCTGGCGTCGGCGATCTGGAGAAGAGGTAGAGGCGCCGGTGGTCGTTCCCGTCGCTGGAGCGCCCCCTCAAAGATCGGATCTAGGGTTGTCGGTGGGGATGGTGGCGGCACGGTCAACCTCGTGAGTTGTGCCGCCCCGGCCCCCACCTCTTTATATGGCGCTGGCGACAGGGGCCCACCAGCCATTATGGGCTGGGCGCCCCCGATCAGGGCGCGAGCAAGGGGTGCCATATGGCCGTTGGGCCATATGGACGAGATCAATCTAACAATTATCAAACAAACACATAGGTTCAATAGATTACAGTCCATAATTCGGCCCACTTCAGGTTTTTTTCCTCCTTAGCGGGCTAAATAGCAGTCCATTTAGCGGATTTAGCGGGCTAAATCTGGCTAATAGCGGCAAACACTATTTAGCGCTAAAATTGAATTCTCTTAGCCCTTAGCCTTCCCAAAGGCTAAATCCGGCTATAGCGGTGGCTATAGCCGGCTATTTGAAACCTTGGTGTTGACCGGAAATTCTACGAAGCATATATTTTATTATTCTGACATGATAGGACCGTATAAGACAAAAAAAGATGATGATGATTCCTTAGTTAAATAACCTCAGCATTTGGAACAAGTCGAAGAATCTGGTCTGCCACCCTGCACCCATTAAGACTTCGAACAGTTGCTTCATCGACATCACAAAGCACAGATCCTTGAGAGATGTCAAAATCCTGCAGCAATACATTAAGAATTAATGTACCTCTTTAACAACATTGTACGTGCGCGCTCGTGAGAGAGAGCGAGATCCCAAGTTAACTTGCATCATGAATTATCTATACTGTTTACGACAGCAAAAGAGGGGGGGGGGGGGGGGGGGGAGCTCGGGTCAAATAAAATGTTGAAGTGTTGCATTAGAGGCTGTACAATCTGTCTCTCATCACCTTGAGACTGTTACCAAATGATTGCCATCTAAGTTAAAGTAAAAATTATAAATCTCCTTCAACGGCACTTTCACAATGGCAGCCTTACATGATCAAAACTTTAGGTGATATAACAATTTTTTAAAAAGGTTTTTTTTATAATTGCCCAAAACCAATTGCGTTGTGCGACCATTAAAGGCCATAAAAGTGTGGAAGGGAACTAACAAAAGATAGCTTGAGCAGTCAAAAACACCACCTCAAGTGCATGGTATAATCGGTATGCGGATATTTATGTAACAATAATAGAGTTACGACTTACAAGTGTAACACAAACATTTGAGAGTACACACAATTACACAAATATTCTATGAATTGCAAACTTACTGGTGGTATTACTGAAAGAGATACACTGGCATAGAGAAGGTCAATTGGTATCCCACGAAACTTCAATTTCATAACAGGTACGTGCGCATCAGCTACAGATTGCAGCTCAGTCACTTCTTCCATTTCTGCTAACATGCTACATGCCATGTAGTGTGACAAAGAAATCCTCCTGCAGAAATAGTAATATTAGCATCCGTCATGAAGACCTATGTAATCCATAGAGTGTAAGCAACAAAAAGAAGACTTCATCTCTCGGTTCACGTATGAAGGCCCAACACATAGGGTATCAATATCTGCTCCAGGCCCATGAACCTAACAAAGAAGCTATTTCAAAGCACCCAATGGCAAATTGACCTACTAGGAAAGTATTTACTATGAAAAGAAATCATACTGTAACAACAGCTTAACAAAATAGTTCGTAAAAGAACACAAAATCGAGAAAACCATGCTTTTATTGTCTTACATAAAATACTGTTATGTTATTTGAAAGGTGCACGAACAGACCTGCTAAACAGGAAGTGCTGGCAAATAACCCACTACATTGTAGAACCCCTTGTTCCTGTAAGTTACCACTGATAAACAGAAATGCCACCCATCTAGATTTTGGCAGTTTAATAATAGGGAAAATTGCTCTCATAGTACTCCTTTTTTCTGACTTTGCAAACGTACCACTCAAACATCCCATCTTGCTGAAGTAGCACTATCTAACACTTCGGGCGATTTTGACCCTCCCACCTTCTCTGGTGAGAAGCCTCCAAAGCCGGCAGCAAAGTCCCTGTATTCTCCTTCTCATGCAGTCGTGCTCCTTCCCCTTCGCACAGGAGCTTGCCGCTGGCTTGGGGCATGCTGCCACCATTCCTCCCCCATTCACCTCCCCCAAATCATCTTGTTTCTCTCTCTGATTCGAACCCAGCTGCAGAGATTGAGCAACCAATCCTCCCCACTGCAGCCATTGAGCAATGGAGGGTGATGCAAAGATGGAACCAGGGACGATCTGCAGCAGACACGTCGCTTTGGATGCCTCACTACAAGCAATCGACAGGCGGCAAATCTGCCTTGCACTCTGTGCTAGCAGATGGTGCTGCACCCTTCTCCTGGATGTGATTCACGGTGAGGGAGCTGTGGGGAGTAGGGGAGCTTGGATAACCAGGTGCCAGGTGGTGTAGGTGGGGATGGAGACGACCTACGACACATGGAGGGGAGGGAGGGGATTTCCATGGCCTCAAGGAGGGAGGATCGGAGGCGGTGGGTGGTGTTAGTAATCCTGTGTATGTTAGCTAATAATATCTAATTATGTATGCATGTAAAAGCTGCTTAGCAGTGCAAGTAACGGTATGCATGTGCTGCTTAATGCATGTAATGGTGTTTATTTAGTGCATCTGTTAGTAGTAGTTAGAAGGTCATGTTTTGCATTATATAAGGAAGAAACGCTGCAGTTTTCAGCAGTGAGAAGAATGCATAGAAGTATGCACGTCTCATCTCCAGCTCTCCATTTTGGTTGTTCATTTGTGATTCTGGAGTTCATCCAACCAAGCGTTCATATGTGTGCTTGAGCAATTTGTGAGGGTTTTGATCCAACATTTGGTATCAGAGCCTGATGAATGCCCAAAATAATGCCGAGAAGTATGGAGATCGTCGACCCGGAGACGTCAGCATCAGCAGGCGCACCGACGAAGGAGAGTTCCGCGGTGGCGCTTCACTATCCTGTGCTCACAAGGAGCAACTACGCGATGTGGGCGATAAAGATGAAGGTATTCATGAAGGCCCAAGGCGTATGGGACGCCATCGAGCTCGGCGACGCTGACACACGCAAGGACCAGATGGCGTTGGCGGCCATCTACCAAGATATTCCTGAAGACATGCTCTTCCTGTTGGCTGAAAAAGAGACAGTCAAAGCCGCGTGGGAGGCGTTGAAGACCATGCACATGGGAGCCGAGCGCGTGAGGGAAGCTAAGGTACAGACCTTCAAATTCGAGTTTGAAGTGCTGCGTATGACGGGGTTGGAGACGATCGATGACTTCGCCATCCGGTTGACAACAATTGTCAACAAAATCAGAGGGCTCGGTGACAAGATGGAGGAGAGCTACGCGGTAAGAAAATTTCTTAGTGAAGTTCCCGCCAAGTTTCTACCGGTAGTCTCCCCAATCGAGCAGTTTGGTGACCTTAAGACAATGACAATCGAAGAGTTGATCAGCCGCTTAAAGGCATATGAAGAACGTTGGGCATCTCATGCTATAGGTGTAGGGGATCAGCACCTACTATTGACAAGGAGCGAGTGGGAGGCCCGATCCAAGAAGAGTTATGGCTTCAGCAAGAAGAAGAGCGTCTTTGACAAGGTGAAGGTACGTTGCTACAACTGCCAGGACTACGGACATTTTGAAAGGGAGTGCCGCGAGCCGAAGAAGGAGATGGCTCTTCTTGCTTCAGTGGGTGCAGAGGACGAGCCAGCGCTGCTTTAAATCCAACAAGAAGTCTTTATTTTTTATTTGGTGCAATTTAGTTGAGTTCATGTACGAGTATTAGTGCACGATTGCATTTTGAGTCATTTGGCATAATAGGTGTGTTGCATGTGTCACATATTTGGTCGTGCACATAGGAGGTGTGTTACATACGTGCGCATAGTCGTATCATGCTCGTGCACGTAGATGTGTCAGTGCATGATGTAATGTGTGTGAGTTCTTGTAGGTATGTTCAAGTTCTCATGTGTGTATGCTCTGATGAGAGTCTCCGTCGCCGTCAAGTTGTGTCGTCAGCAAAAGACAATTGGAGCTGAAGAAGAAGTCAAAGTCGTCGGTAAGGTGTGTCACTGGCGGCATGGTCAACAAGAAGAAGGCAAAACTCCTTAGAGATGCGTCAGGAGATGGGACTTCATCTTGTGAGGCCAAGTATATTGAGGCGTCTGAAATTAACTGAACAACAAGCTCTGATTGGCGTCAAGGACGTGCACAGGGATTAGGGGTGATTGTTAGTAACCCTGTGCATGTTAGCTAATAATATCTAATTATGCATGCATGTAAAAACTACTTGGCAGTGCAAGTAACGGCATGTATGTGCTGCTTAATGCATGTAATGGCATTTATTTAGTACATCTGTTACTACTAGTTAGAAGATCATGTTTTGCATTATATAAGGAAGAAACGTTGTAGTTTTCAGCAGTGAGAAGAATGCACAGAAGTATGCACGTCTCATCTCCAGCTCTCCATTTTGGTTGTTCATTTGTGATTCTGGAGTTCATCCAACCGAGCGTTCATATGTGTGTTTGAGCTATTGTGAAGCCAAGGCCAAGGCGAATAAGAGGAAGTGAGCCGAAGAGGGGAGAGGAGGTAGGGATAAAAATGTCCTTAGTGCTACTGAGGCAAACTTTGTCCATTATTGAGAGCAATTGGAGAAAGATGGGAAATTTGAGTGGTATGTATGCAAAACTAGTGCTATGAGAGCAATTTTCCCATAATAATATGCGTTAGGTTGCTATCTGTGCTGCACATGATTGGAAATGAATCTCAGCAAGTTAAGAGATTATTATTGCACTTAAATACAATATTTCAGAATATTATTTAAAAAAGATGGAAAACCTTAAACCTCATCAACTGTACCAATCCTCTCTGGAAACCAGGAATTGCCAGCTGTCAGGTTTCCTTGCAGCAAGGGACCTCCATCAACCAGGCAGTCTGTTCCAGTACCAGATTGCAAAACGTACTAAAATAATCCATAACGCACAAACCAACATGCCTCGTCACCTCCAAATTTCTTCTATTCGATTCTTGTCTCAATGACAATTCTAAGTGATTGTTTGATTCTGGTATATCGTCTAATCATCAATTCAATAAAAAGTATGGACTTGAAAGTAGTTACTACTTACTAGTTCTAAAACAGCAAACTAAGGTCTGTTCTTCTACTAAGACAAAACACGAAACCAAGTCTCTACAATGCACTTCCACAGTTCCACTATTGAATAAAAGGAGAGGTGAAGGTGCAGAAATGTATCCATGAGGACTAAAGACTGTGGGCAATTTTAGGTGATATTGATTTGGTGGTGCTTGATTTACATTGCTAAGATATATCAGGAAGATCAATGAATTGTGCAATTTCATTGGCCTGAAATAAGTGATACAAGAAAAAAAAACACAAAAAGAAGCAGTTACCCCCAATCGGTAAGATCCAAAAGTGAAAAGGGACTGCATTTTCCACTTCAACCATTTGCTCAGCATATCCTTTCTGACTAGTTAACTGCTTCACCCATCCCTTGACTATCTGCAAACTCGATAAAAAGCACAGGTTACATTAAACTGCAGGCACGGGAAAAGACCAGATAAAACACAACAAAAAAGGAGTAGTATTTCTAAGAAAAGAAAAATGGAAACAGAAATTGAGTTAATCTGCATTCTCATGTGCAAGTAGTGAAAAGACATACTCCACAGTCCACACCAAAAATCCTGTGAATATAGTGACCAGAGGAAGCATTAGCAACTGGCAGATCATAGCTATAAACACGGTTATGCAAGGCAAATCTTTTCGATTAAAAATGCTGGAACAGCAACCACACAAGCACATGTACCCAATGCTGGAACAGCAACCACACAAGCACATGTACCCAATGCTACCGCAGCAAAACCTGGCAAGACAGTATACAAAGCCCAACTAGTAAGTAGAGTTCAAAAAAAGAGCCCAACTAGTAAGTATATATTGCCCCCTTCTAAGGGCATGTTATTTAAGTCATTTGGGCATGTTCTTTTTGGCTGCGGCTTGTGACTTTTAAGCTGTTTATACAAGAGATTACAGAGTAACAGAAATTCACGTGCGGTTTTTGCCAATATAAATGAAGTCAGTAAAGTATGTAGTACAATTAATTAGTAGACCCTATTTTGAAAAAAATACTCCGTTTAAAAGCTAGTTACTGTAGAAAAGCTGAAAAGCAGCTTTTAGAAGCTGAAAAGAACATGACCAAAAGCCGGCAGCTTTTGGGCCTGTTCTTTTTTGCTGCGGCTTGTGACTTTTGGGCTGTTTGTATGGGAGGTTAAAGAGTAATAGAAACTCACATGTGGTTTTTGCCAATATAAATGAAGTCAGTAAAGTATTTATTACAATTAACTAGTAGACCCTATCTTGAAAAAATATTCCGTTTAAAAGCTAGTTATTGTAGAAAAGCCGAAAAGCAGCTTTTAGAAGCTGAAAAGAACAGGCCCTTTGGCTTTTGTTACAGTACCTAACTTTCAAACGGAATATTTTTTTAAGACGGGGTCTATAAGTTAAACGATCTACACATTAAAAGTCCAACATCTGTACCAGCCAAAATCGCAAGTGAGTATCTGTCTCTCCGTAATCTGTACCATAAACAACCAAAATTCAAAAATTTCAGCCAAAAATTATAAACCGCAGCCAAAAAGAACAGGCCTAAGCTCACCTCCTAACTTTCATAGTATCTTAGATATCGTCAAGTTCAGCTGGGCTAAGAAGTAACTGGTAGCTATTTGTAGAAAGTAAGACAGGAAGTAAGGAATTCCCAGATCAATCTCCCGTAGCACCTCCTCCCGTTTCGCGGACTCCTCCTCCCCCTCGTAAAGGCCCGCTTCAACCAAGAACTGCAATCAAGTTTCCGGCGACGCAAAAACAGCAGCATCACTATGCAATCCAGTCATGTCAACAGTTTGGATGGAAGCTTCGCTGGCGGCAGCGCATCGAGATCATTAGACGTCCCGACTCTCTCCTGTATTAAAACAGACCGCAAATTTTCTCTCTTTTTTTTCTTAGAGAACAAACTCCAACACAAATTCTGCAAAAAGAGTATGCTGTGTTCGAAAAAAAAAGAACCTAAAATTCGACAGATTTTTGGGAGAATCCGAAAGAGGCTTGGTTATTCATATCTAGTTTTTGTGAGAGTTTGCCGTACCATGTCACGAGGAGCAACCCATATATTCGTACCCATATATTTACCAGCATCGGATTCGGAAGTCCGTTTGTATTAGAACTTAGAAGTGACAACCATCACGGGTGACTAGGTATGAGATGTCAAGGTAGTATAGTACTACGGTCGGTCCGGCTCATTTGGTCTTTTTTTAATGATTTATGATTATTTTTTATTGTTTAGTACGGTTGCTATTTTATTTTATATTGTAGCTGCGGATGATTTTTGACGTAATTAAATTTTAAAAAATTAAATATAGAAAAAACATATTAGCACATAACAAACAATACAAAGAAATACGAAAAAAAGACAAAAAAGCCCTTAAAAATTAAAAAACCAAAAAAAAGATGAAAATAAAAAACTAAAAGCTAAAGCCCAAAAGAGAGTAATTTTATGTGGTGTGAATCTTGACTAACATTGATCGCATTTATAGCGTGCAATACGATAGTCAACCATGATGAACGGCAATTGCTTAGGCATGCTCTAAAATTTGGTGTTTTGGCTTTTTTTGGTATTTTTTTCTTTATTCATTTATATTGTCCTAAAAGATTTAGTGGTGCTTTTAAATTTTTTTCTTTTTTTTAACTTACAAAAACTAACTGTTGTTATAGTAAAAAAGGCTACACAAAAAGCCAACAGTCAGGAATTTTAGCTCTTCAGAACAGGTCCTAAACTATTTTCTCTTGAACAAACAAATAGGACGGTTTCTTTGTCGGCTTTTAGAAACGGTTTATCAAAATAACCTTTTTAAAGTATCAGTATTCGGTTCGTTCGTACAAACATTTGTCCTAGCGTCAAAAGGCATCAGTCACAATCGGGAAAAAAATGACCAATAACATCACGTTACATGTGATTTTGTCTATGTTGACCCGCCGCCGAAAGGCAATTGTAAGCCTGGCTGCTTGATTTTTTGGCCCTGTTTGGATACGTTTATCTGAGAATCGATTTTAATTTGATCAAGATTTTCTGATAAGTCGCGATCTGAAGAATCTGCGATCTGAATAATCTGAATAATCCTGATGGGGCTTGCGGTACAGGATTTTGGATTCTCAGTGCAAATGCTGATTTTTTCCACCGCGGCGGTTGAAAGAATCGAAAAATAATCAAAACGTTTGGGTGGGATTCCCGCTTAATTCTACCGAGAATCGGATTTTAAGCGTATCCAAACAGGGCCATTTGTCTATTGATCCGCCGCGGAAAGGATATCATAAGCCCGGCTGCTTGCACATATGAATATGTGTGAGCTTAGGGACCAATGTGAATATGTGCCAGCGGAAAAGGAGAATTTGACGGCCTCGCTCGCCAATCGACGAGGAATTTGCCGAAGAGTAGCAGTAGAACCGCAAGAGCGAGCGAGAGGGCCAGCAGCTTGTCTAGAGGAGCACGGTGGGAGGCGAAGCCATGGCCGCCAGGAACTTCCCGATCCGATCCCCCAGGGAGGAGGAATCCAACGCCGCCGTCCAAGGTGACCACACCAAAACCCTCCCCCGTTCCGGCTCCACCACCGGCCATCCGGACACCGAGGAGGCAGACGCCGACTTCTTTGGCCCAGCTAGTTAGATAAGATAGATTTCTTGTTCTCGCGCATGGGGCTATGGGAGGTGGAAATGGGGCTCGTGTCAGTCGAGATGCCTTGACGCGTCGAGATAGACTTTGGGATCTCGTTGCGGAGCGGAAGATGGTTTCTTGATGGCGTTCTGATCCGCCGATGGGATGCCTTTTCTTCTCCTCTGTGCTAAGATTATATGTTCATTTGTATCCAGCTCTTGATATGTTGTTCCTTGTTAATTTATTATGTTCCATGGATGCTTCCCTTTCTCATGTCTTAACATAACCCGCTCGTGAAGCTGTTAGGCAGTGGCGTGTATCTAGTATCGACTGAGAAGAGATGCAAGGGTTTATAAGGGATCTGGTGGAATAGCTGCCGAGCTCCGATTGTGCAATTTATGCGTGTGATGTTAATTTCTTGAGTTTTCTTGTCACAGAGGCCGTCCTGTTGGGATTGAAGAACGCTGCAATTTCTGGTACAGTGGTTGCAGTTCCCACGGTGCGTAGTTGTTTCTCCTCTTGCAATAGTATGCAGTTTTGTGCAACTTTTCCCTACAATATCCATATCTATGCTGGTTATGCGGTTACCTTGGGAAAATGTTTAGCGCCATTTTGGTATGCGCACCGTTCAAAATAGCCATCTTCATCAAGTTTCGGTATTTCATTTTAAGAATTTAGAATCAGAAATGAACTTCAAATGACTATTACGGACTAGTTACCATGTAGTTCGATTTTTGGCCATTTATCGGAACATGGAATAATTTGAATCATGTGCTTGCATATATTCTGACTTTTGTTAAAATTTGTTCTGGTGCAGTTGGTTGGCTGCCGTGTCCTTCCGTGGGCTAAGGCTAATCTCAACTACACCGCACAAGCACTCATCATATCAGCAGGTACTATACTACTGAAAACCACATTGCTGATCTAATATAGTTGTTATGACTGAAGCCTAATGTCATATAGTGCCAACATCATGTGGAACTTAATTTGCTGGTAGGTTGAACAATGGGATAAATCTAATGGAGCTTTTGTGATTGTTTCAGTGGGTAATTGAATTACAACTCTCGTTTGGTGAAGATTACTTGTACTGTTTTACAAGATAGAGCTACACTATGAAAATATGTAAATAACACAAACTGGTGATTATTTCCTAGGACATGCAAGAATTTTCACCTTTATAAATGTAAACACCTAAACAACTTATTTAGCTAAGGGTTGATTGCGTTACAGTGACACTTAACTGTCAGGTTTTGGGCGAAATGAAGGGGTTTTTCAAATATCAAAAAATGAAAATGCCACAAATAAATCTGTATCACTTTGGCTCAAGGTCTTCTACTAAGAAAGTCTCTTTCCATCTTGTTATTTCACCTGCAACAATATCTTATTATCCCCTTACTTAGTTACCTGCGAGGCTATACTTGGGGTAACTTCTTGTATTACCTGGTCCCTGGTTCACAAACATTGCGACCCTTTAGTAATTTCATAATTTGCAACTCTGATTCTTTATGATTGGCATACACCTTTTCTTTGTCAACTTTTTTCACCGATTTATGCCCTTCTGCAGCTCTGGTTTGCTGATTATCTTTCCAATTCTTTGTCCTTTTTCTATCTTACAATTATTGTTGAATACTGTTTCCTGTTTGTGTCTATAATTATATCTACCCAGGATTGGAGCAACTTTATATTCTTTTAGAATGTCTCACCAAATATTGAGATGGAACATGTCATGTAGATGTAGAACATAACATTCTTGATCAGCAGAAAGCATTCTACTATTTTTTATGGCTGGTTCTTTAACACCCACAATACAAACAAAAAGGGAGGGATTTAACCCTTTTTCTTGTGTTAAGCTTTTATCTTTGGAATGACCTTGTGAAGATATTTTATTTGCTATAATGTCGTTAACTTATGCTGGCAAGTGACAAGTAAGATGGATGAAATATCTCTAATTGTAAAGGAAATCTGTGAAATGACATTTCACCTTGAATAGGCTCATCAGATTTTAGGGTAGCAAGCACATCGCTTTAGTCCAGACCAAGATGCAGCATGGATCGTTCTACTTAGAGTTGACAATAAATGCAACACGTTCATTCTATATGTCTGGAGGTTATTGTTTATCAAACGTCCTCTGTCTCTTAATGGATTCAAACTCTGTTTGACAAGTGAAGTAATTGAACAAGTATCAATTACCATCTTACATCTTTCTGTTTGTACTAATTATTCCTTTATTTTAAAGTGCACATTTCAAATCACTGCAACCTCAGCATTTTTTTTTGCTTGATTTATGTCTGTTTATGGCACTGAATGATCTCAGCCATTGCAATGAGCTTAGTAGCATTTGCTGGCAAGGATTCTCACAATAGAAGGTGACATTGTACTTGTAGTTTACATTGACACGTAACTATGAAAGATTGTTGACTATCTGTAATTCAAAAGGCAATTATTACTTATTTGTCATGCATATGCTACACAAAATTGAGCGGAAGAACACTACTTTTAAAACGATTTTCCTGTTTCTTTGACAGCCTGTGTCGCTGGCTTCTTCATCACCGCTGATAAAACCATTCTACGGAATGCAAGACAAAACACCATCGGGAAGATTGACAAGTCTACCTGATCTGGAGCCGTACAGATGAGATGCTGCACCGATCCTCCAATCGCGGCCAAGGTTGATGGGAATGGCGGGAACTCCTCCCCTCTTGTTCCATCCATGGATGGTGTTATGCAACAAACCGGCAATTTTCCGTTTTAAGCTATTTCGAACCTATCCTCGCAGCGTAAATTAAAGACCAAAGAGCTGTTGCCTGCTGGACTATTGTATCCATTTTGCTCCCAATTTGAAGTGGAATAAAAGATGGGAATTTTCCTTGTGCACATGTGAACTATGATGCGGTGTAATGTGGAGTAGGAAGCGCTCCGTCAAGTAGGCCCTTCATCTGATGATCCGATTCTGCTGATTACGTTGTGCGTTTGTGCCCCAGTTCATCAGTATGTCCTGCTCATTGCTTCCTTTGTACTCTGGTCACCAAAAAGGCAGTACTTTACTGTGCTTTGAGACGCCAATCACCTTCATGATAGATAGATACATAGGGGATCCAGCATGTGGTGATTTTTATGTGAATTCAATTCAACCTGTCCGTTAGATCAGCTGTGGTGTAGCGAGCTATCGCGTACGTTTTGGACCGTCCGATCAAAGTGATGGACGGTTTTAGATCATCGTCAGCGTTAAACCATGCAGTTTGCAAAGTCATCGTCTCCGCCTCCTGCACGTTCGCCAAATTCTACATGGATATTATATGTTGCCTTGCTGGCTTGTGCATTTTCGTATATATGCTTGTCGCTACGTCCAGGGGACACGCTGCCTCATGGTTTCCCGCGCGTCGGCAGCGGCGATGAGCACGGGGGAGAGACTTGCGGAGCTGACGAGCGTCGCTGCGGAGCGGTGCGGCGGCGACGACGGCGAGCTCCGGCGGCTGCTGGCGAGAACGGCCACCCTCCGTCTGCTACGAGTGGTTCGACCCCACCCCCTGCATCAAGAGAGACCCCACCCCCCTGCATCAAGAGAGACCGCAGACGCACATCGCCGAGGTACATGCACCACCATGCGTGCACGAACTGGTTAGCTGCAAGGATCGATGGATGCGCAGCATGACGTGTTCTTGGCTTGAAATCTCCTTGCAGGCAATCGTGAGGACGATCAGCGTCAACAAGATGGTCAGGGTCGGCTGCAAGGTGAAGGTCTGGATGGCCGACTATGGACGGCAAGATGGCGGCGATGCGGCGAAGATCCGGGCCTACGGCCGTTACATGATCGAGATATGGAGGGCGGCCGGCATGGACATGGACATGGACATGGACAAGGTGGAGTTCTTGTGGTGGTCGGATGAGGTGAACCGCAGCGCAGGCGCGGTAGCCAGTACTGGTTGGTTGTCATGGACATTGCCAGAAGATACAGGCTCAGTAGGATAACAAGGTATAAATGAGCCTCCTTGCTCAGCCAGTTGCAGTGTTTCAGCCTTCAGGTTGATGGATCATGGCATTGTTTGTTTGTTGTTGATTATTATGCAGGTGCTGTCAGGTTGTGGAAGATGATGACCTGGACTATTGGTCTGAGGATTCAGATGAAGAGGAACAAGAAGATTCGCCACAATATGTACCAAGAGATGCTGAAACTGCTCCCTGTTTCAGGCATACTTTACACTTGCATGCAGTGTGCTGACATGTTATTCCTCGAGGTTGGTTTCTTGATTCTTCAATAGCAAATCAACGGTGTCTTAATAAGAGGAATTCAGGGAAAGAAAAGATGTGGTTTAAATAGGCATGCAAAGCTGTGGTACAGAACAGTCGGTTCTGAGGAAGCTAAATGTCTCAAAATAACGCAAGCGGTGAATTGACCTGCAACATCATTTTGCACTTTCAAATTTTGTTCTGAAGATACTACACAAATGTTTTGGGAAACGTACGTTTCTCACTCTGCTTTGGACTATGCATGCATGCAGTTTGACCACATTGGTTTGGAGACCTGTATAATCAATTCTGTCATGTCCGATCACCATATCCAACACAACGGAATGATATATATTTCTATTGAAACGATGCTTATTGTTGGTTTGACCTTTCTTATCTTTAACCTGAGTCAAACCCTTCTCCTTTCGTACTTGCAGGGTGGTATTTATCGCATGAACACGGATCATCAAGAGGCTGGCATGCTAGCTAGAGAGCAGTGGCGGATCCAGGAAAAATTTTAGGAGGGGCTGAACAAAAGCGATACAGCGACATAACTCCATTGTACTCCTCCTACACCATACATCCATAGCTAAAAATTTAGGGGGGCTCCAAGGGTTCGGTAGCGGTAGGGGGGCTTGAGCCCTCCCCCCCCCCCCCCCCCCCCCCCCCCCGGTGGATCCGCCCCTGCTAGAGAGTACTGCGACGGCATAAACAGGGAGAACAAACCAATCATTCTGTTGCACCGTATCCTTATAAAGACATTCTGTGTTGTTTCCATTTCTTCTGGAGATCCAATTTATCTCCTGTGACCTGTGGGTGCATGTGCTTGTGTTTTGTTGCATGGAGTTTGAATGGCTCGTTGCATGCTAAAAGATGCCATATGTATGTGTATCCTTAACTTGAAGATTCAGATGTGCTCCCTAATTTACTACACCCTGATAGGGAGGAGGTGAACCATCCAGGATGGGCTATTTTCATGGATGATATCGGGGTACGCAATCCTTTTGCAATAGCGCACGTTTAGCATTTTTAGTGCCAGTTTGGTCTCTTGCAGTCAGTCTGTTATAACCTACTTTCATAGAGACATAGAATGCTATATACTTTCTACAGAGAACACACACATTCATGGAGCAATCTCTAGCTACTCAAACTGGGGACAAATTGGGCTGCTTAATGGCCAAGTTTTTGTTTTGTTGCAGGAACAGGTATTGTTCAAACTAAGACAAGCTAAATGTCCTCCGAAAGCAGTGGAAGGTCTGGAGTACGTCAAACACATTGTCTTCCCTTGTCTTGGAAAATTCAAGGTGGCTCGGAAGGAAGAAGACAGTGGTAGCAAGTAATTTTCTTTTTCTATCGCTACCAAACTAAAACACATTATTTTCTGGTTGTTCTTGTCCGAATGTTAGTTTTTGCATAATTAATTAATAGGATGTATGATTATTGTCTGGCAAACACAGCTGAATAAATTCTAACATGGAAATAATTATATGCAAATGAAGCTACTAGGCTGCAAACTGTTGTTTATATTCCATGAGTTCACCACAAGTTTCATCTCTTTACAGGAGCATGGAAGAGCTTGTTGCTGATTATGCGAGTGGTGCTCTGCATCCTACTGATGTGAGGAATGCCCTTGCGTTAGCAATAGGCACTATATTGCAGGTAATTTTCCCCTTTTTATTCATTTGTCACCAAAACCATGGTGAATTGCATGTCGTACTGGCTTTGCTAAGGCTAAATGTTACAAACATTGCAAGCCAAGTGAAAAATTATAGTCACAGAACATTTCTCTCTTTACTAACACGAGTATAATTTCTTAAACACGGATCCTTTCTCAGTTATTATTATTGTTTACCTGTAAATTTGACAAGTTATTGATGTTGGACAACTAAACTGTGCTCAATTTATTTCCACTATGTTCTCGTTCAAAATACCGTCTCTTGTTCTTGACAATGTTGGTCTTACCAAACTCCTTGTTTGAAGCCTATTCAATGGCGATTTAGAAGCAGCACGGAAGCCAATGATCTATGGAAAGCGATAAGAATGCTAGCTACCTAGGACCTTATGGTACGTTTTAATTTAGACTGACGACTGTTGCATCACGTAAACAAAGTTGAACTCCTTTACATGTATATGTATTGTTAGAACGCTAAAATAGGTCTCCATTGTTGAGATCATTTAGAACTTTGATCAAAGCTAGCTATTGAGTCCGTGCATGTGCTGCTAGCTGTTTTCATGTTCATCTTGGAAGGCAATATGGGGTGATCTGATCTTCACAGTGGCGACTAAGATAACAATGATAATAACTCAAACAAATCAACGTGATTGATAAATAAGGTGAGAACACCTCAACCATAATCATACCACAACCTTCACGAAGGTAAGTTGAAGAAGAAACACGATTTAATAAAAGAAGTAAACTAGTGTTAAGCACAAAGTTACAACCACCACAATCATACCATAAGCTTCACAAGAATCCAATCCACAGAGCCAATTAGGGAGATGGTGCACAGACTAGCTGCCCTCGATCGGGCAGTTTCTATGACCTCACAAGGAAGTCGCAATAGCACATATGTGGGTAGAAAGATTGGCACAACACATGCTACCCACAGCCATGGTGATAAAGCCTGCAAGTATTCACTCCATTGAATGTGTATATCATTCATCGAAATTAAGCACTAGTTACATGATGTTGTGCTCTCCTATTTATAATTACAAAAGACTCATTTGCAATCTCATCATGAGTTGTAGAAATATCTTTACGACTCATAGTAGGTTATTTACAACTAGAGTTGCAATTAAATTTAAGTTGTGAAAGTCAATTTTACAACTCATTTCTTTTTTATCAAGAAAGTAGTTGTAAAATTCAACTGTACTGCACATTACTTCTAAGATGATGATCTAAACGGTGATATCAGCTTTGATGATGATATATGCGATGACCTTGTATGTTTGCTAACATAAGTAATGACCTCATATATAGATTGAAAATGACCTCGTCGCATTTTACGCTACCTGCGGTCGCGCCCGCGACGCGCGCAGGGTGTTTGAAGAAATGCCCGTCCGAGACGTCGTCTCGTGGAACTCCCTCGTCTCGGCATTCTTGGCCAACGGGATGTTCGACGACGCAGGCAGGCATTGGTAAGTATTATGAAGGACTAGGGCCTCGAGCCATCGGAGTTTGTGAACTCCGTCGCGTAAGCGTTCTTCGGCATGGAGAATGGCAACCAGGAGCTCAAGAACGACCTCAAGGTCCTCTTCATCAGCTCCGAGTTCCAGTTGGTTGCGGCCGGAAGCAAGAAGGCGGTGGTGATCCACGTGCCGTTCAGGCTCCGTAAGGCGTTCAGGAAGATTTGTGCCAGACCCTTCCGTTGTATTGCTGTAGGTTTGATCTGTGGCTCATGTCCCTGGATCTGCTCAGTGGTGGCGCTTAGACGTCGCTTAGTGGTCTCTGCAGTGGCGGACGTTGCAGGAAGCAGCTCGTCGTAGAGTTCAAGGGTGGCTATGCCATTGCCTTGAGGCGGGTAGGGCCCCGGAGTGTTGGTGGCGGTCTTTTTTGTGTGTGGGTAGTACGTGGGGTGCTGTGGAGGTGCTGGCGAAAGCCTTGCCGGTGTTCTTACCGGTCTCGACATCAATGACGCCTTCGGGCGCCATTTTCCTTCCTGGAGGTGTGTCGTGGCACTACATAGCTCTCATGTGTACTGATCTCCAGGTGAAAGCCTTGCCTCGGTGAGGCGGGCGGCGTCGGTGACTCTCGTCGCCTTCTTGGAGACGTTGCCTCGGAGGTCTATCTTCACGCAAAGCAGACCGAAGTTTGAGTGGCTCGGGCGGATGAGGTTAAGGGCTTGGTTGTAAGCAAGGACAGAGCAAAAGTGCTGAAGTTTAACCTTTTTAGTTCTTTTCGTAGTCCTTAAGTTATCTTTCATGTTGTTTTATGTACCTCAGTTTTGAGGCTTTGAGCCTAAGAGCTCGTGTAACTTTTGGCTGTGTAACTTTTGGCTGTGTATATCCTTCGTGGATATAGAGGCCGGATTTTATATCCTTTATCTAAAAAAAAGATTGAAATATACAATGACACCATATACTTAATAACTACGTCCATATTACTCTTGCATACTCTTGAATTCACTTGACGAGAATTACCTTCTATTTCGCAGGAACGTGGCAAACGCCCAGGATATACCTGGTGGAAATCCAAAAGGAGCACTAGCATCTTTTTTTCTTAGTACTAGTTGAGTGCACGTGCGTTGCTACGGAACAAAAACATTCAACAGACATTAATATGTAGGGGAAACATATGTCTGACAATTCGTGGAATATTAACAAAGGAAAACATTTGGTGATGGACCGATTTTTAAGAAACGAAAAAAAACATTGTTGTAGCCTCCCAATTTTTTTTATTAAAAGAAGATAGAGCTAAGTCATCAATTCAGTATGTCCATCCTAACTCTTTTAACATGTATGCCTTGCTCTGAAAATGCCAGTTCACAGCATACTCCAAAAGAAACAAAACAAATATAGATAGCAACAACAACAGCATCAAAAGAGTCAATGGAACTGGAGGTGCTCAGCATATTATGATACAAATAAACATTATATTATCATCATACGTAGCAATATTCGCTTAACAAGAAGTTGTCATTGCCAATACTGAGATTCTTAGTACTTGAGTGTATGTGTATACGCATGCATGTGTGAGAGCAGTATATTGCCTCCCACATAAACCAATGGAGAGAGAGGCAATCCTTGTAAAAGTACTCAGATTTGATAGAATCATCATAGTAGCCTTCAGTTCCTGTGTGTGGCTACGACCATGGGTTACGACCATGAGCTACGACCACTGGTTACGACCGCAGTGTTTGACTACTGGCTACGACACTGGCTACGACCACAATCCTCGACTACTCGCTACAACCACAGTCTTCGACCACTATCTACGACCACAGTCTTCGACCACTGGTTATAACAACCGTCTTTGACCACTAGCTACGACCACTGTCTTCGACCATTGGCTACGACCACAGCACCTCGACTGCATCTTTGACCACATAGGTCTTCTAGCACCGAGGTCAATTGTAGCTACGACAATCGACCGTCGACCACTGTAGCTACGACCACAACGTACGACCACAGGCTACAACCACTGTAGCTACGACCACAGCGTACGACCACGGGCTACGACTGCAGTGTTCGACCACTGGCCACGACCACCATCTACGACCACGGGCTACGACCACTGGCTACGACCACAGTCTTCGATCACTCGCTACGACCACAGTTTTCAACCACTGGCTATGACCACAATTTTCAACCACTGACTACGACAATCGTCTTCGACCACTGGCAACGACCACAACACCTCGACTGCATCTCCAACCACAAAGGTCTTCTAGCATCGAGGCCGATTATAGCTACGACAATCGACCGTCGACCACTGTAGCTACGACCATAGTGTATGACCACTGTCTATGACCACAGCGTACGACCACGGGTTACGACCACTAGCTACGACCATTGTAGCTACGACCACTGGCTATGACCACGGGCTACGACCACGAGCTACGACCGCAGTTTTCGACCATTGGCCACGACCACCATCTACGACCACTGGCTCCAACCACAGGTTACAGCCACTATCTTTGACCACTGGCTACGACCACATCACCTCGACTGCATCTCCGACCACACAGGTCTTCTAAAACTGAGGTCGACTGTAGCTACAACAATCGACCGTCGACCACTGTAGCTATGACCACTAGCTTCGACCATAGGCTATGACCATGAGATATGACAACTGGGTATGACCACAGTGTTTGTCCACTAGCTACAACCACGGGTTACGACCATGAACTACGACTACTGGCTACGACCACCGTCTTCGACCATAGGCTCCAACTACATGCTACGACCACGAGCTACAACCACCAGCTACGACCACGAGCTACAACCACCAGCTACGACCACGCGCTACGACTGCAGTGTTCGACCACTCGCTACGAGCACAGGCTACGATCACCATCTACAACCATTGGCTATGACCACAGGCTATGATCACCATCTACAACCATTGGCTACGACCACAGGCTACGATCACCATCTACAACCATTGGCTACGACCACAGGGTACGACCATAGGCTACGACCACTGTCTTCGACCACTCGCTACGACCACAGTCTTCGATCACTCGCTAGGACCACAATCTTCGACCACTGGCTATGACCATTGTCTTTGACCACTGGCTACGACAACAGGCTACAACTATAGTCTTCGACCACTGGCTACGACAACCATCTTCGAGCACTGGCTACGACCATGGGCTACAACCACAGGCTACGACCACTGGCTTCAACCACAGGCTACCACATGTTATGTCAACCTGACATTGCCGCTTGGGGCTTTGCCTCGCAGTCGCATCAAGGTTGCGGAGAAAAAGAGGAGATTCTACACAGGAACGCAGCACGCGAGTAGCGGAGAGATTGCGATAAATCTTCAATCCATAGATCGAGTGGGCATGGTATGTACCTGTATAGGACGATCAACGCATAGGGCATTCAGGTGCCCGACCACGAGAAAGATCCTGATGAGCCACCATATCCATCTCGGCAAATGCCGCCACGACTGGCGCCGAAACTCCGGTGCTTGCCTCTGCATCTCGCCGCCCCGCGCCCTTCCTCGAAGTCTCCCCGAGCAGTCCAACCCAAGAACCCCACACACTCACCTCACCGCCAATGCGTCAAACCCTCCTCCAGCGCCGAGAACTCCACAAAGGCATCGCCTTTGTGGCGGATCCGAGGTCCGGACAGATCAAGGAACAATACCGCCCATCATAGCAGCCCGCCCCGCAGAGCCGACGGATTCGGCTCCCACCGCGGATCACTCCCGACCAGAGACGATAACAACCGCTTCAAAAACTACAGATACTGGGAGAGGCAAGAACGCTGGCGGGGAGGGGGTTGGTGAGATCTGGGAGGGGTAGGAAGCGGAATGCGATGAGGAGGGAGAGAGGTAAGAGAGAGAAAGGGTGAGAGATCTGAGAATGATGAGAGAGAGAGGGCGGAGAGTGGAGTAGAGATGGAGAGGGATAGTTTTCTAGTCGTGGGAAGCGGTTAGGCCGTTAGGGAGGAGCCTGCGTGCGTGGGAGAGAGCATCGTAAAGTCGGATGGCTATGGAGAGTTGAGGAAGAATGGTCAATTGTGGAGAGTTGAGGAAAAATGGACGGTTGTGGAGAGCTGAAAGAAGAACGGACCGACTACCATGAAGTCGTGTTTTTAAGTAGTAGAGATAGTTCATATCCTTGTATATGAAAAGCAAAGATTTCATATATATGTTTTTTTAAAAAAAAGGCATACCTTATTTGTAAGGTTTTGTTAGGCTTGCAACCTCTCCATCAGTTTGTCCCCTTTTTTCTTTTTGCATTTTTAAACAACATAGATCGGTTTTGACTATTGTAACCCAATAACGTACTGCCATCGGAAGTTCTCCTTGCAAAATAATTCAAGGGTGTATCTAGTCAATATTGCTACTTATCATGTACATGTTCCACCAACTCCGGTACCCTATTCACCAGAAATCATCCACGTTTACTGAAAAGCCCCAAAATTTAAAAATCCAAAAAATTTGTGAATTTTTGCCGGTTTTTGGGTGAATTTTGGAAACTTTCCTTTTCGGGAAAGTCTCCTCGTTTCCGCTTTCCCTTTTTGACCGGGCGCCTTCCTCCTTAGCTGGCGCCCTCCTCTTTTCCGCCTTCTCCGTTCCCCGGCCTCTCCCGCGCGGACGCCTCCTCCTCCCTCCGCTGGCGCCCGCTCCCTTGCCGCCTTCGCCTCGCGCACGCGCGGAGCGCTGCGCGCTGCGCCTCACGCCCGCCTCCCCTCGCGCGGACAGCGCCGCCCTCGGATTCGCCTCGCCCGCGCGCCGTCCCGACCATCGCGGTCCAAAACCGTGGGCGCTCCCGCGCCACGCGTCGCCGCCCTTCTGCGCCTGGCCCCACCTGGCAGCGGCCGCCCCCTCCCTCTCGCGTGCGCGGACGCCCTCCGCCCACAGCTCCCCGCTCCTGCCCCGCCGCGCTGTCCCGACCGCCGCAGAACCCTCGCGCCACGCGACGCCACTCCTCTGCGGCCGACCCCACCTGGCAGTCCCCGCCCGTCACTTCCCCGCGCGCGGACGCGCTCCCCTCCCATGCCGCAGCTCCACCCCCGCCCGTACTGTCACCTCGCCATTACGGCCGCTCAGCGCCTGGTCACCGCCCGTCTCGCGGAGGAGACGCTCCCCCGACCTGCTCCCATCATCTCCCTGTTGACCCCGGAGCTCGCCGTTGCCTTCACCCCGAAGGAGCCCCTCCCTCCGCCCGGGTATAAATACCCCCTTCCGGCTCCCTCCCTCTCCTTTGCTTCCCGAGCACCTCAGCCCCCCCCATTCGCCTCCTGCCACTCCCAGCCCCCTCCCAGAGCCGCCGATTGGAGCCCCGTTGCTCGAGGCTCCGCCGCCGGTCTCCCCTGCGCCGGTCACCCCTGGGAGCCAATCTCCCCCTTCCCTCCTTCTTTCTTCAATTGCATTCGGCCAAAGCACCTCCTCGGTGTACTGATCACGTTGGTGGACTTGTTTGGACAGGTGCCTGCCCGAGAAGCTCCAGCCCCGTTGCTCACCGCCGGCCGCAACCACCTCTCCGTGGCCAGCACGCTCCGAAGCTCCCCAGCTCCCACCGCCACCTCCAATGTAAGCCTCCAACTCCCCAGATGGTGTAGCCGCCCCCGATTGACCTCTCTCGCCGCCGGTGACCTCCCTCGCCTCCAAGCACCCGAACTACCCCCTTCTCTCCCCCGCACTCTCCACTGATCCTCTCAACTCCCAGCTGCCCAAAATGGACTCCCCTCACTCAGACCTACCCGATGGTACCCTCCTTTGCCGTCGAGAACCTTCGCCGTGGCCGGAGAGCGAGGGCGCCGCCGTCTCCGTCCCTCGGCTGCGCGCGTCCGGCTGGAGGTTGACGACGACGACGTGGCCTCCTCCCCTCCGTCGATCTCGTTCCGCGCCATTTAACGTCGGCCGTCCGATCCCCCGCATACCGCTTCGCCCCTCTGTTTTATCGTCGCCGTCGGATCATCTTAAACACCGCCCCCTCCCCTCCGTCGGATCTCCTCCCCGTACCCCTCACCCCGCCACATCTCCGCCACCCGCTTGAGCCACGCGTCGCTCATCCGAGCCGCGTGAGTGCGCGCGGGCGTGGGCCGAGCCGGCCTGCCCCGTCGCCGAGCGCGCGCGCGTCGCCGCGCGTTGGGCCGCGCTGGCCTTCGACCGCGCGGGCCGCACAGTGCCGGGCCGCACTGTAGCAAAGCGGCCGGGCCGCACTGTTCACCGATTTTCCAGAGGATTTATTAATTTCTAAAATCCCAGAAAATCGAAATAAATCCTAGAAAATCCCAAAAATTCCCAAATTTCACCACTTTGCTCCAAATAATATTCCAGACCCATTGGTGACCTCCATTTCCACAGAATCCTCCCAAATAAATTCCTAAAAATCCATTTGGGGTGTTTATGCAATTTACTCCTTTTTAAATAGATTATTTTCCCTCGCTTGATTAGTCTCAAGCTGGATTTAATTCTGTTTTGTATGTTTGCGCTAGTGTCGGAGTCGCCGGAAGTTCAGTTGCAGCCCCAGGAGCCAGGAGGTTCTTCGTTCGAGCTAGCGGAAATCATTCGGATTGACGGCAAGTCCCAAATCCTTTGATCATGTTGCAACCCATGATGTTTAATTATGTTATTATGTTATTTGCATTAAGCTAGTTCTGAAATGTTAGTTCGAAAATAAAATAAAATGTTTAGAATGACTTATTATGTAGCTAATCCTACCACCGTCAAATGCCATGTTTAATTTGTTGCCATGCCTTTGTAACCCTAGAATTAATTACTTGATAATCTAGATAATTGTAGGATATTATTATCATCATGCAAAGTCTTACACTGATAAGGTTATGGCTGTGGGCTAATAGAATTTAGAAAACCCGACTCTAAGGTAGGGTGGTATGGGACACCGTATCGTAGAGCGGAGAGTGCCGGCGTGCACGAGGTAGGGTAAGGGTTGGGGAACCGCGAGACGGTCTTCGCCCAACTCGTTACCCTAGGGTTTGGAGAAGGGTAAGGGTGAGTGGGAAATCGCGGGACGGTCTACGCCCACCGCTTACCTTAGGTTGGGTCGCGAGCCTGGCGAGGTTGCGGGCCATGTGAAAATATAAGGACTGAAACCCTTATGCTGAGCAAATGTCATAGAACCCGCTCAAACCACAGGAGTTGACTTGTCAACACTTGTCTAGTAGCTGCTCAACTCGATTGAAACTCTACAGGAGGTTTAGCAGTGAGGTTAGGCAAGCCGTGTTTGGGTGCCTAACAACGGTAGAGTTCACTCGAAGCGGACACCGTCTCTTCTTGTGTGTGTGCGCGCGCGCGCGTGCGTGTGAGAGCCAGACCCGAGTGAATTCTACCGGGTAGAGCCTATATAAAGAGTTGAGCAGTGAAACGACCTGGCTTTCTTAACTCTTTAGCGGGAGTTAAGGGATCGTGTGGGTAAAGCTGAGCAAACTCTGCAGAGTCAAATAAATGGTATTCGAATACGCCGTGCTCCCGGTTATTGGAGCTGTGTCACTTGGGTGATTCCAGCAGCAAAGCTTAAGTAGTTTTGTACATGCTTTAACTTGTTTAGGTTGGTTAATGAACTCTTATGGAAAACCCCTGAGATCTTGAGGAGTAGTTTTGGGTCCCTCTTATTAAAATGATTGCAAATAAAACTGCATCCACTCAAAGATAATACACCAAATATATTTCCCTTCCTTTGAAATTCCGTGCATATAATAAGTTAGGATCCCTTTTGGGATTTGCTGAGCCGGTTGATTGGCTCACGGCTTGCTTAATTCTAATCTTTAGAAGATCAAGACGAAGGAGAAGGTCTCCCCGTTGAAGAAGTCCCGGAGGATCTTTTCTTCGACGAGGACCCTTGGCTGTAGGTCTCGGCCGCGCTCAAGCGGTTTCTGGAAGTCTTTTGGAATGTAATTATACTTTGGGCTTGCACGCCCCGCTGTCAAAACCCTGGATGTTAATCCTTATGTCAAATATATGCTGGACTTTTGTTGTAAGCATGCAATGGTATACTCTTGCGCGACGTTCCATAACTGTTCATGCGTGAATAGTTGCGGAATGTCGTGTCCGTACGCGCCCCTGGAAACTGGGGTGTTACAAGAAGTGGTATCAGAGCAGGCACTTGACCGTAGGTTGAGACCTAAGGCAAACTAGGAAGCGATTTTATCGCCAAACTTAATTTAAGCCGTAAAAACGATTTACGAAAAATATAAGGTTTATTGCTGTCTTTTTCCTCTCTTGTTGCTACCTTATCTGTCTTAAATTTATTTCTGCTTAAGATTTACATTTGCAAAAGTTTATTGTCTCGCTTGTCTAAACTCAAAATTTCGTTTCCGGCAGATGGTGCACTACGTTCTCTCCTGCCCTGACCGTATGGATGGATGGCCATACAAGCTTTGGGAGATGAGGAGGTACCTTGGTTCGAGGGAGCACTGCAGCCCAGTGTTCCATGCAGTGAGCCGCACCCGTGGAGAGCAGCTCTACGAGTGGAAGGCATGGGTGGTCCTAACGCCCCTGCCTGTCCGCCCCGACCAGGAGCGCAAGTTCATCGCCAGAAGGATGGACAGAGACGACGCAGTTCAGGACGCGGCCCAGAAGGCTGCGTTCTACTTGCGAGACTACTACGCCCTCGAGTTCTCCTTCACTCCCTTCGACCTGGTGCCGCAGCAGCGTCGCGAGGGCCTGGCCGTGCCTCAGTTCGGTGAGGATGACGATCCCCGCCTTGCGGGCATCGCCGTCCTTTGGGCACAGCAGGTCGTTCGTTACGACAGCACAGTCGAGGAGTCCAGGAGGCTTCAGCGACAGCTCTGGAGGGCTCGCGAGCAGGTTCAGCAGCTCAGAGCCTCTCTCCGTCGTTTTGAGGAGATCGAGGCCTTGGACCACGTTGAGGAGCCGAGCGTCCAGTCCTCGTGCTCCACTGTGCAGTCTAGGCGCAGGCGCCGGCTGATGACCACGGTAGAGTACCGTGCCCGGTTCCGCCCGGCAGCCCCGCTTGCCCTCCCAGCACCAGGGGACGACGAGGAGTAGATGCTGTTCGTTAGCGTAGACGGACCCTTTTGTAATAGCTGTACTTTTGGTATGTAATGCAAGTGCAAACTCGAACCCTAAGTGGTCTGCGTGCCGCTTGCTTTATTGTGGAACTTATGTTAATCAATCCTTTATGTTGCTTGTCTAAATTATCAGTATTTCCCTCTGTGCGTTCAAAGCTTTCTTCTATCCCCTTTCACTCTTGTACTTACCCTGTTCACCCTATACTTACCTTGAAATTCGAAGTCTTACTTACCTGCTCTTAATTGTCAAAGCCGCCGCAAATCTAACCTTAAGTTCCCAATAAACAGATGGAGCCAGCAAAGCAGACGGGTCAGACCAGTGGGCAGGGTGCACCTGCCACCGACCAGAACACACTTGCCAATGTTATTGAAATGTTAGAAAAGAATCGATATCAAGGAGAGCAGAATATCTTGAAAGTGTTAGATCAGCAAGCTCAGCTTCTTGAACGGATTGCGACTCGATCCCCCAGTTTTCCTAGTGGGAGTGGTACTCCTCGGGATGGCTCTCCAATCTCCACCCGATGGGCGGATTTTCTGAAAACACGTCCACCGGTCTTCTCCACCTCCGCTGACCCTACGGTAGCAGAGGATTGGCTTATGGACGTGGAAAGAAAACTTCAAACAGCACAATGCGACGACAGAGAGAAGGTGTTGTACGCATCCCACCAGTTGCAGGGTGCTGCGGCTACGTGGTGGATCAACTACCAACGCACCCTACAGAACAGAGAAATTGGTTGGGAAGACTTTTCAAAGGCCTTCCGCAAGGCACACATACCAGATAGCGTCATGGAGGCTAAGCGTCGGGAGTTTCTTGCGCTTAAGCAAGGAGGACGCACTATTATGGAGTACTTACATCAGTTCAACCATTTGTCCAGGTTTGCCCCAGAAGATGTCGACAGCGAAGACAAGAAGATGAATAGATTCAGGGCTGGATTACAGCAGTCTCTGAAATTTCATATTTCAGCTCTGAAGTTCCAGGATCTACATGACATGGTGAACAGCTTAATTAACTCAGAAGAAGCTAGAGGAGAAATGGAGGACTATAGAAAGCGTAAGGCAGTACACAAATCTCAATCTGCTTCACATAATGCTCAACGAATCAGGACATCGGGATCACCCTCATATCGATCCCAATCCTCCCGCCAGTTTGTGAGGTTACCGAGGACTCAGTCTGGCCAGTCACAGCAGTACAACTCTCCTTTGCCACTAGCGCTCAAATGCCCCACCTGTGGTGGGAATCATCTTGCTAGTAACTGCCCAAAGAGATCCAATGCTTGTTTTCACTGCGGAGAAATTGGACACTACAGAGATCAATGTCCCCGGAAAAGCTTACCATCTGATGCCGCGAAGCTTCAAGTCCAGAATCAACAACAGCAAGAAAACAAGACACAGTCAAGCCCTGGCACTCCCAAGGGAGGATATCTACAGATCAAAGCCGCTGGACCCCAATCTCCAGCCGGCACAGCCAATTTCACGTCAGTAGGCCGAGGCAGAGGTCGTACCAAACCCACCTTCTATGCGAGGGTGAATCACGTGTCGGCAGAGGACGCAGCAGGAGCTAGCGACATCATTGCTGGTATGTTTCCAATCAACTCCATACCCGCATTGATTTTGTTTGATCCTGGTGCAACACATTCATTTGTTTCGAAGAGTTTTGCTTCAAGAAATCAATTGCCTTCTGTTGCTTTACCAAGACCTTATGTGGTTGAGACCCCTGGGATTAGAATGGAGTCCCACAATGGGTGTGCGGGACTCAGTATAAAAATCCAAGGGGTAGAGTTTAGAGCAGATTTGTTGCAACTAGATATGGCAGGATTAGATGCCATTTTGGGCATGAACTGGTTGGCCAAGAACAAAGGCAAGGTAGACTGTGAGATCAAGACAGTGTCATTGGTCAACTCTGAAGGTCAGAAAGTGGTAGTAGAGACAGATCGAGAAGTATTAAAAGATGCCAGGAAGCGTATGATCAACATGATAGCAGCCACACCTAATCAAGTACCAGTGGTACAAGAGTATCCAGATGTCTTTCCGGAAGAATTACCAGGAAGACCTCCTGACAGACAAGTGGAACTTGCTATTGAATTGGTACCTGGTACCAAGCCAATTGCCAAACATCAATATAGAATGTCAGCTAGTGAATTGAAAGAGTTGAAGAAGCAGTTGGATGAACTGTTGGAAAAAGAATTCATTCGACCAAGTGTCTCACCTTGGTCAGCCCCAGTCCTATTTGTGAAAAAGAAGAATGGAGAATTAAGGATGTGTGTTGACTACAGAGGCTTGAATGCTGTCACCATCAAGAACAAGTATCCTCTCCCCAGAATTGATGACCTGTTTGACCAACTCAAGGGTGCCAAAGTGTTTTCCAAGATCGATCTGCGCTCGGGTTATCATCAGCTTAAAATCCGAGAGCAAGATCGAGAGAAGACGGCTTTCATCACCAGATATGGATTATTTGAGTTCACGGTCGTTCCCTTTGGTTTAACCAATGCGCCAGCTTATTTCATGAATCTTATGAACCTGGTGCATATGGACCAATTGGATCGATTTGTGATTGTTTTCATTGATGACATTCTGATATATTCCAAGAGTGAAGAAGAGCACAGACGACATTTGCACATGGTATTGACAAGATTAAGAGAACATCAGCTATATGCCAAGTTCGACAAATGCAGTTTTTGGCTAAAAGAAGTTGCCTTCTTGGGTCACATTATATCTGAAGATGGAGTGAAGGTCGATCCAGAAAAGATATCTGCAGTTATGGAATGGAAACAACCCAAGACCGTGACTGAAGTAAGGAGTTTCCTTGGATTGGCGGGCTATTATCGCCGATTCATTGAAGGTTTCTCGAGAATCTCACGCCCACTCACCCAACTATTGAAGAAGGACAAGCCGTTTACATGGACAGATGCATGTGAAGAAAGTTTTCAGATGTTAAAAACCAAATTGACAACCACGCCTGTTTTGATATTGCCCAACCCAGAGAAAGAGTTCCAAATATATTGTGATGCTTCAAAGCAAGGTTTGGGATGTGTACTTATGCAAGACGGAAAGGTTGTCGCTTATGCCTCAAGACAGTTGAAGCCGCATGAGGAGAATTATCCCACACACGATTTAGAACTAGCAGCTGTAGTGCATGCACTAAAAATTTGGCGGCACTACCTGCTGGGGAATCGATGTGAGATATTTTCTGATCACAAGAGCCTAAAGTACCTATTCACACAACCAGAATTAAACATGAGACAGCGCAGATGGCTGGAACTGATAAAGGATTATTATGTTGATCTTCAGTATCACCCGGGCAAGGCCAATGTAGTTGCCGACGCCCTTAGCCGCAAGGCTCGTCCAAGCAAGGCTAGCAAATCAGAGTATCCACCAGAATTGCAAAGGGACATAATACGACTGAACTTGGTGATCACAGAACAGGGTGAAGAAACAGCATTAGAAATTCAACCATTACTGACAGGTCAGATTAAAGCAGCACAAGATGCAGATGAAGAGATTCAAAAACTGAAAAAGGATATAGAAGAAAGAGATTCATCAGAATATACGATAGACGAGCATGGAATCCTTACCTTCCGTGGTCGCTATTGTATACCAAACAAGAAAGAATTAAGGGAATTAATATTGTCTGAAGCCCATTCGTCCCAATTCTCAATTCACCCAGGAGGTACTAAGATGTACCAAGATTTGAAGAAGAAGTATTGGTGGAACCAGATGAAGAAGGAAGTGGCAGAGTATGTAGCTAAATGTGATGTCTGCCAGCAGATCAAGATAGACCACCAGAAACCATCGGGATTATTGCAACCTTTGCCAATACCCGAATGGAAATGGGACAGTATCGGCATGGATTTCATTACTGGACTTCCCAAGACTCGTGAGGGATATGATGCTATTTGGGTCATTGTCGATAGATTGACCAAAGTGGCTCATTTTCTCCCGATCAACCAAACTTATGGGAAGGATAAACTTGCTGAGTTATACTTGACAAGAATTGTGACTCTACATGGAGTTCCGAAGAAAATTGTGTCAGATAGAGGAGCACAATTTACATCTAAGTTCTGGGAAAAATTACATGAAGCGATGGGCACTGATTTAAATTTCAGTTCAGCTTATCACCCCCAGACAGATGGTCAGACAGAAAGAACAAATCAGATTTTGGAAGATATGTTGAGAGCTTGTGCTATTGTGTATGGTGCAGCCTGGAATACTTGCTTACCATTCGCTCAATTCTCATACAACAATAGCTACCAAGCTAGTATCCAAATGGCCCCCTTTGAAGCACTTTATGGCGGAAAATGCAGAACCCCTCTGAATTGGACGGAAACAGGAGAGCGACAACTTATTGGTCCCCAGATTATTCAAGACACAGAGGAACATGTTAGAATTGTCAGAGACAGACTCAAAATGGCACAAGACCGACAGAAGAGCTATGCAGATAACCGCAGGAAGGATTTGAGTTTCGAGGTTGGAGATTTCGTCTATATCAAAGTCACTCCATTCAAAATAATTAAGAGATTTCAAGTTAAAGGCAAATTAGCACCAAGATATGTGGGACCGTTTCAGATTATCGGAAGAGTTGGGGAAGTAGCTTATCAAGTACAGCTCCCACCCAACTTGTCAAGAATGCACAATGTGTTCCACGTATCTCAACTTCGAAAGTGTCTACGTCAACCAACAGATGAAGTGCCATTGTCAGATATTGAATTGCAGGATGACTGCACGTATACTGAAGAACCACTACAAATACTTGAAACATCAGAGAGGCAGCTCAGAAACAAGAATATCAGATTTTGCAGAGTGTAGTGGAAGAATCATACAGCGGAAGAGTCCACTTGGGAACAAGAATCAGACTTGCAGCGGGATTTTCCCAACTTACTCCCTGGACCAAGTTAATCTCGGGGTCGAGATTCTTTTAAGGGGGGTAGGTTGAAAAGCCCCAAAATTTCAAAATCCGAAATATTTGTGAATTTTTGCCGATTTTTGGGTGAATTTTGGAAACTTTCCTTTTCGGGAAAGTCTCCTCGTTTCCGCTTTCCCTTTTTGGCCGGGCGCCTTCCTCCTTAGCTGGCGCCCTCCTCTTTTCCGCCTTCTCCGTTCCCCGGCCTCTCCCGCGCGGACGCCTCCTCCTCCCTCCGCTGGCGCCCGCTCCCTTGCCGCCTTCGCCTCGCGCACGCGCGGAGCGCTGCGCGCTGCGCCTCACGCCCGCCTCCCCTCGCGCGGACAGCGCCGCCCTCGGATTCGCCTCGCCCGCGCGCCGTCCCGACCATCGCGGTCCAAAACCGTGGGCGCTCCCGCGCCACGCGTCGCCGCCCTTCTGCGCCTGGCCCCGCCTGGCAGCGGCCGCCCCCTCCCTCTCGCGTGCGCGGACGCCCTCCGCCCGCAGCTCCCCGCTCCTGCCCCGCCGCGCTGTCCCGACCGCCGCAGAACCCTCGCGCCACGCGGCGCCACTCCTCTGCGGCCGACCCCACCTGGCAGTCCCCGCCCGTCACTTCCCCGCGCGCGGACGCGCTCCCCTCCCATGCCGCAGCTCCACCCCCGCCCGTACTGTCACCTCGCCATTACGGCCGCTCAGCGCCTGGTCACCGCCCGTCTCGCGGAGGAGACGCTCCCCCGACCTGCTCCCATCATCTCCCTGTTGACCCCGGAGCTCGCCGTTGCCTTCACCCCGAAGGAGCCCCTCCCTCCGCCCGGGTATAAATACCCCCTTCCGGCTCCCTCCCTCTCCTTTGCTTCCCGAGCACCTCAGCCCCCCCCCATTCGCCTCCTGCCACTCCCAGCCCCCTCCCAGAGCCGCCGATTGGAGCCCCGTTGCTCGAGGCTCCGCCGCCGGTCTCCCCTGCGCCGGTCACCCCCGGGAGCCAATCTCCCCCTTCCCTCCTTCTTTCTTCAATTGCATTCGGCCAAAGCACCTCCTCGGTGTACTGATCACGTTGGTGGACTTGTTTGGACAGGTGCCTGCCCGAGGAGCTCCAGCCCAGTTGCTCACCGCCGGCCGCAACCACCTCTCCGTGGCCAGCACGCTCCGAAGCTCCCCAGCTCCCACCGCCACCTCCAATGTAAGCCTCCAACTCCCCAGATGGTGTAGCCGCCCCCGATTGACCTCTCTCGCCGCCGGTGACCTCCCTCGCCTCCAAGCACCCGAACTACCCCCTTCTCTCCCCCGCACTCTCCACTGATCCTCTCAACTCCCAGCTGCCCAAAATGGACTCCCCTCACTCAGACCTACCCGATGGTACCCTCCTTTGCCGTCGAGAACCTTCGCCGTGGCCGGAGAGCGAGGGCGCCGCCGTCTCCGTCCCTCGGCTGCGCGCGTCCGGTTGGAGGTTGACGACGACGACGTGGCCTCCTCCCCTCCGTCGATCTCGTTCCGCGCCATTTAACGTCGGCCGTCCGATCCCCCGCATACCGCTTCGCCCCTCCGTTTTATCGTCGCCGTCGGATCATCTTAAACACCGCCCCCTCCCCTCCGTCGGATCTCCTCCCCGTACCCCTCACCCCGCCACATCTCCGCCACCCGCTTGAGCCACGCGTCGCTCATCCGAGCCGCGTGAGCGCGAGCGGGCGTGGGCCGAGCCGGCCTGCCCCGTCGCCAAGCGCGCGCGCGCGTCGCCGCGCGTTGGGCCGCGCTGGCCTTCGGCCGCGCGGGCCGCACTGTTCACCGATTTTCCAGAGGATTTATTAATTTCTAAAATCCCAGAAAATCGAAATAAATCCTAGAAAATCCCAAAAATTCCCAAATTTCACCACTTTGCTCCAAATAATATTCCAGACCCATTGGTGACCTCCATTTCCACAGTATCCTCCCAAATAAATTCCTAAAAATCCATTTGGGGTGTTTATGCAATTTACTCCTTTTTAAATAGATTATTTTCCCTCGCTTGATTAGTCTCAAGCTGGATTTAATTCTGTTTTGTATGTTTGCGCTAGTGTCGGAGTCGCCGGAAGTTCAGTTGCAGCCCCAGGAGCCAGGAGGTTCTTCGTTCGAGCTAGCGGAAATCATTCGGATTGACGGCAAGTCCCAAATCCTTTGATCATGTTGCAACCCATGATGTTTAATTATGTTATTATGTTATTTGCATTAAGCTAGTTCTGAAATGTTAGTTCGAAAATAAAATAAAATGTTTAGAATGACTTATTATGTAGCTAATCCTACCACCGTCAAATGCCATGTTTAATTTGTTGCCATGCCTTTGTAACCCTAGAATTAATTACTTGATAATCTAGATAATTGTAGGATATTATTATCATCATGCAAAGTCTTACACTGATAAGGTTATGGCTGTGGGCTAATAGAATTTAGAAAACCCGACTCTAAGGTAGGGTGGTATGGGACACCGTATCTTAGAGCGGAGAGTGCCGGCGTGCACGAGGTAGGGTAAGGGTTGGGGAACCGCGAGACGGTCTTCGCCCAACTCGTTACCCTAGGGTTTGGAGAAGGGTAAGGGTGAGTGGGAAATCGCGGGACGGTCTACGCCCACCGCTTACCTTAGGTTGGGTCGCGAGCCTAGCGAGGTTGCGGGCCATGTGAAAATATAAGGACTGAAACCCTTATGCTGAGCAAATGTCATAGAACCCGCTCAAACCACAGGAGTTGACTTGTCAACACTTGTCTAGTAGCTGCTCAACTCGATTGAAACTCTACAGGAGGTTTAGCAGTGAGGTTAGGCAAGCCGTGTTTGGGTGCCTAACAACGGTAGAGTTCACTCGAAGCGGACACCGTCTCTTCTTGTGTGTGTGCGCGCGCGCGCGTGCGTGTGAGAGCCAGACCCGAGTGAATTCTACCGGGTAGAGCCTATATAAAGAGTTGAGCAGTGAAACGACCTGGCTTTCTTAACTCTTTAGCGGGAGTTAAGGGATCGTGTGGGTAAAGCTGAGCAAACTCTGCAGAGTCAAATAAATGGTATTCGAATACGCCGTGCTCCCGGTTATTGGAGCTGTGTCACTTGGGTGATTCCAGCAGCAAAGCTTAAGTAGTTTTGTACATGCTTTAACTTGTTTAGGTTGGTTAATGAACTCTTATGGAAAACCCCTGAGATCTTGAGGAGTAGTTTTGGGTCCCTCTTATTAAAATGATTGCAAATAAAACTGCATCCACTCAAAGATAATACACCAAATATATTTCCCTTCCTTTGAAATTCCGTGCATATAATAAGTTAGGATCCCTTTTGGGATTTGCTGAGCCGGTTGATTGGCTCACGGCTTGCTTAATTCTAATCTTTAGAAGATCAAGACGAAGGAGAAGGTCTCCCCGTTGAAGAAGTCCCGGAGGATCTTTTCTTCGACGAGGACCCTTGGCTGTAGGTCTCGGCCGCGCTCAAGCGGTTTCTGGAAGTCTTTTGGAATGTAATTATACTTTGGGCTTGCACGCCCCGCTGTCAAAACCCTGGATGTTAATCCTTATGTCAAATATATGCTGGACTTTTGTTTTAAGCATGCAATGGTATACTCTTGCGCGACGTTCCATAACTGTTCATGCGTGAATAGTTGCGGAATGCTGTGTCCGTACGCGCCCCTGGAAACGGGGGCGTTACATTTACCAATGCATAATTTCCCATTTTATCCTTGTGAATTATGCCTGGCGGACCTAGTTTGCCCACGTGATTAACACAGATTACCGAGAAGACAAAGATTGGTTCGCATTCTGTCAAAAAAATAATTTGCATATGTGACCGTGTCTTATCGAATTTGACAAGTATTTGTGGAAATTCCACAAAAAAAGTTCATTTCGTACAAGAATTGAGGGAAAAAATCACACTCCAAACAAGGTGTAAGTTGGTTGGCTTAATGCATTCTAAATCGGTCATAGTGGGTCTGTGTAAACTCAAGGCGGATGTCATCCCGAGTAAGCCACAATCCAAAGCTAGCCAGTAAAGGAAGAGCCCATATACATGCAATAATACCTTGTTTCTAACTCTTAGAAATAAGCTTGATTTAGAGTTCAAGACGTAGTAGAGTTCGTCTTCAAGTATAGCTCAAGTTGAAGTTGAGTCCAATTTGAAGTCCGAATACGTATACAAGGAGTTTTTTATCCCTATATATTGGGAAGGTTTGTACTCAATTTTGTAAGCAAGGAAAAAATAAGAAAAAAAGGGAGCAAATAAGAGAATAGAGAAATTCAGAAATTCTTCTGTGTTCTCACAGTTTATTTACGATGTGTGTGTTTTCTCCTGAGATCAAAGTTGTAATAAGTGGTATCAAAGCTAGGCAAGAAGCGAGTCGCTAAAAAAAATTGTCTCGATGATTCTGTTTCGCGCTCATCTTGCGTGGTGCCAACGTCATCCTGAGGCACTCGTCCCGATTTGTCTCATCCCAGCGCAAGAAACCGAGTAGCAAAAGCAGCCGGCGCTAGGCGTCGCTCAGTCCCTCGGAAGAAAAAGAAACAAGACAAAACAGTCTGACACAAGAAAAGAAAGCTACTGCAGGGTCTGCGCCAGGAAAAGAGAAACAAGATAAGAGAGAGAGGCTAACAATTCACTGTATTGCCCAATCGTACATCACGTCACACAAGTGCAGCAAGGCAGCAGAGAAAGCACCTTTGTGCAGGAAAGAGAAGGACAAGGACAGCAGAGAGAGAGAAGCTTGCTCTCTTGACCGGCTCTCTTCGGCCCATCACAGAAAGCAGGTGTTTTGTTCTTTTGTGCACAGCAGCAAGTCGCGTGGTTTTTGCTCTCATCCTCGTTTCCCGCGCATGAGGAAACAACAGTATGTGCGCAGGAAGGAGTTGTTTACTCACTGATGGTTTTTTCGTCAGCTGACACAGCAGCAACCACGCGTGAGACACCGAAACCGAGTCAGTTACGGTCCAGCTCCAAGATGGAGTCTAAGCCGCGCGTGTCTCCGATTTAGTTTCTCACTCCAACAATAAAAGTGCACATCGCGAGACAAGAAACAACAAGAAAAGAAAAATCATCACGTCATCCCGAGCGAGCAACAGAGTGCAGATCCAAGAAAAGCAAGAAAAAGCCATAAGAGAAAGAAAAAAACAGCGTAGTTTTTTTTTCTCCGTTTCCTCAATCCAAGAGCAGCTTCAAAGTAGGCCGAGATCTTGATCCGTGCTCAAGATCATGTGCGTACTCCAGGAAGTGGTGTCACCGGTGACGAGGCATCATCCCGTATGATGGCGAAGGAGAGTTCCGCTGTCTCGCTACATTATCCGATGCTTGCGACGAGCAATTATGCAGCCTAGGCAATCAAGATGAAGGTGTACATGAGGACTCAAGAAGTGTGGAACGCGAACGAGAACGACAACGTCGATGTGTCACCGTTTCGTGTCAAGTATGAGTTTAGTAAGTCGTAGTTGAGTCCGACTGTCTCAATGTTTTAGAATCCTTGCATCTGGATAGACCCGTACTCGTTGAGTTGAGTTTTTACATGTAGCTTGCATGTAAAACACTTCATATGGAGGCGTGGCTAGTAGTTCATAATGTATTGAGACTAAAGCTAAAGTATATCAAGTCAAGATTAAGGGAGAGATTGTTAGAAATAATCTTGACTTAGAGTCTAAGACGTAGTAGAGTCCGTCTCCGAATATAACTCAAGTTGAAGTTAAGTCCAACTTGAAGTCCGAATGCATATACAAATAGAAGTTTTTTATCCCTATATATTGGGGAGGTTTATACCCAGTTTTGTAAGCAAAGAAAAAGCGAGAGAAAAGCAAGAAAAAAGGAGGAGCAAATAAAATAATAGAGATTCAGAAATTCTTCTGTGTTCTCACAGTTTATTTATGATATATATGTTTTTTCCTAGATCAAAGTTTTAACACTAACTAATACAGTAGTGACTGGTGGTGCTTGGTACTCTCAAGGACCAGCTGGAGATGGGGCCTCTACGAAAATAGTACAGGAAATCCCATACAAATATCGACTTCAATTCACAAATATTTACAGGTTAATAACCCTGAGAGACAACGGCAAAAGATCTACCATTAGAAAATTTGAACATAATGCAGCTGGCTTGGCCATAAACATAGCATCCAAGTTGGCTACCCAAGTTGTTGACATAAAACCGATCGTCTGAAACAAGGGAAACACCAGTCTTCAGGCCTACCCCAATGAAGGTGACCAACTGACGATAACAGATAACTTCAAAAGTATAGTGGTATATGAGAATGTTAGATCATATACAACACATTTCACAACTAAATTCAGGCAGATACAAAATGAAACTAGGTCAGGCAGGCAGCTAGCCATCGAGATTTCATATAGCTGATGTGGTTTGTTGAAACCTTAGATGTTAACGGACATCACCTATTACAGACAAGTAACAATATGGCGTAATGACAATGAAAAGGAATTTATATAACGCAAGCAAAAACTAGTCCCTATACCAGCTCAATCTAATCTGAAGATGGTGCTCTCGAGGTGCTCCTCGTGTGTCGTTTATCTACTTCAGAGGGCACAACCTTCCGCCGCTTGTAGTGCCGCTCTATTTTTGCACCAGTACCCTGAACATCTTTCTGCCAGCACGTGTCATCGGAAACTACTATATCATTCTCTTCGCAGCTGCTATCAGGCAGAGGCCTTTTAGCATCAGAAGTAGTGTTCTTGGAAATTGTTTCGTTCTTTGCGCTGCAAGTGCCATCTACAAGGGGCATCTCAGCATCAGTGCAAGCTGTGTCATCTTCACAAGGAACTGCCTCACCTGTTACTAAGTTAACGTAAGCATCCTCACCATCTGCATGAGTTTCATCGGTTGCATTTGTACTGCCACCTGCCATAACATTGACAGCGTTTTCCTCTTTCAACTCAGAGGAAACTGCACTACCACTGGTCATACCATTGTCAGTGTTTCCCTTTTTCAACTCAGATGAAACATACTGCTCACTATCATTGATCTCATCCATAGCAGTGCTAGTTTTCTTCATGTTATCTTTGATAGCATCTTCTACTGTGATAGGATCCACGAGAGCATCCTCACCATCTGCATGAGTTTCATCGGTTGCATTTGTACAGCCACCTGCCATAACATTGACAGCGTTTTCCTCTTTCAACTCAGAGGAAACTGCACTACCACTGGTCATACCATTGTCAGTGTTTCCCTTTTTCAACTCAGATGAAACATACTGCTCACTATCATTGATCTCATCCACAGCAGTGCTAGTTTTCTTCATGTTATCTTTGATAGCATCTTCTACTGTGATAGGATCCACGAGAGTATCTTCACATTTTGTGTCCCCAGCTTCAACAATATTCCTTTCTAAAGAACGCTCAGCAACATCTTTGTTTATATCATCTATCGTGACAGAATCCATGTCTTCAAAAAGATCACATCTGCCATCCTCAGCTTCGCCTGTAGACCTTTCTGGACTAGGTCCAATGTCATCTTTGCTGGCATCAAGCATCATGACAGAATGCATATCTTGAGAAGCTCCACAGCGCTCATCCTCAACTTCATTTGCTTCATTTGTGTTTCTTTCTAAAGAGTGTTCCTGGCAGGCCACTACCTCCTTGGCAATATTTTCTGGTTGGTTGGATATTTTCTGGTTTTTATCCAAAGAATCCAGCAACGGCTCCTCATGAGCGTTCTTGTCTTTTACCAGACAACCTGATCCCTTCAACACTTCAGCATCTTCTGGAGTACATGATCTCACATCAAGTTGATTATCAGAGCCTGCAAGAGGTGGTTCATTTTTCTCATCCTGGCTTGACAAGCAAACGACAGTATCCTTGTCTGGTGGACATACCTACCAAAAACCAATTTAAGGACAACAAAATTAACAGCATGATATTAGTAAACAAGCACAACATAAGTAAATAAATACCAGTCTACTGAACACAAAGTATAAGCCATTAGCTAAGAATATACCCCCAACTCTGGTAGATTCTGTGCAGCTACCATTGAAACGCTTCCAGTCTCCAAAATGCATCCTGAAGCAGGTACCACCTTTTCTTCAGAATCATTTAAGCAGATGGACGTGGATGGTTGCTGTGTTCCAAGAATTGCGCAAACTGAATCAGGTTCACCAGCAGAGCACCTCTGAGCAAGGAACTCTCTAGCTGGTTCGCGCTCCGCATTTTCACTTCTTTGATGCTTTTCATCCAGATGTTCATTACTGACAGTTAGTTTTGGATAATTTTGAGAAGGTTCAGTCACCAGCCCATGGATTAACTTTCGGATCAATGAACGCTTCAGAGAAGCTTCAGCAGGTGGAAACCAATCATCACTAAGCTGCAAAGTACATCAAGCGTAAAAAAATAAGGGAAGTATACCTTTTATTAAAATAAAAAATTAAACAAAGTGATACATTAATTTAAGAGTAAAATGCATGGCAAGTTACTAAACTTGTTGCGTTGGGTTGATAGGGTCATGGTACTCTCAAAATGCACGTTTGGGTCACTAATGTGCGTTAGTGGTTCATTAGTCGGTCACAGGTGCACACGCTAGCGTCCCCCGCGCAAGTGGCAATGCCACATCAGTGGCAAAATTTTAGAACCTTCCACGTAATTCTCATTGTGTCCCCCCAAACCCTAGCCCCCCCCCCCCCCCCCCCTCTTGACAAGCTGGGGTTTGGTCCGGCTAGCGGTGTACTTGTGGATGTGACCGTCTATGGGGAGGAGGAAGAGAGAAGGCCCAATCTTGCACGGTAGCAAGGGGGTGACCTCGAGGGCTGAGTTGCACAACCGCAGTGAGCTGGTAGCGGAAGGGGAGGGGCTGGAGACGATGGTCATCGGCCTCCTCCACCACTATGCTCCATCTCCAAACTCCTCCCTCGCTGGTGCACCACTCTGACAACACCACGCCGCTGCTAGCTCTGACCACTGTTCACCACCCAACGTCGCCGCCTCGCAGCCGTGAAAGATTGGGGCATCTTCCTTGGCATCGGAGTTTGTGGAGTCTGTCGTCACCCTCGTCCACTGCTTCGTCCGTGCCCTCTTCTTCCTCGAGAAGCTCGCACCAGTAAGGGTTCTTGAAGGACCTCCACCAGAGCAAGTTTGACGGTGGCAAGTACCACCACCACCCTGCCCATCGCAGCTGCCGGCTGCGGCAAGGGATAAGGAGAATTGCACAAGGGACTCTACAAGGTGAGGGGAGCAGAGGTGGGGAGCTCAGGGGCTGGGCATCAGCAGCGGAGCTTGTGTGCAGGGCGGAGGTGGACTCAGTGTGGAGCTTGGTGCTGGTAAGGAGCTCAACTATGGCAACGTGGAGCTTGAGCACTGGGTGACCAGGCAACGGCGGTGGGTGTTTTTCGTGGACGGCAGTGTGATGATGCTGGTCACTAGCATTTGAGGGGAAGAGAAGAAAAGAAAGCAAATGGGGAAGAAGGAAAGAAAGAAAAGAAAAGTGTTGATTTTTTTTTAATTTGCCGTGGACATGTGTTCATAGGGCTAACGTGGAATGGACACGTGTGCAGGGAGCGACAGTGTGATTTACCACCTATGCTTTTTAGTGCATATCAATTTATCACATATTTTCTTGATTAGTATGGAATGATATATTTTTGGAAGGTATGAATAGCACATCAGCAATTACCTGACACCAATTTTCTTCCATTTGATGCAAGTGAATGTTTACAGGGTATATTGGCTGTTGATTTGCTCTTATTAATTGAAAATACAGGTGGCAAGTTGCTAAAACACTAAGTACAGGTAGTCAGGTGGCAATTCGCACCAAATTAAAAGTATAGGTGGTGAATTGCCTAAAGCGAAAGTACAAGTAAGAATCTGCAACCTTAAGAAAATAGGGGCAGGTGTGGTCTAATTTAATCAATAAATCTACCAGACAAGTTCTAACAGGTGTCCGCACATATAAACTATTAGCTTAAATAAAATCATTTATAGTAAGTTTTTTTCATCAGAGATTAAGTACTAAAACATCCACTCACCGCATGGATTCCACTATAACAAAATTCTTAGCATTCAAAGGGAAAAAATAAACACGAACTACAAAAACAGAAGAACAATTCACAGGGTTCTGATGAAGTTCAGTACTCAAAAGGTAGCAGCATTATGGTCCAAGACCAAACAAGTAACACATTTACAATGAAAATGGCATAGAAAAAACATAATGTCATTGAACAACTAGGAAAATGAATTAAGATTTTTAGAACTCACGAAGCTAGAAAATACATCGATCTTCAGTGGGTTGAAGCTACTGGGAGCATCCATCAAAAAGAGTTCCACATAATGGAGTAAGAACAAGCCGCAATCAAACGAATTATCTTGTTGAGGAAGCTGGACCACAAATAGAACACAACTAGATTACAAACCAAAATATTACATGAAAGCTATCAAAAAGTTAAAAGTGTTGGGTGGCATTCGTGTAAAAGGGCTTGTTTGGTATGTTGCCATGATTTACCAAATAAAAGTCACCTATGCCATGCTCATTTAAGATGCCAAACAAAAAATTGTTCTTAAGTCACATTTATCACAAAAAAATGTGACAATTGTGGCAGCAATTTTCTCCGTGAAAAAAGGGAGTGGAATGTATGGGCACCAACCAAACAGGCCCAATGCTTTCTACACATAAAGCACAAGTGCACAACATAGAATGCCCTTATCCAAAACTTAAATTGATCTGGAGAAGGGCCAGCATCAATGAATATATGAGGCTCTGAATAATTGACACAAATGTGAAATGACTTCGGTAGTTAAGTTAGACTACAATTCCAGACATGTCTCAGACCCAAGCCAGATTAATATAAATCTTACATACTACAATGTGAACCTCCATGCCTTGATGCCATGCACAAAGGAAAAAAGGTAATGCCGACTTGCCGAGCATATAGTAAAATAAATAAAATTCACAAATTACTGGTACAATTTTCAGCTTAAAGAAAAACAGTTTTCAGTAGTGTACTTAAAACCTAACAGCAGTATTCAGCTTAAAGAAAATAGCATGTTGTGGATGTAGAATTAGAATCACACTACACATTTTAGGAAAAAAAATCTAAAATAATTAATAGGTAACTGATTCCGAGATTGACAAACCTATTATGCAGTGCTGTGTGTAATTGTGTGGGCCTCAATGAATATACAATGTTTTCTATTTTATCTTTTAAAAAAATGCAATACAAGCAATTTGTTATGTGTTGTAGGAATTTATGTGATATACATGTGTAGCCTTCTGAGTCGTATCATCAATGAAGGCATTCAAACCTTGACCACGTCGAAGTATTTTCCAAGAACAAGAATATACTGGACTGACTGAGCTAGTAAAACATCAAATAGCTACGAGTAATCAAAGATACTGTTAACGGCTGCTCATTTCCTATTAGTCAAGTAATCTCTGGACTGTAATTTCAGCCCAAAAAAAGGCCTAAAACCCAGTGGCATAATTTATTGCTTATTAGATGCTTAGGGGCTGTTTTGTTTGTGTCCCACAAATTGGCAAAGATTTGGCAAGACCAAGGATCGAAAAACCACCGGCCGGCCGGTTACCGGAAAACCCGGTTAAAAACCGGTCAAAATTTGCCAAATGGAAATTTGGGGGGGAGCGGATGTGGCCGGTAACCGGACCGGTTACCGGTCGGAAACCGGGAAAACCGGTGAAAAACCAGATAAACCGGATAAACTAATGATGAATATGCTGATCTGCTGCTGCTCTTCTTCTATTTGCTGCTGATCTGCTGCTGCTCTTCTATTTGCTGCTGCAGCTGCTCCTCCTCTCCTAGCGTGTTGCTGCAGCTGCTCTGTTAGCATTAATCCTATGTGCATGTAGTCAGTCCCTTAAATTCTGCATGAATGCTGCGCATGCCTCTTAGTATCCTCTGCATGTAGCATTTAGTATCCTGCATGCATACTGCGCATGCCTCTTGGTTTTCTGCTGTATCCTTTAGTATTCTGCATGTATCCCTTAGTATACTGCATTGCAGTTATTGTCTAGAAGCTGTTAAGTATAAATAAAGGGAAGAAAAGAGCATGCGCTAAGCAGCTCAAACCAGTGCATGTTTGCTGTCTTCATGCTCCTCTTCTCCCTAGCGTGTTGCAGCTTCTCCGCTTCTCCCCTGGCTGCTGCTCTCTTCTCCCCTTCATCTGTGGCTGCTGCTGCTGCACTTTCTTTACTGCTCTACAAATCTGTGGCTATGGATGTTTATTCTTCTGCTGCAATTTCTGCTTTCCCTGTTGCTGCTGCTCCTCCTGCTCTGCTACAATTTTTGCTCTCCTCCACTCCCTGCTGCTGTTCCTACCAAGGATCGAAAAACCGGAACCGGGTCAAATCCCGCCGGACGGACGGTACCGGTAACCGGCCGGTTACCGGCCGGTTACCGGAAAACCCGGTTACAAACCGGATGAAATTTGGCAAACAAAATTTGTGCGGTGGCGGGAGGGTTTCCGGTAACCGGCCGGTTACCGGTCCGGTTACCGGAAAAACCGGAAAAAAACCGGAAAACCGGAGGAATTCGTAGAGTATTGTCCTCAAAAGTTCACATGCAACACAAAAAGCCATGACTTTCTCATGCCCATGGGCCCACCATGTCTAAATTGATTCTTAAGCATCCAATGTAGCTATAATGTCCCCTGGAACCCATCCAAACATCTACAATTTCAATTTTTTGAATATTGAAACCCGGCCGGTTTTCCTCCTCCCGGTCGGGACCGGTACAACCGGTAACCGGCGGTAACCGGCCGGTTACCGCCGGGATTTCGATCCTTGGTTCCTACTACTTTTCTCTCCACTACCTGCAGCAGCACCTCTATTTTTGTCCCCCACATGCACCACTTTGCTCCCTTCATATGCACCAACAAAACACAACCACTTTCCACTTTGTACCATGCCCTATTGGGCCCTGCATGCTCCTAACCAGCAAAATGAACATCCAATGCTTCATTTGCAGCACAGGAACAATTTCAAATGCATACAAATTCAAATTTTCGACTTGCAAATTTCGGCCGGTTTTTTTTGCTACCGGCCCGCACTGGGTTTTCCAGTTACCGGCCGGTAACCGCCGGGAAACCGAACCCTGGGCAAGACAATGAACTAGGATTCAAATGTGAACAGAATCTCGCCAAAATTTGGGCAATAGACCAAATGCATGGCAAATCTGGTCAACAATGCAGTATTTCAGCAACCAAATATTGGCAAATGTTAGCTTCAACCATACAGGCTAATACATGAGAGGATTTTGTCAATAATTTTACACCTTGACCTTTTTATGCAGTTAAGACTTCTGCTGAACTCTTTCCATAAATATCCACAGGGGCTACCAATCCTAATCCTCTCAATTAGGCTGAATTCTTTCCAAAATATCCACAGGGGTTACCAATCTTAATCCTCTAAATTCTCCTCCAGACTGGTGAGTGGCAACACAATTCTAGCACCATTGCTGTCTGTGCTTATGGATCACCCACAAGGGATAAACCTTCTTTCAGTGCTTGCCCTCTTCAACAATTAAACCTAAATTCGCATCCAAGCATTTCACTCCACCGAAATAAAAAATGGTTCTCAGAACTAGTATTAGACAGAAATGCACACCAGACATTAAAAGTACTTTTAGAGTAGTTTTGCCGAGGCATGTGAACTGATACTGAAAGTAAATATGCACAAACCTCAAGGGAGACAAATCTCAAGTTTAAGAACTTGTCTGAATTATCTGATGCTGATTCAGGATACCTTTCCTTCCACTCTTCCCATAAATAACTGCACCAGAAATAATCAAATAACACAGATGATCCTGTGCACCAGATATTGACCACAAAGTGTGATTCTGAATTGACAAGACAAACAGGAATAATAGAGTGCAAAAAAGTCAACAATAGTCATCATTATCATTAGTAATCAGTTCCAAAATGGATGTCGTTTCAGACATTGACACAGTTTCCAATACACACCTTTGACCATTATTACTTTTTTGTAATTATATATTAGCAAAAAATGTAAATAATATAATATATGAAAGTACTTCTGATAAGAAATCTAATCATAATGTGACAAATCTAAATACTGCTGTGTATATTAGTGGTCAAAGTTCGAAAAGCTTGACAGCGCGCATTGTAAAATGACATCTATTTTGCACAGAAATGGCAAAAGATACCACTCTTCCGGAAATAGATTTACCTTTGAATAATGTCTTTCAGTCCACTATGACTTCCCTTAAGAGAATCCATGTGTAATATACATGGAACTTTAGCAGAGATCTTTGTGTCACCATCTGAAGTAAAACAACAGGAAAGTAAAAGCACTACTCAAAAAATGTCAAAGGTACGAATTTCAATTTATGTTCATGCCTTCAAATGTCTCCACTTCTCCAGGATAACAAATAACAATTAAGCTCCAATGCAAGCTGCAATGCAGATTGCATTCAATTAACACTGTACAAAGATTATCAGTGTACCAACAAAAATTTTCATTGTCATAAGTTTCTTACTTGAAATTCACTGGAATAAACAGAAAATCCTTCTCGAATAGGTTTATTTTGCGGGTCCACTTGCGGACACGTAAGAAAGCTGCTCTACCTTCTGGAGCTCTCCCTTGATCTTTGTCAAGATCTGCCAGCTTGCGGAAAAAGAAGCTATTAAAGAAGTGGTACCGGCGCTTCTCGGTGGGTTCAATTCTTGTGCTCAAGAATCTGCATATGAGAAACTAAAGATTACTTGTAATTTAATACAACTATACAACTAGGAACCATTCGACACAAAAAAGTAAAGTTAACAGCCAAATAAAAAAGAATAGTGACCCTATTTCTGTTGCTACTATTCCAATGCATCTAATACATCAGACACAGATCCATCCTTCATGCTTTTAAAATCATTAATGAAATATTGCATGTTTCCTTCAGAACCAACAAACTACGACATTTGACAATGAGAATTCTATGGCACTGATAACAAGTTTGGAGGTTCAAATTTGTCCCCCCAAAATATCTGGTTTTGCTTGACTTACAACATGAAAAGGAAGCCGCTCCAGTATGCACCATGAGTAGTTACTGCTCAAGTGCACTGTTCATGCACGGTACAGTAGCGCGAAGTAACAGCACCCGTGTGGTTACTGTAGTAATCCCAAAATTGTGGGATTTCCGTTAATAGAGATAAGCTGCCTGTTATCTTTTTCTATTTCCATGTTTTCCTAGTTATCTATCTCCATGTATTAGACATAAGTTCTATCTCCATGTATTAGACATAAGTTTAGAGATTGTTTCAAGCAAGTTCTATTCAAAGTTGCAGGATTGTGAAAAATAAAAGGAACTAGAGGAAATGAGAGACAACAAAGCAACATGCCACATACAAGTGATCATATTTATTTTGTTTAAGATTATATGCTTTAAAATATCAATACTGCTCACAAGTCATAACTATGAAAGGTAATGCTAAACAGCTAAAGTGCTTCAACAAACTACAAGATTTGCAGCACCATCAACTAAATTTTGGCGACATTGCAAAGTAGTTTTTGCATTTCTACGTGAACCTGTGAGACCATGTGGAAGTCATCCCACATTTGTGACGAGTATTTAACTTTGCTTGCGCCTTCATCAAAGTTTTGAGTTTGATTTTGTCTTTTGAATCCGCTGGTTTTTGCTGTCAAGTTGATGGCGGTCTAACCAGCCCTAAAGTGGCAATCTAACTGGCTTGCGGTCTAACCGTCCATATGGCAATCTGACCAAGTGTGGTAGTACCGACCGAGGAGTGCGGTCTGACCAATGAGTAGTAGGACAAACCTGTAGTTAGTGGTAGCTATTTTCAGACAGGTCTTTAGCAAGTTGCGCGAGGTTTTTGGAAGCGGTCTGACCAGCCTTGTCATGGCGGCCTGACCCACAAGTCTAGGGAGGTCTGACCTACCTGATGGCCGTAGTCAGACCAGTCCCTATTGTTGAGTTGTGTTGAGTTGCTTTTGGGTTGTGTTAGTCATGGCGGAGTCCATGCAAGTGTTAGTCATGGAGTGTCCATGCAAGCGTTGAGTTATAGCGTAAGTCCATGCATGATTTGATTTGCTAATGAAAGTCAAGTACATGCCATTTGTGCCCGGATTGATTGTTTGCTCTTTGTTGTGCAGGTGCTTAATGATAATTGCCGCCAGCGGCAAGACCAAGACTTGGTGAGCGTGGCGTGCCGCATAAGTCCTAGTGAAGCATCATCTCAAGCGGAGAAGCACGGAAAAAAGACAATGATCGTAAGGAGGCAAGTGCGTGCATGTGGTATGCCAAATGGACTTATACGTTTCAAATGATGACAGTTCTTTAAGTAGACATATGATCTTGATAACAAGTAATTGGGCATCACGGACTATGGTATGATGTGTTGAGCTATAGGACTCAAGCGTTTCAAGTGGTGACGGTCTCGGAGCAGGCGTACAATCTTGGCGACGAGGTATTGGGTATCGTATCTTCGTGAAGACTAGTGAGGGACAATTGAGAAAATTGTCCAATACCAGCTGAAGTGGCAACTTGCAAAACCACATCGTTGACCTAAATGGTTTGAAAAGCGTGCAAGTTTGTGTGAATGTAAAAACCGTTTATGTGTAGGTTACCGGATTTCCCCGTTTATAAGTAGTATGATCCACTAAGAGAGGCCGGTTTTTTAGAGTTTCGTGTGAGATGGAAGTCTCTACTATATAAGCCTTACGTATGAAGAGAGATCAATTAGAGAGCGGAGAGATTAGGGTTTCCTTGTGTTGGAGCCTTATGTATGTATTCTAAGGTTAGAGCTTTGCCGTCCTAAGAGCAACTCCAGCAGGGCCCCTACTTGAGCCCTCATTCTACTTTTGAGGGCCGAGGGGCAAAAAACTCACTCCAGCAGGGCCCCTACTTGAGCCCTCAAAAGTAGGGGCCCCTCAAATCTCCCCCTCGAGCCCTCATTCCTGGGGGGTCTTAAGGGAGCCCCTACTTTTGAGGGCTCAAGTAGGGGCTCTGCTGGAGTGAGTTTTTTGCCCCTCGGCCCTCAAAAGTAGGATGAGGATGAGGGTGGGTCCTATGTGTCATCCCCTCTAAGAATGAATTTGAGGGTCATGTTTTGAGTGCTCCTGCTGGAGTGTAGCCCAAAAAACAGAGCCCTCAAATAAAAAGTATGGGCCCTGTTTTGAGGGCTACTGCTGGAGTTGCTCTAAGGGAGTGGCTGTAAAACATTTTTCTCTAAGTGAAATGAACATCCAAAGTGTGCCTAAGTGAATTGTGCCATAGATCCTCCCTTGTGCTTTTCATTTGCTTGGTTTTCATATTTGGATTTCTCTCTTCTTGATATTTCCTAGTGTCAAGGATGTGTAAGAGGTGGAGATATCTCTTGAAGATCAGATTCCATCCATCTAAACACATTCTAGGGAGAGTTCTTGAATTTGCACGGTTTTCTTAAGAGAAGTGATTTTAGGGTTTTGCTCCTGTGGGTGATTTAGGTTGAATTCATACTGTGATCTAACTTTCTATAACATGTGAGAACCTATCTAGATCATCTAAGACTCACGAGCCAGAGTAAATCAAGATTTCTCTCTTTTGCTCGGTTTTGATGCAATCTTCCTTGTTTTGGATAAAGGTCTTTGACATCGATCTTCTCGATTCATGATTAGAATAGATTCCTGACATCCTAGGAAGGGTTTGTGCCAAGTTTCACCACATTTGGATCATTGGTTTGAGAGTAAACTCTTTTCTCAAATCGTTTGCAATGTTGTTCTGCACTTCTCCTCGGCAAGCGGTCGGACCACAAGGAACCGAGCGGTCAGACCGGTGCCTATGCGGTACAACCGCTGAGCAGTCAAAGCGACAAAGGAAGCAGTCCGACCATGACTGGCAGGTTAGACCGGAGTTTAGCCAGCTGTAAGACCGGTTGAGATAGAAGTCTCGCGCTTTCTTTGTGATCCTTGGCTCTTGACTTTAGTAAGCTTGTGAGTTTGTGTTTCAACTGCATGTTGATACTTAGGGGAAGATTTTGAAAGAGTCATTCACTCTCCTCCGACTTGCTATATCCGATCCTACAAAACTTCATCGGTAACTATTTTGGTGTAAAACCGTAAACCAAATTATTTTTGACAGACCCCACTATAAACTTACAATATTTTCCATTAAAAGGGCAAGTAATGCTTTTCCATTATATAACCAATAAAAATATACAAAAAGAAGATAATTATGAAATCCATGCTCCACTTAAAAAATTTAGGTATTTAAACCGAATTGTAATCTACACATGGTAATGCACATGAATGCCTGTAGCCCTGTACAGATTTATTTATACATCAGAAGTGTGGTAACCATTGCTATTATTAAAGTCACAATAATCTATCGCTTTAGTGAAGTTCAGGCAAGAAACTATTAAAAATTTGAAGTACATGCTATACATATAAGTAAAGAAGTTTGCTGTACAAGCACTAAATACTTCCTGTAATTTCATATCCTGTTCAGAACGGAGGATTTTTTTTTTTGGGGGAAAATTTGATTGGTATCATCATAAAGATGCATAATTGGAAAATATCATCAAATGTGAGGCCGACAAATGAAGTGTAGGGCCACATGCCAATGCATATCAACAGTATTTTCCAACTCGAGTGATTTTTGTGATGGTACGAAGCAATTCACCCCTACTTTACAGGGATTTTGCAAGAATTTTCACAGGAAATAGTTCATTCTTGTAAGAATCCGAGGAAATTTCTGCGCCAAAATATTTGAAAAACAGTGCATTCCCACACATGCAACACCAAGTAGAAGAAACATACTCTAATGCTTTGAAATCCTCTATAGATGCATCATATTCCATTCTTTATACATCTTAACAAATTTAGGAGAAGAAAACGGGACACTTATTTGGTCAAACATTTATTTAGTCTTCATAAATCTGAGCATTTTCAATACTTTGATAAAGTTAAAAAGCCTGAGATATTCAAAAGTTCTATTTTCTAGTACCATATGATCATATAGCAAATAATTGCATCGTAAGTAGTAACCTTCAACCACGAAAAGCCAATCCCATCATAATCAACTTTAGATAACAAAATTATATATGCATCTAGCAAACCCAGGTGATCAGATCTACAAGACTACAAATAATACAATAGTAGTTGTAACAGCACAAAAATGTAATAGGACAGCATCATTTAACAGCTAATGCTACAAGACAAAGGATGCTTATAAAGAGAGGCATAAAAAAGGTTAAACCTACTTGATATAAAAGTCAATTATTGTATCATTGACGAATGTTTCAGGTAGTAGCAACTCAACATCTCTTTTGCTAATGGAAACAGCATCAGGATCTCCTTTAGGATAGATAACATCTTCAAAGTCCTCAGTTCTGAAACAATGAAAACAAATAATGAAACAAGTAAGAATAAACAGCGCAAAGGTGCAAAATTAACTATAGCCTACATAGATGCTTTAGGTTTAGTACCACAGGCAGAAAAAAACACACATTTGCTTATTAGGAAGTATAACCTCAAATCAATTTCAGACATTATAAAGGAAATTAGATGACGGGAGATTAAGCTAGTAAAATGGATAAAATATGCTGAGAATTATTCACAGGAAAGACATTGTTCCTATGACCACCGAAGCTGAATGTAGTGTAGCATAAAATGTTTCTAGATGTTCAGATTGTTCATAGAAAGGGAAAAAACAAGGACCAGATTGAGAATAAATTACGTAAGTGTATCATACTCACTCAGAAAAGTATTGTCTTGGGAAGAACAAACTGGGTTCGATGCTCCAATTCTCCGACACAAAATCATCACTGACAGATACATGCAGTTACGCAAGATTGGTGTTACAGAAGTAATAAGAACAAAACTAAAAGTTGTAATTGTATTTTGTAACACAGAGCAAACCGCACATTAAGAGTGTAAACAGATATAGATACACCAAAATTAATCAGCTACATAATCCGGCATAAAGTGGATGGGATAAGAATTTTCCCTCAAAATTAAATAATATTTATTCTGTCATAATATATGCCCAAGTTTGAGACTTGATATCTATATCGGTATATCCAAACCCAGAATCCATAGAATAATATATCCATAGCCAAACCCAAATTCAAATTATCCAACTTACCAGAGTTTGCAGTACGCCTAATCTGGCAAATCCTTGAATAAAAGAACACAACTTAATTTAATTCTTTCATATAGTGATTTAAAATGTAGAACTTTTATTATCTACTATGTAAATAACCTTTTAAAATAACAATCAAATATGGTAGATACTGCCCTTCCATCAGTATTAAGCAAAAACCCTATCCTTCTCCATATCTGGTAGTTATCACTTATCAAATCTGAGAGATACCCAAACTGAATCAAAATTGTTCTAAAATAATATGTTCTTTACCTAATATGTTAACACCCCAATTTACATGGTCTGATGGTCAGCATTAGCATTGCAATCTATGGTTCGACAGACAGGGAAAATAACAAAAATGAATATGTATAACTTAAGATGCAATGGTATGAAACTATTAGCACTTATATGTTATGGCCAGAAATTAGATTCACTGAAATCAACTCATACTAAAACGCAGTGCAGACATAGCAAAACATCAGCTCAAAGCTTACGATGGAATATTGTTCCATATTTCTTGGTATCTTGATGCAAGATGCCAAATCTTTTGTTGTTTCCTTGGCCATTGCAGATCAGTAAGACAAAATTGTACTCTAACAGGACCTATAGAATATCAAAAAGACAGGCAAATTAGTTTGTCACAACTCACAAGCAAGCAGCAGAGGAATATCTCAATCTCAACAATATTATCATTCATTAAAAAATTCCTGTAATTATCCATTCATTTATACATGCATCTGTGACCAAATTAGAGTTTTTTTGGATGGAACTAAATTAAAGTCCTAGTTCAGTTACATGCAACTGAAACAATACCTCAAGCTGAAACTTAGGTTATTGGTACTCGGTATTAGGTTTGGTTTACATTTTCCTAAAACTGTATCCTAGGCAAGCCAAATAATTGCATGAGAAGGAAAAAAGATAGAAGAAACTGAATACACCAAATTACCCCATAACCACCTCATGAGCATAATACATTTAAAACTAGTATGCTCACAAAATAAAGCTTTTTGTGCAGTCAAACTATTGTAGTATATTTACAATCATACTATTGTGTGATTGTGGACATGTTCTTTTAAGCTGCGGCTTTTGGTTTTTGCATTCGGCTTATAACTTTGGGCTGTTCGCGGGAGAGAGTACGAGAGAGAGACTCGTGTGCGATTTTGGCCGATATAAATGAAGTCGCTGCAATGTCTACTACAATCGATTTGTATACCCTGCCTTGAAAAAATACTCTGTTTCAAAGTTAGTTACTGTAAAAAAACGGCTTTTAGAAGCTGAAAAGAAGAGGGCCTACAGAGAGTATAAGTCCTAATCATGGTTGTCACGGCGTCGCCTAGGCGACGCCAAGTCGTCCTGGCGCCGGGGAGGAGACGCCGGGGAGGATCGCCTCGCCTTGCCCGAACCCTAGCTTCACCGCCAGCCCAGGTACGCCGTCCGCCCCTCTACTCTCCGCCCGCGCTCCGCCCGCGCCGCCTCCCTCCCTCACGCTGCACCGCCTCCCTCCCTCCCTCACGCCGCGCCGCCTTCCTCCCTCCCGCCGCCGGCTTCCCTCTCCAGCTTGCTCCCGCCGCCGAGGGGAGGGGAGGCGACGGCAGGGGGGAGGCGTCGGGGAGAGAGCGGGAGGCGACGGCGGCAAGGTTGTCACGGCGCTCCGGCAAGTCGAGGCGAGCCCGGGGTGCCTGGACGCCTAGTCGACTAGGCGCCCGCCATAGCGACAGTTAGACGATAGCAGTTAGACAATATAATAACATAAATTATCTAAATAACCATATCTTAGGAGGTCCAAATCAAAAGAAATCTATTTAAGGAAGGGCCTATTCGTAATTTTTAGAAACTATGAAGACTAAATCACAAAAGACAAAAAAAAGGCCTTGTTTATTTAACCTAACCACTCTGTCAGGGGTGTGGGCCTTGGGCCCAAGGCCTAGTTGGGTTATTATTAGGAATTAGAGATTGATTTCTATTTGAGTTAGAGATTGGTTTCCTTGTATTAGAGATAGAGTTAGAGATATGATATTAGTTACTATATCTGTTAGAGTTATAATTGGGATTAGATTCTATCTGTTAGGGGGAGCCATCTATATAAGGAGGCTACCGCATGCTATTGTGATCAATCAGAGAATTATCAGGTCTTCCTCGCCTAAACATCTAGTCCCTCTCCCTCTCGTTCTACGCCGACGCCATCCGGCTATCTCCTTGGTGGTGTTTACCCCGGTTCATGATAACTTGGTATCAGAGCAGTCGATCCTCTCCCACGACTTCTGCTACCATGGCTAACGGCTGGAGCGACGCGATCGCGCTCTGCAAAGAGATCAGCAAGGATCTGAAGGATATCAAGGAATCCTGTGAGAATATGATGAAGCAGCTACAAGAGATAAAGGCACGTCAACAACAACATCAGACCGCAACATCCACAACAAGAGATCCCCAACAACAACAGTCACCGCCAGATGCGGTCGGCCACATCACCGCAGAAAGTTCTCTGGCATCTCCTACCAGCGCCACACTCGCCGTCGCCCGGCGTCTGCTGCCGCCGCCGCGACGTCTGCTGCCGCCGCCGGTTCCTGCCGTGGGCAGCAATCCCCGCCGCCTCACGCTGCCGTTGTGCCAGATCCGCCAGACCGCCTGGGCCACCGCCGTCGTTCCCATCGCCAAGACCGACGCCGCTGCACTCGTCCGCTGCCGAGGCGTCGACGTCGCCGTCGGGCCCACCTCCGCCCGGTCCGCCTCAGCCTCCCGCTATGCCGGCCGGCCGTCCGCCGGCTGCCGCTCCTCGCGGCTGCTTCGCCGGTCGCCGATTCCGCGCTCGGAAGCGGCCGTCCGCCGCCGCCCCAGATCCGCCTCCGTCTGGACCGTCTTCGCCGCGTCGCCGCCGCCACCGGGTTCGCCTCCACCCGAGCCGCCGCCGCCGCTCCTCCCGCTGGCCGCTCCGGCTCCGCCTCTGCCGAGTCGCCGCTGCAGTCGCTCCTCACCGCTCGATCCGCCTCCGCCCGGGCCACCTTCGCCGCGTCGCCGCTGCCACCGGGTCCGCCTCCACCCGAGCCGCCGCCGCCGCTCCTCCCGCTGGCCGCTCCGGCTCCGCCTCTGCCGAGTCGCCGCTGCAGTCGCTCCTCACCGCTCGATCCGCCTCCGCCCGGGCCACCTTCGCCGCGTCGCCGCCGCCACCGGGTCCGCCTCCACCCGAGCCGCCGCCGCCGCCGCTCCTCCCGCTGGCCGCTCCGGCTCCGCCTCTGCCGAGTCGCCGCTGCAGTCGCTCCGCACCCGGCCGAGTCGCCGATGCAGGCGCTCCGCAGGCCACCGATCTTCGCCGGCCTCTTCGTCGCCGCCGGCCGCCGTGGATCGCCGGAACCGCCGCCGCCGCCGCGCCTTCAGTCGCCGATTCCAACCAAGGCGTCATGCGTGTGAAGGTGTCGGTCGGTTTTAAAACCGACCGGTTAGGCAAAGCAAAGAAAAGCAAAAATAAAAAAATAAAAAAATAAAAAAATAATAAAAATAAAAATAAAAAAATTAATTAAAAAAATTAATTAAAAAATTAATTAAAAAATTCAGAAAAACATTTACAAAAAAAAACAATTTTGCAGGCATCATATATCGAAGGCGCCTTGTTTCGCTTAGATCGGGCCAGTCGTCTCCATCCGCTGCAACACCCCGCCACCGTTCGTCTTCTACATCGACATCGAAGATCTTCCATTGGCCAATGTCTAGCAGCTCGAGGACGAGCTGCATGTCCGAGAGGGGTGTAGTGTCAGGGGTGTGGGCCTTGGGCCCAAGGCCTAGTTGGGTTATTATTAGGAATTAGAGATTGATTTCTATTTGAGTTAGAGATTGGTTTCCTTGTATTAGAGATAGAGTTAGAGATATGATATTAGTTACTATATCTGTTAGAGTTATAATTGGGATTAGATTCTATCTGTTAGGGGGAGCCATCTATATAAGGAGGCTACCGCATGCTATTGTGATCAATCAGAGAATTATCAGGTCTTCCTCGCCTAAACATCTAGTCCCTCTCCCTCTCGTTCTACGCCGACGCCATCCGGCTATCTCCTTGGTGGTGTTTACCCCGGTTCATGACACACTCGCTCCCCCAAACCCATACGCGCCGCCTCCCCTCCCGCTGCCTCGCCTTCTCTCCGCCGCCTCGCCTCCGCCCTCATCTCCGCCGTCGCCGCCTCCTCCCCTCCCGCCGCCTCGCCTCCTCTCCGTCGCCGTCTCCTCCTCCCCTCCCGCCGCCTCGCCTCCTCTCTACCTCCTCCCCTCCCGCCACCTAGCCTCCAGCCTCCTCTCGCCGCCGCCTCCTCTTCCTCTCCGCTGCCTCCTCTTCCTCTCCGCCGCTGCTGCCTCCTACCTACCGCTTCTTCCTCCCCGCCAACGCCGCCTGCCTCCTCTGCTGGATCCGGGCGGTGTAGTCTAGATCCGGCGGTGGCAAGGCGCGAGGACGGCGGAGAAGGAGGCAGAGGCCACAGATCGGCGGCGGCGACAGCAGGCTATACCGCTGGAGAGGGGAACCGGCGGCGGGAGGAGCCAGATGCTGCTGATCGGCGGCGGGAGGTTGACGCGCCCCCCCCCCCCCTCGGTCGGGTTAGTTCGTGACCCCACCCCGGCGCGCCCAGGCGGCCGCCACAGCACACTAGGCGTCGCTTGGACGCCAAGGCGTCGCCCGGCTTCGTCTAACTGTGCAGAAGTTGGGCGATGGACCACGGCGTCCACCGCCGGCCGCCGGGACGACTTGGCGTCGCCTAGGCGACGCCTTGATAACCTTGGACGGCGGCAAGGGTTAGGGGAGGCGGTGGGGGAGGAGGCGAGGGGAGAAGGCGCCGGGGAGACGATGCGGCGGACGGGGAAGGCGGCGGCGGGGAGAGGATGCGGCGGATGGGGGAAGCGGTGGCGGGGAGAGGAGGCGGAGAGGTCGGGAGAGAGAGCGAGACGGGAGAGAGCGAGACGGGAGAGACGGCCGAGGGGTAAGATGTATGAGCGAGACGGCCGAGGGGGTATGAGAATATGTATGAGACGGCTGACTCGTTGGCTTCGTATCGTGACCCTGCTGGATACGGCGCTCGCCCGGCGTCGCCTGGACGTCGCCTGGACGTCGCCTAGGCGTCCAGGCGCATCTCACTCGCCATAGTCGCCAACTTCGCCGTGACAACCATGGTCCTAATGCATATATTTTCTACCAAAGACACACAAGAAAATTAATATTAAGCTCGACCAATGTCTCGAGGATTGTTGTACTTACATAAAACATGGAAGCCAAATCAACCCAGGGTTCCAAATATCGGTACCTGAGGATTTCCCGCCAAGGGCCGGTAACGGTAACCGGCCGGTTACCGGAAAACCCGGAGAAGACCCGGGCAAAATTCATGAAGCGAATTTCGAATTTGGGCGGTTGGAGGACAAGTAACCATCCAAAAACCGGTGAAAACCGGGAAAACCAATTATGGGTAATTAAAAATCAGAATAATGCAATAATTCATGCATTTTTACTTCATACAATAGATAATCTACCACAAAAAATGCCTAAACTAATCAACCACAAAAAATGCCTAAACCAACTTATGCAGTCACAAATTCAAATTTACATTTGAGAAATTCTGGCCGGTATTTTTGCTACCAGTACCCACCGGTTTTTCCAGTTACCAACGGTAACCGCCGGTTTTTTGAACCCTGAATCAACCAACCAACCAAAACAAACACAATTGTAATTTGGTTAATATCATTTACATTTTTCAAGGGAAAAAAACAAAATACATACAAAACTAAAATTCTAAATCCACACAAAAATAAACCCAATAAACCAACACAGCTCTATTTCCTACCTTGCATGCATCCCACATGAGCACTAGATCTCATTTAGCATCGGAACACAAGGAAAGCATATTAAATATGGAATACAATATCTTGACCCAATATTCCATATAAATATGAAAACATTAAGATCACAATGCCCAATGTAATTACCTGAACTTCCAGTTTCTGCACCAGATCCAACAAGGAGGGTTATCAGGGCAGATCCAACCTGATTAGAAGGGTAAAATGGTATTAAGCTATAAAATTACGAGGGAATGTAACTATAAAATAAACAAAACTTCTTACGCTCTGAGTCCATTTACAACCAATGCAAATGATATCAGAAATTTCCCAATGTAGACCCATCATCTCATCATCTTCACATGAATCCCAATCCAGATATTCAATCTTGAACCCGTCTGATGAGAAAGTTAGGTGAGGCTCAAGATGCAAAGTTGTGTCACACATTACAAACTCAGGATTAAGCATAACTGGCCCATCTTTGTCAACCTATAAATAGAAAAATAAATAAGAAATAATAAAGTTCTCCAACTATAAGCACAATATTGGTCCAAAATATCATAAAGAAAACAAAGGTGGCAGAGATCAAACAGCAGCATAAAAAAGATACAAAACATCTGAAGTGTATGACATCAAGCTTAACATCAAATTATATATATGAACAATTTGGAATAATTTTGAAAGAAAGACAAATATATTAACTTATGGCCTGGAGAATACATATGTTATAATCTGAAAAATGAATCAAAAAGGATTTAAGTTAAGCTTAAACATGTTTCCTAAGAAAATTTGTATGTTATGTAACTCAGAGCCTGACCATAAAAGAGACAGCAGCACATAGATTCAATTCATTCCAACAATTCAGATAGTTCAATTGAAGTTTAACTATTAGTGTCTTTTGCAAGCAGAATATACTAGGCGACGACACTTGAATCATGTAGTAGGCCCAAAGCTGCAACAGAACGTATAAAAATTCTATTGCTATGGTACCAGTTTCTCTGATAAATCATTTTGTCCACATTCGTAGTCCCACTGCTAAAAATTATGTGTTGATACCGATGCAGTTGCCTCAAGCTTGCTGAAGAACTAAAAGCTGAATTCAATAATATCAACCATTCCAAGTGTTCAACAATTAAATTGCAATTTAATATAAGGATACATACCATTTCGTCCAAAGCATTGTAAATATTATGCAAATTTTGCTCCATGTAACCTGAAATTGCCCAACAATGATTACCACTTTACCAGGATGCCACACAGTACAAAGTACAAACATAAGCTATGACAAAGGGTTGACCATATTACCAGGCATGTCGTAATTAGCTGTAGATAAAGTTTCAGGGCTAGATGAGAAGCTTTCTTCCTCGGAATCAGGTACTATTCCCTGTTAGAAGCCAAACAATTAACAAAACAATTGCATTAAATAGAAGGGGAATAATTAATTGCATAAACAGATGAGTATTAAAAATATGTATACTTGTGACTGAAGCTCAAAGTGCTGCGTACTGCCGAATCTAATTTCCTCCATAGGCTGAACTCCTGCCATCATCCCTGTATGTTGATATTCATCTAAGCAAGCATTGGCATCGCTATGATCCTTGTACATTGCCGAAGTTGACATTACTACATCAAATTTGGATGTTTCATGGGAAGAATCCTGATTCATTTTAGGACATTCAGTTGCATACGATTCTTCACCCCCATCAGTTTCATGCAAGCCAACACATAACAAACTAGAGACCTCAGCCTGATTCATCATTAACCTGGTGCCTACAACACGGAGGGGAATATAAAAGAAATTAAGAAATTAGCTGACGGCCTAACAGATGATCATCATAAGCCAAGCTTATATCATCCAGTTGATTACTGAATCAAATACATTAAAAATAGGGATATCAGAAAATGTATTGGACAAGGATATCATCTGTGTATCAAATATAAGAATAGGATACAAGCATTTGCAAATCATTAAACCTCAAATTTCACAAACCAACACACAAAAGAAAATGTCATGAACAGGGTGGAGAACACAAAGGACTTCAATTTCTGTATGCATCACATACTTCCAGTTGCTTAGCAATGAACATATAAAAACAAAATAGACAGCCATTCCATCAATCCTTTACTGTGACTTATCCCTGGCAAAGATTTAATGATAAAAGCTGTTGTTCAGGACGCACAGGGCAAGAAAGACAAATATCAATGACAGCATGTAATTTGTGATGAATGTGAAAGAGATAACACATCTCAAGGCCACTATGACATTGAAGCAGGCACAATAGTATACAAATATTTCTTTCATAACAATTTACTCTCACTTTCTAACATTAATACAATATGTACTTCCAATGTTGTTGAAGTTGCCAGCAAAACTATGGCAACTCTATCATAAGGAATCTTATAGGCACTCTCTTCAGTACCGTTAATTTCTTTATGGAATCAAGACTAGAGTTCAGTTGCAACTCTTTGTGTGTGTGTGTGTGTGTGTGTGTGTGTGTGTGTGTGTGTGTGTGTGTGTGTGTGTGTGTGTGTGTGTTTTTTTGAGCAAACAGAATTTGGCTTACAGTCTTTGTAAACACTATCTTACTCCCTCCTTGCTAGAGCAAGTTTTCTTGCAAGCAACCAACGCTGTTAATAACACACAGTCTCTTTTGGCTTTGAATGGTAACCGTTCAACAAAAGGAAAGTGAACTTGATCTATTGATAATTACACTCATTGCACAAACTTCCAAAAGAAATGGACTTGTAAATACAATTTAGTAGAACAAACCAACCATATTACAATATCAAATATTAGATGGCTAAGAACATTTCATATATATACAGGAAACCAATTGTCCTTAGGGTCTGTTTGGATCTCAAAATCAGAATTGGTCTGCGGGATGGAAGCTTCAATGCCTACTCCACTCGATTTTTTTAAAAAAAATGGTCTGCGATTTCATTTCTGCCGTTTCGTTGACATATGAAAACACAATTCCTCGACAATTCAAACTGAAAACTTAAGAATTTCAGCAAGAAGCGGATGGGGTTCGTTGAGTTGTCGTCTCGTCGACGCAGAGGGGCAAGAAGGCGGCAGAGCCTGGGGCTGGATGGTTCAGGGGTTTGAGGGTTGGCGCAATTTAGGGATTCGACGAGGGGGAGGATGCGGCCAGAGGACTACGAGGACGGCCGGCGGCACGGCTTACCGCGAGAGGATGGCGACGCGAGAAGCATGGCGAGAGGGCGGCGGCGTCACTGGAGGGCTGGTCGGAGCCTAGTCGGAGCGGAGGAGAGAGAGGAGGAATTAGGGCATACCACGCGACGAAGAGGAAGGCGCGGATCTCCACAGCGCGCGGCTCGGCGGCGGCGGAGACGACCTCCGGGTTCCGGAAGCGAAGCGGGCGAGCGAGGTGGGGGCGGCTTCGGGGAAGGCGCAGCAGGAGAGGATAGAGAAGGCACGCGCAGAAGGAGAGGAGAGACGAGTCGAGCCGAGTCGTGGACTCACCAGTCCGCCAGGCTATAGGAGCGGAGGCAACTTCCCTGGGCCAACAAGCTTCCTTCCTGCCTTAAAACCCAACAGCTGACGACTGGCAACAACACTCGGGACTCCCACTCTGCAAGTTGCAATACCACGAATAAGGCGACCTTTGGCCAGGCTCGGCTTTTCTCTTTTTAGCTTTAAAGTCCGGCTTAACAGAAGTTACAAAATTCAAGCTCTAAGACCTGTTTGGGACTGCTCTATTCTAGTTTTTTCAGCTTTGCTCCACCAACTTCACCATGGAGCAGCTCTACTCTGGAGTTGCTAGAGCAGCTAGATCTGTTTGGCATGTAGCATGACTCCAGCTCCAGAAATAACAATTTTCTTAGGAAAGATCTAATATGCCCCTGGATTGAAATATGATGTAAAAATATTATAAATGCAAATAATTTAGTAAAAAACACATATTGTGCTAAAAACATTGAAAGCAAAGCGTGATCTACCACTAACCCAAAGAACAAATCAAACAAACGTACTACTAGTATTGACTACTGCCGCTCTACTGATTGCTACGGGAGAAACGATCTCCAGGCCGCACGGACAGCCTTCAGGCCGCGCGAACAGCACCGGCGTCGTGGCGGTGGTCGTTCCGCGCGGGGCAGCCCTTGGCGCCGGGACAACCCCTGCCTACTGCGCTTCTTCTTCGAGCAGATCGAGCAACCCCTGCCCGTCTTCCCGCGCTCTGAATAGGGGTGGCGGCACTAGTTTTCATGGGCGGAGAGGCGACGACCATGGAACAGGAAGCGTCGGGTGGAATAGAATAGATGCGAACCGGTACGAGGAGACACTGTGTAATCAGTAATCAGTGGTAATGGTAGGTAATTTCTCCACAACTCCATGAGGAGGTACAAAGTCCAAATCCTGGAGTACCTCTTGAGGTGCTCCACAAAAAACGTGGAGTTGGCCCCTAACTCCACTTTTTTCTCGGAGCGGAGTTTTAGGAGCTGGAGATGTTTGGCAAGACAAAGCTAGAGCAGAGCTGCAAAATCTGGAGTGGAGCAGTCCCAAACAGGCCCTAAATCTACAGTTTATAAAGTCCGGCTTAAGAGAAGTTGCGAAATTCAAGCTCTAAATCTACAGTTTATTTTGGACTTGCTTTAAATTTTTAGTTTATTTTTGAACTTTATACCCGAGCGTTTAGCCAGAAAAACAGCTTCAAAGTCTGAAAAATTGAAGTCAAGCCTCGCCAAACGGGGCCTAAATCGTCTTCTTCTTCGCCCCAAACGCCACCCATCCTTCTCCTATCTTTGAGCTCCTTGACCTGAAAATTCATACCCACCAAAAATCAGATCGAGAAGCTCGATACCATACATCGGTCATACCATGGCAAAACGCTTCCACAATTCTTAGTGCCGCTCTCTTCCGTGTGTCTAGGATTCCGCTTTGTTGTGACCCCGACGATGGCGCGCTTGTACCATAAGGAATAGGATCCTAAGATTGCAGCATATGTCCCCAAGTTTGCAGCAAAGAGATGAGAAGATGTTAGCAAGGTAGGGCAATGGTTGTGTAACATCCCATTTTTGGGAAGCTTGTGTGCTAATGCAAAGATTTCAAAATCTAATTTTAATTTCAAAGAATTTAAACCTAGTGGTCAGATTGCAACTCAAAAATTGATTGGGAGTTCAAATTGTTTTGCAAAATTTTTCCTTCTCCAACCCATCTTCCTAGTCGCTTCCTCCTTCTCCCTCTTCTTTCTTTCTCCCCCCTCAGCCGGCGTTGTTCCCTCACTGACCCAAGGCGGCGACCGCCTCGTCTTCAGCGCACTACCGTGGCAGCTCCTCGGCGTCCGCCTCCCTCGTGCGCGCACACTTCGACCATGGTCCAGTGCCCTGCCCGCACGTTAACCCCTCTCCCCCGCTCGGCTAAAGAGGATAGCTCCCCTGTTCCCTCGTTGACCTCTCGTGTGGCTGCAGTTCGGCGCCCCGACCGAGTTGTGCTCGGCCTCCGCTTCAGCGCCCGATCAGGCTCCACCTCGTCTCTTCCGCTCTACCCTCCTGTGACCGTTGGGCCAAGGAGTGACCGTTGGGCTGTGAGGTGCTCCGTTGTGACAATCCATGGTACTCGTTGTCTTTCCGCGCTACTGTGGAGAGCTTTGGTTGCTACACCCCAACTTGTAGCCACTCGGAGCTTCTCCCTAAGTTCATCATTACTCTCTCCCCCCCTCCTCTCTCGTCTAATTGCTCTCTCTCACCATGTAGGCCGTCGACAACCGTGATCTTTCCCAACTCCGGTGTATGTCCGCCCTAGCAAACCGTCAAGCCCCGCCCCAACCCTAGCCCGACTTCTACTACCTCCCTGGTGAGCTCGTGCCGAAGCCACCTCGCCGCCACGCAGGCTCTCCGTCGCTAGCTCCTTTGGCTCCACCTCGACCACCGCCAAAGCCTCGAGTGAGTTCAAAATCACCAGTAGATGCTCCCATGCCAGATAATTGGTTTATAATGCCTTGCTCCGCCGATTAGCACCTCCCCCTGTTCCGGCCACCGTTGGGCCAAATCAGGTGCTCCGCTTCTCCCAGGGATGCGCGCAAGGCCATGGAGCCCGTTTTGCTAATGCTATCGCAAAGCCATGGTAGGGGAACTGTAGCTGCACGATTTAATTAGCGCCTGTAATTGGCCCAACTAATGATTGTCTTAATTGGCCATTAGTAGATAATGACAGCAGGCCCACACGTTAGTCACTACAGACCAGAAACGTAAAAACTATTAAAAAACCAGGGCCCCACATGCCAAAGGGACACCCCTCTCTCCTCTTTTGTTTCTGGGGATTTTCCCTGAGAATAAATCTTTGAGGAGCTCGTTCTCTCTCATTGTAATTCCAAATTTAACGAAACTTGTTTTTAAATTTTTTTTAAATCAAGATCTACCCATTGGTACTAGTTTTGTTCAATTTTGAGTTCAGTTGAATTTTATTTGGTATTTATTTATTTTTGCTCGTTCGTGTTTATTTTTCCAATACATTCTCTTGAGTATAGCACAAAGGTGTGAACGAGCCCCCGATTGAAGCAGCGCAATACCCCCAAGCTTTTGATCTAGCTGAGTCAATACTTTGATCATTTTGAGCCTATATTTCGTGTGAAATTATGTTCGTTTAAATTATCAAAACTGCATGCTTTACTTTATATGCAAACGTGTGTTGCTCATAAGGTAGCTAAGCACCCGTTTGTCGATCTAGTAATATAATACCCAATCCTTGACACTTGAATATCCATGAACCTTGTCACCCTAGGTAATACTATTAATCTTGATAGCTATAAGTCAAATTAAATGCCATGCAAAGGTCTTATCTAGAATCCAGGGCACTAGCTTGCCCTGATCATCAATCTGTAAATATGAAATCTGGTTTTGGGATAATTGTCAGACCCAGATTTTGCAATCCGGAATCTACTGTGTTTAACTGCACTATTCACTGGATCAGTAGATAGTGCACACAGTTACAGTTCTGATTATCAAAGTACATATCATGCGGAAACATAAAATAATAGCAAACTTACTCGTGGGCCGATTAGGCCGAAATCAATAAATTGCAGCAGCGGAAGAACGAAGCACACAGGTGGGACCTTCAGGACATGCCCACAGGCAGCCAACTGGAGGTTCGCGACCTAGCCCTTGACATCTTCATCTTCATCTTGTCTGCCAGCTTGTCCACTCTTGTTGCTGAGGCGAGATGATTTGACTCCTGATTCTGAATTTTGCCGCAAAAGCGAGCGTGAGCACTCCGACCCCGTGCTCAGCGAATCAACACACAGAATGCAATATGTAACATGTATGGCTAACCAAAGGATGGCTTAGGTTTATTTTATTTGCCAAAAATTGCTTTTAGCAGCATTATTATTCTTATTTAATCAAAGTTTTATTATTACTACCTAACTCCACACTACAATTACCAACATCGACTTAATCCACTGAAAATGCACTCTATTTATTGACTGCTGTTTAAAACTCCAAACAGCAAGTATCGTCATTTATTTAATCCACCGATCATACCTTGTATTTTGAATTACTATTCATCAGCCCCTTACCTCTGAACTCTAATAATTCTCTAACATAATTACTTTCAATCCACCGATATCATTTGTATTCAATTCTTTTGTCATTGATTCCAACCCATAATTCATCTCATTTTCTTCTATCTATCACTAGCTAATCCTCAATTATACCTCCACCGAAAATTCAACTTACCAAGATTATAATCCATTAATTGTTATGCATCCTCCAATCTTCTCATAAATTCAATTCGTCCCTCTAGTACTTGATTACTCCTATTAATTCTCATTATCACCAATATCTTCTAAGAATTTATATTAATCATTAGTGTAGTAATCCGGCGATTTACCTTTGCATCCCATAATTCTCCAAAATCGAGTCATTACTATATATCCATCAAGAATATCACTAACCAAGAATTATATTCTAACACTTGTATTATTTCTCCTAATTCCTGAAAATCCGATCGGATCATTTATCATTTGAATCATCTATATAGCCTATCTATTCAGCTAGACTTCACCCATTTATCTCTCTTAGAACCCACACTATCATTTCCTGTTCAAGATCGACATGAATCCACCAATACCTTCGTGTGTACTCTACAAACATTCCTCTCTTTTACTCGCGACCCTGTTTATTCCACCCATATTTTATTTTGTAAGAATAGAAATGCCACTATTTGAAATATAATACATAAAATTTCCTGAGACCTAGCATTTGAACAAAAGCATAATGTTTAAGGAATATTAATATGAATTTCCATACATATGGCATCACACCATATGCCTAATATCACCATAATTTCTCCATACATACGGCATCACACCGTATGACATTTTTCAGCGTTATAGCCGCTTAACTTACCACTGGGACGACACCCAGGACAACTCAAATCAGGGCTTTCCTCTGCCCTTCCACTTTTCCATTCCCATTTTTCAATATTTTTGTAAACAGAACTATATCTAGTTAAGTTCCCATGTCTGCCCTTGACCGTGGGCACGGCTATTCGAATAGTTTTGACTCTGCAGAGTTTGCACACTTTACCCACAAGAGATAAATCCACCCGTTGCCCCACATGATTCCTTAGCCATGCGGTTGAGTAGACTATCACAGGATTGTTACAATGCATAGTCCTACTGTGGTTACGCCCGCTAAGGTCTATCTTCCGTAGGATACGACCATCCCTCGGGAAGGGTCCCTCGTGAGCCATCACGGGCAAAGGCGGGGATGCGACCATCCATCCCTTTGCTCGTGGTCATACCTTCACGTAACCACCTTAGAGCCACACAAATTAGTAAACCCTGCCTACACTTTGCCGGCTTGTGGTTGTACTGTTTTACACGGGTTGACATGACAAGATTCAGTCCTTAGTGGTATCTGGGCGGTCTACCACTAACCCACTTTTGATCCATTACTAACTCAATTTTGTGCTTCCACTGCACCACACGTACACACCCTCGAACCAATCCGCCCAGATAATTAAGCAAGTTGGGGATCTTGGGAGTGTAAAATAATCATATCCAACATATACCAGTCATTACCACCATGACTGCCCAACCAAAGTTTTTCATGATTAAAGTGATGCTTGGACATTCTTACTCCCACAAGTATCTAAGCAACACTAAGCATGGCATATATTTATAGACTTATTTTCAAAATGGTTACTATTATAATTTTGTTAGGGCGACAAGGTTCTCACGTTCAAATATTCCAAAGGAGGGGTAATAATAATCAAGTTAGAGAATAGACATTTAACTAGATTTCTAAAGTAAATATGTATTTGCATATAGAATAACAGCATGCAATTTGATAATTTAAACCAAAGTAATTTGCAGAAAATGTAGGTTCAACATGATCAAAGTATTGACTCGCCTGGCGCGGTTTACCGCGGTCTTGAGCTCACACAATGCTTTCTCTTGAGTTTCGGATCTTTTCTTCACTTCACTCTTGATCTCGCTTGATCCGTGGAATCTTCGAACTTCAGTTTCTAACTACGCGACAAACGACTGAATTCAAAATGAAAGCAAATAACTTAAAAGATCCAAATAAATCCATATAAATTCAACTTTTGTATTATTATGAGTTATTAGGTGATTTGAGTAATTTGAGGCAAGGCTGGTGGTAGAAAATGATAACTCAATCTTTTATTAATAGTTTCTTTTTATTATTTTTATATTTATCAAGGAAGTTCCATGAGTTAGGATGGACCTATGAGTAGGTATCATTTTGTCGAGCGTTACTTTTCAGGGCATATAATGAATATGTATATCTATATGAGTGATGTTTGCAAACCTTAGTTTACCGAGTTAAATTTATAGCCTATATCTATAACCTTTTTAGGGATGATATTTCATGCTTATTTACATTTCTCCCTTTTTGCTCTTATTCTCCTTGTCATTTATGCTCTTATGTTTAGAGATGGGATTTCATGTTTACACCCAATTCCCTTTCGGTATTTTATGGATCATCTTTTCAGATTCTTACTCTAGATTTTAATTTTCTAATATTTAGACATGCTTGTTTTCCCTTTGGTCCTTTTGACTTTTTGGAACCTTCATTAAGTTATTCAGAAAAATACCACAACTCCAATTTCAATTAAAACCTATTGCAGAAATAAATTCAAAAAGCTTCACATTTTCAAATTCAAATTTTCAGGATGTTACAAATCTACCCCCTTAAATGAATCTCGACCCCGAGATTCCGATAGAGCAGAAAGTTTGGAGGTGGGTTATATTGGCTAGCAATGGGTTTCGGGTGTTGCTCGACTTAGCTCCACAAAGAGATGAAAATCTGCACAATAGGGGTTAGAACTTGGAGAGGTCAAAAGGAAAGAGAGAAACCTGGTTTTCCTGGATAGGTCGTAGTCTTCCAAGTACTTGCCCTTTAACATTGTTGTCTTCACGTCATCGTGGAATGGAGTAGTTGCATCGTCTATTGGACATATGGTCGCTGAATTTCTTATTGATAGGTGGATAAGAATGGTCTGTACCTTAGGGGGTAGAGGGCCTTATGAATGTAAGAGGTGCCAATGGACATATCTATATGGTGGTCTTTTACTTTTATTGGGACCTCGTTCTTACTCTTTAGCTTTGCCACGCATGTCGAGTTTAGCTAAAGGTATGTCTTGTAGTCCTCATCACTAGAAGATTTCTAGCCTTGCGAATCTCCTTGAACTGGTTTGATTAGTCCTAAGTCCAAGTTGTTGCAATTTCAAAAGTATGCATCATAGTAGTTCTTCGGCAGCTCTACCTCATAGTGCTACCCCCCTTAAAATGGGTATCACTAGTCATTATCTAACTCCAGGCATGATGGGTCTTGTGGCGATGTGAAGACTCATCCGTGGTACTTCAGCTGCTTGGTCAGTAATAGGTTTTAGAAGCTATCTTCAGGTTGGTGGTCTTGTCTTTCACAGACAGAATATGTGGCCTTGCTCATAGGATATTTGCCAGGGTGATGGTCGTCTTTGTAGTTGGGAATAGTCTACGGAGCATTGGTAGGTGCAAGGTCTTTTCTCTTCATATCGTCGACACATTCCTTGTCAATCTGTGTAGTTGGCGGCGATTTGATCTATGGGACCTCCGAGCGGGTGAGGAGAGAGTGTTAGCAAGACAGAGTCTCGAGTCTTGGTCTTTGGTGATCCACCACTTTGCTTCAGTGGTACTGAGGGGCTTTTCAACAGAAAGGTGAGAGGGAACAGCATGGGATACGAGTAGAATCGTGGGGGATAAGGTAATCCCAACCCATTCTAACTTTAAAGGAGTATAACCCGGGAAACTAGGGTGGTACACAAATCTTGCAAGTTCTTTAAAACAATCTTTTCCTGTGACTGCGAAATAGGACGCCCGAGAGCAAGAAGACAGTGCACAGGGACCAACGAAAACCTTACGACAATACAACGTCTATTCGGGAGAACACACATAAGGGGCATAGGGTTTATCTGCATAGTTCGTTTAAAACGAAATCACCTTATCTTCCTGAATAACTTCAACGTTCCTAACCTTAAAATTTGGAGTAGGGGCACGAGAAGGGAAACAAAATTTTCCTTTTGAAATCAATAGAAGGAAGAGGATAGTATTCGGGGCTGCTTTGATTGATATTAATACTTACTCTCCTATTATTATTTTGGTAAGTAAATGGATTTTTTTATAGCTTGAAATACAGAACTTTGAAATATATGCATATACATTTTTGAAGAGAAGTGTTTTTCTAACCATAGATAATAAAACTGAATATGGAAAATATACTTTTACCGGAATAACCCTTTTGAGAAGCAACACCTTAAGGTTTTCCCCTTAGGTTTTTATTATTTTTTTTTGAAATACACGGTCTTTCTAGGTAAAAGTTTTCGACAAATAACTTTGCTTTAACTATTTGAGGATTCAATATGAATTTGTGGAAGAAATTTTTGGCAAGTAATTGAACTTATGAAAATTTCCTCGGAAGGTCAGGTTGGTCAAAATGAATGAGTTTGAGAATTGAACTTTTGTAAATAATTTTGGACAATCAATCATCTCAGGAATAAAACAATTTTTGGAAACGAGTTTCAAATTTAAGCTTTTGGTGGCTTTAGTCAAAAGTATGTTTGCAACGGGGGTTTACCAGATGAGTACTGGATTTTTATCACTTTGAATTTGGGATAAGAGAGCTTTAGAAGTACAAGCGGCTGGGCAGCATATAGATGAGGGGAATCATCTAAGAGGGTTGAGATTGAGCAATACCACTTAGCTTTGTGAAAGTAGATACTGAGAAAATAATTCTAGTCATGAAACTAACGGCCAGGCTAACTAGGTCACGACCTGCAGTCGATATGCTCTGATACCATGCCTGTCAGACCCAAATTTTGCAATCCGGAATCTACTGTGTTTAACTGCACTATTCCCTGAATCAGTAGATAGTGCACACAGTTACAGTTCTGATTATCAAAGTACATATCATGCGGAAACGTAAATATAATAGCAAACTTACTCGTGGGCCGATTAGGCCGAAATCAATAAATTGCAGCAGCGGAAGAACGAAGCACACAGGTGGGACCTTCAGGACATGCCCACAGGCAGCCAACTGGAGGTTCGCGACCTAGCCCTTGACATCTTCATCTTCATCTTGTCTGCCAGCTTGTCCACTCTTGTTGCTGAGGCGAGATGATTTGACTCCTGATTCTGAATTTTGCCGCAAAAGCGAGCGTGAGCACTCCGACCCCGTGCTCAGCGAATCAACACACAGAATGCAACACTAAGCATGGCATATATTTATAGACTTATTTTCAAAATGGTTACTATTATAATTTTGTTAGGGCGACAAGGTTCTCACGTTCAAATATTCCAAAGGAGGGGTAATAATAATCAAGTTAGAGAATAGGCATTTAACTAGATTTCTAAAGTAAACATGTATTTGCATATAGAATAACAGCATGCAATTTGATAATTTAAACCAAAGTAATTTGCAGAAAATGTAGGTTCAACATGATCAAAGTATTGACTCGCCTGGCGCGGTTTACCGCGGTCTTGAGCTCACACAATGCTTTCTCTTGAGTTTCGGATCTTTTCTTCACTTCACTCTTGATCTCGCTTGATCCGTGGAATCTTCGAACTTCAGTTTCTAACTACGCGACAAACGACTGAATTCAAAATGAAAGCAAATAACTTAAAAGATCCAAATAAATTCAACTTTTGTATTATTATGAGTTATTAGGTGATTTGAGTAATTTGAGGCAAGGCTGGTGGTAGAAAATGATAACTCAATCTTTTATTAATAGTTTCTTTTTATTATTTTTATATTTATCAAGGAAGTTCCATGAGTTAGGATGGACCTATGAGTAGGTATCATTTTGTCGAGCGTTACTTTTCAGGGCATATAATGAATATGTATATCTATATGAGTGATGTTTGCAAACCTTAGTTTACCGAGTTAAATTTATAGCCTATATCTATAACCTTTTGTGGTATGATATTTCATGTGCCTCTATTTATTATTAATCTATAGTTTATTTATACGAGTCCCGACTTGTTGTATATAGATAATTACGCTCCACATAAATATGTACTAAAGCTAGTGTAAGATTTAATTGATGGCGCTACTGTTATGTTGCTCATACTTTAGCTATTATTATGCTTTATTTTAAATTTTAGTTTAAACTTAGCAATCTGAACCAGGTTTGATATGTATCATTTTATGTAACCCTAATTACTTGTGTTAATGGCTTAATGTTTACTTTAGAGTATATACACATATTGGTTAGGTCATTTTAATGTACGACATCCTAGGGCTATTATATTTTAGTAATTGTATGTTAATATGATCTCTAACTTAAATTTTTATGGTCACGCCCCACTGAATAGTTTTTTTTATAAAGAGACCTAATTTAATTAATCCTATGATTAAGACTTAATTAATAGTACCATTATTATTTAATCTAGGCTTTTAGTTTCTATTAGGCTTAGTTCTATTTCTAATTTAGATATCTGGCAATGCTGGCTATATAGGGTTATATTTTAATATTTGTTGTTTTTTTACAAAATCTACGTCTAAGGTTTATTTAAGATGGCATGATAAATATGGAGTACATATTTCTATTATTATTATTATTATTATTATTATTATTATTATTATTATTATTATTATTATTATTATTATTAAGGCATCTTTACTAAATTTGGATATTTAGCCAAAGTTGTTTCTCCTTAGCAATGCCTTAACTAATATGCAGGTTTAAATAAAAATGAGAGCACAATTATTCATACATGATAACTATTCCACATTTAAATACTAAACAATCTAGTCTTATATCCTAATTAAATTTATTAGCTTTCCTAGATTATTTCTAAATTTTTCCATAATTTTTACTAATTAGAGTGAGGTACAAAACTTGAAATGAATTAAAATGGAAAAAGGGGTGGTCGGTGGGATCGAACCCGGGACTAGAGGGCAAGGGGTTAACGCGCAGCCGAGCTAACCAGTGGAACGATCGATGTTTCGTGACTTTTGGGAGAGGAGCCGACGAATATAGCACGCAGGGCTGAGAGCCAATGAAGAAAGTCACCGGCCGAAAACAGGGGAGCCGGGGCGCACGGCCGGCGGCGGGTGCTCCGGCGAGGAAAGGCCAGAGGGAGAGGGTTGGGTGGCAAAATGGGTTCCCAGAGTGCTGTGGAAGCTGATGGGGGAGGCGATGCGGCCCGGGGTGGCGCAGGTCGGCGGGGCGGCTGCTTGGGCGGTGGCGGTGAGGTGGGAACGGAGGTGGTGGCGCCGGAGTGGGAGAAGAGACAAACGATCATGGGCATGAGCACTAGGGGGTAAAGGGGAATCTTACCACGGCATCGGTTGAGCGGGAGAGGAACTCAGGCGAGCCGGCGACGTGAGGCGGAATCGGGCGGCGGAGGTGCACGGCGCCGGCGAACTGGGGCGAAGGAGAAGCTCCGGCGTCCACGGGGATGGGTCGGCGGAGCCACGGTGGTGCTCCAGTGCCGAGGAATTGGATGGAGGCGGCTCTAATCGACGGAATGGAATCGACCAGCTTTGGAGAAGAATGGGCACGCCGGCGAGCAATAGGGCGCGGAAGCTCGATTCCGCGGGGGAGGAGGACGAGCGGAGATGGGCGATGCGTTAGCGGCTCCCGGACGGGGGTTTTTATAGCCGGGGAAGAGGGGCGCGTGGCGATGCGACGGCGGCCTCCGCCCTGCTCACGCCGACGAGGGGAGGTGAATCAAATCTCCCCGAGATTTTGTGTAAGAGAGAGAGCACAGGGGTGCTTTGAATTTGCCCGCGAGGTGAGAGAGAAAGGAAGCGATCAGCTGTGGCTAGCGCGAGAGAGAGCGAGCGCGAGAGGAGAGCAGCGCTGCGGGCGCGTGGAGGAGAAGGCGCCGGGGAAGAAGGCGCTGGCACTTCGGGTCCACCGGCCAGAGGGTCATCGCGCGCGAGGGAGCGAGGCCCGCATGGCAGCGGCAGAGGCGAGGGCGAGCTGGGCTGGCGGGCGCGCGCGCGAGAAGCTGGGCGGTGCACGGGCGCTGGGCCGCACGGGCGTGTGCTGGCGGAGCCGAGCGATCGCGCGCGCACGCAGGCCGCGCGTGGAGAGATGGCTGGGCCGGGGTGATGGCCGGTCCGGTTGTGCGTTTTTTTTTCTATTTTGTATTTCTTTGATTTTCTTTTTGGGTATTCATGTGTGTATATAGGTATATATGTATATTCACTTCCTTGCTCCCTGTAATTCTACATCTACCATTTTGTTGATATTTATTACCTAAAGATTATTTTCTTGTTACATTTAATTGTATGCATACATATATTTGTAAATGTTATTATTTTTACTTTTGTTTTGCTTTTACATTTGAATATTTATACATATATATATATATATACATTTACACATATATCCTAGGGGCATATACATGTACACATATTTTCATTTCTCTCTGATTTTTGTGTATGTACATACATGCTTATTTATATATGTATTGATATTCATATGTGTTTGCATATATATGTAAATGCTAGCCTCCTTTAATTTGCTTGCCATAATTTTTAGGGATGATATTTCATGCTTATTTACATTTCTCCCTTTTTGCTCTTATTCTCCTTGTCATTTATGCTCTTATGTTTAGAGATGGGATTTCATGTTTACACCCAATTCCCTTTCGGTATTTTATGGATCATCTTTTCAGATTCTTACTCTAGATTTTAATTTTCTAATATTTAGACATGCTTGTTTTCCCTTTGGTCCTTTTGACTTTTTGGAACCTTCATTAAGTTATTCAGAAAAATACCACAACTCCAATTTCAATTAAAACCTATTGCAGAAATAAATTCAAAAAGCTTCACATTTTCAAATTCAAATTTTCAGGATGTTACAATAATCATGGGATGTAAGTGACTGATAATTTGTGACAACTTAGTTTATACTTCTCAAAACCCTAAAAATTTGCTATAGCTGTCTGGGCGGATGGTAAGAGAGATTGGTGTGGATGTAACACGAGAATCTACAGTTTATGGTATGTACCACACGAACAAATTAAGGCTTTAATTATGTGATGACCTCCCCGTGTAAAATAGTACTACCATAAGCTGGCAAAGTGTAGATTTGGCTGAATAATTTACTGCACCTCAGGGTCATTTCGCAGGTGGGAGTGAAGCTGTGCATGTGCGGACTGAAAATCCAGCATAATGGGACACCGTGTGAAGGTAATGTGTACCCGTTTCTCTAGCGGTGGGGAAAAGCTGTGGTCCCGCTCCACTATGATGTTATGGTATGACTTCCCGCACTAACTTAAGAGGGCTACCTCTGGTGATTTTCCATAAGGGTGAAATGACATTGAGGTGAGGTATTGTACAGACCTCGTGATGATCTCTCGATCTGCATAGCTAAGGAATCACATAGGCCCGTTGAATTGATTGTCTCTTGTGGGTAAATATGTACATTCTTTGCAGAGTATAAATGTAACATCCTGAAAATTTGAAATCTGAAAATATAAAGTTTTTGAATTTCTTTTGCAAATGTAATTTATTTGAATTTGGAGTGTATGGTATTTTTCTAAATAATTTAATGAAAGTTCCAAAAAGTTAAAAGGACCAAGGGGAAACAAGCATGTTTAAATATTAGAAAATTTAAAATTTAAATACGAATCTGAAAAGATGATCCAGTATAAGGGGAGAGAAATCTGGGTTAATAAAATATAAAATATCATTTTAAAGATAATAGTATATAAAGGGAAAACCAAAAATAAATAGAGCCTAAACAAGTGCGCATACAAGGGCCTAGAAAGATGAGCAAGACATAAAATGTAGTGATACAAAATATAGGCATGAAGAAAATATAAATACATGTATATATATACATAAATAAAATAAATATAAAAGCTAGGTTAACAAAGAAGGGGAAATAAATGAAGCCAAAAGAATATATAAGTATGTATATACCTGTATGCACAAATATGTGTATACATACACTAACTAAACAAAAGAAAAAAAGAAAAAGGAATTTGGGCAGGCCGGCCATCAAATCCGGCCCAACCCACCTCCAATCGCGCCCCTGCCTGCGCCTCTCCTCCCGCTGCGCAGTGGCCCCACCTCCACCCGCGCCTCTCCCTCTGCGAGCGGGCCCGAACACCCGCCCGCTCCTTCTTCTCCACGCGCACGCGTCGCAGCTACCCCTCGCGCTTGCTCCCTCTCACGCTTGCCGCAGCAAATCTCCCTCTCTCTCTCACACCTCAAGGGCAAGTTCAAAGAACCGGTTACAGGAAGGGGACGCACCCTCTCCCGCCACCTCCCTCCCACGCAATCCCGGAGAAGATTGAGTTCATCCCCCTTCCCAGCGCAAACAGAGAGAGGCCAAATGCCGCCCTCGCCGCGCGCCTCTCTCTGGCTATAAAAGCCCCGCCTGGGAGACGCAATCGCGCCGCAATACTTCCTTTTCCCCTCCCCTGCAAGCAATTGAGCCGTAGTGCCCCCAATCCCCGCCGGCAACATCTTCTTCTTCGCGGCCGGCGACCGAGCCGCCGTTGATTCCGGCCGCCTCCGAGCAATTCGTTGCTCCCAGAGCTTCGTGGAGGCCAGGCGTAGCCGAATCCCTTTCTCGCCGGGTCTCCCTTTGCGTGAGCATCGCCGGCTTCGACCACCTCCTTGGACCGCCGCCACCGCACGCTACCAGCCTACCTCCGGCGCACCTCAGCCTCTGTCGCCACCACCACCAGCATCACCGCAACCCCGGCGTCGCATTTCGGACCTCCCCGACAGCCCCTCGCCGCCGGCCACCGTCGCCCCCGACTCCTCTGCCCGGCCCCCTCCACGGCATACTCCAAAAGGATTTATTATCCTTATAGGGTAGGCAACGCCTCCCCGCTCACTTGGTTACCACCGCTCGTCTCTTTCTCCCCAGCTCCCCGGTCGCGCGTTCGAGCCTCTGGCTCCGCAGGCCGGGTTGAGTTTTCTTTATTTCCTCTCGGGCTGACAGGTGGGCCCCACTTGTCGGCCGCTGTAACCGGAGCAGCCCACTGACCACTGGGCTCCACTGGTCAGTGGGACATGTACACAAAACCCATACTGACATGTGGACCCCACTGAACAGTAGTTGGACCCACAAGTCAGCGGCACAGCAAGTAAGAAATTAAAATAAAAAGAAAATGAATTAAAACTCCAGTGGACCCACGTGTCAGAATTTTTCATTTTCTGGCATTTCACAGAACCTGAGAACTTTAAATAATCATAACTTTTTCATTTTAACTCCAAATTGGATGAGACAAATTTCTAAATTCAAGATCTATCCAATGGAACTGAAATCATAATTTTTGAAGTTCATTTGGATTTCTGGTGTTATTTTCTTGATTTCTTGATTTTTGTTTTATCCAAATTTTCGCGCACGTTAAAATAGCGTACGAGGCTCAGGAGGAAGAAGCAGAAGCTGCAGCCCTAGAAGCTCCAGATAATCAAGCACCAGACCACTGTGACCAAGGCGAGTCAATACTTTGATCATGTTGAACCTACATTTTCTGCAAATTACTTTGGTTTAAATTATCAAATTGCATGCTGTTATTTTATATGCAAGTACATGCTTAATTTAAGATTCTAGTTATATGCCCATTGTTTACCTTGAATAATATTACCCCTCCTTTGGAATATTTGAATGTGCGAACCTTGTCGCCCTAGCAAAATTATAACAGTAACATTTCGAAAATAAGTCCCTAATGATATGCTACGCTTAGTACTGCATAGATATTCAGGGGGCGCTGGAATGCCCCAAACATCATTGTCATGTTAATCATGAGAAACTGGTTTGGGAGGTCATGGTGATAATGACTCGTATATTTGATATGATTATTTTACACTCCCAAGATCCCCAACTTGCTTAAATATCTAGGCGGATTGGTTCGAGGGTGTGTATGTGTGGTGCAGCGGAAGCACAAAGTGGGTTAGTGGTAGACCGCCCAGATACCAATAAGGACTGAATCTTGTCATGACCTCCCGGGTAAAACAGTACAATCATAAGTCTGTAAAGTACAACTTGGCTAAGTAAATTTATCGAAATCCCCGGACTCATCTCACTGGTAGGGGATTGATGGGGCTACGCTATGGCAAGGGGGCCTGAAGGGACACCAGTGGGGGGTGAAGTTTCCCAACTGTCCTACGTTGCGGGAAGTAGAAGCCCGAGCTGCGTAGTGGCTGTGGGAAACATCCCGCGCACAGATGGGACCCACCGCAAGTGGGCAGTTTCCCATAAGGTGAGATGACAGAAGGGACTAGATATTTAGAAAAGTCACTGTGAGGGTCTGCTCAACCACATGTCTATGGAATCATGTGGGGCAACGAGTCGATCATCTCTTGTGGTGAAAGTGTACAAACTCTGCAGAGTCAAAACTATTCAAATAGCCGTGCCCACGGTCAAGGGCGGACATGGGAACTTAACTAGATATAGTTCTATTTCAAAATGTTTTGTGGGTGGGATGGAAAAGTGGAGCGCAGCGGAAAGCCCTGATTTGAGTTGTCCTGGGTGTCGTCCCAGTGGTAAGTTAAGTGGCTATAACGCTGAAAGATGTTATATGGTGCATTTTCTTGAACATTATGCTTTTGTTCAAAACTGCTAGGTCTTAGGAAATTTCTATGTATTATATTTTTAAATAATGGTAACATTCCTCACAAATAAAATATCCCGAGCCTCTCCTTTGTTAAGCCATGCATACTATTTATCGGCATTCTGTGTATTAGCTCGCGGAGCACGGGGTTGGAGTGCTCACTCTCGCTTTTGCAACAAGATTGGACACGCTGGCCGAGAAGAGGAAGATGTCAAGGGCTAGGTCGCAAACCTCCAGTTGGCTGCCTGTGGGCATGTCCTGAAGGTCTCACCTGTGTGCTTCGTTCTTCCGCTGCTGCAATTTAATGATTTCGGCCTAATCGGCCCATGAGTAAGTCTACTATTATATTTACGCTTCCGCATGATATGTATTTTGATATTCATTACTGTAACTGTGAGCACTATCTACTGATCCAGGGAATAGTGCAGAAAATCACAAAGGAATCCGAATTGTAAAAATCTGGGTCCCTACAATAAACTATTCAAGTAGCTGTGCCCACGGTCAAGGGCAGACATGAGAACTTACTCGAGTTAGTTATATTTCAAAACCTTTGAAGGTGGGAAGAAAACTATCAGGCAGATGTAAACTTGACTTTAGAAATTTTCCTAGAGAGACGTACTCCAGCGTTGTTGATAAGGTGAAAGTAACATAATGATCAAAATCTAGCATAGGTGGATGAAACCTACACCGCTATAAATAGTGCACAGTTTCAAACTCTTTAAAGCATGTTTGTAAAACGCTAAGTCATAGAAATTTATTATGGTTATTGCAAACATCATTTTAAGCAAATAAAAGAACCCGAGCCATCCTTGTTTAGCCTTGCATCTATAATTATGTGCATTATGTGCCTTGGCTCGCGGAGCACGGTTGTTTTGCTCACCCTTCGCTCTTAACCCCCCTTTAGAGTTCGTAAACCAATGCCACTATATCTACTATAAGGATCAGGGCGCTGAAGGCGATGAAGATAGTGGAAACTAGACTAGACTTCAGTAGTCTCGCCTCTCACCTCAGTCTTGCCGACAAGGCTAACTTGTGGGTGGTTCCAATATTAGTCAAATCTCTGGCTAATATCGATGGCACTTAAGTTGTCTCAGTCGCTTGCCTGTGACGGGTTGTGCCCTACCACGTTTGTTTATGCTTTCGCTTCCGCACTTTATGTAATGTAAACATTTGGCCTGACGATCCTATTGTAAACTCGACCGGACACGATCTATTTGAACTCTAGTATTGTAATGGTATGGTATTTATCGTGTATGAAATGATGCAATAATGTACCTGTGAGCACTATCCATTGATCCAAGAAATAGTACGGTGAAATTACAGAAGATTTTGGGTTGGTAAAACCCGGGGTCTGACAGGTTGCTCGTTAGTCTTTTTTGTTGGCTTGTTGGTAGTTCGTTCTCCAAGTAGCAACTATCAAGGTGGGTGTTGTTTCCTCTGTTAAAGTAATCCAAATTGTAATGAGCTGCTAAGGGAAATTTTCAATAAATTTTGCTAATTTGACACGCTATTTCATTCTATGTAAGATTGATTTTCTACAAAAATCACAGGACCATCTTGTTCTAGTTTCTCATGATCACCTGTTTCCTTTCAATTGGAAGGCATTTTACTATTACCAATAAGAGACTTGAGACCGCATTAGATTTTGCCGACATTGACGAATCTTGGTCAAGGCCATACATTAGCCATGGATGCTTCAGTGCTGCTTTCTTGGCGTAGAAGTGGGGCAGGTGTGGACCAACAAGGTTGCAAAGGAAGGGAGTTTGTTGAGATTCGTGCTACCAGCTATCAGACGTCTAGATCATCCCCACAGATGAAGGGTAGGGGTGGGGAACCTATAGAAGTTCCCTCCGGTTATAGGTAGAGGTGGAAATGGATCGGATACGATCAAATAGTCTTAAATACGAATACAAATCCATATTTTTAAAACGAATACGAATACGAATATTTTCGAATACAGATTTTCTCGGATACGAATATCGGATAAAATGGATTCATAACAATTTTGCCGATTTTTCACCGGTTTTTGACCGGTTACCAGTTTTAAATCGCCTAAATTGAAATTTTAAATCACAAAATTCGTACGGATTTTTCATGGGTTCTAGAAACGGATCGAATACAAACAGGGGCGGAGCTACGTAGGTGACCGTGGGTGCGGCCGCACCCAAGTGAAAATCGAAAATCAGTGCTAACCTCTAAACTTTTACGCTTAAACATTGTACGTATGTATACATATACATGGCATGAAGGAAGTGCCGCACCCCCCTCAATTTTTCTCTAGCTTCGCCCCTGAATACAAATCGAATAGTCTCGAATATGAATACGGATACAAATATTCTCGAATACGAATGCGAATACGAATATTCTCAAATACGGATAAGAATATTCTCGAACACGAATATGGACATTTTCAAATACGGATTTTACTTACCACATTCATGTTTTCTCGGATACGAATATCGGATAAAACGAATTATCCGTTACCGTTTTCCACCCCTAGCTATAAGCCCGCCGGTGTAATAACTCAGCCTGGCAAAAAATAATTAGGAAATTTCCTAAAAGGCACCCTGCATTTTTTGCCAGCAATCTATGACCTGTTTTTTTCCATTGGCTCTGGGCTTTTGACTTCTCCAAAAATGGATTCTTCAAACGGCTTTTGAGTCTAAAATATATGCATCATCTACATCAACATCTCCACCATTTATTGTTGCCTCGAAACACGTAACCATAAGCCATCAGTTATAACCAAAAGTCATTGACCATAACCTAAAAGAACCGAAGCTATACACGTCCCTCGAAGATTGCTTTGGAAAGCTATGTCGTTAGCCAAGGAAGAGGAAGAAGACCAGTGGATCTGGTTGTTGCTGTTGTCAGCTCACCGGACTTACCACCCAAAGCCTTCCCCTTGTGGAAGCAGGGAATCTCGTCGCCACTCATCAGACTCCTCGCTCGCTCACCGTCGACAGGCGACAATGACTATGCCCTCGGCTCGCCTAGGGAGAGATTGGAGAGTTGAGGAGGAATAGAGATGGGAGAGGAGAGGCCAGGAGGGTGTGACGGACTGGTTTAGGACCTATTCATATTAGCTTCTATTGATGGCTTTTGGTATGGTTGATGAATAGTAGTGTGTTATGTAAGTAAAACGGTGTAATAAAAGGCATTACAACATTCGGACTACCGTGCAACTTACGGAATTGTAACATAATAAAATATAAAGTACATTATAATATGTGAAAGATAAATAGTAGTGGCTGATAACTAATAACAGTTGATAAAAACGGCTTATACAAGATGAGATATTCGTATTAACTTTTATTTCTAAAAACAGAAACAACCATTAAAAGCTAATACGAACAGGCCGTAGTTTGGTTTGCGTGGTCAAACCAACTCGCCTGTCTGGCCTCCGGAGAGCAGCCTGGACCTTCGTTTGGTTTGCGTCCTGTCCTGGCCGCACTTCCTCCCCGCCCGGCCTGAACACCGCAAATAACCACGCAGCGTAGCCTTACTCAGGCGGCCCGTTTTGGGACCGGACATCAGGCCCGAAGTTTAACGGCGAGATAGTGCAGTTGTGCTGGCCGTTGCGCTGGCTTTGGACGTTGGAACGAATGGTTTGATGCTCTATGCAAATGGATGGTTTTAGCTATGCATTACGGATGCTTTATGGCTTTAGTTAGGAGTAACACCAATTAATTCTGTTCTAGAAGTAATTAGTAAAGGTATATTCTTATTTTTATACAGCCGGTTCACATAACAATATGGTTGTAGATAATGACACGACCCCCAAAACACAACATGGATCACTATTTTCTAATGTATTATATTTATAAAACCTAATAAAATTATACTTTTATAAAAGTTTTTTTGAGACAAATATATACATACTATTTTCATGGATTCAATCTAAACACTGAAACTGATATCGAGAGGCAAAATGTAGAAAGTTTGACCGCACATATCCCAAAATGGTAAATTTAGGAAAACATGCATTGGAAATCTCAAGGTGCCAAGATTTTAGGAAAGAAAACTTTTAATTAAAAGTGACAAATATTTGAAAACTGAGGGAATATTTACTACTTAAAAGAGTGAGTTCGTAGTGATAATTCATCTGTCCCTCTCAACTTTCTCTTTGCACATCCTAAAAATCTCTAAAAAAAGAAAAACAACCTACAAAAAAAAATTCACCATCCAAAAATTTCTCTAACAAAGAAAAACAGAAGTTTACCAGGTGCACAGCTAAACCGAAGACGTGAAAGCATGATGCGGCTGAGCATGTGGGCTAGGCGGGTCGATTCTGACAATATTAACTAAATATGTATAATTCATGTGGCTTACCTTAACGTGATAATTACTCTCTTGTGTGTAAGAAGGCAAAGCACGTAAACTACATTTGTTTGTTGGAAACCAGCGACTGTTTTGTGGAGCGAGCAAGAGCCAAGCGGTTGGTACTTCTCTCATATATGAATCATATATTGCCTCCTGCGAAATTAAATCGTTCCAAACGTGCCCTAAGTCGGTAAAACCGCAAAAAAAATACACAAAACTTACAAGAAGCAAAGCTATTTCCCCCTTGAAAGAAAGAACACTTGTAAGAACACTCGTAAGTTACGATGAACAGGTTCATGGCTCCTGCACGAACCATTCATGAGAACATGTGCAGAGCAAAGGGAGCAGGGCTGCGTTCACTGCTCGACTATTGAGGACGTCGTGACTGCGCCTTTCAGCAAATAAAAAAAGAAGACTGAGATCGAGCCGACTAGCTGTACGCCTGTACCACCCTACCAGACCACAATAAAGAAGCTAATCTCACACTTAATTAGCATAATCACTTCTGTAGGTGTTAGACCATGTGGCTGGTTTAGGATTTTTAGGTGATGAATAATTGACAATGGTTAATTTGTTATGATGAATAATTGGTGATTCCGTTTAGCGGTGTTATGCGAGTTGTGTTGCGTGTGTGCGGACTGATGTTGGCCAAGTTGAGACGAACTTGTGCCGGAAGAATGTTCTTTGGTCTTTGCATGTGCAGGATGAGCATGGAGGCGATCATGGTCGGTGACGAGGTGGACCGGAACTAGGATGGGGAGATCTGAGGTTCAGACGGTCAAGGAGGTCACGAGATGATCGGGCTCATGCTTGGGGCGCATGGAGATCAAAGGTGGATGATACGTGGAGAAGCTACGGGAGGTGCGGTCCTAGAGGCTTCAACACGTGACGTGTTAGAAAAGTCGTGAGTGTGAAAAACCTGTGTTAGGAAGGGTTTCGGGTCCCTTGAAAATTAGTGGGCCAAAAGTCTAGTTGAGGTAAAAAGGCCCAGGCCTAGTTGGAGTTGGATTAGGATTCGAAGTCCTAGTTGGAGTTGGATTAGGATTCGAAGTCCTAGTTGGAGTTGGATTAGGATTCGAAGTCCTAGTTGGAGTTGGATTAGGATTCTAAGTCCTAGTTGGATTAGGATTTTAAGGCCTAGTTGGAGTTGGGCTGTGTGTGTATATATATGCATGCGGTGGCATGGCAAGAGTTGTACCGAGCAGCCGTGGAAGAAAAATATATATACGGCTTTTGGGGTGGCCAAACGTTTTCTTTGGCATGGCATCTTTTTGATCACGAAGCGCACGACATTGTTCAGCCGTCGGTCAGGCAAGCGATCTCATATTTTGCTTAGTTGCATAATTAGGGCTTAATTTATTTTCGTCACTATTTGCATCAGCGATCTTGTTTATTTTATATCTCAAGATCTAGAGCTCCGATTGATGTAATTCCAGTTGGGTTAGTTCAATAACTGTCTCTAGTTTATTCGGAAAAAGTTTGAGGTTAATCGGAGTTACGGATTTTTATCGAGATCAGTTTTAGTAAGGATACATTATTCTGTCCAGAATTATTAAATGAGGCTTAAATAGGTTTTGTGTTTAGGGGAGAGTCTTAAAATTTATTTTTAGCTTCCGAAATCATTCACCCCCCCTCTGATTGCCTATCTTAGTGTGAATCGATCCTACAAGTGGTATCAGAGCAGGTTTATTTTTCTAATTGATCTTAACCGGTGATTAGAAAACATGTCGATGGATAGGTATTCCACAAAACCTTGTATTTTCGATGGTATTGATTTTCAGTATTGGAAAGCGAAGATGGAGGCATACATTCAAGCTCAAGGCTTTACAATATGGGAGAAGGTCTACAAGCCTTATGAAGTGCCCGAGAATGATGCTGTGACAGCTGCAAATATAGCACAAGTGGAGGCAAATAGCAAGGCAAGGAACCTGATAATTCAAGGACTAGGAAGGAGTGATTTTGATCGTGTTGTGCATCTGAAATCTGCATATGAGGTATGGAAAGCACTATGTGATTATCATGAGGGTTCATCTACTATTAAAGAGGTACGTCAAGATATGTACAAAAAGGATTATATGCGTTTTGAGATGAAACCTAGTGAATCAATAGATGATCTATTTGCTCGCTTTAATAAAATTCTTAGTAATCTACGTGCTGTTAATGTTACTTATACTGATGCTGAAAATGCACGTCAATTACTTGGAGCATTAGATATGTCTATATGGGAGATGAAGGTTACATCTATTAGAGAATCTACTGTCATGAGTACACTTACATTAGATGTACTTTATTCTAAATTGAAAACTCATGAATTAGATGTTTTTGCTAGAAAAAATAATGTTAATAAATCAATTGCTTTAGCTTCACAATCTAGCAAGTCTAATGGTGATAATTCTTCTACTAGTTATGCTTTGTCTTCTTTGTCTTCACTAACCGATGAACAGCTAGAGCAACTCCCGGAAGATGATTTGGCACTCCTATCTACACGCTTCACAAGAGCTTTGCAGAATGTGAGATCAAGAAAGAGAGAAAATTTTGGTCCTCAAAGGTGCTATGAGTGTGGTGATCTCAATCATATTCGTCTCAAATGTCCAAAGTTTCTCGCAAAATTTGCAAGAGAAGAGAATGAGAAGGAAGAAGATATGGAGAAAGAAAAAAGGAAGAATAAAAAGAAGGGCTATATGAATCGCAAGGTGGTGCATCGTGTTCTTGCCGCTCTTGGGCAAATTAATTTGAGTGATGTGGACACGGACAGCGAGGATGATACTCCCAAAGGCAAGAAATATTTAACTGGGTTGTGTCTAATGGCAAGTAGCAAAAGCTCCACCGACAATGATGATCTTGACAGCGACAACTACAATGAGGTAGAACCTTCTTATGATGATTTAGCTAAAGCTGTTGCTAAACTTGGTACTTTGCTAGAAAAGAAAGATAAAAAGATTAAGAAATCCGATACTTTGATTGAATCTCTAAATTCTGAAATTGCAAGACTTAGAGTTTTAATTCCTGATGATGAATCTTGTGAGTCTTGTCAAGTTTTACATTCTGAGTTGGAGTCTGCTAGATCTATTAATGCATCAAATCTAGTTCAACTTAGAGATGTAACTGATAAATTTGATGAATTAAAATTGACACATGATTCTTGTGATGAAAACTTAAAACTTGCAAATGATGAAATTGAAAAGCTTAAAGCTAGTTCTTCTACATATTTAGAGTCAAGTATTTCAAATGCTCAATCTAAAGCTTGCTCTAATTGTGAATTACTAGAAACTAGACTTAATTCATCTCAGGAATCTATTCAACAAATGCTTTATCATGAGAACATGTCTTGTTCAAATTGTCGTAAGTTAAATATTGAAATTGATGCTTTGACTAGGCAATTGAATGATTTCGCTGAAAAAGAAAGATTTGCTCAATCTAGTGTTTCTAAGAATTTTGTGAAATGCACTGCTTGTTGCACTTTGGCTAAGGAAAATAAGTACCTTAAGGACACTTTAGAGAGATTCTCTTTTGGTAAGAAAAATCTGAATATGATTCTAGACAAGTCAAAAACGAGTGTGAAAAATCGTGGTCTAGGATTTAATTTTGTTGAGCATGCCAAGAATAATCCTCCTAAGGTTGTTAAGTTTCTTGAACCTGGAAAGATTGAAGTAAAATCTGAACCAAAACAAACTGTGTTTAAATCTGCTGGCTTTGTGCAAAGTTCATCGAATAATAATATATGTGCTAGCTCATCATCTCAAAAGAAATCTGGTTATGTTAAATTTCATTGCACCTACTGCGGAAGAGATGGACATTTGAATGAATTTTGTTTTAGACGTGTCAAGAAAGAGAGAAAGGAAAGATTGAATGCTTTGAGACAAAAACATGCAATGTCTTTTATTCCTAGAACTAATGTGAAAGCTATGTTTTTTGAGAACTTTCATGATGGCTTTAAATCTGCTTCACATGCTAGATTGGGATTTAATTCAAATGATTCACGTTCTTTTCGGCATTCTAATCATCCACATGCACGTGATTTTGGTTCTAGCTTTGTTGTTCCTGTTCGTCGTGTGTCACAGTACTGGATTCCTAAATCTTATTTTACTAACCTCAATACTGTGAGACCGATGTTTCCTGTCATGTAAGAACAGCTGACAAGGATGGAGAACATGAGCTAAATTGGGTTCCGGTTTTTTTTATCATCGCTTGATTGGAACACTTGATGGTTCTTCACTCCTTTGATGGTTTGCAAGAGATTTCATTTTTTGAAAGACCATGTGGAAAAGGTGATGTTGTCTTACATCTTGTTAAATTCTCAAGTTGGTAATTTGCTCATGAAATCGTTTGATTCTTCTCGTTTTCCTCATTTGTGAAGTGAGTTGGGTGCATTACATCTTATGGGATTATTCTGAGGGGGAGCTTATTGTTTAAAATTTTGGAAGCTTTGTTTATTATCCTTGTCAAGTAACTCATCAAATCCAAGTCATTGAAATCAATTGAGTAGTAGAGCTATCTTTATCATATCTATTCATATGTTGTGTAGCTTTGATCAAGACTGTTTATAATTAATTTGCTACATTTGAATTAAAAGTATGACATGGCGGAATATTTTGACTAGATTAATTATAGTTATTACTTTGCGATGTCCATCGAAAAGGATTAGCTTGATTGTGAGTCTTATTTTAACTCTTGGTTATGAGGCTCGATTGTTTAATGTTCCAATTCTTATGATCACTCAATTTGGCATGTTATTAAAAAAAGAGTATATAAAGAAAAAAAATTGAAAAGATGTATGCTTCAAGCATGCCATGGTGAACAAAAAAAAAGTGGCACAAAAGTGCGCAAAATGAAAAGAAGTATGCTTCAAGCATGCCACCATCAAAAAGAAGAAGAAGAAGAAGAAAAGTATGTCATTATGAAAAGAAGTATGCTACAAGCATGCCACATGCCTAAAAATTGAGTGTGAAGCAATAAGTTGTTACATGAGACTGCTAGCCCGTCTAGAGTTAAAATTTGCTTCATTTTTAGGTTTTGACTTTTCGTTGTGATATCTCATTATGCTCTCTATAATTGGTTTGGTCATTGTTGATATGCCTGTCATTGATATAAATTGCTTAATCATATTGAAAATTTGTTTTGACATTGCTATGTGATATATGGCTTAATATGATCTAGATAGCTCTACTCAAAAATATGTCTTGGTTGCTTTATTAAATAAATGCACAATGACTTGGATAATCTACAAAGCTTCTTGATTTTTACTTTCATTGCTCCGTCTTAGAATTATCTTTTCTTTAAATTTTCTTGATGATTACATTGCCAAAGGGGGAGAAATTTGGTGTGCTTTGCGAGAAATTAAAGAGAATTTGGGGAGAATAAAATTACCTCTCTTATGTTGAGGGGGAGAGATTTGAGACTTATAGTTTAAAATGTTTTTGCGGCTTCAGTTCTTCACTTATATCTATTTGAAGCTAATTCATCATACAATTTTGTGGTGTTGTCAATGTATTCATCAAGGGGGAGATTGTTAGACCATGTGGCTGGTTTAGGATTTTTTGGTGATGAATAATTGACAATGGTTAATTTGTTATGATGAATAATTGGTGATTCCGTTTAGCGGTGTTATGCGAGTTGTGTTGCGTGTGTGCGGACTGATGTTGGCCAAGTTGAGACGAACTTGTGCCGGAAGAATGTTCTTTGGTCTTTGCATGTGCAGGATGAGCATGGAGGCGATCATGGTCGGTGACGAGGTGGACCGGAACTAGGATGGGGAGATCTGAGGTTCAGACGGTCAAGGAGGTCACGAGATGATCGGGCTCATGCTTGGGGCGCATGGAGATCAAAGGTGGATGATACGTGGAGAAGCTACGGGAGGTGCGGTCCTAGAGGCTTCAACACGTGACGTGTTAGAAAAGTCGTGAGTGTGAAAAACCTGTGTTAGGAAGGGTTTCGGGTCCCTTGAAAATTAGTGGGCCAAAAGTCTAGTTGAGGTAAAAAGGCCCAGGCCTAGTTGGAGTTGGATTAGGATTCGAAGTCCTAGTTGGAGTTGGATTAGGATTCGAAGTCCTAGTTGGAGTTGGATTAGGATTCGAAGTCCTAGTTGGAGTTGGATTAGGGTTCTAAGTCCTAGTTGGAGTTGGATTAGGGTTCTAAGTCCTAGTTGGATTAGGATTTTAAGGCCTAGTTGGAGTTGGGCTGTGTGTGTATATATATGCATGCGGTGGCATGGCAAGAGTTGTACCGAGCAGCCGTGGAAGAAAAATATATATACGGCTTTTGGGGTGGCCAAACGTTTTCTTTGGCATGGCATCTTTTTGATCACGAAGCGCACGACATTGTTCAGCCGTCGGTCAGGCAAGCGATCTCATATTTTGCTTAGTTGCATAATTAGGGCTTAATTTATTTTCGTCACTATTTGCATCAGCGATCTTGTTTATTTTATATCTCAAGATCTAGAGCTCCGATTGATGTAATTCCAGTTGGGTTAGTTCAATAACTGTCTCTAGTTTATTCGGAAAAAGTTTGAGGTTAATCGGAGTTACGGATTTTTATCGAGATCAGTTTTAGTAAGGATACATTATTCTGTCCAGAATTATTAAATGAGGCTTAAATAGGTTTTGTGTTTAGGGGAGAGTCTTAAAATTTATTTTTAGCTTCCGAAATCATTCACCCCCCCTCTGATTGCCTATCTTAGTGTGAATCGATCCTACAGTAGGCAGCATCGATCCCTAGCTTGCCTAACAGAAGGCACCTTCTCGCTATCATAATCTATCATATCCTTCCTAATCCACAGGGATAAACCTCCTTTTCTTAACCCCGCCGATCGACAGTGTCTCCCACAAGATAATATGCTTATCTCAAGCCATAAGTTTATCCACTTCGTTTTCACATGCTCCCTATAATTGCTTCCTCACATCAACCAACCCATGTTTCTATTTCTCGCTCCCTCTGAACAAGTAAACATAAAACATAAACCCGCGGTTGCACACTTGAAGCAACGTAGAAATGCATAATTCATTATTCATATGCAACTCGTTATGTGTCTGTGCATTGCAACATAATTTATTGGATGTATAAAAAATCATGCTATAGAAGGGGTTGCTCTGATCGATTGGAAAGTGGAGAGTGATTAGAAGTCAAAGACATAGAGTAATTGGAGGAGGATGGACGTACGATCATCAACTCATTCTTTTATAATAGTAATGATAAGATGACACGAAAATAATATCTATCTACGGCGTGTTCTATCACCAGGCACAGGCAGTCTAGAAGACCACATGGAGTAAGGAACCAAGGATAGCTTCGGCTTACTTCTCGGCGCGGAGTCGATGACGACGATGAGGCCTATCTGAATAAACAAGACGCCTATCTGCCCTTCCTTTTCCTCCTTGCGTCTACATATATGCGCCCGGGGTACTCGCCTTTGCTTTCCAAGCTCTGAACACACAAGAGATAGCCATTGCTCCTGGAATGGCAGAAGCTTGCAAGGTAGTGTCTCTTGGGGCTCCTCTGCGCCATGAGGAGGCCTGCGTTGGACGAGGTGATAATGATCACTCCGATGCTGCCTCCATCTCGGGCGCGTCCAGCAGGTCGTCGTGCTCATTGGCATCGAACCTGAGTGATGATGCAGCTTCTTCGCCAGTTGATCATTCTTCTGAGGCGTCTTCAGCATCGTCGAGCACCTTGCAGCTGGATTCCGAGGGTCCGCTCTACGGGTTGTCTTCGCTGATAGCCCAGCTTCCTGTCAGGTGCATATTTTGCCCCCCTGCAGAAGTATTCAGTTATGTAGAGAAAATTACACCACGCTTATTTGTATTTCAAGTTTTCGTGGACACTTGCACTTTTAACTAGTACCCGGCGCATACTATTTGCAAAACAAACAGACAAATTTTACATTTAAGGTGAAGGTGGAACTCTAGATAACTGGAAAGTACAAATGGTCGAATATAATTTGTGACTTCTTCTATTATTATGTTGTGCTAATTAATAGCTAGTTCCTTTTCCCTACTAGACAGTGAGCTGTTTGTCATGAACATCTTTTCAGAACCCTTGGTTGAATTTAAAAGGGAAAATCTGTTGAGTAGCACTGAAAATACACCGTTTCCGGAAAATACCACTAAAAGAATCGGGTTCCGGATATTACCACCAAAAACTTCAATTTTCTTCGGAATTTAGCATTTTGGACAAAAAATGCCCCTCCCCCTCCCCTCCCTCACCTTCTCTCCTTGTGGCGCCACCCCGTCCGCCTCCCCGCCCCCGCCTCGTCCTCGCCGCCGGCCTCCCCGCCTCCTCCCTCCTCACGCCGTCGCCTACCTCCGCCTCCTCCTCGCCCCCGCCTCCCCGCTCCTCTCCCCGCGGCGCCCCGAGCGGCAGCCCCGAGCGGCAGCGTCCTCCTCGCCCCCGCCTCCCCGCTCCTCTCCCCGCGGCGCCCCGCGCCGTCTGCCCCCTCTTCCCCCACCTCTTCGCCGCCGGCCTCCCCGCCTCCTCCCTCCTCACGCCGCCCCGTCTGCCTCCGCTCCACCGCACACCGGCTGCCTCCGCTCGCCAGCGCAGCCGAGCCGCACGCCGGCCACCATCGCCGCGCCTCGGCCCGCAGCCGACCGCGCCGCGGCGTGAGGAAGGAGAAGGCGGGGAGGCCGGCGGCGAAGAGGTGGGGGAAGAGGGGGCGGACGGCGCGGGGTGCCGCGGGGAGAGGAGCGGGGAGGCGGGGGCGAGGAGGACGCTGCCGCTCGGGGCTGCCGCTCGGGGCGCCGCGGGGAGAGGAGCGGGGAGGCGTGGGCGAGGAGGAGGCGGAGGTAGGCGGCGGCGTGAGGAGGGAGGAGGCGGGGAGGCCGGCGGCGAGGATGAGGCGGGGGCGGGGAGGCGGACGGGGTGGCGCAGGAGGAGAGAAGGTGAGGGAGGGGAGGGGTATTTTTGTCCAGAATGCTAGATTCCGAAGAAAATTGAAGTTTTTGGTGGTAATATCCGGAACCCGATTCTTTTAGTGGTATTTTCCGGAAACGGTGTATTTTCAGTGCTACTCAACAGATTTTCCCAATTTAAAATGATACTCCTGGGTGATTACTTGTAGAGGTTTCACTTTGCACAAGATCTATGACAAGCATGCAAGTATGTAAGTATGCAACTATGAGTTCAATATCGACATTTTCCTCAAATGATAAAATGAATACCTGGAGAACACAGTGTCATGAACTCGTGATTCTAGAAGGACCAGATTTTCCATGTTACTTTAATAAAATTCACTTCAGTTGCAAAGCATTCAAAAATATGATCTCTAACAATTAAATTTAATTTCCACAGGAGAGGGCTGTCCATGTACTACCAAGGAAAGTCTCAATCATTCACATCAATATTTGATGCTACATGTGTTCAAAACCTTGCAAAGAAAATTACTTACAATAAGAGGATGAAGACATGCAAAAGCTATGCAGCAGGATTAGACAGGAACCAGCGGTCAAATCACTTTCCAAGGCCATGCAACAAGATGATAGCGAAGAGGCACTCAAAAGGTGTTAGTGATATACCCTAGAGGCAATCATGGAGATGATTATATCACTTCTATGTTTATGAATGTTTGAATAAAATGTTATTTTGTCTCTTGAATAAATATCTTTTATATTGATCAATAAGTATGTGACTTGTTCGTGAAACTATTCATTCATGTTTGGATCTTATTCTAAATTATCCCTAATTTTATATCATTATGTGGGACGATTATGATTTATAGATCAGCATATGTATTGATTGATGATCATATTTCACAGATCATGTATATAAGATATCAAATTATTAATGTGGACACATGTTAGAGAATATAATGTTGGATTGACCCATCATGAGATACTGCGAGAATTGTTATATTATTAAGTGTCATCAGTTGGTCTCATACATAGTGTATGTAGGATCCTTAGACCTGAGGTCGTCATTATTTCCTACATGTGTAATAGTTTGCTTAAGGGTTACCAAACACTACTCCGTAACTGGGTGGTAATTAAGGTAGCTTTCAGGTTTGCTATGAAACATGCGGAGAAATATGAGCGATCAAGATGGAATTTGCCCCTCCTATATAACAGGAGAGATATCTCTAGGCCCCTCGATGTGGTTGGATTAAGAAAGTGCATGGCCATGACAAATATGGATGATGAGTCAATCACAATTGAGTAATCTACTACAGGTTCGAGTGAAGGATCGAGCTATCATAGGATGGCACATTTTTCGCCTTGAGTTCGATCTGGTATCATGAAGCAAAGAGATCGGTACATAAGTACTATACAGGTTCGTCCGATATGATCTTTATGTGTGTTTGAGAGTCATTATATCCTACTAGGGACCACTACTGACTTATGGGCCGACAAGGAGTTTTTGCCCTATGGCCAAATACACATGAACCTACAGGGTCACACACTTAATGGGCTGGAACGATAAGGGGTCGGATGATAGTTTTCGAGTGGGATTTGATCTCTACTCGTATCGGATATGGATCCGATTGGAGGCTATATAAGGAGAGGTGCGGGGGCTGAGGGAGGAACCCTGAAAAACACACCCGTCGAAACCCTAGCCGCCACCTTTCATATCTCCAGTCGTGTGCACTGGTGCTAGCACATGAATGCACGGTGCTCCATCCCTAGACGTGCGGACTTCGGTAGAGGCGTTGTTGTGAGTGCGGCGCTGATCGGGACGATCACGAGGAGGAGATGATTGGACAAAGGACATTCGACTACTACCGCTACACCGACGTGCTCTTCGTTGAATCAGCTGCTTCAACCCTACTTCTGCTGCACTGTGCGTCTAGTGGTAATGATACATGATCTTTTAATCGTATGGCTTCCTTGTTTACATGGTATAAAGTTTTAATCTGCGCTAGTGTAGCCCACCCGTATCCCAACAAAAGGTTCATTTACTTGTCTATTGTCTAGAGCAAGCAGCATGTCGGAACCCGAAACAACAACTCCTGGATCCTCAGTGTAAATCGCACTAGTCCACGATCAGCTAATGCACACAGCATACAACAAAGATAAATATCAACCATAATGACATTTATTAACTAAATATGGGCAGAATTGCCAAAGTTACATCAACAACACATAAGCCAAAATTAAATAATAGCAGCGGAAGAAAAACACCGAAGCAGAAGAAGTCCACTGAGCCTACCCACAGGCAAACGACAGTAAGACGCGGCCTACTCATCCAGATCCTCACCGTAGCCGAAGTCGTCTTCCTCTGTGTGGAGATAGCAAGGTGAGTACAAACTTGTACTCCACAAATCACACGGAGAAATGCAACATAATGATAACGGCATCAATGGAAGGCTTATATGGTTAGTTTGAACATAAAATAGCATTTAAAAATACAGTAAGTAGATTGAAATTGCCAAATTTAATACAATAAGTAAAAACAGTAACTGTAATTGAAATTAATACCGTTAGTTTAGGCTCCGGCCAAACACTAATCTAACCACGGGTATCCCACCCGGACCATCTTTTTCAAAAGATCTCATATGGATTCCATCCATCCATACGCTTTTAATCACTCATGGATTCCATCCATCCATAAGGTTTTCAAAAACCTTTTTGAAAAACAAAATCTAATCCATGAAAAACTTTACTCAGCTTGCCCATAATCATGGGCACGGCTATCCAGGATAGATTATACACTGTACAGAGGTTGTACAGCTTTACCCACAAGACATGATCATCCTGTATTGCCACCGGATTAACACACTTCCTTTGGTGTGCAGCGAGAAGATCATGACAAGGTCCTTACAATGCAAAGCCTTCAACCTGACCAAGCCAACACTAAGGTTTTACCCTAGTAAGGAATCCACCATACCGGAGCCCCTTTTAAGCCGAGTGAGACTTCTCATGGTCTACGCCATGCTCACTTTCAACCTATGACATGACTCAGGTTGGGACCCGCAAATTATTCAGCCAGGACTGTCCCATACCAGGCTTGTGGTAGTACGATAGGGCTTTGCAACAGTAGCTCACAGACCGGTCCTTAATTTGACTTAGGCTTAACCACATACCCCCTATGCCCGACAATCAACATTGTGTCTCTGAAAAACAGTGCATGCCTGCACCCACCACCTAACCATTAGCCTAAGTCTAAACCAGATTTTATATCTTATTTCAAAATATTTCATAATCCATCTTGACTCACCGAAATCAAGAATACATTTCAAAAGCTTCTCATTTTATGTGAAAAGGTATCCCAAAACCAAGATTATATCTAAGTAGCTTTAAGCATTTGATGTAAGATTCTCTAGCCAATACTAGTGTACTAACTAGAGTTTGACTCTAGGGTGACAAGGTATCGGGGATTCCAATATCAATGGAGGAATTAACAAGTAGGCATTAACTATATTTAAAACTGGAATTGAAATAGATTGATTAACATATGCATGCAATATAATTTAAATCAACATAATTTTATTTGTAAACTGTGATCAACATGATCAAGGTGTGACTTGACTTGCTCTACAGTCTGGTGTGAGTCATCGTTTAATTCTTCTGAATCGTCGCAGTCTACACGCGAAAAACCAAAGCGAATAAATTTAAATAAATCCAAAAATTATAAAATATATATTGACAGATAAACTATGATTTTAGATGAATTTAGGAGAAAGAATCAATGGATTCGGAGTTCGTATGAGGGAGAACGAATATCTGAAAGTTTTGGATGTCACATGAAATGATAATAAAATCCGAGAATTATTTTTTGAGCAGTACGGTGTCAGTTGGCTGCGAGGTGACCAGCGAATGGGCAAAATAGAACCCCAACAATGAGGCAAAGGTGGTGATGCGGGTACGGCAGCAAGGAACGGCGGCAATCACCGGCGGTGAGGGAAAAACGACAGTGACGGCATTGTAGCGACAACGACAGGTTGGAGAGAGATAGTACCGGGTATGGAATATGAAGATGTAAGATGAGCACGGGCTAGAACACAGTACGATGAAGCTAGAAAAATTATTGGATAAGCTGAAACTTCATTGAAGACGATACAATCGACGTTTGGACGACAACGATACAGAAAAAGGAAAAACTTGATATCTTGATGCTCGGTGAAGCGAATTTAAAACTACTTGGAAGGTAGCTACCTGGGATGGTCTGGTACGATATGACGTGAACGGATTGGGGAAAACACCACCGGATAGATGGGGACACGAGATGCCATTGGCGGCCATGGCGAGGTGTCGGAGGTGAAAATTTGTGGAGGCTTTTCGGGGAAAAGGAAGGAAGCACAGCATAGAACACGGTGAGACAAGTCTATAAAAAATTACGGCATGAGCTAAAGCTTACCGGAGGCGACGAATCGACATCGAGAAGTCAAAACGACCATTTTCGCAGAAAGCTCAATTTCTAACAATTGGCTTCACGAAAAATTAAATAAAAATGGTAGATAAATTTCTTAGAGTCTAGGACATGATATGACGTGAACAAAAAATCAAAGGGCTCACCAAAAAAGTGGTGTACGTGCGAAAGCACGGTTTTAGTGTCTGGCTCGTTAAGGTCGATGGGGACTCGAGGAATCTTTAGGTGATTGTGATGAAAGCACGACGTAGAATGCATCGAGGCGAACTCAATGGTACAAACGGCTCGGCCAAAGGACATCGAATGGTAGCGGAACACGGTGGAGAAAACCTTTGGCGACCAGCAGGTTGACATCGGCGTTCCGAGCAAACAGAGAGGAGTTAGTGGGTGAGGTTTATGGTGAAATGAAGAGGAGATCATGGGGAACGCAGTGCTCACCTCGGGTGTGGTGGAACATGCACGGTCGGCCCACAGCGAGGAGAGAAACGGCGCACGGTTTGGCCACGGTGCTCCGGCGATGCTCCAGCGAAGGCAAGGGAAGCACCTTGTAGAACGCGCAAAGGCAAAGCCAATGGTGTGGTCAAAGGTGACGGAACTCCACTGTAGGCGGCACAAATGGCCGAAGAACGTCGTTCGATTGGTGAGATAAAAATACCGATTGCAGCGAGGAGGAAGGGAGGGAGGCCTTGAGATTTTCGGGGCTGTGTGAGGATGAGAAGGGGCACCCGGTGCTCCCTTTTATAGGTGCGGAGGTGGACTGAATGAGGAGATCCGCGAGGGAATGTCTTTCGGTGGCATGGAATATTCCCGCGAAATGGGCATATGAAATTAGGGGCTAAGGTCGGTAATGGAAAGGTCTTGATGAGAGGATTTGAATGCTTTTGATTTCACGAAAATCTGTTGAGAAAACAAGATTTCTGAAAGCTTCAAAAACTAGCCATGGCGTTACGTGCATGCGGCTTCGGGACAGGCACGACTTGGAAGATGAACACTGAGAGGAGAGAGAAACAGAAAAGGGAAAATAATGTTTTGAAAAAATAAAATAAATAAATTTCAAAAAAATTCAGGAAAATTTCACCAAAATCCTTGGAACCAAAAATATCAAATAAAATAATTTCAGATTTACTTTATGTTTATTTTAACCATTTAAAATATTTTTATTCGCTAAGCTTTAATTTAATCCAAATAAATTTTCAAACAGACTCTAAAAATTTGCAAAGAAGATGGAAATAGATAGATTGGAATTTTTTAAGAATTTAGAAATTTGAATGGGCCCAATCGGAGTTAGGATGAAGGAGAACATGCTTCAGAAGTTTAAAACTAAAGAAAAAGGAAAAAGGAGATTTTTTGAATTATTTTTGTACTGGAAAAGAAAGATTATGACGATAACATGGAATTGAATTATTTTTCTTCGGCAAAAGGGATTTATGACGTCCGAGCGATGTCAACAAGGAAATTGTTTTTTCGTCGATTTATTTTTCAAAAGAAAAATGGTTATGTTTTTCTGACAGGTGACTTTTGCGGACTAGGTCTATGGTGAATTGGGTTCATGTACTAGGGATGGGATCAAATCGAGCGCCGCAGATTGAATTCAGGCCGTTGAATGGAGATGGAGTGGGTTAAGTGAAGATGGAGGGCCAATATTTAGTCGGGTGCGGAAGATTAGATATGGACATGACACTTGTCAGCCCGAGAAGAGATAGGGTTTTAAATTATATTTAGATTTTCACGAACATTCAAAAACACTTAGAAAATAGGAAATAAAGTCTAAACATTCCAAAACAAAATTCACAGAAATTCCTGGAGATTATTTAGACTTAGCAAAAAATATTTTCAACTTAAAGTTGGTCTTTTAATTTTTACAAAAATATTGTTTAGCTTTGAAATTGATTTTTAAAATCCAGAAAAACACAGAAAATCTAGATAAATGCCAAATGCTTTCAAATAATTAATTTGAAATAGGATTTTTATAGAAAATCAAAATATCATTTTATTTAATAATATTTTTATGTTTTTACCTAAATTACTTTTCAAATCCAGCGTTTTTAAAAGCAGAAAAATCAGGACAAATCAAAAATAAAATTTTGGCAATCAAAACACTTATTTTTATTTTAAATTATTTTTATTTTTATTATTTTTTATAAAACCCTGGGCTGTTACACAGCACCAGCGTCTTGTACAGCAGTTCCAAACTATCTGCACACCAGAACAAGAAAGATGTACAAATGCACATGAATTCCTAACAACGTGAAACCCTGGAAACAGACAAGAAGTAGGGTGTCAGGCCTCCACTTTCCACTGACATGCAGTAATTGCGCACTTTTCACTTTCTATCAGTCACTACTATTTATCAGCCACTACTTTTCACTTTCACATATTATAATGTACTTTGTATTTTATTATATCATAATTCCGTAAGTCGCATGACAGTCTGAATGTTATAGTGTATTTTATTGAACCATCTTTTTTACATAATGCACTACTATTCATTAGTCGTTTCAATCAGCCACTACTATTCATCAGCCGCAGCCAAAAGTCATCAACAAAAGCCAATATGAACATACCCTCATACTCTTTTTCCTTCTGGGATCAACCTGGTTTCTCTGGAACAGAATACCCAAGTGGTGGCTACATGTAAACCTGCTCATGCAAGACACCATTAAGAAGGACATTTTTAACATACAGCTGAGAGATAGACCACCGGCGAACAGAAGCAACCGCAACAAGAGTGCGAACAGTGGTCATATAGGCAACAGAGGCAAACATCTCATCGTAACTATGACCATACTTCTGCTGGAAGTTACGAACTACAAGGTGAGCCTTGTAGCGCTCAATAGTATCATTAGACCTGGTCTTAATCTTGTATACCCATTTGCACATGATAGGACGAGCATGCACAGGTGTCGGTACAATATCCCAAGTCTCCGTACGTCGAAGAGCATCAAGCTCCTCTGCCATAGCGAGCTGTCACTTAGAATGAGAAGCAGCCTCACGATAAGAACTAGGCTCAATGACAGAAAGGGCATGAGCGGTCGAAGTAAAACTAAGACGATCAGGAGGTTGAAGGGATGTCCGGTCACGAAGGGCATAACGAGGAGCATCATCAGAGGAATCAGATGTCGGTGTCGGCAAGATGCCAGAAGATGAGTCTGGTGAAGAACGAGGACGTCTAGAGTAGTGCACCTTAGAGAAATGAGATAATAGTGCTGCAGGAGCAAGAGGCGGTGCTGTAGAAGGCAACACAGGAGGTGAAGGAACAGAAGGAACCACTGGAGACAGGCTAGAGGAAGGATGTGAAAGGGGATAAATGGGTAAAGCGTTAAAGAGAGACAGCCAGGAGATCGTTTCAATGGTGGAAGTAGGATGAGGGGCTGAATCTCGATAGAAGAAAGGTCAAGATTCATCAAAAATATCTCGTGAGATTCTAATCCGTCGAGCAGAAGGATCATAGCAGCGATAACCCTTATACTCAGAATTGTACCGAAGAAAAACACAGTCAACTGATTGGGCTAACAGTTTGGTGCGCTCACGAGGCTGTAGCAGGACAAAAACAGGTGCAGCCAAAAACGCGAAGGTGATTGTACTGGGGGGCTTTAGAGTAGAGACGCTCTGTAGGACTGACATCCTTAAGAGCAGTAGAAGGCTGCATATTGATGAGATATGCAGCCGTAGAAACAGCCTCCGCCCAGAACTGTGATGGAACATGAGAAGAAAGAAGAAGGGTGCGAGCAATCTCAAGCAGATGACGATGCTTGCGTTCAGAAACCCCATTCTGAGTATGGGCACCAGGATAAGAAGATTGGTAAAGAGTGCCCTGCTCAGAAAGAAATTGTCTGAAAGCACCAGAACATTACTCTCCAAGCAAAGCTACGATAGATTGCAAGAAACTGACCACAATTAAACTTAGGGAAAAGCTAAGTGAAACGGGAATAATCATCAATAAAAATTATATAGAATTTATGCCTGCCTTTTGAGATAATAGGCGTAGGTCCCCATACATCTGAATGAACTAAATCAAAAGGACGAGAAGACATGGACTCACTAAAATGATAAGGAAGTTTTAGCTGTTTGCCCAGCTTACAACCCTGACAAAACATTGACGTGCCAACAGTAACACGTCCAAGAACACCCTGATGAACTAATGAAGAAAGACGGGACACACACAGGTGTCCTAAACGGTGATGCCACTGGGTAAAAGATCCAGTGATGGTAGCAGCAGTGACGGTAGAGGCAGACGTAGTAGGAGCGACTGATGTGGACGAAAGGTGGAGGCGGTCGAGAATGTAGAGACCTTGATGATCCCTACGTGTTGGCCAATCCCAACTACTGTCCCTGTCTGTCGATCCTGGACGAAACAGGTGTGAGACTTAAAAACAACTCTACAACCAAGATCAGTGAGCTGTCCCACCGAAAGAAGCTGCATGGTAAGCTGGGGAACATGAGAAATAGCTCGAACAGAAAAGTTACTGGACAAAAGAATGCCTTGACAACTGACAGACAAGGAAGTACCGTCAGCTGTTTGAACAGAGATAGGAAAATCCGGAGGTCCTACTGAAGTTAGAGATGTGGAATTCAGTGTCATGTGAAAAGAGGCACCAAAATCTAGAACCCAAGAGGTACCTGGAGGAGACGTCTGAGCTAAACTGGCAGAACCCGCTGAGCTGTGAGAGAGCTGCTGAACAGAGTCACCTTGCTGAGCAAAACCTGATGAGCTGGTCTGTCCTCCTGTGAAGGAAGGGCCTCCCTGCCCCCTTTTGGTCGCCCACTCCCACGTGTCTTGTTCCACTTTTTCTGCACCGCATAACTCTAGTAGTCATGCCCGAAGTTCTTGTAGTAGTTACACTGAACTCCAGTTGGTGCGAAAACAGGAGCGGGGACAGGCACTTGGAGAGAGGCCGTATTCAAAGCAGATATCATTGTCGTAGTCGAAGAAGGGGCAACAAGCACAGTCGGAAGAGCTGTGCTACCAACCTAAGATGAATCTTTTCAGCTCGAAGCGTCAAAAGGACCTCTGTAACGGTCGACCGTGGCGAGTGGCTCGGCAGCTGAGCTCTGACAGGCTCAAACTCTGGGCGAAGGCGGCAGACAAAGTCATAAAGGCGAAGGCGATCATGATCCACCTTCTACACTTTGTGACACTCCTGACAAAGTGGAGATGCTAGCTCATCTAGCTGGCGCCAGAGACTTGCCAGGGCCCGAAAGAAGTCAATGGAAAAATCTCCCTGGCGAAGAGTCTCCAACTCACGCTGAAGCGAAAAGAACTAAGCATCACTGCTCTGCTGGTATCGCTCACGCAAGTACTCCCAGATTTGTCGAGTAGACCGTAGACCAACAATGCCTAGCTGGGTGGAGTCATTGACGCTGACCACCAGGATGGCACGAACACGGGCTTCGTCAGCACACCAGCGCTCGAAAGCATCAATGGTATGCTAAAAAGCCTCATCGGCAACGTCAGCAACAGCCTTTGCCTCCTTCTTGGCAGCCTCATCTGCTGCAGGAGGTGCAGGAGTAGACTGCCTAGGAGGAGACTGAACCGGCGGTGGCGGAGAAGGGCATGCACCGGTGACATGTCCCCAAAGGCAGAGATCATCAAGCATGATCTCCATGAGAGAAGACCATAAGCTGTAGTTCGTTCTATAGAGCTTTGTTTCCGAGAATAAGATCACAACAGATGGAATGGAAGCCATCGGTAGGAGGCGCTGGACGACGCAGCGACCAAGGCAACGAAGTCTAACAGGCGGCACTAGACGGCGTGGCGGTTAGATCAACGTTATATATATATATATATATATATATTCTTTTTTCTTTTTTCTTTTTCCCTTTTTCTTTTTTTTAAACTACAAAAGGACATGGCTTCGCTTCGATAAAAGTAGACGATCAACTCACCTCGCTCGGGTGTCGCCGAGTGGGCAACCGGCGGAGCGTCGACCCACGGCTTAGGGGTCGTCGGAAAAGCGGTGGATGGTAGCGATCGAACGGATCGGGTGGAGACGACGATGGCAACAATGGATTGGATCGAGCGAGGTAGCGGCGGCGGCTCAGGTGATGGTGGCCCAGGCGGCGACGGCTCGAGGGACGCCGGATTTGGCAACGACAGCAGCTCGGGCGACGCCGAATTTGGTAGTGACAACGGCTCGGGCGACGGTGGCCCGAGTAGTAGTGGCGGCTCGAGCGGAGACGGCCCGGGCAACGATGACTTCGGGCGACGGTGGCCCAAGCGGTGACAACGGCTCGGGCAGAGGTGGCTCGGGCGGCAACGGCTCGAGCGGAGACGGCCCGGGCAACAGCGGCGGAGGCAGCAGAAGAACAAGGTCAGAGCCCTAGCTCTGATACCATGTCATGAATATTGTGTGTGTATTCATGAGGCACAAATGCAATATATATATATATATAGAAAGTACAATAGAGAGTACAGGGGAATAAACAGAGGAATATGTCATATACAGATAAGAAAACCAATGCATATAAAGAAACGGATAATAATCCTATTCTATTCTTAACAATTCCGAGCTGATCAAGTAGAATCCTTATACCACCACCCTTTGAAGCATTAAGGCTATTCTATCCTTAACAATTCCGAGCTGATCAAGTAGAATCCTTATACCACCACCCTTTGAAGCATTAAGGGGAACAATCTCAATTATATTCGGTGGCACTTTGATAACACGTGCTTTTCCTTCCATTAGTCCTGACCAATGCCGTGTCAGGACAGATGAATCTTCCTCCACGTTGACAAGGAAAAGCAATTTCTGCAAGTAAAAAGTAAATTGTGTGAGTTCACTCAAAACAAAACTGATAAACCGTGTGAGTTCACTTAAAACAAAAATAGTCTAAATATCTATCTACCTGATTCACTGAGTGCTGTGCAATGGTGTTTTCTTGGTTATATTCTAACGATTCCATCTTCAAGAGATTTGTGCAATGCTTTCTATGGTTAGCTCAACTTTTGTGGATTTATTTTATGTTGGACAGTCAGGGATAGGAATTACTTCATTTAGCACTGCTGGCTGAGTGGCTGGGATAATTAGAATCCAGACTGGCAGATTTTGTCTGATTTTTGAATGCTAATTGAGAGGTTTTTCAGAGTGGCAGTTTTCCTGCTCCTGACACTGCCTTGGATGACAAGAATCTCGTATGTGGAGAATTTCAACAACAATCCTGGATATTTTGAAAGAGTGCTCATGTTATTATGAACTTATGATCTCAACAAGAGCTGTTGATTTACCACTTCATGGTGTTTCTTATCCTACTTCTGTAGAAGCATAACAATTTCAACTACTATAAACTATAACATTATACAGAAAGATAAAGAAAGCTTGTCATCCTTAACAATACATCAAATTTGCACCTGCCGAAGTTACAGTAAGACAAACCTGAATAGATGAATGCTCTAAGAGGTCCTCAATTGAAGGCATCACTTTTACCTATGATGAAAATTCAACATTAGCTCAACTGCCCAACATAGTTAGAATGGAAGAAAAGAGAAGTTTATCTAGCAAAAATCTGAAGATCAGACCTTGGTCTCATGGTGCAGTGTGTGCAACAAGTCAACAAAAGGATGTTCAAACAAGGTCAAACATCGTTCCTCACAGTATGCAAAAGAGGAATTTTATGCTTCAAGGGGTACAGATATGCCTGCAAATGGAGCAAAAGAAATTTAAACATAACATCTGACAATCTTATACATGCCTAAAAGAGACAGAATTCTTAACAGGGGAATAAGCATCGATACAAAAAAGGGCTCATGCTCAAAGAGAGCGCACTTCATGCCTAACATCCAAAATCCATGATAAAGAACAGACAGGCATCAACAAACTCAATTAATCTCAACAAAATGCCCAGTAAATCCTCCTAATGAAGGAAATAGTAGGCAAATCATTAAAATTTCAATGGAAGAAGAGCAGATCTAACAAAACATATATGAGTACAATACTACAATTCCCACAGAAGTACAACCGCTAGTGGAAACAATTAGCTGACATGATTGTGAGTCACTACCTCCTTGCAGATATCCACGTCCAAGTTTGCTCTATAAATCTCTTGGCCGTGCCTTCCATAAACAAGTGAACCCTGCACCAGAGAGAGCAAAACCATAACTCTGTAAGGGTAAAATGTCACTGAGAAAAAATATGAAATAAAATGACATGATAATGTTCAAACAAGCAGAAGAATGATGATGATGAGAGCCCGACACTCACTTCCTTCAACCTTATCCTTGTGTGTAGTCTTGCATAAAAATACTATTTTAATCCTACTTTTGTATGTAATTTAGCTGATGGAATACTTATTACATAGCCGCAGAAAGTCAGAAACAACTCACATGGATTGGGCAAAACTTTGAGCAATTCAATACTTTCTTAAGTATTCGAAAATCAACACATTAATGTCCTATTTGTGCAACAAAAAAGTAACATTTCATGGCATTCCATATTAATGCTGCATCTTTTCTAGAAAATCATTGCATGTTACGTAGATACTAGATAGTGTGTACTCAAAAGTAATTTTTAAGAAACGTATACACCAAACCACACATATATACATATTATATCGCTGAGAAGTTGGCCATAGAAGAACATGCGACAAACTGTGTGATCAATGAACTTCTGATTTTAAGAAATGCTTTGTCAAAAGAAAGCAGTTGACACTACAAAAATCTCCACAAAGCTTTGACAACTAACCTCCATTTTCAAGAATTATTCATGTGAAAATGAAATTCTAGAAAATGGAGAGGATGTACCTGTAGAAATAGTCCAGGTGAATTCTCTGATATAAAACCATCTGATCCTTTCAAATGAAGAAGTTTGAAAGTTCTTATGGTGGAAGCCCGGCTCTAATTAAGGGGAAAAATCAAGAACACATTAGCAAAGTGAAATAAAATGAAGTGAAAAATACAGTCAGCTTATGGTGATTATTTATATGCTTTGCTTCTGCATTTCTTAGTAATCTTGTTAGTGTGTTTTAGGTGAACATTGTAAAACCACCAGAAATAGTCAGCTGTAATCCATCACAAGAAGAAATTATATAGTTTATTATTTAACTTCCATTAGAGATTTGAACTAATTATTGCACTATAGAATTTTGCTCAGCCAGACTAACATGATTACTGATATAAGTCAATTTTGGTAACATAAAGTAGAAGTTTCCAAGAGTATCTATTTCATACTTTAGTTCACTCAAGAAAATGTTTGGTAAGTAGTACCCTATAAGCAAAAAGAGAAATAGGCTGCAACTAAGATAAGAAGCTTCATGGAAGCACTAAACATGCTCTTGCTATAATTCCCAACTTTTCATAAGGACTTTCCAGAGTCTTCTGCATACTTTTTTCTGCTACGGAAAACTCGCAATAGCATTGATAATACTGTTAAGAAAATAGTTTAAGACTAGCCTTCACTTCATATTAGTGCAATTCATTTTGCATGAACAAACATCTTTGCATGCATGAATACATAAAGCCACCTTTCCAGTAACCATGATAACATTTACTGCCCTTGAAACCTCATCTCTCAAAGATTCTATTGATTCCTCTTCACACAGGTGTCCTTCATAATCCACAAGAGTACCTTAACAAGTTTTTTAGAAGTTATTTGCTAGAACTTGGCAAGATCCAACAAAAACACTATATATCTTGATATGGCTCAATTTTGGCTGATGACACTCTCGTAGGCTCATTCTCTCTATATCTCTATTGGTGAAAACATCTAGGCCTCTAAAAATGGTTTTGGTAATTGATGAATTTATGTGAATATGGGTCTGACATGTTTATTGAGTGTTTAAAAGGCTGAGTCTCTAAAATGATGATGAGACGTATGCATAGAATCAATATGAAGATCAAAGTGGCTTAAGTCAAAGGTATATGTAGACTAAGATCCCTTTTTATTTTTACTGGTCTTAGGAGAAAGGGTGAAAGACCAGATTATAGCATAAATGTCGTACCATTAAGAGGATTATGGTTAGTAACTTAATAGCATATTCTTGTACCATTTTGATCAATTTAGGATCATGTATTCTCTTAAAAACAAATTGAAAATCTTCTGTGCTCTATCTGGACGATCGGAAGTACCGGCGTGCAAACCGCGGTACTTCCGCTTGCCGGAAGCTTCGAAAAACCGAGCGGAACCTTTTTTCTAGAGATCACCCTCGGAATCGATCAGTGCTCTGTCTGGACAATCGGAAGTACCGACGCGCAAACCACGGTACTTCCGCTTTCCGGAAGCTCCGAAAAATCGACCAGAACCCCTTCAAAATAGAACCCCATGAAGTAAATACAACCTATTTTGCTATTTCCCTGGCCCATTGTTATTATTGATCCAATTTCCTTCAAGGTGCATTTGCCTACCATGAAGGTTCAAACTATAATATGAGCTCAACACCACCATTGTCAGACGACATCATTACCATGATAACTCAGACAAGAACTACACAACTATTGATTCATTGATTGTGCATTGGTGATGTTGCAAGTAGACATTAGGAAATAAACAGTGACGATGGATATGCACAGGGGAACCACAATACCAAAATAAGAGATGCTAGCAATGAGTGAAACAAACAAACCATGAGAATTCTTATCTCATCAAGAAGCGTATGGCCTCTTTCCTTTGCAGGCTGTTTCAACAGAAATTACTATGTCACCCAACTGCAGTCTGCAGCTGTTGAACCAAACACAAGATACATATAAAAAAAAATCAAATAACAAGCACCCTTAACAAATAATCTAATTCAATAGCATGCCTTACAATGGGAATATCAAGCCCTGGGATATGCTGCGACATCCATAGAATATCCGTAGCATGATCTTCATCCTTCCATTCCTTGTTCAGCTTACTGATGAAATTATCATCACAAAGCAGTAGAGAGACCTCAATGGTATCGTACTTATTCACATTGCTTATACAAGTGTCTCTGGTCTTGTACTCAAAGCCTTCGAGGTTGTCGAAGGACACCCTCATTGCCTTCCCAACATCCGTTTGAAGTGTTTCTGCAATACTCTGCATAGCTATTCAGAGTGAAAGATATTACCAATTTAACATTTCAGTAAAAATGCAATAGGATATATCACAAAGTAGCTTCAAATGCAAACATTGTTTGAGGAAATTCTGTGAAAACACAAGCTTTCGCAGGTCAAAGCAGAGGAATTAGGGTGCAGAAGCTGTTACCAGGATGACCGGATGAGGGGGTCGTGGGGTGGGGCTTCTTCGATGCCAATCTGCACGCTGAGCTCGCCCGGGCCCTCTCGCATCGGCTTCCTCGCCCTCCGCCGCCTCAGCAGCATCGGTGGGGACGACGTGCGCCTCCGGCGTCCGGACGCCGACGACGCGTAGTGCCTCGAGGCGGCGGCGAGGAAGGGGAGTAGGCTGCGATCATGAAGAGGAGGCGGCGGCGGCGGCAGCGAGTGGAGCGGGAGAGCCGGCCGCGCTGACGAGTGGAGCGGAGGGGGGCGGAGGCCGGAGGTGGTCGGAGACGGGAGGAGGAGTTGGTCGGAAGCGAGCGCGCGGGAGAGGAGGTGGTGGAGGCGCGCCATTAGGAGGAGGTTGGTGCGGCGTGCGAGGGGTCTACCTCTCTCTCTCTCTAATACACCAAAATTTTCTTTACTAAATCCACCCCCACAGTCATGTCTAATCTAAGATCACTCAAATTTGTGTACCAAAGTAATCCAACTTTATACAAATGAATAGCCTGGATCTCTCCTCAAGCCTTCTTATCTTACTCATTGAAGATCCTAAGGCCAAAATCATCTGGATCATGCACATCATTGAACCCAGAATCCCATCCCGCGCCCACACACACACCCCGACGCTGTCTCCACCCCGCGATACTCGTCTCCACCCGAGCGTTCCACTCCTCTTTCCCATTCCATCGCCCCCGCCCATCTGATCTCAGCCGCCGTCTCCTCCACTCCGCCACTCCTCCCACCCCATTAAAACCCTAACCCAAACCTCCCCTCCCCTCCTTCGCCACGCCACCATGGCTGCGGCGGCGGCCGCCGCCGCCACCTCGCTCCTTCTTCGCCGTCACCGCAACCCCCCTGCCCCTAGCCGCCGCGACCGCCTCCCCTACCCGCCATCGGCGCCCCGCGCCGCCCCTTCACCTTCCCCAGGCGCTGACACTCCGATCTGTAAATCCAGCGCGCTTCATCGCGGACACTGCCTCCTTGCCTCGCTCCCACAGTCCCCTTCCCCGGCGCCGCCATGGCCTCCCCTCTCTTCCCCGCGGCCACCGCCTCCTCCCCTACCCGCCATCGGCTCCCCGCGCCGCCCCTTCAACTCCCCCAAGCGCTGACACCCCAATCTGCCACCAATGAGGACGTCGCGTCCATTAAGCCAGCGACGACGCTGCAGCCGCAATCATTTGTTGGGGGCGGCGTGTGACGGCGAGCATCAGGGAAGGGCGGATCCAGTCGTGGGGGAGTAGTTAAGGCCGCGGGTTGCCGGATCCGGCGGCAACAAACTCTTCAGGTTTGTGTCCCAAAAAAAATAGCAAATGTTTTCTCTCTTCTTCAACAACTTAACAAACTTGTATCCAATCTTTTCTTGTCCAAACCAGGCCAACCGAAATTTGCTTGGGCTTGAATATTCCTGGCCGATATTTGAGTTTCGGATATTTCATTAGGCGCCATTTTTTGATGCTTCCGCTCATTAAATACCACATCTCTGGCTATTTCTCCCTCACATCTTTTCTTCTTGTACGTGCCACCAAAAACCTGAGATGGTGATCGGCTACTGTTCTCAAACCTCCAAGAGGGTAAACGCACCGCATCCTTCATCGGGATGGAGCACCATTTTCAACAGGCACATGTTCATTTGTTTCACTTCATTTCAAAGATGCTGTTGCCGAAATATCAAAAGAACAAAATCGTGTATTTTTTCTTGCTTCGCTGTTCTGAATGTATGTTCCTTAGCTAGGACACAGAAGTAAATGTTCCATCTAAATTCCTTCTTCTGTGCTGATCGTTGAATATTGGTATTTTTGCTATCCTTGTGTTGCTGTCAATATAGTCCGGCCTGTTCTTTTGATCCATTTGGTCTTTTGCACTTATTTCAAATGTACGAATATAGTGCTCTTGCCTCTACAGATTACATCTGCTCAAAATGATATGAAGAACTGCTGATTTTGTTGGACAATACGATAAAATAATTTGCCAATGGCCGTGGATGAGTAATATTCAGTTTCAGTAGTTAAACAAAGCCAAGTGATGGGATTTTTTTGTCCTGATAATTATTCGTGATATTCCTGAATCCTGACATATGTTAGCATTGGTATAGTTGTCGGGTTTATAGCTATTTTAAGAGTTTACAACGAACCGAGATTTGCAGCTTTGGTAGTACTGATGTTCGAGAAGATGTAATGCTGTTGTTTCAGCAAGGTCATATTGCTGGCTCATTGTCGAACATTATTACGGTTTGCCTTCTGCTAGCATCTTCCAGACATCCTTGAGTCTAATATCCAATTTAATTTTAAGATCATCGATGTTGTTCCATGAGTTTACATTGCACCAAATATATTGTTTATGTTCCTTTGTGATTACTCCACTCACCATTTTTTTGTCTTATATAATGTAGATCGGTGTTGTTCCATGAGGTTGAGATGGAGCATAAGTACCAGACCTGTTGGATCGTCCATGCCAAGGTGTTTTGGAGAGCGGCGCAAATACGAGAGGACTCTTATGGATCTCACTACTTGCGCGTAATTTTACTAGATCAAGCGGTAAGTTGTTTCATCTACTTGCGACTACTTACATAGTATTAGTGCATCTATAGCTAAATGAACTTCCTAGAATCCTCCACTGTTGTTTGGTTCAGATTGGATTAATATGTCGTATAGACAAGACAACAACGAATGAACTTACCTGTATTTTGCATAATGAGGCTCCAAAAAACCCACCAATACAGGGATACCTTGGCATGCAATGAACATTTGCAATGTCAAGGTGCTGGAGATGGAAAACTGAAAATTAGCACTAAAACCTTTTATTACATCGACTTGTATGTAAATATAGTTAGACTTTAGATGCCATCAATTATGTCAGAAAATAAACCTGGCCTGGCAAAGCTGTTGAAGAAAAAAAAAGGATGCTTGCATCCGAACTTCCTTTGCGCGATCTGGCACAGCAAAGTTCATCACCACTGGAATCTGCAAATAAATTTTAAATATCAATTTTCCATTCCACGTTGTCAACAGAATTTATAAGTCATCTATTACAAGGCAAGCATTTTCTAGGAAGCTTGTTTCATCTTCCCAGAGCTCGGCTCGTCTGGGAGGTTGGAGGTCAGTTGGTTTTTGCTGTTTAGTGTGGGGATGGATTTTGCGAGTTCTCAAGAAGGGGAGGTTTGGGAATGCAGGTGCACACGCTGATCAATCCCATAGTCGAGCAGTTTCGAGAGGCGCAGCGGGCGGCGCAGCCCAACTTGTTGTACCTCCAGGGGCAGCAGCTTGAGAATGAGAAGGAGATTGGTACACTTGTCTGGGGAGATGCTGATGTGTCTGATCTGCAGACGTTTAGCTCACTCACCAGCCCTCCGTTTCTGACCATAGTAAGCTCCAAAGTTTTATCGAGTAGTTTGTTTGTTTTCTATGCAATTTGCTGTGTTATCATTTCTTACTTGGCTGGCAAACAACAAAATCAAAAGTGCACATTAGTTCGTAGGTGCGTATTGAACCCTGAGAGGAGAAGTTCAACAATACAATCTCTTACGAAGATGTTCTTGTATCATAATGAATTCATGACCTGTGCTTAGTAAGTGATAAGATCCTAAAAAGTCCATCGCCATGTTTGTTTTTTCATCATATGTTTAATGTTTTACACAAATTGTTTACTTGTAATACGTGCTTGCCCATGCTTTGGTTGCCTGGATGAAACTGCGAGCTTATTGCTGATAAGGGTAGTTATTATCTTATGTAGAAGTCAAAATGTTCTGGACCTTCTGGCACTTTAGCTTTGGCCTGAAAGTGGAGAAGCTTATGGGCTTATCTCTTAGTTTGGAAGTAATATATGTATGAGAGCCAAATTATTTCTCTATCTCTTCCAGTAAATCTCTTCGTATGTTTTTTTGTTTGAAATATATATTAGAACCAGGGATGGGAAAACCATTAGAAACTGGCCAGCTACACCAATTCTTGGATTTCCTGGCAAGGGTTGAAATTTGACTAACTGGAGCCAAGACATCTTATTGTTTTGAAGCTATGCTATATAATAGGGACTTATTTGCTGGAATAAGTTTATGCCGTACAATGATGATTCTACCTTTCATGGTACTCCTTCCTCTTCCTGTAATAATTTGTCCGGCATGGGGGCAGGCACTTGCACGGGATCAACAGGTACCTACCCAAGCTCTATTTCTCACATTTAATTTAATGTTGGTTTACATACTAAATAGTTTTCCTATGGGAGCAGATCATGGAGAGCAACATGCCGAGGTGCCTGCTAGGGAAACAACCACTACTATGGATCCAACAACAAGTACCTACATTAACACCATTTGTAAATCACCGAAGACATGCCGAGGTGCCTGCTAGGGGTTGAGCACCAGGAATCACCGAAGACAAGTCTTTTAGGGAGCTTGAAATCTTTTGCTTATGGGATCAGAAACTTCTGGAAAAAACTGTAAATTTGTCTTGTTTTGGCTGGAAGCTAACACACATGAAGCCCCCTTGTCTATCATTTTGTTAGCATGGAAGCAAATTGTGAATTTTTCAGAAGGCTACAGAATTAATGATCTAAGTTCCCCTTATTTAGCATTTTGTGAGCCTGGAGCAAATTGTGAAGTTTACTTAAGGCTACATAATTAATGATCTGAGTGCCCCTTGTTTAGCATTTTGTGAGTCTGGAGCAAATTGTAAAGGTCTCCTTTTAGGCTACTGAACCAATGGTCTAATTCCCGCTGTCATGTTATTGATAAGCGTGAGCATGTTTCAGTGTATCCACAAGCCCATCATAACGCATTATTGTGATGCTTGTTGACGGCAGGGCAGGTAGCTTGCCTTGTTGGCTGTCTTGAGATATTGTCAAATTAAATTACGTATTGTTAGGAAGAAATTAGTCCACTAATTAGTAATCTTGAGTTTCAGTAGCGAGAAATATTCCTAGAGAAAGTAATGCAAGATAACCATAAGTTATGAGGAACTAGAGCATAAGCAATGCAATGCAACCACGACCTTCAAACTTTCAATGGGGGCGAAACAACCTCAATAGTATTTCATCAAATCCTGATACAAAACATAATCTCACTTCCTTTCAAGTTCAAGCGGAAACAATTCCCGATCCACCTGAGTTTTGCAATGACCATAAACAAAGCGCAGGGCCAAACCATCCCAAATGTTGGCATCTACCTTCCAGAGCATGTTTTCTCACATGGATAGCTTTATGTCGCGCTATCAAGGGGTGTATCAAGACAAACGACAAGAATTTTGGCTAAACCAAAGAAAGAAGTAGATGCCTCAGGGAAGAGCACCAAAAATATTGTGTATAAAGACGTCCTAGCATGGTGATGTGGTAAGTAAATAGTCCACAAACACATATTTCCTTACGGTGTTTCATATTTCTTTATGTGACAAAAATGTTTGTTTTCTTTGTAGCCTCAAGTTTAAACAATGTGGGGATGGAGAAAGTCGTTGGTGGGTGAGTCCAATGATGTTGTCGCATCCTCAAAGGATCAGTTGTTATATGACATTCATTATGTGACAAAAATATTTGGTTATACAATATATAAGATGTGAATGTTAATGAATCTGATTGTTCGTTTTATTTTTTACAAATTTTATCTTGTTTTGTATTTTACTGTAGCGTTAGCACGGACACACTACTAGTTCTGGAAGGTTCAAGAAAATCCTAGCCCGAGAGAGAGAGAGAGCAGGTGGAAGATAGGGTTTAAATATTTTTTTAACCGAGCTCCGGAAAGGTGTCGAACAAAGCCTCACCGATAAGTTGGTCCCAAACTTTGGTGGAAACTAGCAGGTCCACCTGTCAGTTGATCTTGTAAGCTTGGTGTCTTCGGGTTTAAGCCCCAAACCCGCACTGAAACGGCAAACCCTCCACCCGACGCGTGCTCCGCCCCCGCCCAAAAATGCCCCGCCGCCTCGCGACGACCTACTCCGGCCGCATCGCCGCCGCCACGCCGTTCCCCTCCGGCCCCTCCCTTACCGTCACTGTCTCCCCGACCCCTCCCCCTACGCCGCGCGACACCCGCGGCTACCCGCTCCCGCGCCGCCACCTCGTCTGCGCCGCCGCCCGCATCCTCCGCTCCCCCGCCTCCCCCTCCCCGCTGCTCGACCTCGCCGACTACCTCCGCTCCCTCCGCCTCACCCTCACTGCCTCCGAGGCATCCGAGATCGTCAAGGCCCTCTCCCGCGACCCCGCCCTCGCGCTCGCCTTCTTCCGCTTCGCTGGCTCCTCTCTCGAGGGCTTCCGCCACGACGCCTTCTCCTACAACCGCATCCTGGCCCTCCTCTTCCGCACCAGGGCCGACCCCGCCGAGGCGCTGCGGCTCGTCGCGGAGATGGAGCGGGACGGCGTGGCCGGCAACATCTCCACGGTGAATTTGTTGGTTGGGATGGGCGGAGGAGGCGTGGAGGTGGCGAGGTGCCTGGAGCTGGCGAAGAAGTGGGGTCTGAGGCTTAATGGGTACACCTACAAGTGCATTGTTCAGGCGCATTTGAGGAGTAGGGAGGTGCGGAAGGGGTTCGAGGTGTATGAGGAGATGCGGAGGAAGGGGTACAAGCTGGATATTTTTGCGTATAACATGCTGCTCGATGCACTTGCCAAGGCTGGAATGGTATGACAATGGGCACACTTCGCATGTATAACAATGGTGTTTGCAGTTTTGTTCTAATCTAGGCATTTTTCTGCAAAATGTACTTTCAGTTCTTGGTATGTTTTGGTTTGATTGGTTGACCTAGCATTCTATTCATACCTGCGACATTAGGAAGGAGGATGCTTGATAGATAGAACTGTAATTCAATGTCATGTTACCCAAAGTACTTCTATGGGATAAAGTTTGTATATACTGTAAACAGTGGGTAAAGGTGACTTTCCAATGCCAGGGATTTGTTGGTGCAGTAGTACTAGTTGATGTTGTTTAATGAAGAATTGTAACCTTTGCTAAAAAGCTTGTAGTTTTAATTGCAATTACTTGACCTTTTTCACTATGATGGTCATGTAAATAACAAAAGGGATGATGGTATGGACTATCGATATAACTATCTCAAGGTGTACATACACAAGCCAAACTGGCATTGATACTAGTCAACTATGTTCCTCAGTAAACCATCCAAACACTTTGTAGTAGACCCCATTGAAAATTTTTGAATCTACTAACTCAACTGTTTCCTGTTTAGTGGAACATAAACAGGAAATTGCTTTGTTTGTTTAAATTTTAACCCTCACCATTTGATAAGAAACTTGCCTAGCCTGTCTCGTCCTCCCCTAGATTATAATATTTGACATATAGCACAGTTTGAAGTGCATATCTCAATAACTTGTGTCATTTCTCAAAACTTTGCAGCTGATCTTTGTTAGTTAAGCAGGTTGACCAAGCTTACCAAGTCTTTGAAGATATGAAACGAAAGCACTGTGAGCCAGATGCATACACATATACTATATTAATTAGAATGTCTGGAAAGGCTGGGAAGACCTCTAGATTTCTCTCATTTTTTGAGGAAATGGTGTCAAAAGGATGTGTTCTTAACCTGATTGCTTATAATACTGTTATTGAGGCTCTTGGTAAGAACAAGATGGTGGACAAGGTAATTTTTGTACTCTCCAAAATGATTGAGTGTGACTGCCAGCCCAATCAATTCACATATAGCATTACACTGGATATTTTGGCAACAGAAGGGCAACTACACAGACTAAATGAGGTTCTAGATATCTGTAGTAGGCATTTAAACAGATCAATTTATTCTTATTTGGTCAAGTCACTCAGCAAATCTGGGCATGTAAGTGAGGCGCATAATGTATTCTGTTGTATGTGGAACTCCCATGAAAAAGGAGACAGGGATGCTTTTGTATCAATGCTTGAGGTGTTATGCAATGCAGGAAAAACATTAGAGGCTATTGATCTACTACATATGATGCCTGACAAAGGGATTGCTACAGATGTTGGCATGTACAATATGGTCTTTTCAGCTCTGGGAAAACTCAAGCAGGTCTCTTTCATAAGCAATCTCTTTGACAAGATGAAAGCTAATGGAGTTGCTCCCGATCTTTTTACCTACAATATTATGATTTCAAGTTATGGCAGAGTTGGATTAGTTGATAAGGCGTCCGGACTTTTTGAAGAAATGGAGGCTAGCAGCTGTAAACCCGATGTCATCACCTACAATTCTTTGATAAACTGTCTTGGAAAAAATGGAGATCTCGATGAAGCCCACATGCTTTTCAAAGAGATGCAAGAGAGGGGATATGATCCTGATGTCTTTACTTACAGCATATTAATTGAGTGCTTTGGGAAATCCAATAAGGTTGATATGGCATGCAGCTTATTTGATGAGATGATTGCAGAGGGATGCATCCCCAATATTGTAACTTACAACATTCTACTTGATTGTTTGGAGAGACGTGGGAGGACAGCAGAAGCTCGTAAACTTTATGAAACTATGAAGCAACAAGGTTTAACTCCTGACTCGATAACTTACTCAATACTTGAGCGATTGGAAAGTAGATCTCAACGAACAGTAAGAATACATAAGCCAACTCGGATTACAGGTTGGGTTGTCAGTCCATTAAGATGATGATGGCTTGGTAAATTTGAGGGATCCACCCTGGTCCATCAGGTTGTGTACCTCCTGTGACGTGGAGCTGGGGACTCTGTATACAATGTTGCAACTTGGCAACTGTATTGCAAATTATCTGTTCAATCACTAATGAAAAAATTGGGTGTCTTTTGTTCCTCGGAATGATAAATTAAGGATTGCTCAATCAGGCATACCGTACGGCTACCTATATCTTAATTCTGAACAGTTCATGAACCATGGACTAGATAAGGTATTGTGTATAACTACCAAAGCAATATTTGTCCAAGACTCCAAGAGGTATGGAATCCTCATTTCAAGTTCCTACAAATATACAGGATTACAGGTTCATGCAGTTACAAGACTTTCCAAATGACAACTGTAATTCATACATCTGTAAGACTGTAACTGAGGCAAGCTTTAAGATTCATCATGTCAGAAAGAGATAACTCAGTGTATGAATCTGAGAGGGAAGTACGGCTTCTAACTTTTGAGATTGTTGGAAGAAAGGATGCTTGTCATGGCAAAGTTCTGGTTGACATTGATGACATCTTCAAAAGAGGTAAGAATTCTACTTTGACATCTTATAAACTGCCTTCAAGATGTGAGGAAGCTATCTTGTAAATCTCAGAGATCATATTTGTAGTTACCAGATGACTTGTTTATTGAAAGATTCATCATTATTGAAATTGTTGCTATCCTGCTGTGCCGCTCGATGCAGTCAATTTGTTTTCGGACTAAAACCCTGCTGCTTTCTACCCTATTTTTTGAGGATAAATTGTAAAGTATGGATAACATTATATAGCTAAGTGTTTTTGCAGTATTTGCTGTAACTTCTAATACATGTGCGACACATGTTACTCGAAAAACCATCTACTTGATTATTTGTTAAAGTTGCATGTTGTAGCTATTATTGAGCTGTATTGCAAAATTGAAACATTTAGGTGGGCGTAGAATTAATAATAGTTATATCTTAGAGGTCCTAACTAATCAGCAGATGTTGCAGAAGGACATTTTTTTTGCTGGCTATGAAAGCTATTTTGATTTTGGTATTTGGAGCAAGCCTATTAATTGCAGGAACAATTCTCGTGAAAAATTATAATTGTTTGTGCCCTCAATGGTCATTTTTTTTATGTATTTTACTATTTCGTATGGTCTGACCTCAAGTTGCTGTTATCAGAATAAGTACAACACTTGTTCAACTATCCAGTATCCTTTAGTCTGACATATGCTGCAGTGTATGTTCTTGTGCCTATTGTCACCACTCAGGTGGCAAAGAATAAGTACAACACTTGTTCAACTATCCAGTATCCTTTAGTCTGACATATGCTGCAGTGTATGTTCTTGTGCCTATTGTCACCACTCAGGTGGCAATTAGGAGGAATGAAACTAGATTCCTTTCCAGGCAATTTCAGCTTGGAAAGAAAGAGTATTCCAAACAATTACGAACGTCCTAATTCATTGTATTCTTGTATTCTCGCAAGTTGTGACAAGAATTTTCCATTTCAATAGGATAAGATATGGATGAATTTTGGTGGATATGATCTGCTGCTGTCAACCTTCGTGGACAACATAATAATATGCTTGCAAATTGTCAGACAATCTGGCATCTTCTCAAGTGTGAAGATTTCTTTTTTATTTTATTTTTAACCAATACCTGTTCTGATAAAGTTTACTGTTTACGTAAACAGCAGTAATTTCCAGACCCTGATATTTGCGTCTTTGCTTTGATAAGTAGGTCTTCATAGGTCTTCATATCTTTTAGTTCAAATCTTTGTTTATTAGTAGTTCAGGACCAATGGTAAACTTTGTTATAGCCTGCCTTCTCATGATAGGGTTTTTATCATTTTGCACATGTAACAGTTGTGCAATGTAACTTAGTACCAGTTTGAATGTGAACACAACAATAGGTCAGTTGCTTCGAGGTGAGATCCCTCACTTAAGTTGTTTGGGCATCAAGTTTCTTGGAAACAAATGATAGCCACACATCAGGAATCTTCATTTTCTGTGTAGCAAGCACTTTGCTACATTGGTGGTGTAGATTCAATTGAGTTGAGGGCTTCCGTAACACACATGGGCACATGGCTAGATATTGATATCTGTTTAATGAAAATTTTATGGGAGAAAATGCGGGACCACTAGCATACATATTATATTCTCAGTGGGTGAAGGAAAGAGGTGACTATTCTCTAACTTCAGATACTTCGTTTTGCAAATCATGTATTCATTTCCCGTTCTTAGCGGAACTTATGTACCACTTACAGTAGCATTATAGTATATCACTTTACTAGTGTGCAGGCATGTTTCTAGGAGCAAAACCTATGTTCAGTTGTTTTCCCTGTGCCAGTTCAATCATTACTAATCTGAAAATTTATGCTATATGCAAGGGTTCGGGGATTTTCTCGATCTGCGTGAGAAGATCTTCTTCTTAATATAAGCCCGGGGGGGCTTCTTACCCCCCGCAGGTCGAGTTTTTAAAATTTATGCTATACCGTTCAGTGGAGTGGTGAGGTTTTGCACCCCCCAATTTTTTTACCTATCATTCATTGCTTTATGGGCTAAACAGAGTTAAATAGAGTAAAATCTACTCTTTCCCCTCGATAACATTAGAAACTGAATGATTTGATCCTCTTCCTTTTTTGATAATAAAAACAGCATAACAAAAGAAGGGTGGGTGCAGACGTGCAGTTGCCTGGATCACTTACGTAAGAACATTGTGAGGGAACATATGCATATTAGGGGATGTCTTAAAGAACATTCTGAACTTTGTACTAGAAAAGTGAATACATTCAGGAATAGAATGACGTATTGACAGCTTCGATCTTTTACAATATATAAGCATACAGATTACAGAATATTAATAGATTCTGCATCCACCGCGTTGTTCCAAGTTGATCAACTGCACTTTTTGGTCACATTTCTCTAATTTGTGTCCAGCCAAGGGCTTGGGTGGGAGAATACAAGCCATTAGATTTTATTGGATGGCCCAATTTTTGGGGCATGCATCAAAACATGGTGATGGCCACGTCTTCAAAAATGTGGGAGTAGCCAGAGCGCTATTCCCACACAAGTTAAATAATCTCTTAATACAAAACTGTCTCTGGTTTTTCTCAATCCAAGGGATTGAACTAGAATGTTTGAATTATTCTTTTTATATCTTGTTACATTGGCGGTGTAGCTTCAATTGAGTTGAGGGCTTCCGTAACACACATGGCTAAATATTGGTATCTGGCTTTGTCAGTCCCCTTGTTTGAATTAAAAGTTGTATAATTGGTTTTGTGAAATCTAGGGCAATACATAGCAATGCCAATCTCAATGAGGATGAGATCTGCAGATTTGCCAAAGCTACCACATAACACATCTAGATCTCATCAAGATGTCTTTGATCACAGAAAGAATGTTTCACTAAAAATAATCATGCCCAAGGAAGTGACTTTTGTTTGTCCAGGATCTGGCTCCACCTTTTGGGCTCCAGAAGCTAGCTCCATAAGAATTTGCCCACTTTAAGGCTTCCGGAGCCAGTGCTTCAGCTTCTTTAGCTCCAGCTCTGAAAATGCTTGGAGCCAAAAGTGTGTGGCCATTCTTCCCAGAAGCTGGGAGCCGGAGCTTGGCCAAACTAAAGATAGCTTCAACTAACAGAATATGAAGCAAAGGATAAGGGTTGAGACCAACAACACACCTAGCTAGAATATTGAATGCATGGTGCTCATGTAAGGTTGATGACTGAAACTGCAGCACAAGCTCACAACTATGATGCACGGACACGGATATATCGACACGACACCGACACGGGAATTCGCCGTTTTCCCAAAAATACCGATACGGTGACACGGCTATATATATTTAAATAATAAATAAATTATATATATATGTATTATTTTCTATGTTTCCACATGCTTATTAAACTGAAATAATGTAAATTGTAAACTTGTAATTTGTAAAGTGTAAGTTCTTCTCTAGCACTAGAATTAGTGGCTTCCATTTTTTTAGAATGATGAAACAAGCAATCAAGCACAAGTTTGCTAAATGCCTAAATATATATTGCTGGCTTACTGCAGTCTGCATCTCAACCCTAAATGCTAAAACAGAGAAGCAGGAGCCGGCACGAGCGGCCGATGCGGAGAAGCGCGAGCGTGCGAGCGCGATGGGAATGAGGCGCTCGGTATCCGGGGCGGGAGGTTAGGGTTAGGGCAACGCCCATGCATGCGTTATGGGCCAGCCTGAGCCGACCGTGTCCTGGGCCATTCCTGGGCCGGCTGTGTCCAGGCCGTATCTGACTCGTATATTTAGTGTGTCCGACATGTGTCGAGAATTTTAATAATTAAAATTAATTCTGAAATTGGCCGATACGTCGCCGACACGTGTCCAAGACGTGTCTGTGTCGTATCCGTATCCGACACAGTGTCGGACACGGATACGGCGGTTTTGAGGCGTGTCCGTGCTACATAGGCTCACAAAATCGGTAGCAATTCTAAATTGATATGATAGAAATTTTTATGTGGATTAAAGTCAGATCCATGTTATATTTGGATTTATCCATCAGTAAAACTGTAAGTTTAATGATTTGGATATAGGGTGTGTTTGGTTGAGCTGTGGCTTCTGAAAAAGCTGCTGTGAGCTGTGAGCTGTGGAAAAGCTGCTGTAGGTTGTGGGCTGTGGAAAAGCTGTAAGCTGTTTGGTTCAAACAAGTATAAAACTTACCTCCTATCTCTATTTTCCTTGAAACAACTGTGAAATAGCTCTTTATTTTCACCATTTCAAAAAGCAGAAAGCCAAAAGCCAAAAGCAGGGTCCAAGGTGCTTTCAAAACTGTACTACCCAAAAGTAGCTGCTTCTAAAAAAGCAGCTTCTGGTTTCCACCCTTTGGTTGGCTTTTGGCTTTTTGGAAGCAAAAGCAGCTCCCAAAAGCTCAACCAAAGGCACCCATAATTTAATCACTCCTCTTTCAAATCATAGATTTTGAATTTTTAACTGCACATTGGAGATTTTGAATTCATTTTGGATTCTGATTTCAAAAGTCAAAAGTGAAATTACAGATTTGATTTTTCAAACTTTCAAATTTAAATTGTACATTGGTTCTTTTGTACTGTAGAATTTGCATTTTCTTTCTTATGAAAAACTTTGATGTAAAACGTTTACATTTTGGTTTTTGTTTTGTTGACACTTGAAACTATTTTAGTTTGTGAATTTTGGTTTTATTTTTTAATTACATAATTTGTGTTCTGATGTAATTTAATTTTGATACTTTTTGTTAAGATTGTTTTCAATCACATCAAATTTAAATTTGTTATAAAGTTTAAAATCTTCATATTTTGGTTATTTTGAAATTCAAAGTTGGAATCTATCATCCGACACTGTTATATTGAAAAATTTTAAATTTTTTTATAAATAGACTGTTGATGATGACAGTTGACAGAACATGCTTCCTGTCAGTGATGACAATTGACAGAACTATGCTGCTAGGGACTTGCTGCCAGTTATTTTGAACTTATGGAATTTACCTTTGCAATTTAATAGCATATTCCGCTAGAATTCTCCTCTCAATTCCTTGTGGTCCAATATTCCACTGGAATTCCCCTCTCAATTCCTTGTGATCCATTGAGAAGGCTAAGATGGCATGTTCTCCCTCTTAACAAGGTTATTTACTGGTTCAAATGGGATAGAGAAATCTGAGATGCCTTTTCTCCTTTTTGAAACAACACTAGAGGAGAGCCCCACTGATTCTAATTTCCCATTTCTATTTTAGACGCATAGGCATAAGCCTCTTAGGATTGCCATCTGTCTAGACTTCAAGTCTCTGAGTGATAAAAACAATGGCATTTGTTGTGCCCTCCTTCTCATATTCGAGGTGCCATCTTTCTTTGCCTCATCCAAGGATTTCAAAAGCAGACCAAGTTTATTTTGGCAGGCCAGTAGCAGGTGAGTCAGAGGTGACTATACGCCAATTCTGTACTCAACCTTCTGCTAGAAAAAATAACATGTGCTGTCTAGAAAAGATGCAATCTGTTGTTAGAGAAAGTAGAAGTAGTGATCAGTTTTCTGATGCTTTCCATGCACAACATGTTGATTACTTGCTAATGGATAGAACACTAGTTTGATTTCTACTTGTATGTTGTTTGTTTTGAGTAGCAAACTAGTGTCTTGACAATTTGATCATCTCCTTCAATGTTGTATATGAGTTTTTTTTTTCTGTGCAATGTTTTGCAGCAACTCACATAGTTTTGGATACGTCATGATGAATTGTTTTCAGACTTTGATGGTTTTATCTTACAATACTGTACTTTTGCAGCTTCAGTATTCAGACAGCAATCATCAATATTTGGAGCTGGCAAGATATTGAGCAAGGGAATTAATTTTGCTATTCCTGATACACCATTGCTTGGGACTATTGATGTGCTGGATGCCTTTGAAGATGAATACGGTGGAGTTGTAGTCAACCCTACTTTTTTACCAAAAACATCGAATGCATTTGCTGCATCACTCCAGTTCTCACTGTCTTATTGGAGTCAGCAGGTAATACACGCATACATCACTAAAAACTGGTTATTGGATATACAAGGAGACTGATGAGTTTCAAACTGCAGGGAAAAAGAGGGGTCTGGTTGAAGATACTGGAAGATCAAGCTGATCTAGTTCCGATTGCAATAAAGGCAAGCTGACCCTATGACTACAGTTACTGACCTTAGTTTAGCATCAGGCATTTCTGAAAGAGCGTAATATTCCATAAACTGAAGGGTGACTACTGTATGCCACAGTTCCTGGAAAGAGACAGAGAAAACCCTTTCTATGGCAATGCTTCCAGTTTCTTTCTTTCTTTTGTTTAAGAATGATACCTGTAATTGTGTACATTTGATATTTGAAGCTGATGTGTGCTGTGTGGATTCATCAATTCAAAATCTTCTAGATTTTGTAAGTTAAACTTCTGGAATTTGAGCCAGTACAATTAACCTTAGTTTGATTTGTGTCACCTTTCTTGTAGGCGGGGTTTATTTATCATCATGCAGAACCAGGGTATGTGATGTTAACTTTCTGGCTTCCAGATGGACCTTCTGCTTTGCCCTCCACCTCGTTGCATCAAATTGGTGTTGGAGCATTTGTCATGAACGAAAAAAGAGAGGTTATGATAAATTCTGGGTTGTACTTTCTTGCCTAGAAGTATTACTTTTGAATAAAAAAGTAGCTTTCTTGAACTGCTTATGTAATTGTGTTTGTGCCTTATGCCTTTTCTTATTCAGGTGCTTGTCGTAAAAGAAAGAAAATGCCCATCACACTGTTCAGGAATCTGGAAGATCCCTACTGGTTTTATCGATAAGGTACCGAGCACAGAGCAGAAACTTCCTAGTAAAATAAATGACTGATAAGTGATAAGGCAACAACTGAGTTGGATTGTTAGCAAGCTGCATTTTATCAAAGCTATTTTACTTGGCTTTACGGTTTTTTTTTCTGCTATTCAGTTTGAAGATTTATTCTCTGGAGCTGTAAGAGAAGTCAGAGAAGAAACTGGGGTAATTGCACTGTTTTCCCTCAAATTGTTACTTGTTTTACTTCAGCATTATGCTATGTAGCATGAATCGTTTTGACATTTCCCTTGCCACTGCACCGTACTTTTCAGATAGAAAGTTCTTTCCTGGATGTGGTTGCTTTCAGGTATATCAAATACAATTCGATAAGTTTATTTGAACCTCTACTGCTGAGTGTTCCTTGATGGAAAGGTTTTCTAATTGTGTTCCCTCTGCTCATACAGGCATGCTCATCAAGTCACGTTTGATAAGTCAGATATACTCTTTATATGCACACTCAAGCCATTGTCATTTGACATCTCAGTTGATGAGTCAGAGATTGAAGCAGCAAGGGTACTCTCTTGTCATAATTCAGATACATTCCAGTTTGAATAAGATGGCTAACGTTAGCTCTCACTAATGATCTCTTTGGGCTTTAACTTTTGGCAGTGGATGCCGGTTGACAAATTTATCAACCAACCATTCCATCAAGAGGATCAAATGTGCAAGACCATAATTGACATATGCATATCTAGATATCAGAAGTGCTACACAGGATTTGCTGCTTGTCAGGTGATGTCGAAGCTCGATAACAGGGTTGCTTATCTCTACTTTGGGGATACTGGGGAAGCAACCGGGCGTCCCTGAGACAAATTGGTATAACTTTGACTAATTTGCAACAAGCGCAATCTGTAAAATCATTGCCATCATGGAGTTCTGCAGGCTGTCAGCTGTTTTGATTGTTTCTACCCTACATATGCAGAGCTAGCAATTGGCTCTATATGAATTAGAAAACATTGCATATACCGGTCTTTTACCTGGGCAATAACAATGATGGATGGTCTTCCGATCAATTAATGTTCATGTACAAAGCTAGAGGTTTTATTATATGGAGCTCCGAGTACGTGTTCTTTCTTTGAACAGGCAGGTCGCATCCCAGTTATGTCGCTACCATCCTGACTGTGTTGTGGGTCATAATAACTATGTTGTGTTCGAAGTTTGAACTTGGAAGTGATAATCAGCTAATGAACGAAATGTTGTGTTTTGTGCTCATGAATCTACATATACTATATTGCTTCTAAGATGTGTTCCAAACTTCAAATCTTGAACCAAGAAAAAGTACAATTTTAAAATGCAACACGAAAAGACCGGCCGGTCTTTTGCCTGGAAATCGGCCGAAACGCGAATCATGCACTGGACTTGCCTGACAAGTGACAATAACTTGCCAGATTGCTTTCCAATTTGGTCATCACTATTTTTTTTGGAGACCTTGTATCAAGTATAGGAGGAGATTAGCTAGCCAAATAGTGATGACTTGCCAGCCTGCTCTTAATATGGGCATGTTGTTTTTGGCTTAAGTTTGTGGCTTTTGGCTGTGGTTTGTGATTTTTGGGCTATTCGTGCGAGAGATTACAGAGTAATTGAAATTTACGTGTGGTTTTTACCGATATAAATGAAATTGGTATAGTATGAACTATGAACTATAATTAATTAAGACATTCTATTTAAAAGCTAATTACTATAGAAAAACTAAAAACTAAAGTTAAAAACTGAAAAAGAACCGGCCATATTCTCGGACCGAAGAGCACCAGGTGTTGCATCGATCGGGTTGTCTGCATGGAGGAGTACACGAAGCGCGTTGCGCTGCTGCTTCTCGGATGCTTGCTATTCATGCGCAATGTAAGCGGTTAGGCATGGACAAACAGAAGATTAATGCGCCGACGGGACTATGCGTCAAAAGATCGGACTGGTTCTGCGAAGAGCTGGGATGTGCTATCAGTCGATGGACGAAGGCAGGGCGCACTGCCCATCCCCTCCTCCCTCCTGCCTTGCCATAAAACTGAACTATTATCAGTCGGAAGGATGTAATAGTAAGAGGAAATCCACATGCCATCCGTTTTCATATTTCATTCACTCCATGCCGTCGCCGTCCACCCACCGCCTATTTGCACCTGCTAAGGGTCTATTTGTTACGTAGGAATTTCACAGGAATCATTTTTTGTAGGAACAAAAAAAAAAAAGTTTTCCCACGTTTCCAAACGAGACCTAGGCCAAGCCGGCATGCTAATTTTTCTGAAAATGGCCGTACCCATAGTAAGAGGCTAGCTGATGCGGCCCAAATCACTAACTTAAGTGATTCTTGTTTTTCTTTGTGTTTTGATCAGGATGTAGCACATGAGGTGCATGCATGCATATGCCGAAACCCAAGAGTGCCGCCTATCTACCTGTTCAAATCTGTGTGAACTACACCTGATAGCCGGCCGGACTGCTTTTCTACAGGGCAAGGTATACCTGCTTCTTCTTGGAACACCTGCACTTAGCTTGGTAATTATCTTATGCCTTTCTCCATTGTTAATCTCATCCTAATCACCTTGTGCTGCTTCTGTGCAGGTGACAACACCTCTGCTGTTCGCACTGATCCCAGCAGTGATCCATGTTGTTGTTGTTGTTTTGCGTCGGTTTTCTGCCCACAGTAATAAGGTGGAGGTACATTGCCAGACCATTTGAGTGGACCTATCCACCACATTGTTTTACCATGAAAATTTTTGCCCATCAATCCCATCAATTGATAGCGGCAAGAGTATATTTGATAGGCCAAGGCTCACATGAATTCATGACAAATTGGAAGATTGGCATAGTGAGTTTAGTTGCTCTCTGACCCCCAACTTGATGGTTTCCTTTTTATGCATGCAGAATAAAAGATTGTCAGCCACGCCGGTGTACACCTCACGCGAGAACGCTGGGACGAACGCACATAAACACTGGAACACAAGGGACGAAAGAAGAACATGCAAGACACAAAATATTTTGTTGCTGCCAATTTTCGCAATATTTTCTAGTGTTTTATCTTCTTTTATTCTGAACAAGAGACACTACAAACGTACAAAACAATGATGCAGCTATTAATGCTTCCGTTACATGCATGCAACCACTAACTCTACACCCAAACATTTCTAGCCATGATGATGCCATTACATGCAAATAAAAATAAATTAAGTCAAGATTATAACTAATAATTTCCCTCCTAATCTTGACATACCGACTCACCGTTGCGGATCGCCCACAACCTCTTGCCACGCGTAGAAAACTAACTCACGCCATGCATTATATCTCCACTAGATGGATGCATACAGCTACTTTGAAAGAGGGCCAACTCATCTCACGTGCATACCTTCTCAACTAACTCGAACACATCTAGAGCTAGTCTCACACTCGGCAACGTGTACATGCTCACGTCCTCACAGCTACATGCACTAACCACTAACACATGATTGATCCAATAACACATGCATGTGCACACAACTGTCGGCTTCACTTGACTACCGATCCGCTCACTTTGCTGCTGATCCGTCCACTATGCCATGACGCCACACATGTAACTCTCTTGGACTTAGCCCACTACTATGACTCTATACTGCAGCAAAACCATGCAACATAAATAAATATGATGAACATATAGACAACAAGATTAGCTCCAACTGAGCTTCAGAGTAGTGCTAGTTTGTCATCCACGTCCACCACAATGAAAAAAAGCCTTATCCTTCACCACCTTCTTCGGTTCAGGACATTCCCAAGAATAGTGCCCATAGTTCTGGCAATTGTAGCACCGAACTTTCACTTTTTCATAGGTGTTCTTCTTGTAGGAGCCGGAGCCGCCTTCTTTGGTCTTGGCCCTGGACTCCCATTGAGCGTGAGTGAGCAGCAGGTGCTCACCTTCCTCCTCACTAACCATGTGGCGCTCCTCGAACGCCTTTAGCCGCCTGAACATTTCTTCGATCGACAACACATCCAAGTCCTCGAGGTTCTCGAGAGTGCAAACGATCGGTAGAAACTTCGGTGTTAAAACCCAAAGCACCTTATCCACCACACAAGAGTCTTCAACCCTCTCTCCTAGTGTTCGCATCTTGCTGAGAGCGAGGGTGACTGTCATGGCAAATGCATCAATTGACTCACCTTCGCGCATATGAAGGTTGTCAAATTCTTTCTTGGCAGTTTGAAGCTTAGCTCTCGTCACACGCTCAACTCCAATGTATATGGACTTGAGAGTCGCCCATGCCTCCTTCGTTGCCCTCTTGCCGTTGAGAGCAAGAAGGGTCTCCTCGCTCACATCATGGTAGATGGCCGCATGTGCCTTCTTGTTTTGGCGCCTCTCGATGCCGTCTTCTTCAGCGGCATCCCACATTCCTTGTGCCTCCATGTACACTTGCATCTTCATTGACCATGCAGCATAGTTGCTACTAGTGAACAACGGGTACTGGAGCGTGACGCTCTCCTCCTTCACGTCTCGCGCCAACGGCCTACCGTGAGCCACTTGCTCGCTGTCGCTAGCCATATGCATGTTGCCGCTGGCCACCTCCTCTAGGCCACCGGCGACACGCCTGGATGTCAATGGAGACAACGACCTCACCATCCTTGCCATCACAACACCGGCTCTGATACCAAATGTCAGCCACACCAATGTACAACTCACGCAAGAACGCCTAGACGCACACACACGAACACTAGAACACTGAGAAAGGAAGAAGAACACACAAGACACAAAATATTTTATTGCTGCCAATCTTCTCAACATTTTCTAGTGTTTTCTCTCCTTTAATTCTGAACAAGAGACACTACAAATATACAAAACAATTACGCAGCAACTAATGCTTTCGTTACATGCATGCAGCCACTAACTACACTACTAACTCCACGCCCAAACGCTTCTAGCCATGATGATACCATTACATGCAGATAAAAACAAATTAAGTCGAGATTATAGATAACAAAGATATGTCTTGATTGATTGATTGGGTTAGTAGATGAATAGGATTTAAGCTTTCAACCCTTGTGTAGTTGTATTCACTCGACAATGAAACTTCCCACAGAAAGATCAGGTTGGATCTATGCATGATGGTGATATCCATGGTTCCTTTTGTTCATGAGGGATGTTACATACTTAGGCCATGTTCAAAAGTATTGTGGCTTTTGGCTGATTGCAAGATAGATTAAGAGAGTAAGGGACACTCATGTTGAAAAGCTACTCCGTTCAAAGCGGCTCCTATAATAACTCCTACGAGCAGCTTATAGAAACCAACTTAAGAAGCCACCATGTTCAAATTTTGGCTTCTAAAAGTGAAAAGCCAGAAGTTGTTTTAAACATGGCCTTTCACCGCAAATTACATGCTTGTTGTTTGAAACATGGCCTTTCACCACAAATTACATGCTTATACTACATTTTTTCTCTCTTTGTCTAAAAGCTATCGTTCAGGATACACATGGGGTTTGTACTAAAATTCTTGCTCTATCATATCTTTGTTGTCAGTATCCCATTAACGGCGCAACATCCCCATGCGCCAACAAAGTAGAGCCGACAAAGCCCAATTTGTGACAAATGAAGCGGGCAATCGTTCGCTGAAGCCATTTTCAGCACCATCAATTCGAAGCCTTCAAGCGCAGGCAACCTGTGACAACTCGATCGTGCAACAAGCTAGGGCATCAGTGGTAGATCTAGAATAAAAATAACACAGGGGCCTCATGCTCCATGTATGTACTTATCAACGCATCCATTAATAATGTAGTAGATAGTAATGTATTCAAAATTTTGTAACATCAAGTAACTTCATGACAAAGTTCAATGATAAATAACTATTTGTCCGACAACATATCAAAATAAAAAACCTACTATTAGTGAATGATCTATGATAAATCCTAGAACAAAAGATGATTAGCTATTGAAACACACTGAATTAGATATTGAAACACATTAAAAAAATTTCTTAATTAAATTATTGCAAAAATTAAAATAGGGCATTCTAATATTAAAGCCCTGACCTATAAATATTTTAAAGATCATAGAATTGAAATCCTAAAATCTAAATAATAAAATTTAGTACCTATTTTAGTTAGCTGATCGTTATTTCATTAGCTATGAAGATCATTGAACTTTGAAGCAACTAGCTAGTCAGCTAGGACGAGACGACAAGTGGTCAGTGGACGACATCACATATTACCGTGACTGTTGGCCATACTGCATACGTTGATACATACACCAAGATTTACTCCATTTGTATGTGTGCGTAGTGAGATTAACATAGTAAGAAATCTAACCATACCATCCGAATCCAACGCACGCAGGTGTAGGTGCGAAGTGGCCGGTGTGCCCATAGACGATGGCAGTTTCGGCGCTGGGCTCGTCGCTGCTGTAGACGAAAGGACCAACTTACCAAACGTTGTGTGCGTGGAGTGGGGAATAGTGGAAGGTACATAAGGCATCATCTGGACCTGGCATTGCCTACTTAGTTGGCTTGGGACCAGTGCTGGCTTGGATGCTTGGGCTTTGGACTGACTAGGACTGTGCATTCAGTTAATTCGGTAAAATCGGTTCGGTATATACGGTATTGTTAGTTCGGTAGTATACGGTATTTTTGAAAGTACGGTTCGGTATCGGTAAATCCCAATTTATTTCGGTTCGGTATCGGTAAATACCATATTTACCAAAGTTAACGCAAATTGCAAACGATATAGTGACTAGCGAGATGAGTAGGCGACAATATATATACTACGAGCCATCACAACGCCGGCTACTGCGAGTGCTTTCACATACATTGCACGTCTGCATCGGAGACCACGCCAAAATGGCAACTTGGTGCGCACTTCCCAAAGTTATATAGCTCTGCTAGATGTGTGCAAGGTTATCTGATGGTCATTTCAAATTTTGTTAAACGAGAACTGTACACTTGCATGTTCATATTCCTTCCACTGAACACTTGTTTTTGGTTAGTTTGATGTGTTCAACAGCAACAAGGTTGGAAATTATTCGTGGATTTTTTTTACAATAGCCTGTGACCTCACGTAGTTGTGTACAGCTCCACATTAGCGGCACTAACACTCGAGACAAAAGGCCGTGTACTTTACAGTGAGTCATCCCAAATTCCCGGCAATTCCGAGCACCCCACTAGCGATCGAGCCGGAAAGACCACGCGACGAGCCACGCTTGATTATGTTGGTAGGTATCGGCTATGGCATGGGCTGATGGCCGACATAAATCAGCCCATGGCTCTCCCGGTTTCAGCCCACGAGAACTCGGGACGTTCGGTTTTTCCGGTTTTTGATTGGTTTTTCCCGGAAAAACCGAACACCAAAAAAACCTAAAATATAAAAAACCGAACCGAATACCGAAAACTAGTCAAACCGAGTTGACCGGTTCGGTTTTTGGTCCGGTTTTTTCGGTTCGGTTGAGATATGCACAGCCCTAGGACTGACATTGGCTTGGGGCTAGATCGGCTAGTAGACCATGGTCAATCGGTTCAAGTAGCACCTGTTATTTTATTCTCTTTTCACTATCGATTGATATTTTGTGTCGTGCCAACTTCAACTTACACATTTTTAGTGTCTTGCTTTGTCAACGTCTTGCATGTTTTTTTTATTTTCTCCCCCTATTTGTCGACGTGTTTAAGCCTTCCTTCTTTAAGATAAATATAGTTCTTGACATATAGGGGCAGTAATTTTTAGTATGTGGAGGTACACATTGTGTAAGCTTATACTCTAGGTAAAAAAAAAATTAAAATTGGCACTGGGCCTATGCTCCTTCATTTGAGAATGTGCATCTACCCCTGTAGGGCATTGATGCTAACCTCTTCATGTGGTTGTTCATGGAACAGACCAAAGTACAGCCCATGTTAGATGAACCGAGGCTATAGTGCAAAAGTTATGCACTCTATATACACTTTTCTCATCTCAAACTAATTTTATACTAACATATACTAGTAAAATTATAATATTGTGATAGTATTTTTGTTCGATGGGTTTTTGTGCAAAGATGCTAATCCAAAGCAAATACAGAGATATATGTGTGAGAAGAAAAACTCTGCTATTGGTACGTTCTGCATTCCAGTTCAACTGGTCGTTGCATCACGCCTCATACAACCAAACGTTCTCAGCAATCATGAAGCATATGCACCAAGATGGAAAGAAAATATTTACCTGCACTGTGTATATCATATCCTCATCCAAATAGAAACAACTCACATCGTATCTCTCAAATAGCAAGCAAAGATTTAGAAGATAACATTCGGTAAGCAATCATGCATTTTGATCCCAAGATATCTCACGGATCTTTCATTCGTGAAATAGTGCTCAAATTTCAGTGCATCCCCTAAGTTCGTTAGAGTTCGACCACTTACTAGTCTTTGACCACTCACTAGTTTTCGACCATGTTGTGTCGACCACATTACGTCGAATACGTTGTTTCGACCACGTTGTGTCGATTAAGTTGTTTCGACTATGTTGCATCGACCATGTTGTTACGATCACATTATTTCGGCCATGTTGTTACGACCACATTGTGTTGACCACATTGTTTCGACCATGTTGTTTCATCCAAGATGTTCTCTTCAACCACCCAGGTCTTCGAACCGGTTAGATTGCAACCATAACATCAATTTGACTGCCACAACAGTGCATGGTGTTGCTTCTAGATCCGTGCTCACCATGCATCATCAAACCACAAGGGGCCCGTTCCCATAGATTTTTTTCCTGGAATATGGGTTCATCTCCAACAAAATAAGAATATGTGCAAAATAAATCTGCTCTAGCCAGGCTGCAAAATAACATACCATCGATAGTTCTGCAAGCTAGTTGATGCGTACGTGGCACCGCGCGTGGCCAAGCGCATGACCAACTAATTGCAGCTTATGTACCAAGATGGAAAAAAAGATTTATTCTGAGAAGGATGATTGCACCATATCTCTATCTAATGGAAGTAATTCTCAACAAATCTTTTTTAGATATGGAAATCAGAGGTCTAGAAGGCAAGAATCGGTAATCGAATCAGGAACTTGATCCCAAAAATCAGGGGATGATTGGCATTGTGTGGGAGCCGCGTACGTTACCTGCGGCCCTTATTCGTGCCTATAAAAGGAGACACACACAAAGGAGATGAGGAGGATAGACACCCATTAGCATACATATCCTACCCATCAAGCAGTCACCATGCCACTTATGGCCTGAATTTTAAGATCAAGTCATTGCCGAGGTGTACAAGCTTATCACTGCAGGCTTCATCAAGGAAGTACAATACCCCGATGGCTCGTCGATATTATCCCAGTCAAAAAGAAAAATGGGCAAGTGTGTGCGCATCGATTTTCATGATCTAAACCACGAGTGTCTGAGAGATGACTTCCCTATACCCATTACTGAAATTGTTATTGACTCAACTACAGGCCATGGCACCTTGTCCTTCATGAATGGGTTATTAGGTTATAATCAAATAAAGATGGATATAGGAGATGCAATCGACATTGCATTTAGAACACCGAAAGACAATTTCTACTACATAGTGATGCTATTTGGTCTAAAGAATGCTGGCGCTACTTATCAACGTGCCATGGTGTATATTCTTGATGATCTTATACATCACTCAGTAGAGTGTTATGTCGATTATCTGGTGGTGAAGACTAAAGACCATAAGCATCATCAAGAGGATCTTTGAGTGGTCTTCGAATGATTATGCCATCGCCAGCTCAAGATGAAGCTACTTAAGTGTGCCTTTGCTGTTCAATTAGGTATCTTCCTTGGCTTTGTGGTTCGACATCGTGGCATCGAGATCCATCCAAAGAATATCAAGGCAGTCCTAGAAATGCCTCCTCCAGAGAATTTAACAAAATTGAAGTCATTGCAAGAAAAATTGGCATACATACGATGCTTCATATCTAATCTCTCGGGACGTATACAACCATTCATGAAACTCATGAAGAAAGGTGTACCGTTTGCATGGGATGAGAAATGTCAAAAGCGACTTGATAGCATCAAGAGGTACCTACTTAATTCCCCTGTATTGGCTGCTCCTGTAAAAGGGCGCCCTCTCATCCTCTACGTTGCACCAACCGAGGCGGAGAGTTGGTGCAGGGTTGGTGTTTAAAACTCCCCAATGAGGGATGATACATCATTCGTTCTCACTTCTTAAAGAGGAATGCTCTAACAATGAAGCAGAGTATGAGGCACTCATCTTTGGTCTTTTATTAGCACTCTCCATGGAGTAGGAATGCACCGGCGGATGATTTGGCCAAGCTTGCAGAGCACTTGTCCTCCTGAAAGGTGAATCTGCACTGGTAACTATTAAAGAAAGGTGGCTCCTTCCTGTTGTCCTTAGACTTATTCCAGTTGAGTACGAGGTCAACATTATTATGACCATTGTCACTAGTGAAGATGACTGGTGCAAGCCATTTCTTGACTACTTCAAACATGGGAGCCTGCCTAATGATTTAGTAAAAAGGCATCGACTTTAATGTCACCTCCCTTCTTATATCTACAAGGTTGGCATCCTCCACAAATGATCTGATAGACAAGAGATCCTTCTTTGATGCATTGATCGTAGTGAAGCTGATCAAGTATTGCGGGAAGTACGTCATGGAGTATGTGATGGGAACCAAAGTGGGCTAAAGATGTATCATAGCATTCACCTCGTAGGATACTATTAGCCCAGTATCATGGCTGATTGCTTCAAGGTGGCCAAATCATGCCATGGCTGCTAGATCCACGGTGATTTTAAGCATATATCGCCTACCCCTCTTCACCCTACTACGCCCTCTTGGCTATTCGATGCCTGGGGATAGACGTTATTGGGCTCATCGATCCGCCATCATCCAGTGGACGTCATTTCATACTAGCCGCGACTGATTACTTCTTCAAGTGGACAGAAACTGTATTACTACAAGAAGTAAAGAGTGATAATGTGATCAACTTCCTAGAAAGACACATTATATATCGCTTTGGAGGACAATGGTAAAGCCTTCACATTCTATAAGATGCAAAGATTCATAGCCATGTACAAAATCAAATGGAATTACTCCACTGGCTACTACCCTCAAGACAATGGAATGGCTGAAACATTCAATAAAACTCTCAGCAAGATACTTAAGAAACTATCAATAGGCATCGAAGGGATTGGCATGATCGTTTCTTTCAAGCTCTATGGGCACAGGCGGATCCACCTTAAGTCATGGGTATTCAATCGAATACCCAAAATTTTTAGCAAAAAGACTACTATATACAAGGTATAATACATATATATACTAGTAGTTAGGCTAAATTCATTTTGTTCACACCCAGTTAGCCTAAATTGATGCTATATCCTTTTGGCCCATTTCCCCCTCCCATCGACACTGACCCAGACCCACTGTCATCCTGTTCATACCCAGTTGTGAGACCATGTCTCACTCAGTCTCTCCTCTCTTCATCTAGCGTCTAATCATCTCTCCATCTCGGCACTCGGCTAGTGCCTAGCGGCAGTGGGTGTTCGTGCCCCTAGTTCTGGTCTTCTGAAGATAGCGTAGGCGGCAAGGGGGCTAGAGGCTGCGTAGGTGGCAGGAGCGCTGGAGATCGGAGTGGCCACTAGCCAAGCAGGCACTGCCGCACTAGGGCCTGCAGCACTGGGGTAGGTTCGTCCTCTCCGACCCGGTGACCCCCATGCTGTAGAATCTAGATGCGTAGATGGTAGATTTGCTCTGCTTGTGTGCCTCTAGAGTTTGTAGTTTTGTACTTCCGAGCTAAGTGGATGATAGATCCGTGGATGACTGAATGGATGTGGATTTGGCATATGTTTTTTCTTTGTTTCACTTTCGGCGATTAGATTTTGTTTAGATGTGGTGGATTACTGTATTTGGCTCAGTTATCTTTAAATTAGTGGTTATGCCTTATGAATTGGAATCTATGTTCTCCACATCTTTAAATCTGAGTAGCCTATATCTATATGCCAAGTGTTGTGGGGGTGGCCCAACCCCCCCCCCCCCCCCCCGCGACTGAGCCTTGCAACTGGCCTAATATGTAATAAGCCCAATAATGTAGAGGAATATACCAGTGTAAATATACCAATGTACCCTCATCCTTTGTAAGTGCTAAGGGGTAGAATGGGGATTTCCCATTCTACCCCACTCATGTATATAAACCCCCAGAAGGGGCAGGAGGAGGGACATCCTCTCATTCTCACCAACTCTCCCACTGATCTAGCTCTCCTTCCTCCTCTACAAGTCCCCTTCTCTACTGTTTGTCCCGTAGCCACGACACCAAGTATTTCAGAGGTGTGAGCTACGGAGCTTTATGTCATACCTTTATCTAAGCACTTTGCTGTGAATCTATGAAATAAGATCCTTAGCAGCAGACAAATTATTGCTTATGAATTATTGAAATACATATTCTCCACCTCTTACCTGTGATTCTATGAATAAATACCAAGTATTTCACAAGTGTGAACAAATAATTTCAAGTCGATTTTCACTATTCTAATGTGAATTCACTATCCTAATGTGAATAGTAAATATAGATAGTTTCAGAAGGGACAATAGGATCTAAGTGGAATTGCATATTAGTGGAACTAATTATAATCTTTTAATCGGTTCCAAGGCACAAAGAATCGCCGAGTTAATTTGTGATTTTTAATTATTTTTTAATTTCTTTAAATTATTTGAGACGTTGTCTCTAGTATGAACATTTCTACTTTAATTTTCGTTATTGTAGACTTTTATGTTTTCTATTGGACAATATTTTGTAATTTCGAATACCCATTATGAAATTTCTGGATCCGCCCCTGTCTATGGGCATACCGTGTCACTGTCCTTACCCCAATACAATGCACCCTATATTCTCTTATTTATGGGAGTAAAGATGTTTTGCCATTTGAAATATAAGTCCCCTTACTACGAGTGGCTATCCGTGATGAACCTACCCAAGATGAGCAGATCCAGCTGTGATTTTAGGAGCTCGATGCTCTAGAAGAGGAGCATCTCCATCCTGTTCAAAACTTGGAGATGTATCGTCAGAACATGGCGAGGACCTATGACAAGCTGGTTAGACCACGTGCCTTTAGAAAAGATGAAGCAGTGCTCGTGCTGCGGCGCCCAATTATGGTCACTCACAAGACCAAGGGGAAGTTTGAATCAAAATGGGAGGGTGTCATCGAGCAAGTTTATGATGGTGGCGCTTATCAACTGATTGATTACCAAGGAGTGAGGCCAATGCCTCTCGTTAATGGAAGATTTTTGAAAAAATATTTTGCTTAAAGTGTTTGCCTTTTGTTTCTTTCTAAAAAATGAAGGAAAGGGTGACTTGTGCTTTCAATGCATTCCCCTAACCTTGTTTTCTCTCTCTCTCTCTCTCTCTCTCTCTCTCTTTAATGGACAACAATGTCCTATAAAAATGGTTTTCCCCACATTACATCATGCTGATGACCAAAGATTTGACTGCTTTAGGAATTGGAGCAGAATGTACCTTACACTCATTGCACGATACACACGCCAAGTAGTTATCACTGGGGCAGAGAAAAGCTCGCTCGAATTACTTTCGAGTAGCGAGGTTGACATGTCCCTTATTTTTCCAATGCGTCTTAGTCTTACGGAAATATCAAGCCCCAGGTAAGACTATAGGAGAAGAGCATGAAAGGGCTACCTAGCCAACACAAGTTTGGTTTAGTGTGCAATCACTTGCCACATGTGAGGTGTATCAACAAGTGACAAAAAACTAGCCTGTGAGGATGTTGGACCGAAATGGCGACAGAGGGGGGGGGGGTGAATGTCGATCTCTAAAAACTTGCCCCCAAAAAGTACTCACTCAAACTTCTCCGATAGCAACCAATGCTATGAAGAAGAAGAGTTCAAAGTCTCTATTGGAAACAACACTTACAAAGAAAACTCAGAGGAGAAACAATACTGAAAAGCAACCAAAAACAAGAGGCTGCAGCCAAAAGCCCTGCTGGCCGGTCTGACCACCTAGTCAGGGCCGGTCTGACCGCCTGGCCGGTCTAACCGCCCTGGCGGGGCCGGTCTGACCGCGGTCAGACCGCCCATTGGCTGCCGGTCAGACCGCCTACAGCCGGCCGGTCTGACCGCTCTTTAAGAACCGGTCTGACCGCTCCCCTGTTTCTGGAACAACCCGAGAGATAAACTGAAAAATTGAAACTTCGAAAATATTTCCAATCTTCAGAAATCTGTGAAATTGGGGGTTTGCTCCCAATCTTTCCACTCCAGAAAAACACAACAACATCCTAAATAGCAAGGGAGGTTTGGGAAGTGAGGGAAACCAACTCAAAACCTATAATTTCAGATTTTGGCTACCGTGCGCCTAGTCCGGTCCTCCGTGCCTCGCCACAACTCCGTCTCGACGTCCTGCAGCCATCACAAACAAGAAACACATCAAATAGCACCGCTCGATACATGAAAGCATAAATAGCATCAGTAAGTCATACTTACGCATAATAGAGTCCAAACCTGTCGAATCATCAGAATATGCATCCTAAGCCCTTTGACCAGGTTTGACCAAGTCCAACTGAGCCCGATTGCACCTCGCAACGTCAAGGTCCGAACCACCCAAATCAAACTCGACTTTCCTAAATCAATGTCAATTACTCATCGCACACATGGGTTCTCAACCACATGGTCCATCAATCTCCCCCTTGATGAGTATATTGACAAACCTCGAAAAAGCATGAAGTTGAGTTTGAAGAGAAAGTCAAACATGGTCCAAAGGAAGAAAATGATGCTAATGACCATGTCGACACAAGGAGCAAAAGAAAGAACAAGTTTTCCTTAAAGCTCCCAAAATGGCTTTTCTCCGCTATTCTCCCCCTTTTGGAAATAAACACATCAGGGATGTAAAAGAGAGAATATGACATGGTATTGGATGACAAGTGCACCTTTTGCACGGATCGAGTCTCTTTTCTTGGCTATGTTGTGACTCCACAGGGCATTGAGGTTGATAGAGCCAAGGTGGAGGCGATATGGAGTTGGCCCACGCCCACGACGGTCTCCCAAGTGCGGAGTTTTCTTGGCCTTGCAGGATTTTATCGCCGCTTTGTCAAAGAATTTAGCACCATTGCGACACCATTGATTGAATTGACAAAGAAGGGCGTCGTGTTCCATTGGGGGCCATCACAAGAGGAGTCCTTTAATCTTTTGAAGGACAAGCTTACACACGCACCATTGCTCCAACTTCCGGATTTTGGTAAGACTTTTGAGCTCGAATGTGATGCTAGCGGAATTGGTATTGGTGGTGTTTTGATGCAAGAAGGCAAACCTGTTGCCTACTTTAGTGAAAAATTGAATGGTCCTGCTCTTAATTATTCCACGTATGATAAAGAATTGTATGCTCTTGTTCGTTCTTTAGAGACGTGGCAACACTATTTATGGTCTAAAGAATTTATCATTCATTCCGATCATGAATCACTTAAGCATATTCATAGTCAAACCAATTTGAATCGTAGACATGCTAAGTGGGTTGAATTTATTGAATCTTTTCCTTATGTCATTAAACACAAGAAAGGGAAGGATAATGTGATTGCTGATGCTTTGTCTCGACGCTATACCATGTTGTCTCAACTTGATTGTCGCATTTTTGGTCTTGAAACTATTAAAGGACAATATGCTTTTGATGCTGATTTTAAGGATGTGTTGTTGCATTGTAAAGATAGACAAGCATGGAATAAATTCATGATCAATGATGGGTATTTGTTTAGAGCTAACCGCCTATGCATTCCAGTTGGATCCGTTCGTCTTTTGTTGTTGCAGGAGGCGCATGGAGGCGGTTTGATGGGACATTTTGGTGCTAAGAAGACAGAGGATGTTCTGGCCACACACTTCTTTTGGCCAAAGATGAGGCGAGATGTTGAGCGGTTTGTTGCTCGCTGCACTACATGTCAAAAAGCTAAGTCTCGCTTGAATCCACATGGTTTATATATGCCTCTTCCTGTTTCTTCTATTCCGTGGGCAGATATTTCTATGGACTTTGTTTTAGGATTGCCCATGACTAAGAGGGGGAGGGATAGCATTTTTGTTGTTGTGGATCGCTTTTCTAAGATGGCTCACTTTATACCATGTCATAAAACCGATGATGCCGTTCATATTGCTGACCTCTTTTTCAAAGAGATAGTTCGTTTGCATGGTATGCCTTCTACTATTGTTTCAGATCGTGATGTCAAGTTCTTGAGTCACTTTTGGCGTACTCTATGGAACAAGTTGGGTACAAAGTTGCTGTTCTCTACAACATGTCACCCACAAACTGATGGTCAAACTGAGGTGGTGAACCGCACATTGTCTACCATGTTGAGAGCTATTTTGAAGAACAATTTGAAGTTGTGGGAAGAGTGTTTGCTGCATGTTGAGTTCGCATATAATCGAGCGGAATACTCCACCACTAAGGTAAGTCCTTTTCAAGTAGTGTATGGATTCAATCCCCGTGCCCCTATTGATATTTTACCTTTGCCTACTAGTGAGAGAGTTCATAATGATGCTAAGGAGCGTGCTGATTTTATTGTCAAAATGCATGAGACTACTAAGGCAAACATTGAAAAGATGAATGCAAAATATAGGATTGCTGGTAGTAAAGGTCGAAAGGAAGTTAAACTTGAACCGGGTGATTTTGTTTGGTTGCACTTGAGAAAGGATCGATTTCCTGAGTTAAGAAAATCAAAATTGATGCCTAGAGCTGCTGGTCCTTTTAAGATAATTGAGAAGATAAATGATAATGCATATAAACTTGAGTTGCCTCCCGAGTTTGGGGTTAGTCCCACCTTTAACATTTCAGATTTGAAGCCATACTTGGGAGAAGAAGATGAGGCTGAGTTGAGGACAACTCCGCTTCAAGAGGGGGAGGATGATGAGGACATCACTTCTTCGGATACATACAACACTCCTCCACTTGACATTCAAGGACCAATCACTAGAGCTCGCGCCCGACAATTGAATTTACAGTTGAGCTCGTTCCTAAGTACTTTCTTTTGTTCATTTGAGAATAGATTGCTACCTAATGATTTAATTATGATTAGGAACCATGGAGAGGACCTGGAAATACTTGGAGAAGGGCTACAAGGCGCACAAGTCCAGCAAGGGCGGTCGAATCATGTTGGAGGCCCAACTCAAACCGACTTCGAATCCAATTCGGAGTCCAGGACCAGACCGCACTAAAACGGACGCCCAGATCGCATCCGGACTCCGTTTTGTACGTTCCACATATGTATGGAAAGCTGAGAAGACCACCGTTCCAATGGATTTGGTCCCATGTCAAAATTACTTCTGAGTCAACGGGAATCGTTGAAACAAGTGGGCGTTCAGAATCTGTCAGGGTGCTGCGCCACCGTCTTTTGGGCCGATCGGCTTTGTATCGTGTTGGAGCCCATTAGGGGCGCGTCCAGGGGTTTTGCACGCCCCTAACTCCTCTATATCCAGCCGCCACCCCCACCATTAGGGTTTGGGGGTTTTGCTTAGATTGATTTGTCTTTGAACAATTCGCCGTTCATCGGTTTGTGAGACCCCAACGTTCGAGTGCTAAATCTATCCATCTGCAATTCAGTTGTGTTCTTCCTTGTTCTTGCTTGTGTTCTTCGATTCGCAGGCGAGGATTAGCCTTCTTGGCGAGGTCAACCGGGCTGCGCACGGTTGATAACCTGAGGAGACGTGGTGCTGCGATTGCGGGGTTCGGAACGTGTCGTTCGGAAGCCGGATCGATTTGTGTCGCGACTCCACCAAATCGAATTTACCCAGAAACCTGTTGGAAGATCGGGACCCCGTCCCCATCAAGTGGTAATCAGAGCTTCAGGTGTTCCTTCAGGTTCGCGTTACCCTCCTTTGTTGTTTTCGGTTTCGTCCTAGAGTCCATGAAAAAGCCCTACAAAAAAAATTGTAGTCATAGGTTGTTTCCTGTCCTAGATCTCGTTTAGCCTTTGCACAATTTGATTCCAGAGTCCGTAGTGTTGAGTTTGTGTCCTTAGTCGAGTTGTGTTGCTGGTTTAGATCGTGTTTTGTTTCGGGTTGTCTTGCTTCCGCTACATCTCTTTCATACAAACCCTAGCCGTCATCCATCGCGTTTTCCACCCTCTGTTTTTGTTTTCCCGCCCATATCCCACCCTCTGTTTGAGTCATCCTTCACGTCTCGTGATCACACACCACCATCCCCCACCATTCCCCGAGCTTCCGCCACCAATTTCCACCAATTCCCTCCACCCGATTTCGTTTCGGCCTCCACAGAAACCATAACTCGGAGTCCCATCTTCAAACGGCCATAACTTTTGCATACGGACTCGAAATCAGGAGATTTTTTTTTGAAATTGGGTGAAATTAAATTTTGCATCCGAAACCGACTAGACGTCGTCGGGTTTCGGCGAATTTATTTTGCCCAAATTCGGCCTGGAAAGTGCAGTACTCGAGCTCCGAAATTGATTCACCGAATTTCCTGCACATTCATTATTTTCTGTAGGCCACACCTTACATTGGATTGAGGTGAAACTTTGTGTGGTTCCTATTTCTGTGCTCTGCTTTGTGAAAAAATAACAGAAAAAAGAAACAAAAAAGAAAAATTTCGGCACATGGTTTTGCCTGAGAGCAAAGGCACCTGAGTTCCGTGCCTAAAAGAAAAAAAGAAAAAAAAAGAAAAAAAGAAAGAGCACAGTTTTAGGTGACAGAAATTCTTTTGTTTTGTGCTTATGCTGCATTAAGTCTCTCAGTGCCTGGCCATCTTTGTTGCTGTCTTTGCCTTACTATTCTGATCTTGACTCCTTGTTCATCATATCCTAACACTGATATAGGACACATTTAGGCCAGCAACTAGGACCAGTGCTTTGGACAATTATTCAGCATTACTATCTGTTATTGATTTGTGTTCCACTGACATATTTGGCCTTCCAAGCTCCATATATCTACTTCTGGATAGCACAGTTTTGACCCTTGCAATCGTACCCACACTCGTCATGGTTTCACGAACCAGCCACCGGTTGTACCACCTGCTACTTTGGTAAGAACACTTGTAAGAGCTTGGTAAGACACTTCCTTTGCGAGATCCCACTGCCCTTCATTTGTAGTTGATAGGGATAATCCTTTTGTTTTCCCTGTGTTTCCACTAACCATGGCAGGAGACGAAGGGGGCGAGACACCGGTCGATTTCAACGAGTGTGTTAGTCGCGGCCAGCTACAAACTGCGCTCAACAAACAAAATGCTTCACTCGGCGCGAGAATGGACACCATCGTCGCCGCCATTGCCAAGTTGAACACCACGGAAGGCATTGAGCGGGTGGAGCGGCGGTTGGCTGACCTCACTGGTCGGATGGACACATTGGAGGCACGCCTGCCACCTGTCAATGATGGTCATCGTCGTGATGATGACATAGTGTATGATGCGGATGGCAACATTGATCAGCGGGCGACACAAGATGCACGACTACGTCGGCGTCTTCAGCAAAACCGACATGGTATGGGAGGTAATAACCAGAACCGTCATGGTAACGACGACCCTATTGCTAAAGTCAAGTTTACCATTCCATCTTTTGCTGGTCTTTACGATGCTGATATATATCTTGATTGGGAGATGACGGTAGAGCAGAAATTTAATTCTCACTTGGTTCCTGAACAACATAGAGTTAGACAAGCTACTAGTGAGTTTAAGGACTTTGCTATTATCTGGTGGAATGAACTAAGTAACATGCGCTTACAACCTGATACATGGGAGCGGTTAAAAGAAGATATGCGTAATCGTTTTGTTCCTCCCACATATAAACTTGATTTGAGAAAAAAATTGCAGCGCTTAGAACAAGGTGATCGTTCTGTTCAGGACTATTATGCTGAGCTTCAAAAGGGTATGATGCGTTGTGGGGTTGTTGAGGACACAGATGATACGATTTGTCGTTTCTACGGGGGGGTTACAGCGTGAAATTCAGGACATTGTTGATTATAAAGAATTTACTACTGTCAACCAGTTGTTCCAGCTTGCTATGCTTGCAGAAAAAGAATTGCAGGGACGCAAGGAATCAGCGAAGGCACGCACTGAACGACCCTTCTACACGCCGCGAACGACTACATCGGTGGGACTGCCCAAGTCTTCTTCGAGTTTTCGTTCTCCTCCACCACCTGTGAACAAGATTGCAGCAGCGCCACCGAAGCCACCTTCAAAAAATTCTTTACAGGTTCCAGCCAAGAGTAGTTCTTCTTCCGTGGCTTCAACGGGCCGCTCCTCCGACATTCAGTGCCATCGCTGCCATGGGCTTGGTCATGTGCAGAAGAATTGCCCTAGCCAACGGGCATACATCGCCACAGAAGATGGAGGCTACATCAGCACTTCGGATGTCGAGGAGGATGATGATGTTGCTGCTGCCTCGGACGACAATGGCGGTGGTGATGACGACTTGGTCCTTGGTGGGGCGTCCACAGCGACGCTACGGAGCATCATTGTGCAGCGAGTCCTCAGCACACAGGTACAACAACCCGATAAGCTTCAACGCCATAATTTGTTTCAGACTTTCTTCGCAATCAAGAACCGGCGTGCACGTGTCATCATTGATGGAGGAAGCTGCAACAACTTGGTGAGTTCTGATTTGGTCAAGAAGCTTGGCTTGACCACGCGACCGCATCCCCATCCATATCATATTCAGTGGTTAAATGATTCTGGAAAAGCTAAGGTAACACAAACATGCCGAGTCCATTTTTCCATTGGTGGGTATGTTGATCATGTTGATTGTGATGTGGTTCCCATGCAAGCATGCTCTCTTTTATTGGGTCGACCTTGGGAATTTGATAATGATGCTTTACACCATGGTAGTAGTAACAAATACACTTTTATGCATAAGGGAAAGAAAGTTACTTTACTGCCTTTGACCCCAGCCGAGATTATAGAGGCCGATAGGGAGAGAGTTGCTGCTGCTAATGATACAAAGGAACATGATAAATCTGAAAAACAGCAAGTAATCCCTTTGAAAAATTCTGTTATGCTTGCCACAAAATCAGACCTTGCTGAAATTGATGATGTTCATGATACATGCTATGCTTTTGTGTGCAAAGATGCCTTATTTTCTCTTGATAATATGCCTTGCACTTTGCCTGCTCCTGTCACTAACCTTTTGCAGGAGTTTAGAGATGTTTTCCCTGATGAGATACCTCCAGGACTTCCACCCATTCGAGGGATTGAGCACCAGATTGATTTGATCCCTGGAGCGAGTTTGCCAAACCGTGCGCCGTACAGGACCAATCCTGAAGAGACTAAGGAGATTCAGCGACAAGTCCAAGACCTTTTGGACCGTGGGTACGTACGTGAGAGCCTTAGTCCTTGTGCTGTTCCTGTTCTTTTGGTTCCCAAAAAAGATGGTTCTTGGCGTATGTGTGTAGATTGTAGAGCCATTAACAACATTACTATAAGGTATCGTCATCCTATTCCTAGGCTAGACGACATGCTTGATGAGTTGTGTGGTGCTATAATTTTCACAAAGATTGACTTGCGTAGTGGATACCACCAAATAAGAATGAAACTTGGCGATGAATGGAAAACTGCTTTTAAAACTAAGTTCGGCTTGTATGAGTGGTTAGTCATGCCTTTTGGGTTAACTAATGCACCTAGCACTTTCATGAGATTAATGAACGAGGTTTTACGTCCTTTCATTGGCAAATTTGTGGTCGTTTACTTTGATGATATCTTGATTTATAGCAAGTCCATGGATGAACATTTGAATCACTTACGTGCTGTTTTTAATGCTTTGAGAGATGCACGTTTGTTTGGTAACCTTGACAAGTGCACCTTTTGCACGGATCGAGTCTCTTTTCTTGGCTATGTTGTGACTCCACAGGGCATTGAGGTTGATAGAGCCAAGGTGGAGGCGATATGGAGTTGGCCCACGCCCACGACGGTCTCCCAAGTGCGGAGTTTTCTTGGCCTTGCAGGATTTTATCGCCGCTTTGTCAAAGAATTTAGCACCATTGCGACACCATTGATTGAATTGACAAAGAAGGGCGTCGTGTTCCATTGGGGGCCATCACAAGAGGAGTCCTTTAATCTTTTGAAGGACAAGCTTACACACGCACCATTGCTCCAACTTCCGGATTTTGGTAAGACTTTTGAGCTCGAATGTGATGCTAGCGGAATTGGTATTGGTGGTGTTTTGATGCAAGAAGGCAAACCTGTTGCCTACTTTAGTGAAAAATTGAATGGTCCTGCTCTTAATTATTCCACGTATGATAAAGAATTGTATGCTCTTGTTCGTTCTTTAGAGACGTGGCAACACTATTTATGGTCTAAAGAATTTATCATTCATTCCGATCATGAATCACTTAAGCATATTCATAGTCAAACCAATTTGAATCGTAGACATGCTAAGTGGGTTGAATTTATTGAATCTTTTCCTTATGTCATTAAACACAAGAAAGGGAAGGATAATGTGATTGCTGATGCTTTGTCTCGACGCTATACCATGTTGTCTCAACTTGATTGTCGCATTTTTGGTCTTGAAACTATTAAAGGACAATATGCTTTTGATGCTGATTTTAAGGATGTGTTGTTGCATTGTAAAGATAGACAAGCATGGAATAAATTCATGATCAATGATGGGTATTTGTTTAGAGCTAACCGCCTATGCATTCCAGTTGGATCCGTTCGTCTTTTGTTGTTGCAGGAGGCGCATGGAGGCGGTTTGATGGGACATTTTGGTGCTAAGAAGACAGAGGATGTTCTGGCCACACACTTCTTTTGGCCAAAGATGAGGCGAGATGTTGAGCGGTTTGTTGCTCGCTGCACTACATGTCAAAAAGCTAAGTCTCGCTTGAATCCACATGGTTTATATATGCCTCTTCCTGTTTCTTCTATTCCGTGGGCAGATATTTCTATGGACTTTGTTTTAGGATTGCCCATGACTAAGAGGGGGAGGGATAGCATTTTTGTTGTTGTGGATCGCTTTTCTAAGATGGCTCACTTTATACCATGTCATAAAACCGATGATGCCGTTCATATTGCTGACCTCTTTTTCAAAGAGATAGTTCGTTTGCATGGTATGCCTTCTACTATTGTTTCAGATCGTGATGTCAAGTTCTTGAGTCACTTTTGGCGTACTCTATGGAACAAGTTGGGTACAAAGTTGCTGTTCTCTACAACATGTCACCCACAAACTGATGGCCAAACTGAGGTGGTGAACCGCACATTGTCTACCATGTTGAGAGCTATTTTGAAGAACAATTTGAAGTTGTGGGAAGAGTGTTTGCTGCATGTTGAGTTCGCATATAATCGAGCGGAACACTCCACCACTAAGGTAAGTCCTTTTCAAGTAGTGTATGTATTCAATCCCCGTGCCCCTATTGATATTTTACCTTTGCCTACTAGTGAGAGAGTTCATAATGATGCTAAGGAGCGTGCTGATTTTATTGTCAAAATGCATGAGACTACTAAGGCAAACATTGAAAAGATGAATGCAAAATATAGGATTGCTGGTAGTAAAGGTCGAAAGGAAGTTAAACTTGAACCGGGTGATTTTGTTTGGTTGCACTTGAGAAAGGATCGATTTCCTGAGTTAAGAAAATCAAAATTGATGCCTAGAGCTGCTGGTCCTTTTAAGATAATTGAGAAGATAAATGATAATGCATATAAACTTGAGTTGCCTCCCGAGTTTGGGGTTAGTCCCACCTTTAACATTTCAGATTTGAAGCCATACTTGGGAGAAGAAGATGAGGCTGAGTTGAGGACAACTCCGCTTCAAGAGGGGGAGGATGATGAGGACATCACTTCTTCGGATACATACAACACTCCTCCACTTGACATTCAAGGACCAATCACTAGAGCTCGCGCCCGACAATTGAATTTACAGTTGAGCTCGTTCCTAAGTACTTTCTTTTGTTCATTTGAGAATAGATTGCTACCTAATGATTTAATTATGATTAGGAACCATGGAGAGGACCTGGAAATACTTGGAGAAGGGCTACAAGGCGCACAAGTCCAGCAAGGGCGGTCGAATCATGTTGGAGGCCCAACTCAAACCGACTTCGAATCCAATTCGGAGTCCAGGACCAGACCGCACTAAAACGGACGCCCAGATCGCATCCGGACTCCGTTTTGTACGTTCCACATATGTATGGAAAGCTGAGAAGACCACCGTTCCAATGGATTTGGTCCCATGTCAAAATTACTTCTGAGTCAACGGGAATCGTTGAAACAAGTGGGCGTTCAGAATCTGTCAGGGTGCTGCGCCACCGTCTTTTGGGCCGATCGGCTTTGTATCGTGTTGGAGCCCATTAGGGGCGCGTCCAGGGGTTTTGCACGCCCCTAACTCCTCTATATCCAGCCGCCACCCCCACCATTAGGGTTTGGGGGTTTTGCTTAGATTGATTTGTCTTTGAACAATTCGCCGTTCATCGGTTTGTGAGACCCCAACGTTCGAGTGCTAAATCTATCCATCTGCAATTCAGTTGTGTTCTTCCTTGTTCTTGCTTGTGTTCTTCGATTCGCAGGCGAGGATTAGCCTTCTTGGCGAGGTCAACCGGGCTGCGCACGGTTGATAACCTGAGGAGACGTGGTGCTGCGATTGCGGGGTTCGGAACGTGTCGTTCGGAAGCCGGATCGATTTGTGTCGCGCCTCCACCAAATCGAATTTACCCAGAAACCTGTTGGAAGATCGGGACCCCGTCCCCATCACATGTTTAAAACATTAGGGAGTTAAAATCTAGAATAAGAATATGAAAAGATGATCCATAAAATATAAGGAGAGAATTGTAATTAAGCATAAAATCTTATCCATGAAAATAATGGTATGAATAGCAAAGGGGCAAGCAAATTAAGGAGGTCAACATTTATATATATATATACACACACACATATATATAAATATAAATCCATACAAAATAAGAATAAGGCATCTAGGGGAATAACCAGTAAATGGGGAATAGAAATATATATGTACAAATAGAGATAATAGCAAAAGAAATTGTTAATAAAAAGCAAAAACAAAACAAAAAAGAAGAAAAAAAGCGGTGGGGGTCACGCCGGCCACAGCCCGGCCCAACCCCCTTCTCCCCGTTCTTTCCCGCGCGGCCCAGCCGCCTCCACTTGCGTCCCCTCTCCTCTGCCGCTGCGCCGTGGGCTCGCTCCCACTCCCGCCACCTCTCTCTGCCTGCGGACCCCGCGCCTCACCCGCACGCCTCTCTTTTCCTTCTGCCGCGAGCGCCCGCCTCCTTTTTCTTTTACCTCCTTCTGTGCTCTCTGCTCTTCGCGGCGCAAAGATGCAGCGCATGCATGGAGTGGTCAAGTGCGAAATCCCCGAGCCCCGCGCCCCGCCGCCCGGTCCTTACCCAGCGACTCATCCCCACCGCCCGGTCCGCCGCTTTCGCCCGGTCTTCAGCGCCTCCCCTCCCCCTCGGTGGCCATAAGAAGCCCCGGCTCTCCCCCTATTTGCCGCGAGCCCCTTTCTCCTCCTTCTCCCCATCTTTTCCCCTTTTCTTCTCCGAAATCGGCCGCCCCACAAATCCCGCCGCCGCCATTCTTCCCTCCGCTACCTCCTCGGTTGGCCATCCTCCGATTCATCACGGTGGGAGCACCCTCTTGGCGTCCCGAACCTCCTCCGACAGCCGGCCGGAGCTACCACCGCCGGTACACTGCCGGCACCGCACGCCACCGCCGCCCGACCCCGCTCCGCGCCGCCGGCCCGCCTCAAACCCCCACCGGTGCGAATAACGGCAAGGTGAGACTCCCCGGAGCTCCCTCCTGCTCCCGCGCAACTCGGTTCGCCTCTTCTCCCCCTCCAACGCCGCCAGCGAAGCCAACCCGAGCGCCGCCGGCATTGCTCTGTTTTGAGCCCCTTCCACAGCTTACCTCTTGAGGAATATTACCCCAATCCCATCAGTATCCCACGCCCGCCCACTTGGCCAGCCGAGCGCATGCCTTAAGCTCCACGCCCCAGATTCCGAGTTCGATCCCGAGCGGTACCCATTTTCATCCCCTTTTATTTTGAGTTTCGTACATTCATTTTTTAAAGGAAAAATTAAGAGAAAATTTGGGGAACAATTTAAGGAATGTAGTAAATTTAATAAGGACGTACAATAGGGTACTTAACATTCAATATCGGATTATTTACTATGTGGACAACTGAAATAGCTTAAGTAGTTAATTAAGGTTTAATTACCAATTAAAAACATGAATAACCTATAGTTTAGCTTAGAACCCAAAGTTAATAAAAATTCTAATTAAAAATATACAACCATAGATGGCACAAAATTTATTAGGATATACATGAGTTTAATAAGTGTCTGCTCATGGAACTTCCTAGATAAATGTAACAATAGTAGAAGAAGCTTGTAACAAAAAGGTTAAGTTATCGTATGCTATTACCAACATTGCCTCTAATCATCGCATCACCCATTAACTCATAATAAAACTAAACTGAATTTATTCGGATTTATTTGGATCTTTTGAGTTATTTGCTTTTATTTGGATTCAGTTGTTCGTAGCGTAATTAGAAATTGGAAGTCGTGAAGATTCAACGGATCAAGCGAGATCAAGCTCAAAGTGAAGATAGAGACCAAAAGATCAAGATAAAGCATTGTGTGAGCTCAAGACCGCGGTAAACCGCGCTAGGCGGGTCAATACTTTGATCATGTTGAACCTACATTTTCTGCAAATTATTTTGTTTTAAATTATCAAATTGCATGCTGTTATTTTATATGCAAATACATGCTTAATTTGATATTCTAGTTGTATGCCCATTGCCACCTTTGTTAATATTACACCTCCTTTGGAATATTTGAATGTGTGAACCTTGTAGCCCTAGCAAAAATATAATAGTAACATTTCGAAAATAAGTCCCTAATGATATGCTATGCTTAGTACTACATAGATACTCAAGGGGCGCTGAAATGCACCAAACATCATTGTCGTTTTTAATCATGAGAAGTTGGTTTGGGCAATCATGGTGGAAATGACTAGTATATTTGGTTATGGATATTTTATGCTCCCAAAAATCCCAAGTTGCTTAAATATCTGGGCGGATTGGTTCGAGGGTGTGGTGCAGTGGAAGCACAAAGTGGGTTAGCGGTAGACCGTCCAGATACCAATAAGGACTGAATCTTGTCATGACCTCCTGTGTAAAATAGTACAACCACAAGTCAGTAAAGTACAACTTGGCTTAGTAAATTTATCGAAATCCCCGGACTCATCTCACCGGTAGTGGATAGAAGTGTTATGCTATGGCAAGGGGGCCTGAAGGGACACCAGTGGGGGGGTGAAGTTCGCCCAGCTGTTCTAGACGTTGCGGGGAGTTGAGAAGCCCGGCTGTGTTAGTAACTGTGGGGAACATCCCGCGCATAGATGGGACCCACCGCAAGTGGGAGAAGCCCATAAAGTGAGATGATAAAAGGGACTAGATACTTTGAAAAGTCACTGTGATGGTCTGCTCAACCACATGACTAAGGAATCGTGTGGGGCAACGAGTTGATTGTCTCTTGTGGTGAAAGTGTACAAACTCTGCAGAGTCTAAAACTATTCGAATAGCCGTGCCCGACATGGGAACTTAACCAGATATAGTTCTATTTCAAAATACTTTATGGGTGGGAATGGAAAAGTGGAGGGCAGTGAAAGACCCTGATTTGAGTTGTCCTGGGTGTCGTCCCAGTGGTAAGTTAAGCGGCTATAACGCTGAAAGATGTTATACGGTGTGATGCCGTATGTATGGAGAAATTATGGTGATATTAGGCATATGGTGTGATGCCATATGTATGGAAAATCATGTTAATATTCTTTGAACATTATGTTTTGTTCCAAAGCTGCTAGGTCTCAGGAAATTTTATGTATCGTATTTCAATTAGTGGCATTTCTATTCTTACAAAATTAAATATGGAAAGGGTAAATAGAGTCGTGAGTAAAGGAGATGGATGTATATAGTTAAGATATTGGTGGAATCATGTCAATCATAAAAAGGAAATGATAGTGAGAATTGTGGGAGAAATAAATTGGTGGAGTCAAAAATGAATATATATATATATATATATATATATATATATATATATATATATATATATATATATATATATATATATATATATATAGGTCATATAGATGATTTAAATGATTGTTGGAGAATTAGGGAGTGAAGAGGTAGTTGCTGGATTAATTCTTGGGAGTGGTTGGCGATAATGGGATTAATAGGCTTTGATCAGATACTGGATGGATGAATCGGAATTTTAAAAATTTGGAGGTAAGGTGATAATGCTTGGAGTATAAGCTTGGTCAAAGATATTCTTGGTGGATGGATACTAGTGAATCGTGATCCTGATTAATGATATACTTGGTGGATATATACTAGTGAATCGTAGACTCGATCCATGAAAATCTTAGTGGATGTATACTAGTGAAATAGTAGAGATAGATAATGGAAGATGAGGTTGAATATTGGAAAAGCAAATTATGGTTGTGGATCAACAATAAAAGGATTGAATTGTTAGGAATTTAGAATACAAAAGATATTAGTGGATTAAATAAGTGATATTAGATAAATAATGTCACTAGCTGCTTGGAGTTTTAGGCAGTACTTGCTCGGTGGATTATATAGATTATGATACTCGCTGTTTGAGGATTAGGCGGCATTTGATTGGTGGATTGAATAATTGATGATATTCGCTGTTTGGAGTTTTAGACAGCAAACCATATAGAGAGTGTATGATTGGTGGATTAATTAAATGATGTCGCTCTCAGTTTAGAGTATTAGACAGTAATAAATATAGAAGGAATCAGGTCGGTGGATTAGTTAAATGATGACACTCGCTGTTTGGAGTCTTAGACAGTAATCAGTAAGGGAAGTGTGTCTTTGGTGGATTAAGTCAATTATGGCAATCGCCGTGTGGAGTTTAGGTAGGAATAATAACACTATGATGTGATAACAATAATGCTACTAAAAGCTATTTTTGGCAAATAAAATAACCCGAGCTTCTCCTTTGATAAGCCATGCATACTATTTATTTGCATTCTGTGTATTGGCTCGCGGAGCACGGGGTTGGAGTGCTCACACTCGCTTTTGCGACAAAATTCAGAATCAGGAATCAAATCCCCTCGCCTCAGCAACAAGATTGGACAAGCTGGCCGAGAAGATGAAGATGTCAAGGGCTAGGTCGCGAACCTCCAGTTGGCTGCCTGTGGGCATGTCCTGAAGGTCCCACCTGTGTGCTTCGTTCTTCCGCTGCTGCAATTTAATGATTTCGGTCTAATCGGCCCATGAGTAATTCTACTATTATAATTACGCTTCCGCATGATATGTATTTTGATATTCATTACTGTAACTGTGAGCACTATCTACTGATATAGGGAATAGTGCAGTAAAATCACAGAGGAATCCGGATGGTAAAATCTGGGTCCCTACAGTTAGACAAGAAGATCACTCTAACCTATGTTAGAAGGACTAACCCCAATGCACCCCGATTGCAATGCAACAGAAAGGAGTAAGAGCATAATCAATAAAGCAGTAAAGCACAAAGCTCCCCCTCACAACAGTCCATAAGGACAAACCACCCCAAGCTCTCCGCAGAGCTGAAAACCTAGAACTATCCAAAGGCTTGGTAAAGATATCAGCCAACTAGTGGTCACTCTCCACAAACTGGAGCACGATGTCAACCTTCTCTACATGGTCTCTAAGGAAGTGATAGCGAATATCAATATGCTTAGTCCGAGAATGCTGCACAGGGTTCTTAGCAATGTTAATCACAGAAGTGTTGTCACAAAAGAGTGGCACACTGTCAATAACTAACCCAAAGTCCCGCAGGGTCGAGACCATCCAGAGCACCTGGCTACAGCAACTGGCTGCAGCAATGTACTCGGCCTCTGCGGTGGACTGTGCAACACCGGACTGCTTCCTCGAAGACCAGGAAACAAGAGAAGTGCCAATGAACTGGCAGGTGCCCGAAGTGCTCTTCCTATCTATCCTACAGTCAGCAAAGTTTGCATCCGAGTAGGCTCTAAGGGAAAGACAGGAAGAGGAAGAATACCAGATACCATAGTCAATGGTAGCTCGAAGGTACTGAAGAATGCGCTTCACAGCCTGGCGGTGAGATACGCGAGGAGAAGCCTGAAAGCGAGCACATAGACACACAGCAAAATGTATGTCCGGTCTCGAGGTAGTGAGGTACAAGAGGGAGCCTATCATGCTACGATACTCCTTCTGATCAACTGGCTCGCCGTCCTCATCTGGGTCAAGAGTGGCGGAAGATGCCATGGGCGTTGACACAGGCTTACCATCACTCATATCAAAGCGTCTCAGGAGGTCGCGAGTGTAATTGACCTGATGCAAGAAAGTACCCTCCCGAGTCTGCTTGATCTGGAAGCCAAGGAAGAAGGTCAACTCACCCATCATGCTCATCTCAAACTCGGTGCTCATGACATCCAAGAACTGGGGAACGAGAGCATGGGAGGAGCCGCCAAAGATGATGTCATCCACATAAATTTGGACGAGCAAGAGGTCGGTGCCAAGCCGGCGAATGAACAAGGTCTTATCTACTTTACCCATCTCGAAACCATGACTCAACAAATAGGACTTAAGCCTCTCATACCAAACTCTAGGGGCCTGCTTAAGTCCATACAACGCTTTGGAAAGCTTGAAGACATGGTGTGGGTATTTAGGGTTCTCGAAACCTGGAGGCTGTTTCACATAGACTTCTTCCTCAATAAAGCCATTGAGAAAGACACTCTTGACATCCATCTGGTAAAGCTTGAAACACTTAGAAGCTGCAAAGGCAAGCAGGATTCTAATAGCCTCAAGTCTAGCTACAGGGGCAAAAGTCTCCTCGAAATCTAGACCCTCAACCTGGGAGAACCCCTGAGCTACTAGTCTAGCCTTGTTCCGAATGACAACCCCATCCTCACTCTGCTTGTTCTTGAACACCCACTTGGTCCCAATGACATTGTGACCTCGAGTGGGCTTTGAACGGGAAAACCAACATTTTAAAAAAAATTACCAAGCACTTTGTTTTTTCTTCTTCTTGGCACTTTCTTGATGTTTTGTGTTCTCAGCTCGCTTGGCAGCCAACATATCCCCTTCGTATGATATAAAACTTTTGGGCCTCAAGCTTTGATGGCCATTTAATTCCATTCAGCAATGATGACTCATCATGTGTGGAAGCAGTATAGCACGCCAGTGCGGTCAGTGCGAATATGTGAAACCCTTCCACCTAGTCAGTAAACACTGTAGCAGCTACACGGTCATGACTAGGCCAATAAAACTCCATCAGGGCATGGTATGAGCTTTTGCCATAAACTGGAGATGACTAGAGGTGGTCTGACATGCGTCATTTTTATATACATTTACCCATCATTTTGCCCCATTATTTTTCGCATTTTAGGACCATTTATCATCATTTGCACTATTTCCTATATTTAATTGCTCGAAATGGATCATTTTACATTTTTTGCGCTTTTTCGCAGGCCAGCGCGATCTAGGCGCATAAACGACAAATCTGGACTGCTCCGTACAGTTGTACACGTCTTCATGAACGCGTGGGATCTTACCGCGCTGAAAACGGAGCTCCGGAGGGGCCAAAACAGAAGAAACCAAATTGAAGGAAGGACCAAACTGTAAACCCAAGATCTTTTAAGGGCTAAATCGCAAAAATGCAAAAAATCCTCAACCCCTCAAGATGTCGCCGCCGCCAGGGAGAGGGTTAGAGCCGGTCATTGCTTCTACCTACGCCCCCCTTTTTGCTCTCCTCCCCCTCCTCCTCTTCTCAGGCGCTGGCGAGGGCCGGCCTGCTCGCCGGCAGCCACCTCATCTACACCACCGCCACTCCTCTTCCCCACCCAAACGCCGCCATCCATCTCCTCCCCTCTCGCCTCTTGTCGCTACTCCGGCGCGCCGCCTCCCCTGCTCATTCACCGCCGCCCTCTTCCTCTCCTCGGTTCGGCCACCACCTTCTCCGGCCGCCACACGCCTCCCTTCTCCATCTTCCCACACCGCCGCTCCTCCTCACTTCGCCGCCTTCACTTCTTCATCTCCAGCCGCCGGTCCTTAACCCCTCCACCAAGCGCGCCACCGCACCACCGTGTCGCCATATCCCGGTCGTCGGCGTCCACCTCAACGCCTCCCCTTCAGCGCCGTCGATCATCTCCTCTACTGATCTCCTCCACCGAGCCGCCATCGTCTCCACCGGCATCTCCCTCATCGCCGACCGCTGCTTCCACTTCACCGACGCTGCATCACGTCTCCACCGACGCCGCCTTCTTCCTCATCGGCCGCCATCTGCATCCACTCCACCGAGTCCGGCGACTCCTCCCTGCTCGGCTTCACTTCACCGACAGCCATACCCTTCTCTGCTTCCTCTTCATCTAGGTCTTTGTTCATATTTGTGATATATCGCTAACCCCTAACCATTTTCCTAGCTATTTCTACTTCTTTTTGTGGTTTTCCTCATCTTTTCCCGTAGGTTGATCGTTAGAGATATATATTGAGGATATGGCATTAGTTCATAATCTTTGGGCTCCGAGTAGTCAGAGTGCTATGTCAGGACCAGTTTTGCCAGTAGTTGAGGCCGATGACTTTGAGTTGTGACCTGGTCTGATTGCTTTGGTTCAGGAGACCCGTTTTGGAGGATTACCCACTGAGGACCCTTATGAGCACATTCGCATATTCTTGGAGTATTGTGATACAGTCAAATATCATGGGGTTTCTCAGGACACTATCAGATGCAGACTATTCATATTCTCTCTTCGAGATGGTGCTCGTACCTGGTTTTACTCTTTGCCATCGAGGTCATTCACTTGGGATCAGCTGTCATGTGCTTTCTTGGAGAGATACTTTCCGCTATCCAGGCAGTTTGAGATCCGTGACCAGATCTTCAGTTTTGCTCAGCTTGATGGAGAGAGTTTATATGATTCTTGGGAGCGATACAAGGCTTTGCTCAGGAGATGTCCGCACTATGGTCTAGAGAGATGGCTTATTCTGCAGATCTTCTACAGAGGCTTGACATGTGCCACACGATCTTTAGTTGATGCAGCAGCTGGTGGAGCAATCACAAACAAGACACTTGATGATGCATTCACTCTTATTGAGAACATGGTTTTCCATCAATTCCAGTGGGACAATGAGAAGCCTTGTTCGGATTCTTTGACAGCCAGAGTGCATGCGCCTGAGCATCATATGGATCAGTACAGTTTGAGCTCTAGTCAGCCACATCCTTCTCTGTCATCACACCAGCATAGTTTTCATTCCACTCCGACACCTCAGCAGCAGTTACCTACTCTTCATCATGATCAGATTTATAGTCCTGAGCTGTCTGTTTTGCATATATCTCATCTGGAGTCACAGTTATGTGGTGTGAGGACTTTGCTGACCCAATTGCATGATCTCAAAGAGGCTATGTGCACTTTGACCTCCCGTTGTGACAGTTTGGCATCCTCACAGTCTTACCCGAGCTCTCTACCTCAGTACCATTCTGTCACCACGGAGAGTGGTATGACTTTGGTTGAGCCTACTCCACCAGTGCTTCAGCAGAGTCATCCTACAGCTTCGAGATACTATCCATGTCGTCACCATACGAAGCCATCTACTCAGTCTCTTAGTCAGTGCTACAGGATAGATGAGATTGATGAGCTTATTCCAGAGACATCTCTGAGTACCGTTGATACACACCTCTTGGAGTCAGATTCTATGTGTGACATGGTTGAGCTTCAGCGGATTATCTTTGATGATGATGATATCATTCCCATGGTGCATATGGTAGCTTACACTGACGCCATCCTTCCAGACTCAGTACTTCAGATTGATGATTTTTTTCATGGATGAGCCTAAGTTAGAGATTGTTAGCTTTGATTTGGAGGACTCTCATTGCTTGGACACTGATCATGTACTTCTTGAGCTTGATATGGAGAGATTCACGTTTGATGATGTGGGCCACTTAGATGATTATTTGATCTTTGAGCCTGAGATGGAGATATTCATTCTTGATGATGAGGGGGCTGCTTCTGATGTTGAGAAGGAGCACATTTCTATTGATCCACCATCAGCTACTTCCTTCATCGACATCGCCCCTCTGGAGGTTTCTACTACCGTACGCCCTACTTCACCTATACTTCAGGTAGTATGGAAACTCCTTGATCACCTCAGGTTTGATTTCTTTCGCCCTGACGAGATATATTCGATTTCTGATTGTGCTTATCTCGCTTATATTCCTCATGATGTATCTTATCGATATGCTTGTGTGATTGGTTATTCTATTGATGACTTGGAGGGCGTCGACCCTATTACACATACTTGCCATGTTTTTGAGTCTATTTGCAGGGTTATGCTTTTGTACCATCGACTGCGAGTGGATTTGACTCAAGTCGACATTCCTTGGGATCCAGGTGGATTTCGAGGCATGCTGTTTCATGAGGAGGGCGGACATGTGCCTTTTCCATGTCCCGTCCTTGGCCTTCCTCCCGCTACATCCAAATGAGCATCCCTTTTATCTTTTTATTTTCATTCCTTTTGTTAGTTTTGTTGGTTTCTCTTCTTTTCTTTCTTTTTTATTTTAGGTCCCGTGCTAGATCCTCATCCTTGCATGTGCGAGAAGCATGGGATGATTTGTCACTTCCACTACATCATATATGCCCGGTGAGCTGTTTCTTACCCCTTTAAGCATATTCTTGATTCATTGCTCAATTTAAGCTTGGGGGAGGACTTGTATGTGTATGAATGATGTTCTAGCATGTTTGTATTATATTTGTGAGCATTTGAGCTTATTGTCGTGTAGTTGATGATATATGGTCATTCTTGTGCTTCATATTATGCTTATGTGATGATGTATGGCCTTTACTATTGCTCTCATGTTATGCTTGATTGTATATATTTGCCATGTGAGCCCATGCCATAATTAATCAAGAAAGGTCATGTCGAAATTTTCTTAATTGAGCTATATTGTCACTAGTTCCTTGTACGTCTTAAGTCACTTTACAATATATTAAAGCTTGAGTATTGTTTATTATCCTTGATGTGCTTAGAAACCTTGTGATCCTATAGCATTTGATTCATTGCGAATTACGCATGTGTTTTAACCATTTGCGGATTGAATTGGTTCTAGTCATAGCCTCTTGAAAGATCATATCTTAGTTTCATGCTTTGGCATATGTTATTTTAGGTATTGATACTTTGCTTGAATGGTAAATTTGTGAAAGGGGTAGTCCTATCTTGAGCCAATAACTTGGTTGATTTATCTAGGTATTCATGTCTCGGGACACGTGTACTTAGCATTAATGAAAACCGGTTAAAGATGCTTAATCATAAGAAAAGAAAAAAAATTGTTTTGCTTTGTGTGTGAGTATGTGGAATAAGTGACTTTGTCACATTGGTTCGAAAATGTGTTGAATAAGTGGCAAAGTTTTGCCCAAGTGAGTGTGAGTGTGAATAAGTGGCAAGTTAGCCCAAGGGTTGGAATAAGCGGCACTTGTGCCCAATGTGTGTGTTTATAACTTGTTTAAAATCATCAAAAATTTAAGGTATCGTGGCTCAAGTGTGGGCTTTTTCATAAATATCATGCAAGTATTAGTCTCTTTTTCTCAAATAGCATATGCCTTAGCATGACCTTTTGATATGCTCATTCTTGATGTTATACCTAGTTCCGATGCTTTACAATTTTGGTTGGATACATGTGATCACTTGAGTGTATTTTGACACTTTTGTGTGTAACTTGATTTGGTCAAATGTTGTAGCTATCATTTGAGATCTTTGCTTGATTCATTCTCATCTTAGATGGTTCTCAAAACTCAAGTCAGATGATCTCATTTTACATTGTTATATGCCTCATGACTTATTACATGCATTTAACTAGTCTTTTATATCATGATTACTTGCTGTCCGGGTTCGATAATATCACGCCATTTACTTGAGGACAAGTAAAAGTTTAAGCTTGGGGGTATGACATGCGTCATTTTTATATACATTTACCCATCATTTTCCCCCATTATTTTTCGCATTTTAGGACCATTTATCATCATTTGCACTATTTCCTATATTTAATTGCTCGAAATGGATCATTTTACATTTTTTGCGCTTTTTCGCAGGCCGGCGCGATCTAGGCGCATAAACGACAAATCTGGACTGCTCCGTACAGTTGTACACGTCTTCACGAACGCGTGGGATCTTACCGCGCTGAAAACGGAGCTCCGGAGGGGCCAAAACAGAAGAAACCAAATTGAAGGAAGGACCAAACTGTAAACCCAAGATCTTTTAAGGGCTAAATCGCAAAAATACAAAAAATCCTCAACCCCTCAAGATGCCGCCGCCGCCAGGGAGAGGGTTAGAGCCGGTCATTGCTTCTACCTACGCCCCCCTTTTTGCTCTCCTCCCCCTCCTCTTCTCAGGCGCTGGCGAGGGCCGGCCTGCTCGCCGGCAGCCACCTCATCTACACCGCCGCCACTCCTCTTCCCCACCCAAACGCCGCCATCCATCTCCTCCCCTCTCGCCTCTTGTCGCTACTCCGGCGCGCCGCCTCCCCTGCTCATTCACCGCCGCCCTCTTCCTCTCCTCGGTTCGGCCACCACCTTCTCCGGCCGCCACACGCCTCCCTTCTCCATCTTCCCACACCGCCGCTCCTCCTCACTTCGCCGCCTTCACTTCTTCATCTCCAGCCGCCGGTCCTTAACCCCTCCACCAAGCGCGCCACCGCACCACCGTGTCGCCATATCCCGGTCGTTGGCGTCCACCTCAACGCCTCCCCTTCAGCGTCGTCGATCATCTCCTCTACTGATCTCCTCCACCGAGCCGCCATCGTCTCCACCGGCATCTCCCTCATCGCCGACCGCTGCTTCCACTTCACCGACGCTGCATCACGTCTCCACCGACGCCGCCTTCTTCCTCATCGGCCGCCATCTGCATCCACTCCACCGAGTCCGGCGACTCCTCCCTGCTCGGCTTCACTTCACCGACAGCCATACCCTTCTCTGCTTCCTCTTCATCTAGGTTTAATTCGCCTTTTCCCCTTTCTTGGTTCCAGTTACTCTGTTAATCTTTTGCTTAATTGTGCACTGTGATGACAATTGCTGTTAATTAACTACTATTAGATGTCACTGTTAATTGTTCAATACTTTGTGAACTGTGAATGTTAATGTGCTCTGTGACTGTGATGTATGATCTGTGGTTATGTTATTGTGATCTGTAAATCTGAGTCCTGTTATTGTGATGCATGTTCTGTTGCTGTGCTGTGTTAGGTTGAGTTCTGTTATAGAGATTAATGCTCTGTGAGATAACTGTGCAATGTGGTATGTTAGTAGTATTTTTAGTAGTGTTAATTGTGATATGTTAGTCCGTGCTTATAGTCAATGCTTGTCCTGTTGTCTGTTAGTATATGTGTGTGCTTGTGTTGCGCGATTTAGCTAGTCGACGACCGTCTCCCTTCCCCGTGCTGTCTCAACCTCCCTTTGCTTCTAAACCCTCTCTCTTTGCTTTTCTCAGCGGTCGTTCGATCGTTAAGTCGTGCGAGCGTTCGTAGTTCTGTGTTTGTCGTGTGCCGTCGTCGTCTAGTTAGCCGTCGACCGTATTTCCCTCTCATTCCCTCTCAACCCACCTAGTGCTTCTAAACCCTCCCTCAGTGCTTCTCGACTACCTCTTTCTTTCTTGCGGTCGATAGTTATTCAGGTCGTCGGTCGGTAGTTGTTTTCGTCGTGTAGTTGTCGTTGTTCGTTCGTTCAGTAGTAGTGTTCGTTCGTGTTGTCGTTAGTGTCGTTTGTGCGTCGTTCGTTTAGTCTCTCGTTGTGTCGTTCGTTCAGTCGTACGACTTCCATTCGTACGGTCGTTCGTTTCGTCGTCTTTTGATAGTTCGTTCGGTCGTTTTAGTCGTTGTAGGTTTAGTTTTCCCCTGTTTTGTTTGACCTAGCTTTAGCTGAGCACCGGTAGCCTCAGTCTAGTCCCTGTGGAGAACACGACACTCGCCGTTGTTTCAGTGGCAACTCGTGCACTTGCGGGTGTGCTATTTTTGCACAATCAAGCATGGTCCCATCACCAACACTGCAATTGATAACTATATGGCCTCGGTGGATTGCCTTGTTATTTTCAGCCTTGATACAAGTCACTATCAATGGTCCAGAGAACCTTTGCTCTTTGTGGTATGGACGTCCGCCACAATACAGGTGTATTGCGGCAAGAGTTTTCGCCTCAACACAAATATACTCAACATGAGTTAAATTGTCTTTGATGCACCCTAGAAGACCGATATGTGAATACATAATAAATGGGAACATTATGGGCCAAGTTGGAGGTACAGTGTGGACGCTGTACATCGCAGCCATTGGCTGATGAGGAAGGCAGACCTGGACGCTGCGAGACCCTCCTGTGTTGATTGACACTGAAGGATGTAGTGTGAGCAAGCTACTCAGCAGGCCGGGTATGACGTCCACCTTAAGGTCTCGCCACAGAGCTTGATCCTTGCCTACCAGAAGTCGGCTTGTTATTATCGCGAGCCATGGATGGAGAGAATGGAGAGAAGTACTACGACACTTGCGTGAAAGCTGGCAAGGTTGGCTCGAGTTGACAATTCTGAAAAAGAGCCCAGGCAACAGGTGTATATAAGGAGTTTCTCGCGTATGTAAGGATGGAAGGAGTCTGAGTTCCCTTACGTATATTGTAAGATAGTAGTGTTGGTAAAGGAAACAGATCGAGATGCATACAATACTTTTTGGTATAATCTAGGCAAAGTCTTTATTGCTAACAGGAAACATGTTTTTGTAAGAAAGTTGAAATTAAGGCCGCTAAAAAATTGGGCGCCTAATTGGCTACTAAAATAGTATCATCAAGTTAAGTTCGCTTTGACAACAAACTCAACTCGATGGGGGCATTTGTTCGATGTGAGATATATGTATGAGAAGAAAAACTCTGCTATTGGTACGTTCTATGGTCCAGTTCAACCGGTCATTGCATCGCGCCTCATACGACCACATGTTCTCGGTCAATCATGAAGCATATCCACCAAGATGGAAAGAAAACATTTGCTTGCACTGTGTATGTCATATCCTCATCCAAATGGAAACAACTCACATCGTATCTCTCTAAATAGCAAGTAAAGATTTAGAAGATAATAGTCAACAAGCAATCATGCATTTTGATCCGAAGATATCTCAAGAGATCTATGAATCAAAAGTTACATGGATCTTTTGTTCGTGAAATAGTGCTGAAATTTCGGTGCATCTCTTGAGTTCGTTGGTGTTCAGCCACTTACTAGTCTTTGACCACTCACAAGTTTTCGACCACGTTGCGTCGACCACATTGTTTTGACCACGTTGTTACAACCATGTTGTGTCGACCATGTTGTTTTGACCACATTGTGTTGACCATGTTGTTTCATCCATGATGTTCTCTTCATCCACCCAGGTCTTTGAAACGGTGAGACCGTAGCCATAACATCGATTTGACCGCCACAATAGCACACAGTGTTGCTTCCAAATCCGTGCTTGCCACGAACCATCAAACCGCAAGGAGTCCTAACACCTATGTCTCGCGGCCCATTCCCATAGAATTTTCTTTCTGGAATATGGGTTCATCTCCAACAAAATAAGAATATGTGCGGGAAGTAGACTAGGCGCATATGAATATGGTGAAGGAGGTGGAGGGGAGATGTGGCTACGAAGGCAGAGGATGTGGGGGAAGAGAAGAGGAAGGGAGCGTGGCCCACACGTCATGCCCGACCTTTTCTACGAGGAGGAGTGAAAGAATGAACGTACTTACCATCAACTCTTCTTTTTAAATAGTAAGGTGCCCGTGCGTTGCAACTGAGTATAAAAAGAAAGTGAGACATCATCGAAAGTGATCCGAAAACCTAACAATGAACATCAATCTTTATATTACTACCGCTGGCATGCAATTTATACACTGAAAGGATATATTTAGACAAAATTATATTTTATTCCTAATATGAAACTTAAATGACCATGTTGAAGTTAAAACTAATTTTTGCAAACCTTACATTAATTAAAAATAGGATTTCAAGTTATATAATTTATTAGCCCTTTGGTCCAATTGCTACAAACAAATTTTTGATAGAACTTGCACTACTAAGTACATAAGAACCAATATATAGTTTATGTATGAAACATCATAATGAAACTCAGTAATGATGCAATTCTACTAACGACCTATTCTAGCAAAGCCTTTACATAGTGAAAATATGAAACTGAAGAATGAAAAAAGTTCTAAAAAGGACAGAAAGGTCCTGACTAAGCGAACCCTTACAAAAACATTTGGGGACCAAAAGTGCTCTATGCGCTTTCGGCAATTGGGAAAAAACTAAAATGATGACAAATAGTTCATGGCAATGAGGATCTATACATTAGCATTTAGGCAACATACGTAGTATTAGTTTTTTTACAAGTTTAAAGCTGCATGTGCAACAAACAGAGATAACAAAGGCTTAAAATCCAGTGATCCATGGGTAGAGACACAAGCTATAAAGTTAACAGAGCAAAAGGTGTAGTAATCAAATTGAAGAAAAACCTTTTTCTTTATTCTAGTTTCTTCAGCAAATCAAGAAAACCTTTCCTTTCCTACGATCGTCGAGGGGGCCAATTAAACAGGGGAAAGCATAAAAGCCCACCAATCCAATTGACATTGTAATACAACTAAGGAGTACTACTCTCTAATGCTACAAAGTTTCATTTGACTCACCTTGCTGCTTTCGTTCTTCTCCTCACAGCGAGTCACAAAATCCTCACCATTCTTCTCCTCCCAGCGAGTCCCTTCCAATGCTTGGTTACAATAGATACTTAAAAACTGGTGAGTGTGAAAATGGAGGAAGAAATAGGAGAATGGCAGAAGAGATGGGAGATAGAGAAGAACAAAAGAAGGAGAGGAATAAATAGGGAAATGAGCTTACCTTAGTGTAACTGCCAGTCAAACACGTCTCTGCTTGCAACTGCTGAAATTGAAGCCACATTGTTCAAACTCGACGGTTGGCAAGCAGCAACCGCAATAGCTCCACTACCACGGTCATCAGCGTTGCTCCCCGCCTCCAGCGCGAGGACATAGATGCACATGGGCCCAACCAAATCTGGCCAGTGGAAGCGATGGTAGGGGAGAGGGCGTCCAGATCCGATTGGTGGAAGCGGCGGTAGGGGAGGGGCGTCCAGATCCGGCTGGTGGAAGCGGCGGTGGGCGACGACGTGTGGAGCTGAGGCGGTGGCGGTGAGGGATGGGATGTTTAGATCCAAGCATGCAAGGGAAGGAGGGAGGAGCATCGGTAGGGAAACGGAGAGGACGAGGACAGGGAGCGGCGATGCAGATGCGAGGGGAGGAGTAGGGGCGCGGATACGAGGGGAAGAGGGAGGAGCATTGAGGTCGCTAGGGTAGGGGCGCAGACGAGGACGATGAGCGAGGCGGCGGTTGAGGATGCAGTGGCGGAGGTAGTAGGAGACGTGCTCCTCGTTGGTGGGGTGGAAGCGGAAGCCTGGGGCGAGCGGCATAGCCGTCACAGATGACTTTGACAGTGAGAGGTGCATGGCCGAGGGGGGAAAGGATTTGGATGGGTGGATTCAACGATGGACGCGTGAGGGCGAACATGAGGAAAGGAGAAAAGGGCCACTTTTCTCGGTGGTGGACGTGTAATGGAAACGAATCGTGGAGTCCCGTGGCCCACATGTCGGCGCTGAGTTTGTAGCGAGGGATTTGATAAAAACGCACCGACTACCACCAACTCGTATTTTTAGAGAGTAGAGATATATTTTATTTCTTGTGTTATAGCCGATTGTTATATGAGAGACAGTCTAATTCTTAATGCTCCTTTTTTCTCCTCTACATTATCTCGTATCCTATGTGACAACGTTTACAAACAATTGATATCACATTATTGTACATACTCTTAGGATCCTCCCCCCACATAATTTTCTTCTGTACGTATTACGAAACAAATGAACAATAAATTTATACGTAATTATCATTTACTTTTGTGGTACGGTACATACTTCATACTCTAGTGCTAGCGGGTCTTCTTTTTAGCTTCTAAAAGCTGCACTTTTGCTTTTTTACAGTAACTATCTTTTAAACAGTGTGTCTTTTTAAGACAGGGTCTACAAGTTGATTATAATACACACTGTAACGACTTCATTTATATAGACCAAAACTACACGTGAGTTTCTATAACTATATACTCTCTCTCATAAACAATTTAAAAGACATAAACTGTAGCTAAAAACTATAAGTCGAAATAAAAAAGATTAGACCCAGTAGTTTGTCAATGTCATTTGGTCAAGATTAACAATGTTGTGATCCAATAAGGATGTGTTTGGTTGGAGTGATGAAAGTAGAATGGGATGGGATGGAATAGGATGAGATGGTTCCACAAAAAAGGTGGAACCACATGGTCCAGCATCTAAGAAGAATATTCTCTAAATTTGCACCGGCTCATCCCACTTTGGACCATTCCATCTCACCCCATCCCTCAAACCAAACACATGGATAGGCTTGGTCAAAGGAACCATCTCATTCCATCCCATCCCATCCCTCAAACCAAACACATCCTAAGTGGAGCAGTACTCATAAATAATCACGGTTAACGACCTAACAAGCATCATATACTAGAAGATCTATCGAGTGAAAGGTCACATGCATGCACAATGATTCGTAGGATTCCGTGAAATGTGCCGACTTTCCTCCCCACCCGTGCATTGCATCTCCATCAAACCCTTCTCCCCTTATTTTCAGCCTCATGGTTATCTTGTGATAATTACTTACATTTACCGCTGGGTTATTGACTGGTCCGATCGTATTTAGACCGACATGTGTGGAGAGGGGAAAGAATCAAAACACGTAGATCGACCAACATAAACTGATTTTTTAAAAAAGAATACCTTTACTTGATATATATCCTAGTGTTTTGACTCCACTGTTCATAATAAAGTATAAATGTCCTATTTTTTTGGCTGTGGCTAATAATTTTTGTTCATGCTTTTTGAGATAGCGAAGATACCAATGCGGATGATGCATACGGTTTTAGACTTAAGAAGTTGTTTGAAAAATCCGTTTCAAAAAATTATCCCCGTTAATTTTAACATTTGAAAAAGTCAAAAGACAAAAGAACAAAACCAAATGCTACACTCTTCACACCATTATCACTCCCAAAAATACATAACCAAATAATTAAATTTAATCCAGCTGAACCAAACCCAAACAAGCCATCAACAACTCAAGAACCCAGCCATAAAAGGGTGACACCTCCATATTCATTAAACCCAAACTAAACATCATCCTCTTACTTCCACAGTTCCGAGAGAGAGAGAGAGAGAGAGAGAGAGAGAGAGAGAGAGAGAGGGTAAGGAAGTTTAGGCATGGAGCCTCACATGGAGAGCGCGCTGCGGCAGGGCTTGACGGAGTCGGAGCGGCGGGAGCTGGAGGGCGTGGTGCGCGAGCACCACACGTTTCCGGGGCGCGCGCCGGGGACGTGCACGTCGCTAGTGACGCAGCGCGTGGACGCGCCGCTCGCCGCCGTGTGGCCCATCGTGCGCAGCTTCGCCAACCCACAGCGCTACAAGCACTTCATCAAGTCCTGCGCCTTGGCCGCCGGCGACGGCGCCTCCGTCGGCAGCGTCCGCGAGGTCACCGTCATATCCGGCCTCCCGGCCTCCACCAGCACCGAGCGCCTCGAGATCCTCGACGACGACCGCCACATCCTCAGCTTCCGCGTCGTCGGCGGCGAGCACCGCCTCCGCAACTACCGCTCCGTCACCTCCGTCACCGAGTTCCAGCCGGGCCCCTACTGCATCGTCCTCGAGTCCTACGTCGTCGACGTTCCCGAGGGCAACACCGAGGAGGACACGCGCATGTTCACCGACACCTTCGTCAAGCTCAACCTCCAGAAGCTCGCTGCCGTCGCCACCTCCTCCTCTCCCTCCTCGCCGCCCCCGTCCGACAACCAAGCTGATCAGTGATCGTTCATGCCTCTCCATCGTGGTGTGGTACACACGCATGCATGGATGGTGATGCGCCTTGCTTTTCTTTTCCTTTTTTCCTACAAAAAGAGAAAGTGTTTATTTAGTTTAGTTTTTCTTATTGCAATGCTGATGGGGTGATGACATCGAAAGGGAGTGCAAGTTGCTGCTTTTTTAGTTTTTGTATGTATTGTATTCCATCGTTATCTTGCTATGTCCTTGCGGGCGGATCCACAGCCGGGCAATCTAGGCTAGCTTCAGTTTGAGATGTAAGATATTTATCAGTGCAAAAATTAGGTAAATCTAAATAAGTTAAGTACGTAACTTTTCTTTCCAGCTCAAGTAATAATGGTATATGATCCTTTTTAGCTCAGGACGTGATAAAATTCTGTGTTATCACTCTCTTGTTTTGTCGTTCTCCAAGACTGGATAGTAGGTAATCATACTTTTAAGATATCTCTTTTTGTTTGGCTTTTTAAGACGCAACAAATTTTAGTTGACAAGATCACAAGAAAGAGCAAACTAGCTAGTGCAACTTGTAGTTAATTGCTAAAAGAGTTTTTGTCCAGTGATCGAGTACCTATACCTACACACAAGGTCTTCATGTGCTTCAGTCGATTTCTTTACCTCCTTAATTTTCTAGCTACATGCAAATGGGTGGATGTATTTGTGTGATATGCCAATCAATCAATGAGCGCGAAAATTGCTATGAGTATAAAATTATCCAATTAGAGGATGTAAGTCTAGGATATATAGTATACATATGTATGTATGAAGTTTTTGTTAAGCAGCAAAGGTTCACAAATATGCATGGCTCTATAAACTTTGGTTTCTGTCCATGCATGCATGCAGCTTAAATGTGCATTACTTTGGTATTCAAGAATTAACATGGAGGACTAAAATGAAATATTGATTTATGATGAGCAGGCATGCAAAGTTTATTTTTCAGAAAAGAATTTCTCCATTGCATAATTTCATTGCTTTAGTAAGCAGTGAGATAATGCAAGTTTTTTATGTTGTGCCCTCACGAGAAAACGGGGATGATCATCTTCCAATATGTTGACTAGCCTCATTTGTGGACAGAATTAAGAGAGAGAATTAAATGCAAGAGCACTACTACATGCATCTATTAACAAAGTTTTGCGAAGTCCTTGAAGTAGAACATTTTTCGCGAGGATACTATGCATGTTATTATTTGTTTTTGTTAATTATCTACCAAGTTGTGTGAATTATTCATATTTTTAAATGGATTGAAATATTATTTTTCTCGACGTCTTTTGAAAGCAAATTATGACCTAATGAATCATGCATGTGTATCACAAAAAGGCCAAGTTGCAAATCAAAAGCTGTGGCCAGCATTGCTTGGTAAGCAAAGCAAAGCAAAGCAACCAGAAGTATGACTGCTCCATGAAAGAGAGAAAAGAAAAACTCTAAAAAAATAGTCTTGGTAGGGCCCACGAAATGGTCAACTGTCATGGCGGCAGCGAGCTAACCGTTGGATTAGAGATCCAACGGTCTTTTTTTTTGGAGAGGGGAGAATTTTAACGCTAATAATGGGTCAATTTCTTGTAATAAAATTAAACAGTAATAAGATGCATCGAGAAGCATGCAACTTGCATCTAATTAAAGAATTGAGATCATTGACATGAGATATATCTGAGACAAAAATGCTAACAAAAAAAATGCATAAGTTACTTAATATTTTTCTTCATCTGGTGCATTAGGTTCTCAGAGCCTATCTATCCATGGTTGGCATTTTTTTTCTTTCCATTGATTTCTGTGGTGTGAGCATGGTGCTGACTTATCTCATCGTCCAATCTCTTTTTTTTGTCTAATTAGTTGGTATATAGTTTTCTGGTTATTTCACCAGTGTAAAATTAAATTAGTTTTGGTCGGATTTAATTTTATTTAATTTGTACCATAAGACTCCTAGTTTCCGGAGAGAACCATATGCATGCATCCGTACTCCAAATTAATGCATACATTATACTCCCTCCGTCTACAATATAAGTCTAAGCCCACCATATGAACATATCATATCATTAGACCATATATACCCTTGTTAAAGGGTAGTAGGGTACACTGCAACAAATCAATTACTTTTTTTAGTATTAAAGTAAGGTATAGAGTGAAAAGCAATAATAACTACAACTTTGATTCTTTTAATGAATTTATATTGTGAGATGCTGCTTCCTAAAAGAAGGGACTTATAGCAAGACGGAGGGAGTACATAAAAGGATTTGGAATGCGTGCAATTAGTGTTTTCAAATTTTGGCCTCTGATACATACATAAAAGGTTTGGATTTGTTTATGAACATGCTATTGCTAAATTCGCTGTTAAAGTATTTTTATATTACTATATTTTTTATAATTTTTGTTAACATAATATATTGATGATTATATTGATATCCAAAACGATTGGTAAAAAAACCGTATAGCAACACTTTGCAGTTACGTGTTACTTAATAATGTCATGCATACACCGTACGTGCGTGCAACTATTACCTTATTATTTCATGCTTCAGCTTCACACAAGCTGCACGCACTAGGCTGCTATGAGCTATACATATCTAAGTCACATGTGGTAAGTATTTATTCTGCTATGAGCTATACATAGTACGTACTCCCAAGCTAGCTAGTTCATCGGATCTGCTATGCATGTGTTTTCTTCAAATGTGGTAAGTATTTTAGAACGGAGAAAGTACGAGAAGACCTAATGAGCACGGCTGATCTGCTGTGCAGGGTTGAATCTAATATATTATTTATTCTGCTAGATAGCTAAATATTGTAAGCTCAGACAATTACCAGTTTAATACACTATTGTCACTACGAGATCGGTGCCAATATGTGGACTATTTGAAATGTAGAAATTTTGTAAATAATTTTTTTTTACTGAAACTAGCTCAATTCAGGCTCACGTGAAGCAGCAGCACACGTAGGAAATGCGTACGAAGGAATCCTTCTGTACGTAGATAAGGTACACTCCTCTACATGTGTCCCGTACGTACGTGCTCAGAGGAATCGCGTGAATCTTTGGAAAAGGTTAGGTCGTCCTTGTTGGCCACTTGGTGCCCGCTGGATCCTAATAGCGTGATTAATCCAGGATTAATTGCTCCAGCTCACCCGGCTTAATTAATTAGACGTAAATCATCTTTGGCAAAGCGACTGGCCTGCGAATCTCGTAAACCCTGTGTGCAAATTAATACATGCATCGAGGCATGCCATGTACTCCTCTCCTTGTCCGGATGTATCTTTTTTTAGAGTGGATACCACGAGGACGAACACCCTACTCACGCTATACGTGTACACACGCTATAACTTTAACTTTTTGTGAAGATTAAAAATCATTTTTTAAAAATAAGCGGATCTCCCCTCGCTAAACCTTGGCGAGAACACTAGAGAAGAGGAGAGAAGAGAGGCGGCCGCTTCAGAAAAATACAACTACTAGTGCAAGCCATACTTTAGGTTATCTTAGGCGCTCGGTTCGGTATGGCTTTTGGCTCGTGCTTTTCACTTTTTCGCTATAGTACCTCGTTTTCAAACGGTGCATCTTTTTAAGATAGGATTTATAAATTGATTGTAGTAAATACTGTACCAAGTTCAGCTATACCGACTAAAATCGTATATAACTATTTCTCTTTTCATACTATCTTTCTTAACCATCATAGTTCAAAAGTTATAAGACACAGCCCAAAATAACTTTAGTTACGATAAAGTTGGCAATACAGTGGTATACCAAACCAAGGTTCTAAAAACCGGAACCGGAAAAAATCCCGGTCGGCGGCCAGTAACGGTAACCGGGCGGTTACCGGCCGGTTACCGGAAAAACCGGTAAAAACCGGTCACAATTTGAAAATCAAAATTTGAATTTTGAGATATTTTGAAACCGGTAACCGGAAAAACCGGCCGGTAACCGGAAAACCGGAAAAAAACCGGCCAAAATTCGAAAAATCAAAAAATCATACCGGCCGGTTTTTTAGTTACCGGTCTCTACCGGTAAAACCGGTAACCGGCGGTTACCGGCCGGTAACCGCCGGGATTTTGAACCATGTACCAAACAGCCCAAAGGTTTCTCCCATGAACAATAATCTGATTCAAGCAAAGTTGAGAATCTAGAAGGCCTAGGCTGGCTTTAAATTTGGGCCGGCTTAATTAGTCTGAGCTTTTGTTGGCCCAATAGCGTGTTTCTCATACCAGCACATCTCCCAATAGTTTCCACAAGTAGCATCGGCCTAGCTACTGGAGCTGGCCTGTGAGGCTACTCTGATGTGATGTTACAAGTCGAACAGGCGAAGTGTACAGCTGACGCCATTGCAATAGGCTAACAGCTGCACCTGAGACGAAGCAGCTGCACCGTCAGGTGGCAGACAGTAGTTAAAACTTGGGCCTGACATGTGATTGTGCCATCAGAATTCAGATGCTCCTATCAAGCGTTGTGTGCAGGATCTTCCTCGTTCATCCCATCTGTTTCTTTGGTTCATCATGGACGGCATCGTGATCAGCCAGGTCCGAACAACCTCAATCTGAATTAAGTGACTTAGAGCAAATTTAATAGAAGAGGTGGCTGTCACCTCTAGAACTAACCAAATAAGCAAAAAGAGTACAAGTGGCTCATAATAGAGGTAGCTAATACAATAAGTTGAGTAGAGGTTACCTCTACTAAAACACTCAAACATTTCATACTTGCATAAATATATGAAAGGCGACCTAGTCAGCATTATTGTACTTGCTCTAAGAACTAGCATCGCCTTCAAGCTGCCCGTAACTCATCGTATAATGTGTTAGAGGTCACCTCTTGCATGAGGGACAGCTTGCCTCTCTCTCCTCTTTTCTCTCTCTTCCACTTAGGATTGTGTTGACGTGGATTTCGCTAGAGGCGATCTAGTCAGCATTGTTGTACTTGCTCTTACTGACTTTGACACGTAGATGTATTACTCAGGTCACGGATTAAACAGGCCAGAGACACAAGTCATTCCATACGACACACTCCTGTACAGGCTACATATCCCTATTTAAAAGTGCTTTGGTTTTTGTTTTCTACCTTATTGCGAGAGAGATTTAGCGAGTAAAAGACACTAGTGTTAAAAAACTACTTTATTTAAAATAGCACTCTTACAAACAGATTATAGAAATCACTTTTTTCAAAAACCAAGTTAGAAAAACCAAATGACAGAAGCTGTTTAGAAAAGCCTGGCATATCTTGATTTGAAGAAGAAAGAAATAGCCAGCCAGAAACGGACAGGGAGTACGTGATGCTGAGGATACGTCCATCTGCACGCCTGACCTGACGCGTGCAATCAAATCCACATCGTCGTCGTCGTCAACCTCCCATTGGATTTGGACCAATGTAGGCATAGCCATGAGCCGTCAGCTCACAGCAGAATGCTAACAATACCCCTACACTGGCAGTGGCATCGTGTCCCTCGATCTTGATTTCCCACTTGATCCAGAGTTTCGCTACCAAGACAACACAAGCTAACAGCAGAACATTACAACTTGCGCGAAGACACCACTACTTGGGCCGAACATCTCATGTTCTCTCCCATGTGGCAAGCCTTGGATCAAATCCAGGAACAAGGAATGGCGTGCTAGCCAGCTAGGGTTCAACAAGTAGCACACTGTAGTACTGCAATGTAGATAGTCCAACCTAGCATAGTAGCATGTTTGTACTTGCAGTACACGGTCTTTCAAATATCACTTCTTGAATGAATGATCCTTTGATGTTTGTCATGCACTGAAAACTTACCACAGTTCAGTTTCGAAGTGTCTGTGTGTGTGTGTTCCAAGTTGTCTGGATTAATCTAGCAAGAATCAAGCCCCAAATTTACTACAGTTAAGACAACCTGATCAACTGAGTTCAGCAGTATTCACCTCAACGGTACGCTCATAATCTTCTGCAAAATGCAATCGCTGCACTGGCAAATATATATACGAAACCAAAAGTTACAAGGATAAATAGACCAATGACGTGAGCTGAGTGGTACAAAAGCCCTCAATGTGCAGCGCAAATTTTAGACAGCAACTATGCAGGAACCGGCCATGTTCTAACTGACAACATTTTGGCCGCTCAGGTGCTCCATTGCCAGACCTTCCCCTCCACCGGAGATCCTCTTCAGCTCCTCGTACATCTCCTCGATCATCGGTTTCCACAGCCGAACTCGAGCGTTTATGAACCAGTTGGACACCTGACAACGCGAAATCACTCGGAATCAGGCATGAAACGTTTCACAAAAACATGTAATTATGATTCTATTCTTTTGTGCTGCGGTTGATGACTTTTATCTGTGTCTTATATCTTTTGACTACGCTTTTCAAAACAGTGACGTACAACATAGACATGGCTAGAAGCAAATCTGTGCAGTTTTCTTTTGTCGGAAATGGCTAGAAGCAAATTAATCCACTTTCAGTTAGAAATGAACTTGTACCTGGTTCCTGCTGAGGCCGCTCCTTGCAGCCAGCATGTCCTTCTCGCTGTCCTTCGGATACCTGAACAAAAACGTCAGTCTGACGATGATGAACAGCCTTGTTCCATAAACGCGTTGATCAATAAAATGCAGCAAGTTCACCGTCCTCTTTTTTTCTTCTTTTTTTGAAAAAAACGCGCGCAAAAGATTTGCGCGCATTTCGTTAAGACGTAAAGTACACCGTCCTCTGAATGGACATGGCTTGGATCGATCGACGAACTTACGGGCGGAGGAAGTTCTCGAACATCCACGTCTTGAGCACGGCGACGGACTTCTCTGGCAGGCCGCGCTGTGGCCGCCAGCACTGCTGCTCGCCGCGCCGCAGCTGCTGCACCGCCCAGTGCTTCTGTATGAACGCCGACTCCCAGCTCCGCTCCCTCTCGGCCGCCGCCGCCGTCACCGACGACTCCCAGTGGCTAGGCCTGCTGGCCGCCGCCACCATGATCTCGCCGGTGATCCGCGGCCTCAGGCCGCGGTACATCGCCGACACGGTGCGGTGCGCGAACGGCACGCAGATGCTGCCGTTGCCGCTGCCGACGCTGCCCAACTGCATCAGGCTGTTGAATTTCGCCGTCGTGCTCTGGATCTCATCCAAGCATTGGTTGTACTTCTGATCCATCTGCGCATCATCCAAGATCAAACTAATCATTGCAATTCACATGCATAATAATACGAATTTCACATGAAAAAATATCTGAAATTTGCTTTAAAAATGCTTTAGAATTGGCTTCAGAATGCCTTGAGACTCGTGTAGACGCTCACCAGCTGAAGCATCTTGAGGAGCTCGCTCCTGACCCTCTGGGCCTCCCCCCACCGCGCGCCGGTGTCGCCGCCGTCCGGGTGCTCCCCGGGGGAGGCCATGAGCTGGTTGCTGGAGCTCACCGCAGACGGCGCGCCAGCCCAGCAGGTCGACGCCTGCAGCGACGGCCTCGTGCCGCTGGCCGAGTCGGCGGCGGCCTCCGCGACACCGCCCAGGACGTGGCCGACGACGTCGTTGAGCACCTGCTGCGCCACCGCCGCGTACCACGAGCGCGCCACCACCGCGGCGAAATGCGCCGGCCTGGAGCGCGCTTGCGGATAATACACTTGCGGCAGCTCGGATTCCACTCTGCTTATGTGCGTCAGGCCGGAGCGGCTTGCCTCCGATGAGCAATGGTCGGCGGCGTTTACCATGCTGTCCGAATAGGACTTTGAGCACAGGCTCAGGGACAGCTCGCTCGGCACCGTCATGGATTGGCCGGCGGCGAGCGGGTAGTGGAAGCCAACCGCCTCCGGTGGTCCTGCGAGGTGATACGATCCATGGACAGAAACGGTTCTTGATCCGTCGGCGTTGCTCCAGTCGCAGTACGGCTTCTTGGACGACGACCACACAGCAATGGCATGAGCATCCGATTGGCCGGGGCAAAGGAGGCTCGCCGGGCCGGAGCCGTCACCACCGGCGACGTCATAGCCGCCGTTCATCTCCTCCTCCGGCGGCGTCCTTGCGCCGAGGTGGCCGCCATGCGGCGCCGGAGCGGGCGCGAAGAGCTGGCTTGCCAGGGAAGCGAGCATCACGTTGTTCGCCGCGAACTGCGCGCCGATGTCCGCGGCCGCCGTGGCACCCCCTACCGCCGCGTCGCCGAAGCAGAAGCCGAGGCCGAAGCCGCCATGATCAGGCGGCGGCGTGCCCGGATGGAATGGCGGCACGTCTGCGCTGAGCATGCTGCTGCTACTCGCCATGAAGTAGCCGTTCATGACGCCCACCCCGAATTGCGAGAACGATGGATTATTGCTCAATGCAGCCTCGGAAATCTCCAAGAAATGCAGTGATTTTTGACCGGGCCTGGAAACAGCAGCACGAATCAGATCATCGGGCGCACCCTGCTTCCCAAGATTTTTGACAGATAATAATAGATAGGAATTTTTTACCGTACATTAAGAGAGTGATAATAGAAATTAAATCTGGTTGCTGATTTACGAGGGTATAATAGATTTTTTTTGTAAATCTAATTTTTTATGAAAATATTGACTTTTTCTCTAAACCTATTATTAGTTTTTTCCGTAGCCGTCTCTCCCACTTCTCACTCATTCCTGTGCCACTATCACCGTTCCTCTTATATATGTTATCACGTTCCTCTTATATATGTTATCACGGCGCTTACAAAAATTACTCTTAAACTATATTTTTTTTACTATTTTATCTTTTTTAGGATTCTACTCCTAGTTCTGTGCTAGTTTTATACTAGTTCAGTTAGTGTAATATAACTAAATTCTAATTAATTTAATTTATTAGATAAAAAATAATAGACAGCTTATATTTACTCTATCATACTGTAAAAGAGCCCAATAAAAACTACAGGATCAGGCTGTACTAGGTACCCTCATATCAAAGTCTTTTATCTTTTCATCTGCCCTTTTTACCTCACAGTACCACTAGAATCAACCGTACAAGCTCTAGAGAGATCCTCACACTAAAAAGTTTCACTGTGACAAAAGGGGAGAAAAATAGAGAATATAATCTTGAAACTAGTCGCAATTAATCTTCCAAGTTTAGATAACTTATTTTCAGTTTTGAAAGGTATAGACATGTTCACGTAGGATGAGCCGTAACTTAATTCAACACATTCCTAAATTGATCATAGCACATGAATGATTCATGAACAATAAACTAATTGTAACGAATTAACCAACAATAACCTGATGTGAAAGAAGTACAAACAAATCGAGTCCCTACATGCAGTTGATCACCAAATAGACTAGCAACTCAAGATAAAAAAAAAAGAGGGGACAGACCTAAGCAATGTTTCCTTGAAGAAGAGCAAGCAGAGATAAGCCTTTGCCAAACCACATGCCTCCTCTAAAACTCCAAAACAGAGAGGCCTCTCAAGCTTCAGCCCCTCATGCACAACCTAAAATGGAAAGATGATCACTTCCAAATAGAATGTCTACGAGGAACAAGAAAACAATTGGGGCAGGGAGGTGTTATCACAAATCAGGTAGGCCTAATGATCGAAGGGAAAGGAAAGAACCACCATGCAAACATCAGCAAAGCCACCAGGGAGCAGCTCTCCCTGCTGATCTTGGCACTGGGTCAGAGATTTGGCTTGGGCTCTCTCACAAACTAAATATAAAAAAAAAATGGGCCCTACTCAGGAGAGATTGTCAATGGCAAGGTGTTGGTGCCCATACATAGAGACCTAGCATGATAAAAGCTGAGAAGGTGTTGGGCTTAGAGCTGAGGCCTATATTCTATAGCTTAGAAGGGTTTAAAGAAACAGGATAAAAGCTTCATGGGATTTATCACCTCATGATTGGTCACTGGTGAGGCAAGCCATAAATCAAAAGAAGGAAAGGCCCCCTAACTACTCACTACTCAGAGCATCTGTAGTGTATATAACACTACAGATGCCCTCAGTAGTAGTTATGGCTTAATCCAAATGCACATTTTGCATTGTAAAATATGACTCATGCATGTGCCTAAATAACCAATGCCCATCACTCCTCTACAGGGAATATGTAGCAAACAGTCCTGGCATAGAGAACCGAACATGGTGGGTTTCTATCAAATTAATCAAATCCAAGAATCAGCACTGTGTACAAGAAAAAAGAAATGCAAGAACCAGGACAAGAGTATCACACTTGCCTGCCTACTCCTTGTGGCCAAGTTGCTTCCACACTTCACTCTTCTCTTGCTCGAGCAAATGCAGCAGCAAGCATGCAGCAACTTCACAGAGCAAGAGGAGGCCAAAGCAATGCGTCCAAAGCTGCTGCTTTATATGACTATTCTAGCAGGGTGTGGGCGAGGCACAGGAAACTACACAAGGCACTAGTCCTTGCTGCATATCAATCAGATGCATGCAAAAACATTGAGCTAACACGAAGACAACAGGAAGGAAGAAAGGCACGGGAAACCAGTGTTTGTGAAAGCAGTGGGATCATTTTGAGCGCTACCCTATTGTGCAGACTTTTGAAGGACACCTCTCTCTCTCTCTCTCTCTCTCTCTCTCTCTCTCTCTCTATGTTCATTTCTGTGTGCTCTGTGCAAATGATCAAGGCAGCCAAAAGATCTGGAATCTCTGTGCAGGGCTGCAGCAGCAGCAGCTGTGCTGGCAGGCTGTGCTCTCCCAGCATCAAACTTGCCACACACCTTGAGACAACAGAGTACTGCTCCCTGAACTGAACCCCACACTCACACTAGCCTCTTGCGGCAATTGCATTTTACATGTTCATCGCCAACTTTTGAATAACCTTGTTCCTTCTGGTGATCTTAATTAAACCACTAGACGGCACTGTCTTGGTCCATTTACATGTTGATGCTGCATCGGCAATAACATGGAGAATGGAAATGGGTAGCTTTCCTGAGTTGTTCAGTCAAGGTAGACAAGAGGCATACATGGAACAACTGCAGCATTTGGAAGGGTTAATAATTATCGGCAGGATCGACGAGGTCCGCGAAATCTAGTGGGTAGATCTCTGGCAGACATTAATGGGGCCAGGGAGCAACAGGGAGTAACCAGTAGTATTTGCACAGGGGTTCCTGAGCTCATGCACAGCAACCCTATTTGGTGGCCATGCCTGTCCTTGCTCGTCCTCTTGGGAAGAAAGGCGTACCATGCTCTCTGTTCTTCAAAATAGGAACATATCGATGCATTTTCCATTGAAGACTTGTTTGCAAGGCAAAATAAGAGTAGAAAGAATGTAGGGACAAGAGAAAGAAAGAATTGAACTGAATACCATGTGTAATGGGAGGAGTTGAAAGTACAGAAATGATTCAGAAGAAGTGCTTGGATGTCTTCGAAGATATAGACAATTCCAAACTTTTGAAGAGAATACATAAGATGGAGACATATCTCGGTCTAAATGACACAAAGGAATTTAAGGAATTTTCCTACTAAATTCGAGTTTGTGCCTCTATTTTCTTTCCAAAGAAAAATCTAGGGACAAATAGTTTCTTTGATTTCTCTCAAATCATATGTTTAACAAAGTTTTTTCCCCTTCGGATTATCATCCTCCATCACCCTCCAACAAAATCTTAATCTTGATTTAGAGTTGAGTGTAAAATATGAGCAAAGGGAATGACTCATCATCACATATTCCCTCTACTATCTGATCGTCATCCAATGGACAAAATGCTTTGGTGTGCATAATTTAAATGGGTTTCCTCTGTTGACGCACTTAGGTGGAGGGAATTGGCTATAACGCTCAACGTAAGGTATTTCATTTACCGTCGATGATAACGGATCACAAAAGGTATAATTTCCGCAAAAAAAAAAACTGATCAATTTTTAGTTTCGTTAGTTTCCTAGTGTGGATTACACAAAAAAATTTGTTTTTACCGCTTAGAGTCTGTTTGAAATCTGAGATTGAAAAACAAAGGAATATAAAAAACATAAAAAGGTATAGGAATATAATGGTAAAATAGAGGATTTGAAAACACAAAATTTATAGGAAATAGTGTTTGGAACATAGGAATAGAAAGCATAGAAATACTAAGGATCTGTTTAGCCGATGACAGGTAGGGCCCACTAGACTAGACCCCACGGTCAGTGAATGATTGAGGAGTAGATGCCACCCATCTCGTTTCTTCGCGCCCCCCCCCCCCCCCCCCCCCCCCCCCCCCCGCCCCCTCTCTGTCCCATTTCACAGGAAAGTTTTCTTTGAGTTTTTCCTCTTGTTTTCTTTTCCTCCAAGTCGTACAGGTGTGGGAAACTTTCCTCGTAAAATGGATCAATCAATCCTCCGTTCCAAACGCTGCTACAGTAGCCAAAACCGTAGGAATACTGAATCCTTTGGAATTCCTCCACAGTTCCTGTGATTCAAAGAGGCCCTAAGGGCATCTATAGTGTATATAACCCAAAGAGCCTTAAGGTGGGTCCCATCTAAACCTTAAGACCAACTCCATAGTGTATATAACCCAAGGGGCTTTAAGACGGTCCCACTTGGCAGATAAAGAAAAATTGTATTTTAATGCTTGTGGCCAGGTCTTTAGCTTGAGGACCAGCCTTAAGCTTTTTTTTTTGCTTAAGGTCTGTTTAAGGTCACCCCTGTAAAGTATAAGGTTGACCTTAAGGTGGCTTAAGACCTCCTCTTTTCATACACTACAGATGCCCTAAGTGATAGTGTGATACCAATTACCCATCTTGCTTTCGCCACCAGCTGTCCCATTGACAGGTGAGGTTTTGGGCCCATAAGTCAGTTGAATAACTCAGTGGCAAAAATGAAAATCACACCATATTTAAAAGTAAAAAAAATACACCCATTAAGAAATCAAAGGAAGCAAAATGTTACAAACATTCCAAGCTACCTTAAAACTGGTCTCCCTTTTCAATAGTGCATCTTTCGAAGAGAAAACAAATGCTTTTCTTACTCCAGTGAGACTGAACTAACAGTGGTTTTGTATAGAAGGCTCAATAGGGCTTTCCCGGTTAGGGAACCGTGGGGTCACTATTTAAATTTTTTAAATAATATGACATACATATATCATCGTTCTAAAATTATTGAAATAACTTACTGTGGCCATTTCAAATAGCGACAACACTCTGTCATCATTTGGAATGGCGATAATCCTACGTGAAATCATACGTGGCAGTCTGTAGGTCTCTGTCGTCAAATGAATCGATGACAGAGCCTCTGTCGTTAATTCATTTGACGATAGAGATTTTGTCGTTATCGAATTGGTGATAGGACCTCTGTCACCAGTTAGTAAAGCCAAAAATGGAAGATTTATTCATAATAATACATTTTTTAAAAAATACATTTTTCTTAATTAAAAATGTATTATTATGAACAAATCTTCCATTTTTTGGCTTTAGTAGTTTTGAAATAATATCTACAGCTAAAGAGAGAATTAGAGTAGTGCGCCTTAATGATTTTTGTTTAAATAAACTATTTCAAGCTCGACATAACACTGGTGCTATTCAAGGAGACTATTGATGTATGTTTAAACACATATATGTGTTGAAAACCTATAACTCCTCGATCAACTATGATGTATGTTTAAACAAACCATTTCAAGCTTGATGGGTGCCTCACCACGGTGAGGCAAGGCAGTCGCCAAGCAGTTGCAATGCGTGGCATCGATGGTCAGGTCGAGCAACTCATAACGCCACTCCTCAGCTACTATATTGTCCTCCATACCTATTGAAAAAACCATAGGATGTTAGTATGACATAACGTAATGGATCATAGGGGTAAACATATAAGTAAAGTAACACAAGGTAAATCTACAAGTAAATTAACATAACACAAGATAAATGTGCAAGTAAAGTAACAAAACATTAGGTAAATCTGAAAGTAAAGTAACATAGGTTACACATAACGCATACATCATAGTAAAGTAATGTAATGCAATTCATAAGTAGGTTACACATAAGGCATACATCATACAACAACTACGAGCATAAGTTCAAATAGTGCCAGCAGCCTGATGGCTACCACCGTCTTTAGAGGTCCCAACCACCCTATCCCTATGGACTTTCTTCTCCTCCTTGCTCCTAGCCCCTCCGACGAAGGTAATATTTGAAGGTATGCCTGTCCCCTGCAAATAAAGCATTTCTTCAAACGAGGCCCCACTTCTAATTCATTTATGTCATTCCTAATACGTCGGGTTTGTGGATGACCAACTCCAACCTTCAACCTATCAATGTTAGAGGCCTACCTCTTTGTCTTTTAGTTGGGATGGTCGGTGAATGATCCAACCATGCTAAAACTATACAGTTCTTCGCTCCATGTTGCCATCATCGCTTCATGAAATATTTTGATAAGAATCTGCTGGATTCCTGTGCAACTGTTAAACGAGCGGCCATCACATGTATGTATGGCCTATGCAACAGACGAGACTTATTGCAAGTGCACGAATAAGTGTGCTTTCTAAGTGTGCACTCGTGAATAATTGTCTCATGGTTTGTTCTACGAAGACCTTTGGTCCTACATACCCTTCTGCCTATTTTGAATGTTCTATGCATCTCCCCCTTCTTACCCTTCTCTTCCATATACTTTGTGATCATAGTCGACTATCTCAGTTGTAGATCACTCATGGAGATGCGAGCTAGGCCACTTCGATCAACAAAGTATTTGGTAATACCACGTAGCACTCCTTGCACAATAGCTACCAAAGAAAGGGGTCTTAACACCCTTATGACTCAATTGTACAACTCAGCTAAGTTAGTGGTTATAACTCTATACCTTGAACCATCGGTGTAGTAAAGCAATGCCCACTTCTCCCTAGGCTAATGCTTGATCCACTCTAAGAGCATTTCGTCTACCTTGAATTCCTCCTGACCAATTCTGGAGGATTTGTGGGTATTTTACCGAGTGCAACAGGGAGCTCTTCCATGCCCGTGGTGGGTTTTTTTGCTGCCTCTCCTGTGTGCTTCATCGTTAGGTCGTTCAGTTTGTTTCACAGTGCATCAAACTTTCTTTACTGATACTAATCACTAAATCTCTCGAAAAGATTCATCAACTCCTTGTTCATGAATTGCTTGTAGAAATTAGTACTCATATGTCTCTTGCACCATCTACTCTGCAAATCAGGCATAGGTTTCTTCGTTCCACAAGGCCTGAACAGTGGATGAAACTTGGAGCGGATCTTATTCACGAGATCTTGGACGATTGTTTCTAGAAATTCATGGTGATTTGGTGGCGAATACTCTCTGCGTGCCATGGCTTGCATGGTACTAGCACACAACTAGTGATTCCCTGTTAAGCCTGCAACACGGTAGATATCGAGCCAGCTTCTCATTTTATCAAGATTTATTCAAAATTAACATGGTTTAATTTCATATTATTTTATTGGCAGTTTGAAAACATTCTTAGAATCAAGTTAACAACCCGAGCTAAAATAAAATTTAATTTCATTCAAAATCAATCCATTCAATATTTAATTAATTAATAAATATAATTAAAGTAGTTTTAAATCGAGCACCGCTGCAGCAATGCAGGGTCAGAAAATATTCCAGCGTGCAAAAGCATACATACAGAGAAGGTGGTGCGTGTTGGTGTGCATGGTGGACCGGTGCACATGGAGGTGATCCACTGCGAGAAGGCGCCTATGGATCCTAGGCTGTCCTCCCTGGCCCTACTACCTACCTGAGCAGAGTTTCTAGGCCCTCCACCTAGCCTAGGTTTGTGTGCTGTGCTGCACGATCCCACACACAGCACAATAGCTTTTTTTTTTTTAAAAAAAAATGGCCTCAGACATCCGTCCCTGCCGAACTACCCGAGCCATGCTCGTCCCATTTAATGGCCTTCGTTTAATCAGCGAGTGTACTTAATTAGTGCTAATTATATTTGATTAATGTTAATTGTATTTAGTTAGTACTAGATATATTTAATTAGGGCTAATCAAGAAATTAATGTAAATGAATGCCTTGCCGAAGGGGTGTGTATGTGGTTTTTGTCTCAGAAGCGGTCTGCTGCTGAGCTCGAGGAGGAAGTTAAATTTGTAAAAGCAAAGATTGAGAGACTGTTCTGATCGGTTCGATTTGAGCTTCTGGTTTAATTTTTTACTATTTATAAATTTTATTTTTTTCTGAACTTTTGGCTTTTTGTTGAGCTTTTTTGCCGGTTCTTTTTTTCTTGTATTCGTTTGTATTATACATATTAGGCTAACATATTTTTTATATTTTTAAATTTTTTAAATTTAATTATGCTAAATAAGTCTCTGTCAGCTACAGTGTTTTTTTCAGCCAGTTACAGTATTTTCAGCCATAAGCCATGAGCTTTTAAGCCCAACTAATCACCACCAAATTTGAAATAAAACAGCTACAGTGTATTCTGTATAAACAGTTCCATTACTGGTTTTCTGTGGTCCAGGCCTTCGGCTACTGTAACGTTCTTCTGTAACGTCAAGTAAAATGCAGTCTAGTTTGAAGCTAACTAAGGTCCGATCTACAACGCGAGAAATTAAAATATTTCATACGAAATTTTCGTATTTTAAATGGGACCTAACTCTACTTGTCAACCATATTAGTGGCCTGATCTTGATTAGAAATTAGAATCAAGGATGACAGAGGCTGGGAGCTCGATTAAGAAGCAGAGAGATATACCATCAGCAACTACTAGCCCTATTATAAGTATATAACACAAGTCAATGCACACACTTAGGCAGATAGATGCTCCTACACATCAGGGCGGACACAGATAAAGCATTAGGAGAACAAGGCAACAAGGAGCTGAAGGTTGTTGACATGTTTGAGTAGTGAAAGCATCAATATCCAAATGTTAGCAGAAAAAGAGATCAATATTTCTGCAAAGATTGAGGTAGACAGACCCTTTTTATGCAATGTGAATGACACCATGTTGCCTGGTTACCAAGTAGCACAACTGAAATTTACATGAGACAGCACCAGATCACTGAGACAGTGAGACCAGAGCCATTGCAAAGTGAGCTCAGAGTTACCCCATATACTGCTGCATTGGTTCATAAATACTTTAGAAAAACATACAAAATTAATTTCCCCATTCTGACACAAGTCTCAACTGATGAACATCAACACAGAACTCTTGAGAGGAAAACCCCTCAATTAGCTACATACAAAAAGATATCCAGTGCACTGATCATAATGCAGTTGAGATTATTATCTAAAATTGTCATGCAACTGAAGTTAGTAATACAAATGCACTGGTGCCAGTGGATGACTGGAAGACAAAAACTTTCCATATGTCAGACGTAGAGAATTAGAAACATGTCAAATGGTTGAATGGTTCACATCTCAGTTAACTATGTTAGAGATATATGTATAGTTTGTTATTCCCCATTGTTATGAGGGGTTCTTTGCATATTTACCACCTGTACTTTGTGTATATATACCGGCCCATTGGCCTCATATGAATGCAAGCGCTATTCATAACATGGTATCAGAGCCAAAACTAGGGTTTTGGCTTACCTAGGGTTCCGCGCGCCGTCGCCGCAACAGATCCCATCTCTCTGGTCGTCGACGCGGCCTCCGCGCCTCCGCCTCGCCTCCCCGGTCGCCGACGTGGCCTCCGAGCGTCGCATCGTCGCCTCGCGTCCCCGGCCGCCGACGCATCCTCCTCCTGCCGAGGTCGCCGTTGCCGAGGTCGCCGCTGAGAGGCGGGCCTCCGCCGCCTCCGCTCCGCCCGCTGGTCGCCGCCTCCGCTCGCCTTCCGCCGCCTCCGCTCCGCCCGCTGGTGGCCGACGCCGCCTTCTCCGGGCCGCTGCCGCCGCCTCCCGCGCCGGGCCGCCGCCTCCCGCACCGGGCCGTCGCCGCCCGCGCCGGGCCGCCGCCGCCGCCGCCTGTGCAGGGCTGCCTCCAAAACTAGGGGTTTGCCCTGGTGGGCTCGGTCGGCTCGGTCGGTCGGTTTGTAAACCGACTCGAGAGAAAAAAAGAAGCAAAAAAAAAACGTAGTTCTAACCGCCGCGCCGTCCAGCGCCGCCTGTTAGACTTCGTTGCCTTGGTCGCCGCGCCGTCCAGCGCCGCCTACCAATGGGCACCGTTTCCCTCCCTCGTTGCCCGGTGATCTTTGATGGTGTTAATTACACCGACTTCGTGTCTCACATGCGCATTCACATGCGTGGTCTTCGTCTCTGGGGCGTCCTCTCTGGCGATGTCACCTGCCCGCCTTGTCCTATTCCTCCGACGGAGCCTACGCCTGTTGCTTTGCCCCCGACAGCCGATAAGGCTGTTGCTGATGATGAAGCTGATGATAAAGCTGCCTCTGCCTACCAGGAGGCTCTGGATTCCTACAAGGATCGTCTGACCGTCTACACTCAGTGGTACGATGACGACGCTCGGGCTGCTGCTGTCTTCATCGCCAGTGTCCAGCCTCAGTTTTCTTCTGAGGTTGTGGGACTCCCTTCGGCTTTCCAGATGTGGACTCATCTTCGTCAGCGCTACGAGCCCTCTGGTGATGCCCTGTACCTGTCCGTGGTCCGCCAGGAGCACTCTCTTCAGCAGGGTGATGCTACTGTTGACGCTTTTTACGCCCAGAGTTCTGCTGTCTGGCGTCAGTTGGACTCACTTCGCACTGCTGGCTGTCGTACCTGTCCGTGCTGCCTGGATGTACGTGCTGACCTGAAGTTTCAGCGGGTTTACGAGTTCCTTACTCGCCTTCGTCCTGAGTTCGAGCAAAGGCGTGCCCAGCTCCTTGCACGCCACCCTCGTGTCACTCTCCTGGAGGCTCTTACCGAGATACGCGCAGAGGAGACTCGTTTGAGTGGTGCTGGTCTGATGCCACTCCCCTCTGTGCTCGCCGCTCGTCCGCCTGCTAAACTGCCTCCTCCAGCGGCTACCACAGGTGGTGGTGGCCGTCCTCCGTCTGGAGGTGGCCGTCCTCACTGTTCCTACTGCGACAAGGATGGCCACACTGAGTCCCAGTGCTACAAGAAGAAGCGGCATCTTTCACGCCGTTCTTCTTCTGGCACTAGTGCTTCTACCCGCCTCTATTCCACCTCACTTTTGGGCCGAGGCTGTTTCCACTGCCACCTATCTCGTCAACATTCAGCCCTCTTTTGCTCTTCAGGGAGCGATCCCTGTTGAGCGTCTCTGTGGTCTTCTTCCTGACTACTCTACACTTCATCTGTTTGGCTGCGTTTGCTACGTTCTCCTCGCCCCTCGAGAACGCACCAAACTGACCGCTCAGTCTGTTGAGTGTGTCTTTCTGGGATACAGTGCCGAGCACAAGGGTTATCGGTGCTGGGATCCTGTTGGTCGTCGGATGCGGGTTTCTCGGGATGTGACTTTCGACGAGTCTCGTCCATTCTACCCACGTCCTGCCTCTCCTTCGGCTTCCTCTGTGGAGTCTCTGTCTTTCTTGACCTTTCCAGATACACCTATATCTGTTTTGCTCTCGTCCACCTATCCCACTGAGTCTCCACATATCCCCCCTGTGGCCTCTCCGCCGTTGTCGTCGCCTGTGTCGTCTCCTACGACTCCGCAGACTCCTCCCACTACAGTACCTCCTCCCCTTATCTTCTACACTCGTCGACCTCGTGTTGCGGATCTTCCAGATGAGCCATCTTCTTCTGATGTTCCATCTTCTTCTGATGCTCCATCTTCCCCTGATGGGTCATCCTCTCCTCGCTACGCTCTCCGCGATCGCCAGTCGATTCGGCCTCCTGCCCGTTTTGCCTTTGCTGGCGCAGCTACTCGTGAGCCTGTCTCCTACCGGGATGCTGTTACTCACCCTGAGTGGCAGCTTGCCATGGCCGAGGAGATTGTTGCCCTCGAGCGTACTGGTACTTGGGATCTTGTTCCCTCTCCATCTCATTCCCATCCCATCACGTGTAAGTGGGTCTATAAGATTAAGACTCGCTCTGATGGCTCTCTTGAGCGCTATAAGGCGCGTCTTGTTGCTCGTGGCTTCCAGCAGGAGCATGGTGTTGACTACGACGAGACTTTTGCTCCTGTGGCCCACATGACCACTGTTCGCACTCTTATTTCGGTGGCATCTGTTCGCCACTGGTCTGTTTCTCAGCTTGATGTCAAGAATGCCTTTCTTAATGGTGAGTTGCGTGAGGAGGTCTACATGCATCCGCCACCTGGGTATTCTGTTCCTGAGGGCATGGTCTGTCGCCTTCGTCGCTCTCTCTATGGCCTTAAGCAAGCTCCTCGTGCTTGGTTTGAGCGCTTCTCCTCTGTGGTCACTGCTGCTGGTTTTTCAGCTAGTGATCATGATCCTGCGCTCTTTGTCCACACTTCGTCTCGTGGTCGGACTCTTCTTCTCCTGTATGTTGATGATATGATCATTACGGGAGATGATTCTGAGTACATTGTCTTTGTTAAGGCTCGTCTTAGTGAGCAGTTCCTTATGTCGGATCTTGGTCCTCTTTGTTACTTCCTTGGGATTGAGGTTACTTCTACTCTAGATGGTTTCTTTATGTCCCAAGAGAAATATATTCAGGACCTTCTTGATCGTGCCTCTCTCACTGATCAGCGTACTGTTGAGACTCCCATGGAGCTCAATGTTCACCTCCGACTCTCTGATGGCGAGCCTCTTTCTGATCCGACTCGCTATCGTCATCTTGTTGGGAGTCTTGTCTACCTTGCTGTTACTCGTCCGGATATCACTTATCCAGTTCATATTCTGAGTCAGTTTGTTTCAGCTCCCACTCAGGTCCACTACAGCCACCTTCTTCGAGTTCTGCGATACCTTCGCGGGACTATCTCTCGCCGTCTCTTCTTTCCACGTTCCAGCTCGTTCCAGCTTCAGGCCTATTCGGATGCTACTTGGGCCAGCGATCCTTCTGATCGCCGGTCTATCTCCGCTTACTGTGTTTTTCTTGGTGGTTCTCTTATTGCCTGGAAGACGAAGAAACAGACTGCAGTGTCCCGTTCGAGTGCAGAGGCTGAGTTGCGAGCTATGACTCTCTTGACAGCAGAGATTACTTGGCTACGGTGGTTACTTGAGGATTTTGGTGTTTCTGTCACTACACCGACCCCTCTCTTGTCAGACAGTACAGGTGCTATCAGTATTGCTCGTGATCCTGTGAAGCATGAGCTCACCAAGCATATTGGTGTTGATGCTTCTTTCGTGAGGTCTTGTGTGCATGATCAGGTGATTACTCTTCAGTATGTGCCTTCGGAGCTTCAAATAGTAGATTTCTTCACGAAGGCCCAGACTCGAGCACAGCATAGCTTCTACCTCTCCAAACTCAGTGTTGTGGATCCACCATGAGTTTGAGGGGGGGTGTTAGAGATATATGTATAGTTTGTTATTCCCCATTGTTATGAGGAGTTCTTTGCATATTTACCACCTGTACTTTATGTATATATACCGGCCCATTGGCCTCATATGAATGCAAGCGCTATTCATAACAAACTAGAGCCACTCAATACAAACTGTAAGTTCGTCATCCGACTCAGTTTTGGAACACCTCTACAACCAGTACAAGCTAAGGTCACAAAGTCAATGTATCTGAATTTTGCAAGAATATGAATCAATGCCCAACACGTGCCGTGTTGCAAGAATCCAACAATGTGCGGGACGCAAGGCAAGATAGATGCATGTACTTCACGCAAAAGCTGGAAACAAACTAGTTAAGTCTCAACACAAACCTATAGAAGCTACTCCTACCTATGACAACAGGAAATCTATTCTCGGCCTCTGCTCAACAGCAAACATAGCTTGAAGTCTCAACTCAGTTCCACATGAAAAGAATAAGCAATAACAGAGTTGTCTTAACAGAATCAGAATTGACGGTGGTAAGGCAGTGAATCCTGACTTCACCAAGCACTGCTCAGTTTGGTACAAGCTCTACTCAATTATATACAGAATCTATGCAGGGAGAAATTCCACAAGAATCAGTAATTTGCAATGAATTCTACTTCTCCTGTTAAATGCCAAGACATTTTTTTGGCATCCACGACTAAGCTGCTTATGGGCTTATTGTAGCTCGAATTATTATCTGCATTATGTTCGAGAAGCCTAAGAATTTTGTGGTGGTGCAGCTCCAAGAAAGAATACTATACTACATGCCCATGAATGTTAAGGCAGTGAAGGGCGTTGCACCACCAAAAGAGTGTAACTCGTTCTAACTGGAGTGAACAGGGGCGGTATTACTTCTTTCTTCTGTCAACACAGGCACAGCAACAGCTGCTTCCTCTCTGGATGGAACTTTAAGCCAAACCTTCATCGAGTCATAAACAGTAAATCCTATGGCTACTGATGGGACAACCTGTGAAAAAGATAATTTGTGAAGATACATATTTTGACCTTAAACACAGATGGTACCTCACTAATACAAACATAAAAAGGAGATGCACATTAATTATGTAGTACTCATAACTATATCAATCAATACATACTCCACATGGCACTTACTTTTGCCTATGACACATAAGCACGAGCATGATCATGTAAAGGGAGCAACAATCATTGATGAAATATTCTTTACTCATGAACAGTTCAACAAAATTAAATAATTGGCATAACAGCACAAGTGTTCAAATGATTTTGAGGTTTTCAATGAAAATATGTATGCGAAGTTATAGCTTGCCCAAAGTCAAGTCCTACGATTAAGACAAATGGGAATTGCAGTGTTTCAATAGCTGCTGCATGCCTATCATCAGTCTTCACATTTGTTGGCAGCAAAAAAAAAGTCTCTTTAAGCAAACTACAACTAAACAAACTATTAGTGGTACAAGAAAGGCAATATCTCACCTTCAAATAGTTGATAGATAGTCCTGAGAACAGTTGCCGCCAACCTTGATGTTTCGCTATCATAACAAGGCTACCAAATGTTCCTTTCCCCTTTGCAAGGTTGGATGATGAAAAGGCCTGAACCTGAAAATGATGCATCCGAAATCATTCGTTAGAACATTCAGATTACTTGTCAACCACAAATTATAAAGAAAAATTATACCTGCATTTGCCGCCTAACAACATCAAGGGGGTATGTTATTGTCTGTCCTAACAAACCAGCAACTGATCCACAACCAAGCTTTGCTATTATATCTTTTCTGTGCTCTTCAGGAACATGAGTCTTCATCTTCTCATAAAAATAGAATTTAAGGCCAGAATAAGGGAAGATTCCATACAATGATGGAGCTGAAAAACAAGAAATCATAATTAATACAGAAACAGCATTAAAGTTGGCCTTGAGAAAAATGTGAAATACAAAACAAACATACCCATGCCACGGTATAGGCCTTTCAAGCCATTTTGCCTGTATATTGTTTTGACACAATCAAGGATCCCTTTATAAACATGTTCAGAGGACTTAGATTCTCTGAAACTGAGGTTCACTGCACCTTTGACCTGCAGAGACAATTATTAATCAAATAAAGTGTTGAGTAAAACAGTACTACTCCAAAATTGAAGGACATGGGTCATATAATCATATAAGAGTATACTAGATAGATTCTCTCAAATACAGCAACATCAACATTACCAAAGAGTGGTGCTAGTCAGATCATTTTTCGGATAATATGTTTATTTGTGATACATTGGCAGCTGACTTAAAGCCCCATTGGAGAAGTGTGATTTTCCTCTGCAATGAAGGATGTAAGGAGGAGTGAAGCCAACCTGATAGGCCAACTTTGTGCGAACTAGATCAAGAGGATATGTGCATACAACTGCTGTTCCTCCAGCTATTGATCCAGCCACTAGATCAAGAATAGGCCCTTGCTCAACATTAGGAAAACCAAGAATGATCCATCGCCGATACTCTTCATAGGCCATATAATGCAAAGCTGCATAAGGAACAATCCGAGCAACACTGGCTCCATTTCCCCTAAGGAAAGGCAATTCAAAAGTCAAGCTTAATAGTGCAATATGTATTGCTAGGCTACGTAAAGTGGAAGATATCAACCTGTAAAACCCTAAAAGACCTTCTGTCCGAAAGATTGTTCGGAAGGATCCAACCAATCCAGAACCATGAAATTCTGCTCTTCTAGTCTGAAAGCACCAAAAGAAAATTCCATATGTCGGATTGAGATGACATACAGGGAGATGTTTCTGTACAAGCATGAACTTCAAAGTAGTGACAACAAACTAAGTTGTTGAGACTACAGTTGTTTCTCTTTACTCCTTATCTGAGTTTCCTATAACCAGTTTAACTAGTAGATGCATCAAAAAATAATTAGACAACAAGTACTCCTATTTATAAACTGAAGCATTATGAACAGAACAACCAGATCTCCTTCCTAATGTATAAGAACCCAGACTCATAAGTGCAATATTCTTCATTTGCACATTTCATTATTCAGAACTATAATGGTCCTGATAATTTTGTGTAGCAAGTTAAGTTGGCACCAATTTTGTCCATTTTGTGTAGCATTTGTTTATCATTCTTATCCCCCTCTTAACCACCACCGTGGACTCCAATCCTCTTCATCCAAGGTTATTTTAAAAGTAGAATTCCAACCATTAACTATACTAGCTGTCAGCTATGTTCACATCAGGTCGTCACAAATGTTTGATAATCACCAATATTTTTAGCGGGGGGACTTTTTCCCTTCCAAATATCTTCCTGGAACATGATTTTCTCACTAGTACTCAATTATTCAATTCCTGGAGCAAAACATTATCTAGCACTAGTCAACATTAAATGGGCCTGTTTGATATGGCTGCAGCTTATGTTTTTGGCTGAAATTTTTGAATTTTAGCTGTTTGCGACAGAGATTACGGAGAGAGAGATACTCGCTTGCGGTTTTAGTTGATACAAATGTTGGGCTTTTAACGTGTACTACAATTAAATTGTAGAGAACTCCCTCCCTAGAAAGGTTTTGCATTTCACTAACTGATACGATCTTATCTCAGTTCCATTATAGATTCAATAAGAAAAAAATGTCAGAAACTATTATAAAAGGGAATAGCGGTCAAACAGTAGTTCAGGTTGTTAGAGATATATGTATAGTTTGTTATTCCCCATTGTTATGAGGGGTTCTTTGCATATTTGCCACCTGTACTTTGTGTATATATACCGGCCCATTAGCCTCATATTGAATACAAGCGCTATTCATAACATGGTATCAGAGCGTACCTAGGGTTTCCCGTCGCTCCGCTTGCCGCCTCGTCGCTGCCGCTGTCGACTCCCCCGTTGGCCCCGCCGACTCACCCGTCGTCGTCGCCGCCGTCGACTCTCCTGTCGCTGTCGGCCCTGCCGACTCCCCTGCCGCCGCGCCTCCAGATTGGATCTATCGCCGCCGTCGTCGCGCCTCCAGCCGACGCCCGCCGGCCGCTCCTTCCGCGCCGGCCGACGCCGCCGCTCCGCTCCCTTGCGCGGGCGCTCCCTCCGTCCCCGCCGCCGGCCGCTCCCCGACGTCGCCGGCCGCTCCCGCGCCGTCGGCCTCGGATCGACGCCTCCGCCGTCCGCCCGGCCTCCGCTGCCCCCTGCCGCCGTCGGCCCCGCCCGGCGCCTGCCCGGCCTCTGCCGCCGTCGCCTCCCGCCTGGAGCCCGCCCGTCCGGCCGTCTCCCGCCCGAGGCCGCCGGCCGCCACTCCGCTCGAGGCCGCCGCCGGGCCACCTCCGCCCGCGCCGGGCCGCTGCCGCCTGCGCCGCCTCCCGCCCCCGATTAGGGTTTTCCATTCGGGCTCGGTGAAGCCGGTCGGTTTGTAAACCGACCGAAAAAAAAGCAAAAAAAAAAAACGTCGTTCTAACCGCCGCGCCGTCCAGCGCCGCCTGTTAGACTTCGTTGTCTTGGTTGCCGCGCCGTCCAGCGCCGCCTACCAATGGGCACCGTTTCCCTTCCTCGCTGCCCGGTGATCTTTGATGGTGTTAATTACACCGACTTCGTGTCTCACATGCGCATCCACATGCGTGGTCTTCGTCTCTGGGGCGTTCTCTCTGGCGATGTCACCTGCCCGCCTTGCCCTATTCCTCCGACGGAGCCTACGCCTGTTGCATTGCCTTCGACAGCCGATAAGGTTGCTACTGAGGCCGCTCGCCTTGCTGCTGATGACGCTGCCTCTACCTACCAGGAGGATCTGGATTCCTACAAGGATCGTCTGACCGTCTACACTCAGTGGTACGATGACGACGCTCGGGCTGCTGCTGTCTTCATCGCCAGTGTCCAGCCTCAGTTTTCTTCTGAGGTTGTGGGACTACCTTCGGCTTTCCAGATGTGGACTCATCTTCGTCAGCGCTACGAGCCCTCTGGTGATGCCCTGTACCTGTCCGTGGTCCGCCAGGAGCACTCTCTTCAGCAGGGTGATGCTACTGTTGACGCCTTTTACGCTCAGAGTTCTGCTGTCTGGCGTCAGTTGAACTCACTTCGCACTGCTGGCTGTCGTACCTGTCCGTGCTGCCTGGAGGTACGTGCTGATCTGCAGTTTCAGCGGGTTTACGAGTTCCTTACTCGCCTTCGACCTGAGTTCGAGCAAAGGCGTGCCCAGCTTCTTGCACGCCACCCTCGTGTCACTCTCCTGGAGGCTCTTACCGAGATACGCGCAGAGGAGACTCGTTTGAGTGGTGCTGGTCTGATGCCACTCCCCTCTGTGCTCGCCGCTCGTCCGCCTGCTACACTGCCTCCTCCAGCGGCTACCACAGGTGGTGGTGGCCGTCCTCCGTCTGGAGGTGGCCGTCCTCACTGTTCCTACTGCGACAAGGATGGCCACACTGAGTCCCAGTGCTACAAGAAGAAGCGGCATCTTTCACGCCGTTCTTCTACTGGCACTAGTGCTTCTACGACGACGTCTGCCTCGACTTCTTCAGCAGCTTCTCTCACCGAGCAGGAGATAGCCAGACTTCGACGCCTACTTGCCGCTTCAGGTTCTCCCTCGACAGGTTCTGCAGGTTCTGCTACTGACTCTTCAGGCACTGAGAGACCACCTCCTACACAGTCAGGTACCTCACCGTGGATTCTTGATTCTGGAGCATCTTTTCACATGACTCCTGATTCTTCCACTCTGTCTTCTATTACACCTCTTGATTCTCCTGTCAGTGTTCTTACTGCTGATGGTACATCCCTTTCTGTCTCTGGTCGAGGATCTCTTAGCAACTCATCTTTTCATGTTCCTTCTGTTGCTCATGTTCCTCGCCTTACCTTGCAGCTTCTTTCTGCTGGGCAGATTACTGACCTTGGTTATCGAGTTATTCTCGACTCTGACTCTTGTTGTGTTCAGGACTGCCACACGGGAGCTCTGGTTGGTTCTGGCCCTCGGCGCCGTGACTCACAGCGTCTCTGGGAGCTTGACTGGCTTCATCTTCCTTCCGCTGCCACCACCGCCGCCAGTCTCTCCGCTTCTGCCGCTTCGTCTACCGGCTCTTTCCAGCAGTGGCATCACCGTCTTGGCCATCTGTGTGGATCTCGCCTGTCGTCCTTAGTTCGTCGTGGTCTTCTGGGGTCTGTCTCAGGAGACGTGTCTTTAGATTGTCAGGGCTGTAAGTTAGGTAAACAGATTCAGCTTCCTTATCCTCATAGTGAGACTGTGTCTCAGCGTCCATTTGATCTTGTTCATTCAGATGTTTGGGGTCCGGCTCCCTTCGTTTCGAAAGGGGGTCATCGTTATTATATTATTTTTATAGATGATTTCTCTCGCCACACTTGGATATATTTCATGTCTTCTCGTAGTGAGGCCTTGCCTATCTATAAACAATTTGCCACTATGATACACACACAGTTCTCCACTCCTATTCGTGTCTTTCGTGCTGATTCTGCTGGCGAGTACCTCTCTCGTCACCTGCGCAGCTTCCTTGCTGAGCAGGGCACTCTCGCTCAGTTTTCTTGTCCTGGTGCTCATGCTCAGAATGGTGTTGCTGAGCGCAAGCATCGTCACCTCCTTGAGACGGCTTGTGCTCTGATGATCGCCGCCTCTATTCCACCTCACTTTTGGGCCGAGGCTGTTTCCACTGCCACCTATCTCGTCAACATTCAGCCCTCTTCTGCTCTTAAGGGTGCGATCCTTGTTGAGCGTCTCTGTGGTCTTCTTCCTGACTACTCTGCCCTTCATCTGTTTGGCTGCGTTTGCTATGTTCTCCTCGCCCCTCGAGAACGTACCAAACTGACTGCTCAGTCTGTTGAGTGTGTCTTTCTGGGGTACAGTGCCGAGCACAAGGGCTATCGGTGCTGGGATCCTGTTGGTCGTCGGATACGGGTTTCTCGGGATGTGACTTTCGACGAGTCTCGTCCATTTTACCCACGTCCTGCCTCTCCTTCGGCCTCCTCTGTGGAGTCTCTGTCTTTCTTGACCTTTCCAGATACTCCTATATCTGTTTTGCCCTCGTCCACCTGTCCTACTGAGTCTCCACATATTCCCCCTGTGGCCTCTCCGCCGTTGTCACCGCCTGTGTCGTCTCCTACGACTCCCCAGGCTCCTCCCACTATTGTCTACACTCGTCGACCTCGTATTGAGGATCTTCCAGATGAGTCATCTCCTTCTGATGATCCATCTTCTTCTGATGCTCCATCTTCCCCTGATGGGTCATCTTCTCCTCGCTACGCTCTCCGCGATCGCCAGTCGATTCGGCCTCCTGTCCGTTTTGCCTTTGCTGGCGCAGCTACTCGTGAGCCTGTCTCCTACCGGGATGCTGTTACTCACCCTGAGTGGCAGCTTGCCATGGCCGAGGAGATTGCTGCCCTCGAGCGTACTGGTACTTGGGATCTTGTTCCTTTTCCATCCCATTCTCATCCCATCACATGTAAGTGGGTCTATAAGATTAAGACTCGCTCTGATGGCTCTCTTGAGCGCTATAAGGCGCGTCTTGTTGCTCGTGGTTTCCAGCAGGAGCATGGTGTTGACTACGACGAGACTTTTGCTCCTGTGGCTCACATGACCACTGTTCGCACTCTTCTTTCGGTGGCGTCTGTTCGCCACTGGTCTGTTTCTCAGCTTGATGTCAAGAATGCCTTTCTTAATGGCGAGTTGCGCGAGGAGGTCTACATGCATCCGCCACCTGGGTATTCTGTTCCTGAGGGCATGGTCTGTCGCCTTCGTCGCTCTCTCTATGGCCTTAAGCAAGCCCCTCGTGCTTGGTTTGAGCGCTTCTCCTCTGTGGTCACTGCTGCTGGCTTTTCAGCTAGTGATCATGATCCTGCGCTCTTTGTCCACACTTCGTCTCGTGGTCGGACTCTCCTTCTCCTGTATGTTGATGATATGATCATTACGGGGGATGATTCTGAGTACATTGCCTTTGTCAAGGCTCGTCTTAGTGAGCAGTTCCTTATGTCGGATCTTGGTCCTCTTAGTTACTTCCTTGGGATTGAGGTTACTTCCACTCCAGATGGTTTCTTTATGTCCCAAGAGAAATATATTCAGGATCTTCTTGATCGCGCCTCTCTCACTGATCAGCGTACTGTTGAGACTCCCATGGAGCTCAATGTTCACCTCCGACTCTCTGATGGCGAGCCTCTTTCTGATCCGACTCGCTATCGTCATCTTGTTGGGAGTCTTGTCTACCTTGCTGTTACTCGTCCGGATATCACTTATCCAGTTCATATTCTGAGTCAGTTTGTTTCAGCTCCCACTCAGGTCCACTACAGCCACCTTCTTCGAGTTCTGCGATACCTTCGTGGGACTATCTCTCGCCGTCTCTTCTTTCCACGTTCCAGTTCGTTACAGCTTCAGGCCTATTCGGATGCTACTTGGGCTAGCGATCCCTCTGATCGCCGGTCTATCTCTGCTTACTGTGTTTTTCTTGGTGGTTCTCTTATTGCCTGGAAGACGAAGAAACAGACTGCAGTGTCCCGTTCGAGTGCAGAGGCTGAGTTGCGAGCTATGGCCCTCTTGACAGCAGAGATTACTTGGCTACGGTGGTTACTTGAGGATTTTGGTGTTTCTGTCACTACACCGACCCCTCTCTTGTCAGACAGTACAGGTGCTATCAGTATTGCTCGTGATCCTGTGAAGCATGAGCTAACCAAGCATATTGGTGTTGATGCTTCTTTCATGAGGTCTTGCGTGCATGATCAGGTGATTACCCTTCAGTATGTGCCTTCAGAGCTTCAGATAGCGGATTTCTTCACGAAGGCCCAGACTCGAGCACAGCATAGCTTCTACCTCTCCAAACTCAGTGTTGTTGATCCACCATGAGTTTGAGGGGGGGGGGTGTTAGAGATATATGTATAGTTTGTTATTCCCCATTGTTATGAGGGGTTCTTTGCATATTTGCCACCTGTACTTTGTGTATATATACCGGCCCATTGGCCTCATATTGAATACAAGCGCTATTCATAACACAGGTAAGCAAGAATCCCTAATGGAGATTCCAGCCCTTCCAAGCCTCTAACCTCGGTTGCAATTTATCAATCAAGAATTTTCAAATTTTCTTTTTCCAACTCTGTATTTTTTATGAAGGTTCCAACTTAATAACCTTAGAGCGTGAACCAGACTGAGCTCACAGTTCAACTAAATTCACACCTAACTTGGGCGTGCCCAGTCTAACACATCAACCAACAATCCCAAACATTTCCTGTCGTTTATCCTTCAGTAGTTCAATTCATAAAGTTACCGAATTGTATCTTTGGCACAAAGAACGCGCTACGAGTTACAAAGAACCATGCCCAAACCTGAAAACACCTCTACTAACTTGTGACCGAAATTCTGTACATACGTCCATAAGGCATAAAGGTACCTCGATTTCTAACATTACAAAGCATGTACGGATTCTTTGCAAGTTTCGTGCCCTTTCATACTCATGACAGAATGCACTGCTACCGTTCAAGATTCTCACAGAATATCATCTATAACGATCAAGACTCAAGAACCCTCGTGGCATTACATGCCCAAGAAAGAACAGCAATTAGCACACCCCTTTCGGCGCCCAAGACAAAGAACCCACCACCCAATATTCCTCGACAACGCCGGCTTCACAAAATCGCATCTCCCGGTCGCTCGCAGAGGTAGCAATATACCGCAAGAACATAGCATGTATCACCATAATTCAAGAATTGCATCGCCATCCTCACGGAGCGAAATCACGGTCAAGAATTAGTTCGAGGGCCTGACGGAGGGTCGATCATACGTGCCTGGAAGAGGATCTTGACGCGCTCGAGCGGCGCGACGGCGGTCTTGGCGACGCCGCCGGCGACCCCGCCAGCGACGAGCTCCCGCACCGCGAGCGGCAGCGAGCCGCCGCTCCCCGCTTCCTCCCGCGCCCGCGCCTCCATCCCGCCGCCGCCCCGGCCGCCTCCCTCCTCGGGCGCGCGATGGCGGGAGGGGGAGACGTGCGTGAGTGCGGTGGAAGCGGCGGAAACGGAAACGAAGCCGAGGCAGAGGGAGGCGAAGGCAAACGGAAGCAGCGTGCTCTGTGTCGCGGGGCCCATATGTAAGCGGCTGTGGTCGGCCACGTGCACAGCGATAAAGAAAAGGAGAAGGAAGGGAAGAGCGACTTGTTAGGTGGGGCGGAACTGGTAGCAGTTGGTGGGCGCGAAGCTGCCGAGGAGCTCCGTTTTGGACTTTTTTTTCACAGCATAAAACCTCCAAAAATTTGTTTTTTAGATAAAGTTTGCAAGGAGTACATGGAAAAGAAGGCAGACAAGATAGAGTTTAGATGATGGTATAAGATCTCTGTAACTGCAGCGATGACCATGCCAAGGAAGGAGATCGCCGTATCTATTATCAAGACTTTAGGACGCTTTTATAATGGGTTACGAGATATAAGAATATGATTGAGATGCAAGGTGTGATAAATTTAGCTTTCAATCTCTTAATCCAATAGCTAAATTTATCTCACTTTATATTCTAATTTTATTTTCCATCCTTCATTTCCTATAATCCAAACGGCCCCTTATGGTTTACTTGCCCCAGTCAAGCTAGGTTAGTAAGCGATGGTGGAGTCACAATGAGTTAGGAGCTATTTTGTCAAGAATGGTGTCTTCACTCCTGCCACGGATTGAACTTGGCCATGTTAAGGCTTAAGAACTTTGAACTAACTGTTTTTGTAGAGAGAGAGATTCTTTTTTTTACAGGAGGAGACTATGCTGGCACTGCTGTGAACCCCTAATCATATCACCCTTTCTAGTTACCATCGATCTTGGTGGATCAGCCGAATAGAAGCTTGGCTTCTTGGGATTTGGAGTACCATACCACTTGTTGGACTTTTTGTTGATCCAACGGCTACCACCCAAAGTGGATGTAAAAGTGATGCAAACCCAGTATTAAAATAGAGTGCTCATAGGAATTTAGAGCATCCACAATGCTCTATGCTGGCTGGTAACCCAGGTTCCACATCAGAGCATTGCTGCCACATCAGACTAAAGAGTGGTCTCGTTTGTTGCAGAGTGACTTGCAGAGGCGTTTAGTTCTTCGGCTGACAAACGGATGAGGAGATGTGTAAAACCACACCTTGTGGTGGATAGAGTCGCCCCAACTCTCTTTTTCACCATTCACGCGCGAATCGTCCCGTCGCGGCGACAAACCCCATCTCCCTCTTGTCCCTCATCTCCCCAAATCCATCATTCACGCACGAATCCTCCCTCACGGCTCCTCTGCCACCATGGTCGCCGCCGACAAGGAGGAGGACATGATTTTTTTGACATATCTAGCACTGTAGACCTCTAAAATTCCGTTTTTAACCCCCCGAGCGCATTATTCCCAAATGTAGCCCTCTTTCCGACCGCGTGTTTCTGCGGAGGCGACATCTGGTCGGTCATGCGGTCCTGGACCGCACGACCGCACTGTAGCTGGGTCGTGCGGTCCCAGACCGCACGACTCCACTGTGCATCGCCCCGCCTTGATTTCTGACTGCATAGCATCTAACTGTGAGCGCACGATTGTAGCTGGGTCGATGCTTTCTAGCAGTGTTCAAGAAGGCGGCCTGGGCGGCCGCCTAGGCGCCGCGTAGGCGCTGGGCGACGGGGTGCCGCCCGGCCTTGGCCCCTAGTCGGGTGGCTGGGCGGCGAGGCGGTCCAAGGCGGGAAGAAGGCGGTCCAAGGCGGGGAGAGGCGGCCTAGGCACGGCGCGGAGGGAGCGGGGGGGGGGGAGGGATGGGGGAAAAGTGTTACCGCACACGAGGTCGTCGCCGCCGCCGTCGACTCGCCGGATTCCGGACTTCCCGCGCCAGATCCCGCCGCTTCCGTGGCCGCCGCCGGATCCGGACTTCCCGCGCCAGATCCCTCCGCCGCCGGATCCGGACTCCCCACGCCAGATCCGGAGAGATGGGGGAGGCGGGCGGCGGCGATCTGCGGGGGAGAGATGGGGAGGCGGGCGGCGGGATCTGCGGGGGAGAGTGGGGGAGGCGGGCGGCGGGATCTGCGGGGGAGAGTGGGGGAGGCGGGCGGTGGAAACTGCAGAGAGGCGACGGCGATTTGCGGGAGAGGCGGGCGCGACCGAGGCAGCGGAGGATTTAGGGTTAGGGTTATGCGGGGAGGCGCGACCGAGAATGTGCGGGGAGGCACGACCGAGGCGGCGGACGATTTAGGGTTAGGGTTGCGGGAGGCGCGGTCCGCGCGGAAGGTTGATCTGGACCGTTGGATTTTGATCAAACGGTCTAAAGTCTGACTAATTGTTTTAAACATTAGTTATAAGATTTGGCGACTTGATCTGAGACGTTAGATCTCATATATATAGCAAATTATACTTATTATCTGCCTATTATCCTTATTTTTAATTTGGCCGCCTAGCGCTAGGCCCCACCTCGCCGCCCGCCTAGCGCCTTCTTGAACACTGCTTTCTAGATACCAAAAATTTCTTACGAGTGCATAGCATCTAACTGTGGTCCTAGTTCTGGCATTACTACTTTTTTCTGTCGGTGGTGATGGTTTTCTGTAGATGTTGTTGGACAGTGTTTAGTAGTAGCTCCTACGGAAGTGATGGATATGCAACGAGTAGTGAGCTGAACGGTGGCCAGTCCAGGGCTGTGCGCTGCCAACTTGGTTGACGAAGAATAACCAACACTAGTACCAGGCCTCATTAACTTTTCATCACACAAGCAACGGTGAACAGGTTCAGGAGATAATCGAATAATAAGGACAAAATAAGTTTTTTATACTGTGCATAACATAGGTTCAAGATCAAGATTTTGCATGCTCCGCACCCAACATAAAATGGAATGATAAGATCAACAGCAGGGACTAAAGCGTGCAGTTGGGTATCATGAAAATGTAAGCACATCGTATTCTTGCTTGTAGGAGAGGGTTTACATACTTCCCCGTTGCTTTTATTTGAGTTGATGACAATCGTGCGCTCACATTTACAATCGTGTGCTCAGAAATAACAGAAATCAATCGTGCGGTCAGAGTTAGATGCTATGCGGTCAGAAATCAAGGCGGGGCGGTGCACAGTGGAGTCGTGCGGTCCGGGACCGCACGACCCAGCTACAATGCGGTCGTGCGGTCCTGAACCGCACGACCTGAACACCTCCAGAGAAACGCGCGGTCAGGAAGGGGGATACATTTGAAAATAATGCGCTTGGGGGCTAAAAACGGAATTTTAAAGGTCTACAGTGCTAGATATGTCTAAAATTCGAGGACATTGGTGCCTAGGTGGCCCCATCGTGCAGCTCGAGGAGACCGCTGCCACTACCGGCGAGAAAGACGAGGATGTGCTCCTCGACATGTGAGTTGCTCCACTCTCTCCTAAACTTTTGCTTGTTTGTGGCTCAATTTGGAGATGATTTGCGGTGGCTGGTTTCCACTTCTTTCCTCCGAATTTGCCCATCTTTTTTTTTTTTTGGAGATTTGTTTCCGTCTGTTCATTCGCTCCAACTAGATTCAGGACAAGAGCACACGGTTGAGGCTTTGATGCTGTGTGCATATTTATGCAGTGGTCTCGTCCACGAAGATGCAAGAGCACGCGGGCAGTGACAAGTTGTGCGTCTGGCATGCGGCAGACTTTGCTGATGGTGAGCTAACTCAAGGAGGAGATGTTCGCCATCCGGTTTGGCTCCGTGGAGAGTGAGTTCTCGCCTCTTTTGTTGCCCGATTGACTTCGTGTTGCAATTCTATGTTGCCTGGTTTATTTACTTTGATGTCATACTAGATCGTGATGTTTATTCCATTTTATTGTTCTTAATAGCGACAGTAATTTTTTATGCTCCGTGAGATGCTGGCTTTGTGCTTGTTTGGCATGGGCTGGTTGTATTTCTTAAGTTGAACCATGTGTTGTGCCCGAACATGTGAGAGTTTCTTTTTATGTAAATCTCATAATTAGATTGTTAGTTAGTTGTATTAGTGATTTATATGTTTCTTGGACTATCCTGTCTTTTTTTTAAAAAAAACATCTTGTGCAGTTAGGGATGGATGGGTGGGTTGGGTGTCAACTGAGCATGAGGAGTAAACTATAATAGTAGAAATTGATTATTCTTTGATTGAGTAGTGACGGTAAGCAGAATAAATCTCATGCTTTCTCCAGAGCGCCGACTAATTTCACCTTGGTCTAACAGCTTGACCAAAATTTTCCTCAGGCAATTTCTTCCTCTGCAATATCAACGACGTGGAGATCTTTATCAATTGGTAGATGTCCACAGGTTGGGTTCTCGGTAGCAAGCCTAGCTTCATCGCTCAACTAGGCATGATCTGCGAAGCAGGAATCGCAGATTTTGCAGGCAAATTCATACTTTGTTCGTGAAATAAATTGTGGTTTAGGTAGTATCAAATAAGTTTTAATTTAGATGGTATCGAATAAATCGATTCCTACATTGTTATTTTGTACATTTCTTTTCAGGGGTTGATGTGTACATATTTTTCTTGCCTTAAGATTTTTTATGTAAAGTTTAGTCTTTCAATATAAATTATAACAACATAGGTGCACCTAAGAAAAAAAAAGTCTGAACTGTAAATAGTTGAAGCCACCACTTGAGGCTACATATATTGTGGAAAGATAAAATTTTATATGTAAGCTTCATCTGTCATCATTCTCTTTTCTGAGATAATCACCTTGTGGTAGTCTCCACCGTGGACGCGCTTGGTCTTCTTTTACCTCTAGACCTCACTCTCTTTCTAATGGCCGGTGCTAGGGCATACCTAGGGTGTGACCGGTGGTATGCCCTGTTGGATCCCCCATAAAACATTTCTACAACAGTCGTGCCCATAAAAGGTCTACATTGCAACTTTTGATTACTACAGTTCACAGGATCCAATCAAGAACGAAGAAGTAGAGAAGATTTTGGACGGCACACACTGAAAACAAATTTCCATTTGCTTTCAGTTTCGGGCGAAGCAACACTACATGGTGCGGATTTCTTTCACAATTCACTCCATTCGAGCTCTTTTCTTCTACTGAGCTAGCTTGACACATGCTAAAACTACTTAATTTTAATAAACCTCACCATCTTGTAATTAGTACAGGTGAAGTTAGTTATACATGATCTGAGCCTACATATTTGGCCGCTCCGACAGCATGCATGCAAGGCATCAATTGGGCACATGAACTGCCTTGGGGAGAATCGCCACCGCCTCCTGAGCAGAAGCATGGCACTGATCAGGCATCGCCATGCCGATGATCTCATCACCATCTTCCATTGTGGCGCACTCATCTATGATGTTGAGCAGCACCGTCTCGAGGTCTTCGGCGTCGGCCCACTCGCGGACGCTGGCCCGGACGGCGCGGCGATCGCCGGCGATGAGCTCCCACACCGGGTAGCCCTTCCTCGGCATCATGTAGTCACGCTCGGCCAGCTTCAGGGAGGGGCAGTAGTCGCCCCTGCCGTCGCCGAGGTACACCACTCTCCTCCTCTGCTTCCCCGCGGCGCCGCCGACGGCCGACAGTTCTTGGAGTATCCTCTCCATGACTTTGCCCTGAAATCGACATCAAAATTAACTCGACCAGAAGCTGCAGGCAATCAAGAAAGAGGCAGGCATGGACAGGAAATTCAGTGATGGCCTGATGGGAACATGCATGCAGGCATGCATGTATCTGTGATCTGTGTCAGCTGTGTCATTCACCTTGCACATGTTAGAAGGGCAGGTGGCGAGGGTGCACCCATGGCCGGAGGGGTGGAAGTCGTGGTAGGGGGAGATCCTCAGCCGGCCGTCGGCGTCGACGCGGGCGGGGTTGGTGTTGATCTCGGAGAAGTAGCCGGCGAGGCCGTGGTGCGCGAGGACGGTCTCGATGAAGAAGGCGTTGGCGTCGCTGACGATCCGCAGTTCGCACCCGAGCGCGTACGCGGATTCGATGGCCGCGACGACGTGAGGGGACAGCGGCGCCGCCCTGAGGCAGTCCTTGATCTCCTCGATGGTTTTGCCTTGCGAGAGCAGCTCGCCCATCATTGCATCCTGTGACCAACCCAGTACGTTAAAGATGCGACAGGTTTTAGCCAAAATTTATGAACTTTATTCGGTGATGTGTGTACAAAATTACAAACCAACACACATGCGAATGGAATGCGCACTACCTATTCATCGATTGATTGATAAATTGCAATTCTTGGAATAAGCAAGACTTACGATGGCGGAGTTCCACGGGAGGTGGAGGAGGAGCTCGTCGAACCGCTCGGTGGCGCCAAGGGCGTCGACGACCCAGTTGTCGCTGTCGCAGTCGATGATCGTCTTGTCGAAATCGAACACCACCACGACGCCGCCATTACTCGTCGCCATTGTTACAGAACCAAGATCTACCTCCAAAGATTTTTCTATCTCAGCAGGGCAGCTACGTACGTGCATGCAAATGCCTTGCACTGGCTGGATGGATCGCCATGGCTGGCCGAGGTACTTATAGGGGAAGGCAACTAGCTAGCTGGGCAAGGAGGCGACCCAGGTAGGCAGGGGGCAGCCAGCTTTCACACCACCACGGCCATGAACCGAACTGGCAAAGGAACAGCTAATGGAATATTACACACGCACACGGCCTCCTTAATGCGCTGTGATGGCGTCTGCATTATCGCGTCCACAGGACCGATTTCTCCTTCGCCTTTTTCCTCTCTGGGCGCACCAGAATTAAGTGCGTGATTAACCTGCGAGGAGGATTGTTCTTGGGAATATTCTTGGATGAGCAAGGGTGTGTGCGAGGGGATGGGCGAGCGAGTCTTAGGGCCAGTTCTAAATTCAGCTTCCGACTTCTTAATTTTAACTTTTAGACTTTTAGATTTTTTTTCTTTTGCTTTTTTCTGTTATTTCTTTGTATTCTCTATAATAATATAATAATTTTTTATTTTTAAATTTAATTACTAAAAGATTAATAGTCATTACGGTATATTTTCTATTCCTATAAGGTAAAAATAGTTAGAAGCTATGACTTATAAGAGCAGAGCTTAGTCTTTCCGCCACCGCTTTTCAGAAGGTTATAACGGCGAGAAGGGTAATTTAGGCATGTAAGCAAGGTTGCAAGGGTAATTTAGGCATCTAAGCAAGATTGGTGTTGATTATGTGCACTCTTGCAAACTAGAAATGAACCTGCAGTTTATTGCGGAAATCCTTTAATTTTCTAGGTGTTTTTTCCCTCCTACGCAGGGACAGGTACACTTCAACTATTTCTTCACATGCATTTGGGTCCGTCGGATCTGAAATCAACGGTAGAGAGAACGGATGATGTGGTGCTCTCTTGCATTATCTCTTTTGCACTTAGCTTTAATATTGATTAAGATATGCCCCTCTAAAATTAATATATTCACAGAAGATCTATTATAGAATTGTACTTCTTCTATAAAACAGGGGCACAGTGAAGAATCTACAAATGGCCTTGTTCTTTATGGTGCGGCTTACGGCTATTCGTAAAGGAGTACGGAGATACAAATAATTTATGTGCGGTTTTGGCCGATATAAATTAAGTCATTACAGTGTGTACTATAATTAACTTATAGATTCTGTCTTAAAAACACTCTATTGAAAACTAGTTACGGTAAAAAAGTTGAAAAGTAACTTTTACAAGTTAAAAAAAAGTCCTAATAATTGATGAACAAATACACGTAAAGTGGTGTTGGTGTACCTGTTCTTTTGAAAGAAAGACGTTGGCGTACTTGGAACTATGAGATAATCAGGCTGTACATGCCTCGCCTCACATCGGTTGCTGTACTTCCGTAGCGTGGCAAGAAATATTTTGCTCTCGTTAAAACCCGTAAAAGCTCATGTGTTCCAAATAGGATATTACTTGTAACACCTTTATTTTTGGGAGTGTTATAAATTCTTTGTAACTGCCCAAGATTATTCAGTTGCGAGTTACGTCATTCGAGTGTATAATATTGCCAACGTAAGCTCAATTACAAAAGTCGACTTTATTACAATAAAAAGGCTTAAAGCCAAGTTTAACAGAGATTGGTGGAGAATAGGGTGAGGATTTGGGAGAACAAATCAAAAACGAAAATTGAGCTAAATTTCAGATTTTGAACTTTCTGAATTTTGGTTTTATTTCATTATTACTGTCTTAAGTGATTTTGGTAGCGTGGGAAAGAATTGTTGTGACTTGTGACGAATTCACTTGCGTGTATCAAGTTAATTAGAGAGCTCACGCTGATGTATTTGTAGACATCCACGTTCTGACGGATATATTTGTTGGATTCCTGCGTGCAATATTCTGGTAGAAACATTACGTTTTTCGCGTGCGAAAGTTTTTCTGTGCTAATAAAGCTTCATGATTTGATAGGATTCGAAGCAGAGAATCCTCTGATGTCGCAGTAAAATTAACTTGTCTCACCCGGTGATTGGAGTAGAAAACTAACGCAAATCTGGGGAAATCAGGTACAATAGCTGACACCGGGTACGTGCGCGTGTAGGGCTGTTAATGAGCTTAGGTCTATCTTTGAATTTTAAACCACGCTAGCTTAAAATTATAAATGGATTAGATTAAATTTAGACTTTTTTTTATTGGGCTAGACTTAGGTTGTGATCAACATGGCTGAAAAGCCCGTGGCTTATGGCTGAAAACACTGTAGCTGGCTGAAAAAAGCACTGTAGCTGACAGAGACTTATTTAGCATAATTAAATTTAAAAAAATTAAAAATAAAAAAATATGTTAGCCCATTACGTATAATACAAACAAATACGGGAAAAAAGAACCGGCAAAAAAGCTCAACAAAAAACCAAAAATTCAGAAAAAGACGAAACTTATGAATAATGCCAAATAAGCCATGAGCACTATTCATAAGCCATGTTGATCGCAGCCTTAGTTAGATTGGATCAAGCCTTGGGCCTCATATTTTTATATTATTTACTAAAGGTAGATGAGAGCTTATCCTAATTAGAAAACTAAGAAAGTAGAGGTGCTTTTTTCAAGATAAGGCCTAAATTTGTTTTTGAGCCTAGATCAGACTTAGGTTTACATAATTTGGACCAAATTTCAGCCCATTAGTAGTCCTATGCGCGTGCAGACGCATATGGTTGGACTCGGGTAGGGGGGCGACGTACATACGTGTCCGACAGCAGCAAGAGCTCGATCAATACTGGCTCCCAGCTTCTATCTGGTAGCTGCCATGTGCCCATTTTCTTCTGGCTTGTCGTAACCATCGTCTGCCATGGCCTGCAGCAAAGCCAATGAAGTTAGAGATGTTGGAAAACCTGGGTCTAGGCCTGCAAGCCTGGACCATGGTGGGCACCTCGCCACTTAGTCTATAAATAGGGGATCTTAATCATTGTACCTTGTACCTTTTGGAGGAGAAAGGAATAAAGAAAGGAATAAGAAGTTTCCCCATCTCTTGTGTTCAATCTATTATTTTCTTGCATTATTCTGTGATTGATCCATCTTCTGTCTAGGAGGAATCACTCAGACTGAACTCGCCAGCGATGGTTCCTTAACACATTATCAATACGAATCGCTCTAGTGGATCGAAAGGTAATCATCGAAATACTCGTAGATTGAATTGCCTATCTAGAATCGCTTTAAATTTCACAAAATTTTGCTCTCTAGATTATTATTCTATGGTGCAAATATGTTCTAATCTACCGCAAGCTGACTTAAAATTGCCAGCCAAGCTGATCGATCGATTTGCACAAAAGGGTAGATGTTGATTGCACTGTAGATTGAAAAAACTCACCTCGCGCGCCGCCCGTACGTGTTGCACGAACCGCCGATTGACCGCCCGCACCCCGCCGACCACCCACATGGCCACTCGAACCGTCGCGTCACCTGTCTGAGCCGCCTACACACGGTTGAATGCGCCGCCAGCCATTGCGCTGCCCATCCACGTTGCTTGCACGTGGTCAACTGCGTCACCCGCACATGCCACCGCCACTCGGCGCAGCCGCGCCGGATCGTCGTCACATGACCTCGAGGCAGAGTCACCATGCGCCGATGCCGCTGTCGAAGCCTTGCATGGCGTCGCCACCCGCGTCGCACGGCGTGCACCGCCGCCGCTTGGCCACGCGCCGTTGCTCGCCTCACATGACGTGCATCGTCGCCGTTCTGCCCTGCGCCGTCGCTCGCCCCGCACCGTGCGCGCCGCCCGGTCCCACGCCCGGCGCCACCATGCTTGAGCAGGGTAGGGAAACCCTACCCCTCCCTATCCTTTTGAGCCGGTCGGCGTGGGCCAAGTCATGGTCCAGGGTGGGCCGGGGAAAGAGAAAAAGAAAGAAAAGCTAGAAGGGCCGGTGCTTGGTTTTTTGCAAAAAGGGCCTGCAAAAATTGACAAATTGCGCGAAAAAATTTCTCAGAACTGAAAATTAGTGGATAAGCCCTAAAAAATTGTAGAATTCACTAAAAATTCATATCCTAGTATAAAAGGGCCTCGGGAATTCAAATTTTGGATTGTTTTTAACATTTGAAGCATGTTTAACACTGCTATTATTACTTCCTATGTCTTTCTGTATTTATATACTATTTTGATTAATCATAATTATTTAAATTACCTTTAATTATTGAAATTAGCAGTAAAAATTTATAGAAAATGCATAGAAAATTTTGAAATATTACGAGAACCTTTTTGTACCATTGCCTAATTTATTTCATGCATATTTACCTGCACATGTAGATGACAGGCATCACGAACCAAGAGTTTGAGGAGCTGGCCCAGCACAGCCAAAACTACTTGACTTTGGCTTCTAACATCGAGATTATACTTGGAGTCTAATGCATAGAATGTATTTAGACTTTAATTGTCATTTATTTTATGCGTGAAAGGAATAAGTTGGATTTTGATCAAACAATTTATTTTCTCATGATGGTTGGATGATATTAATTAATTAATTCATTTATTGAGTTAATGATGGCATGATATGTTCTGATATTTGAAGTATTTTATTTATATGTTGATTGTCTCCTACTACATATTAATAAAGTACTTTATATTAAAACACGTGTGGTGTCCTATGGAGGAAGTATGCTTAGCTGATAGCGGCACAATAAATACCATATTGAGATAGAAAAAATTGTTTCAGTCGATTAGCAAGAATGCAGGTAGTCTTATGACAGTCATCGGTAGCAATGCTTGTATAATAGGCTCAAAAAGAGCCACAATTATACTCTCAATGAGCATAACTTTGATCACTAAAGAAGTCGTGTTGTACCTAGAATCGACCAGAACTCTCCTACGTTTCAAGAATATTCGCACTAACGGTTTCCACATTGAAACTGAAGAAGAGTATAGTATGAAATACCTACTCATTAAAAAAGGGTATTGAAAAGACTTCCTTCATTCAAGACTAAGCTATATTACACTAATATTAGGGCACCCACAGCCTATACTACCCTAAAAATCATATTTAGAGCTTTGAACTTTTCTGTCTCTGGCATGATAGATTATGCCACCCAGGTCTTAGGATGATAAGAAATATAATTAATACTTCACAAGGACATAATATTGATGTAAAGAATTTTTTGAATCAAGAAGATATTGTGTGCCCCGCATGTGCCACCGGGAAATTAATTATTACACCTTCTGCTTTGAAAGTGAAGGATGAAGTCCCTGCATTCCTAGAACGCATCCAAGGAGATATTTACAGTCCTATATAGCCTCTGTCAGGGCTATTTAAATATTTTATGGTGCTCATCGATGCTTCCTTGAAATAGTCGCACATATGTTTATTATGTACGAGAAATAATGCTTTTGCAAAACTGATCTTGCAGATAATTAAAATTAAAAATAATTTCCTTGGTCATCATATAAAGTCCATTATAATGGAAAATGCCAAAGAATTTACTTCAAAGGCATTTGATGATTATTGCATGACAATGGGAATTAAAGTTGAGCATTTTGTACCAATTGTCCACACCTAGAATGGACTAACAGAAGTATTAATTAAGAGAATTAAATTTATTATCCGACCGTATTTGTAGAATTGTAATTTACCAACTACATGTTGGGGACTTGCAGTCCTACATGCAGCTACTCTCATCAACTTTAGACCATCAACATATAACATCCATTCACCTATGCAACTAGCGCAAGGGTCTGCACTGAAAATTTCTCATCTTCGTAGGTTTGGTTGCAAAGATCGTGTACCTATACCTCCATCACAGCATATTGCAATTGGCCCTCTCTGAAAATCTAGGATATATGTTGGTTATGAGACAGCATGCATAATCAGGTATTTGGACCCCCATGACAGGATATTTACATATAACCCATTTCGCTGATAGTATATTTGATGGGATAGTTTCCTGATATTAGGGGGAGGAAATCAACCCCTTAATGAAAAATATCAGGAAATTATATGGCAAGCCACGGGAATCCATACACATAACCCGCCTACTAGTGAAGCATATAGAGAAGTCCCAAAGATAATTGATTTGCAGGCATTAGCAAATCAACTACCTGACCACTTTCGTGATTTAAAGATCATGACCAAGTCACATGTGCCTACACGCAATGCACTGGAGAGGGTTGAAATACCGAAGAAAGTTGAAGGTATCTCTAATTCTGTCCAGAGGCCTCAGAATAAAAGGACGGGAACTCCGGCTTATCGAATCCCAAGTAACCAGGGACACTTGGTGAAAAAGGATAAAAATAATTTGACACAACCAATCATTGAAGTTCCCTAGAATCAGAAGGGTAGCCAGTTGAGACCAAGGAAAGACATACTGGATTTGAACATTCTCATGAAGCAAGAAACCAGCATGGATGTGTGCGCATGCATCGAAGCTAAAAACTAAATGGACTTGCCCTCGCATCTAGAAGGAGTGGTGAGTAAATAGAAGCACTAGTAGAATCAATCTATGAAGAAATAGCTATAAACTATATGCACACGGGAGAATCCATGAATAGTACCATAGCCAATGTTGATATTTATTTTGCAAAGAAAATCACCACAATCATCAATCTTGATCCAGAACCTTCATCACTTGCTGAATGCAAGAAAAGATCAGATTGGGAGGATTGATACAGATAATAAAAACTGAATTATAATTTCTGAATAAAAGAGAGATGTTTGGGCCTATAAGCCTCATGCCTCTCCATATGCACCCTGTAGGGAATAAGTGGGTATTTGTTAAAAAAAATAAGAAAAATGAAGTTGTAAGATATAATGCAAGGCTCGTTGCACAAGATTTCACTCAATGTCCAGGAGTTGATTATGAAGAAACCTATTCCCCCGTCATAGGTGGTATTACCTTTAGATATTTAATCTCGATAGCAGTGAACTTCAATTTAGGAATGAAATTGATGGATGTGGTAACTGTATACCTTTATGGAATCATGGATTCATATATTTATAGGAAGATGCCTGAAGGTATCCTTGTCCTGAACCAAGACAGAGCAAATAGATATTTGTACAGTGTGAAACTCAGAAAATCATTGTACAGACTTAAACAATCATGCAGAATATGGTATAATCACTTAAGAGACTTTCTATGCAAGAAATGCTACATGAACAATGAGGATTGTCCCTGTGTATTTATACAACTATCTCAGAATGAATTTTGTATAATCTCAGTATATGTAGATGATATGAATATCATTGAAAGCCTGGAAGATATAAAGGAAGCGAGCTCTTACCTGGAGTCAAAGTTCAAAATGAAAGATTTAGGCAAAACCAAATATTGCCTAGGCTTGCAGCTTGAGCATGTCTCTGAAGGAATATTAATACATCAGTCCGTATACACTCAAAAGGTGTTAGAAAGGTCCGGCCTTGAAAAGGCGTACCTATTGAAAATACCAATGGTCGAAAGATCTTTACATCAAGACAAAGATCCATACCGACCTAGAGAAGAGGGGGAGGAAGTCCTGGGACCGGAATTCCCATACTTAAGTGTAATAGAAGCACTTATGTATTTAGCAAACTGCACTAGATTGAACATTGCATTTGCTATAAACCTATTAGCAATGTATAATGCAGAATATTTCAAAAGGCATTGGCAGGAGATTAAGGACATCTTCCAATACTTTCAAGGAAGCAAAAACCTTGGACTGTTCTACAGAAAGAACTAAGATCTGAATATGACTTGCTATGCAGATATAGGGTATAGGGTACCTATCAGACCTGCATACAGTTAGGTCACAAACATGCAATGTGTTCCTATGTGGTGGAGCTGCAATTTTGTAGAAATCGTCTAAGCAAAGTCTTATATCGACTTCAACAAATCACTTGGAAATCATAGCACTGTACGAAGTCACACGAGAATATGCTTGGCTTCGACGAATGATTCACCACGTGAAACAATCATGTGGATTGAATATCGTGCAAGCTTCCACAATTATCTATGAAAATAATGCAGCTTGTGTTGCACAAGTGCAGACACAACAAAGTCTTATATCGACTTCAACAAATCACTTGGAAATCATAGCACTGTACGAAGTCGCACGAGAATATGCTTGGCTTCGACGAATGATTCACCACGTGAAACAATCATGCGGATTGAATATCGTGCAAGCTTCCACAATTATCTATGAAGATAATGCAGCTTGTGTTGCACAAGTGCAGACGGATTATGTGAATAGTCATCTTACAAAGCATATAAACCCCAAGTTCTTCTATGCTTATGAGTTACAAAAGATGGATGAAATTAAGATACTGCATGCTAAGTCGTGTGAAAATCTTAGAGATTTATTCATTAAGTCACTTCTAGTATTTAATTTTGAAAGGTGTATACGCGGAATTAGAATGATAAGACTTAGGGAAGTGCAGAACTCAAGGAGAGATTCGTTTTGAACTCACTATTAAAACTTGATCACGAAGATTGAATACTCCAAGAATAAATCTTGTAGATTAAATAAAATTGGGTGTCTTGTACTCTTTTTCCCTTGATGAGTTTTTCGAAAGTTTTTCGGGCGAGGTTTTTAATGAGGCAATTCGTGCAACACAACATAACATGTATCATGTACTATGTCTCTAAATTTTTTTCTACTGGATTTTATGGAGTTTTGGTGAGGCATGAACGTGTCGTATAAGTACCCAAGATTGTGTTGGGAAACGTAGGCCTGTGCCTGCAAGCCTGATCTATGGTGGGCACTATACGACTTAGTCTATAAATAGGAGGTCCTAATCATTGAAACTTATACCTTTTGGAGGAAAAAGTAATAAAGAAAAGAAGGAGTTCCCCCATCTCTTATGTTCAATCTATTATTTTCTTATATTATTCTGTGATTGATTCATCTTTTATCTAGGAGGAATCGATCAGGCTGGACTCGCCAGCGACGGTTCCTCAACAAGAGAGTCGGAGTAAGTCTTTGTTTTTATTGGGTCTTTTTTTAAAAACTTCTAATAGTTGCTTTTCTGTTTTTCTACCGTAACTAGCTTTTAAACAGAATATCTTTTTAGGATAATATCTATAAATTTATTGTATTACACACTGTAGTGACTTCATTTATATCGGCCAAAATTGTATATAAGTTTTTGTTACTTTATACTTTTTTCACAAACAAACTTAAGTTTTGAACTACAGCCAAAAGCCATAAATAGAAGTTAAACCATGACATCCCAAGCGTGCGTCCTACCCAACAACGGTGGACTTTCATAGTTTATCGCCGGAGTCGTCCGTGCTTACTGGGAGGTGGCTTCGCCCCCTGACCATGGCTACGGGCTACGGCAGCTAGTGTGTTGCGCACGAGGAATAGGTAGCTGTAGCAGAATCAAACTTAGATAACGTCGAAGCGATGCAAGCAGCTTCCTGCATGATCGATCAGATCGATCTACATGTTGTCTTGTGCAACTTTACCAAGCGAACAATCGAACAAAGATATGTGCTTGGTTTGTGGCCTACAACTCTACTAGCTTAGGATAGCTAGTGTAATAAGGTTCGATCGATGGAACACGCGCATGCACGATAATCCCCTCGAATCGATGCTACTAGCCACGTAGGCGTGGCGCGATGTCACGCCAGCCACCGTGTTGACCGAAATAGAAGAGGCGAAAATTCATGAGCAATTTTTTAAAAAAAAATCGAGGAGATATGCGTGTTTTCGGAAAAGACAAAGGTCTTTTTCGTAAAAAATCGAGGGACTGTACGTAACTAAACGAGGACCCGTACGTAATTTAGAAAACCGCGGGGCGCTATCCTGTAAAGGATACGAAATTTCGGTGAAGTGAAGGGGTGTTTTTAAAAAACAAAACTGGCAGGGACCTTTTCGCGAGGAAAAAGGATCTTTACGTAATTTTCGAAAAATACAGGGAAATCGACTCCCCCGGCCGTACGAAAATTGCGACGCCACGCGCCGGCCGACGGAGCGCTGGGGGGTGACATGGGCCGCGTCTCCGCGCGCGCATCCCCCGGGCATAATAGGGGGAGTATTCAGATCAGGTAGGTCCTGTTTGGAATAGAGGAATTTCACAGGAATTTTGCAAGAAACAGTTCAATTCCCGCAGGAATCGGAAAAAATTCCCGCATTTCAAACAGGGCCGTAGAGTTTAGGGTTCCCGAGTCGGTTCCTGTAGCTGGAATGTCCTCTCGTTCGTTTGCACAGCACATACGTATATGACGAATATAACAGGGATTATCCCTGATAACAGTGCATGCACGATGCATCGTCCATGTTGTGATGCGATGCGCTGCAGTGTCTAAATACACAGGTGACTTGACATCACTTAAACTCCTGGATAAAAGTCTAAATTCACACACCTCGAAATATATATTGAACCCTTTGGAGAAGACTACTAAAAACTTTCCAATGTTTTTGTTATTTGCACACGACTGTCTGCTTTTGAGTACCGTGGTGCTGTGATTGCATGAACTAGTATAATAAATCAGGAACTCTTTTACGGTACCCTAAAATAAATATAAACTATTTATTTTTTATCTGATGGATTAGACTAATTAGTATTTAGTTTTATGACCATCGGTAGTACCAACATTAGAATCTTAAAAAAAATTGTCATTTTCACAACCACGCCACCCCGGCACGGTCTACTAAGCTGCCCAGGACGCCGCCTCCTACCGCTTTTTCGTCGCCGGGATGCATCACCCTGATTCCTGAGGACAAAATATTGGAAATGTATGTAGTGCGTGCATGTCCAGTGCGCCTCGCTAGGCAGTCTAGATGTAAATTATTTCGATTCAGCCATTCATTGGTTCATTCCATGGACCTCGATCACCTGGTGTTGCCGCCGGCGTTGCTGAACCCGATGCCGTGGCCGCCTGCGCGCGGCGTGCTCGTGATCGACGACGAGCTCATCGAGTCCGACCAAGAGTCCGACAGGTTCAGCCCCAATGTGTTGCAGTCCGACAAGCTGTCCTGCAGGCTGAGCAGGAGTTGGTGGTTGGCGCTGAAGCTCATGGACGGCCAACGTCGCCGGCACGAACGGCTGGTCGGCCTCGCTGCCAAGCATCTCTGCACCACAACGTGCATCCCCACAAAAGTGGTGTCTAACAACGGGTCGATTCTTTTTGCCTTTAGATCTGCAGCAAGATCGAAAGGAAGATGTTGGTTGATATTGATACGTTAATTTAACATCAATGCTTTTCCAGTGAGGTCGGACAGGGCAAAGCAATGATATTTTTCCTTTTTGCTTAACATAGTGCAATTGAGAACCGTCCGGTTTGTTTATGTCTACGGCCCCGCTCAAAACGGCTTAGGCTTTTAGCTTATTTTTTACTATTCAACAATTTCATCTTTTTCTAGGTTTTTTTGGCTTTTTTGTCGGGTTTTTCCTGTATTCGTTTGTACTGTCCGTGATGGGCTAACATGTTTTTTCTATTTTAAATTTAATTACGCCAAATAAAACACCATTAGGTACAATACAATTTCAGTCAACTACATTACTTTTTAGCCATAAGCCACTAAAAAAAGTCATATTGAGCAAGGCCGAACCATAAGACCAAAAAAAAAAGGATCTCTTTGAATGAGCATTAGTCATGGCTTGAACACTAACCGAGCTAGCGACCTTCAACCATATATTGCGTTACACACTTGACATTTCAATTTTGTTATCTGACCTACATAAGATATACTAATAGGGTTTATGTCGATATAGATTATACTAATTAGGGGTTGATGTTGAGTGCACCAGGGTGGTTACCATAACCTTTAATTGTTTTATTGGCTTGGGTCGGCTCGAACGAGGTCTCTCTGGAAACCCAGAGGGGCTGCGTTATTTTCTGCAAAATTCCTGTATTCCATGAAATGCCTGAATTGGCAACTGATTAATTTGTTACGAGGCTCTCTTCTCATGAATCCCTCATCCCAAATGCACAAAATGAACAATCTATAACACGATTAGACAGTTTGATATTCTTGTATTCGCTCACTACGGTCGCTTCAGCATCTTAATTTGAATATGATTGTTTTGGCTTCAGCTTTTAGCTTCCGACTTATTTTTCACTATTCATAAATTTCGTCTTTTTCTGAACTTTTGGCTTTTTGTTGAGCTTTTTTGCCGGTCCTTTTTTCCCGTATTTGTTTATATTATACATAATGAGCTAACATATTTTTTTATATTTTTTTTAATTTTTTAAATTTAATTATGCTAAATAAGCCTATGTCAGTTACAGTGTTTTTTCAACCAGCTACAGTGCTTTTCAGCCATAAGTTACAAAAAAAAGCCCAAATAATCACTATGTTTGTGTAGCGGATCCTTGTTCACTTCATCTTTTCCCTTTCAAAACAAACCGGGAAAAGACAGAGCACCATCGATGTGTCTGTGTAGAGAAGCAATAGCGGTAAGTGGGAGAAGATTTGGTGTTCCTTTTTTGCCCTAAAGAGGCCATTATTATTATAGCCCTGCTTTTGTAATCCATCGCATAAAATCACTCTAATCATTTTTTTAAATTTAACCTTAAACATTAGATTTTATAAATCTAGCCCTCTCCCACGCATGGCAGCAGCAGCTTTACTGAGCTACAATAGCTAGATAGGATACTCTAGTTACAGTGTTGTCGAGCTACTGTAGCCTATTAGGGCTACTATTAACTATGGTAGGTCTGTGGGAAAAGGCTAGATTTGTAAAAATAAATATTTAAAATTTAAATTTAAAAAATAATTAAAGTGATATTTTCAAACTCAATTCTTGCTTTTGTCCAAGATGAGCCTGCCACGCACCATGCATCTGTGATGTCGAGAGCTCACAGCTTTCGCAGGTCTTGAACTTTCAAGATTCATTTGCCGGTCAATGTGAAAAACAACAAAGGTTCAAGTCAGGATATATGCTTTTCCACAGCCGTTACTTTTCTTAGATTCTATATGTTCCCTAGTTCATGATGACTAGGATGGAGTTATATATAGAAATTTGGCTATAACTGACCCCTAACCTCTTTTGACGGAGTAATTCCAGGTTTAGTTCTCTTCTGTGTGGAATTTCCGAAATAGTCCTCTAGCGCAGAGTTGGAGCGCGCAACCGAGGTGATGCGCCACCTCACCATGTCGGGCCGTCTGGCGCGTCCACCCGGTTTAGTTCTCTTTTGTGTGGAATTTCCGAAATAGTCCTCTAGCGCACAGTTGGAGCGCGCAACCGAGGTGGTGCGCCACCTCACCATGTCGGGCCGTCTGGCGCGCCCACCCACCGCGTGAGGGAGGTGGCACGTGCCACCCCGCCGCGCTAGGCCGCCTGGTGTGCAGCCCCGCCGCGCCAGCATTCTGGCTTTTTTAATGCAAATTGGTCTTAAAATTTAAGGTTTTTTATTTTTAGTAGCAATTTCAATTAAAAATTTAATTGAGAAAAATAATAGTAATATTTTTGTATTGATCTGATGGAAGTAATTATGGAAAAATAAAGAGCAATTTTTGTAGATAATACATGTAGCAAATCATACTTGCAGATTATTATTTTTTCAAAATAAAACTACAGACAATGTAGGTTGATTGGTCCATTTATGATTTTCATATATTCTCAACGGTACAAAATTTGTTAGGTTGGGAATAATATTTTGTGATTGCCATATACTGTTGTAGTGTGAGAAAAATTTGAAAGAATTTTATGGGGACGATTGAGGTGTCAATGACTCACAAGTACGAATGTTATTGAGGCGCCAACCCCCTGGTGCGCCACCCCACCACGCCACCTCCCCAACTCCCACTGGCCCACTCTCTTAACTGCGCGGCGTGACCCCTTTGGCGCTGGCTCTTATCGCGTGAGCTCTCACTGGCCCACTCTCCCGTCCGCACGGCGTGACCCTTTGGCAGTGGCTCTTATCGCGTGAGGTGTCGAACGTCCTCCCGCCCGGCCCCCTCCCCCTTGTGCACATCCCAAGTGGCAGCACCTGTGCGATCGGGCCCCCTTCCCTCCACTGATTACATAATAAAATGGTTGATGCTTTCATTCTCTGCAGGAGACAATAGTGCCATTTCACTTGAGTGTAGCAAAGAGCAAGAGAGGCAGTTGAGAAGAGAGGAAGAAGGCTGTGAAAGCATCCGATTTTGAATTTGATTTTGAAGTTTGCGCAGTTGAAAAAGTTGTAGACCAGCTTTGGAGCATCCGAAAGAGATAATTTTCGTTGACATGCTGCAAGTTGTTTCGCAATGTGATTAGCATGTAATTAGAAAAAAGGTAGTTTGTTAGTATGAAAAGGCGGTAGTTAGGCTTTTGTAATCGAGCAGTGGCCTTAGTTGATATCAAAGAAGTATCATTGTTAGTGTTGTTAAATACTTATTAGCCATAGTAATTATATGAATGTCGTAGTTTACGTGTAGGTTATTTTGTTTGCATGGACCAACATTGTATTTTTTTCTACATTTGCAAAAAGTTAGTATGCATTTTGTATAATGTTATATAGAAACTGTTAGATATGTAATTTTTTGGTTACATTGTTGTGATTTGTGCATATTTTTGTACATTACCATTACCATGGCAGGCATTCAGAATCTGTTCATGTTCCATGAGAATGGTATCATATGTGACGGACTGTACGGGGTGGACCTGTCAAATTGTGACCAGACTATAATCTGAACGCCCGGTCTGAAGGACATGGGCCACTCGGAGCTCAGGAGGTGCTTCGGTTCTGCGTTTGATCGCAGCATTGCAAGGAACAAGCTGCACATTGAAGCATTACACGTCTCCTTGCTGGGTGATCAAGGGGAGACCTCATGGCAACTTCTGAAGGTGACAAGCGACGAGTCATGGGCCTGTTACATGGAGGCTATGTGCAACCCTGTTGCTGCAATATATGGTACACCGACGGTGTATGTTGCCAGCTTGATCAACCATCTGGTCTGCAAATGTTTCCATTTCACCAAAGCTTCTCCAGGTAGATGTTGTCAACATGGTGGGCTTTGAGGTTAGCTACAAAACGGTCTAGCGGGTGAAAAAGAAGATACTAGATTGTATGTACAACACATACAAAGAGGTACAACACATACAAAGAGGCGTACGACTTAGTCCCAAGATTGCTCCACCAAATAGCAGAATCAAATCCCGGGACATACATAAACAAGGTGGAGTGATCGCATCCCACGAAGGGGCCAAATTGCTTCATTTTTGATAGACTGTTTTGGGCCTTCGGTCAGGCGATCGATGGGTTCAAGTTTTGCCGTCCTGTGTTGACGATGGACGACACCTTCCTATCCGAAAAATACAAGGGCACCATCCTGACTGCGGTTGTAGCCGATGCCAATGACCAATTACTCCCCATGGCATTCGCAATTGTGAAGAGTGTGAACACGAAGAGCTGGCTGTGGTTCTTGCCAATGTGAAATAGGCAGTTGTTTAGGACCGCACGAATGTGTGTCATCTAGACCGCAACGTTGGGTTACTGTTCACGATAAGCACGATGCAGAACGGGACGTAACCCCCATTCGTGTGAAATGACCTAAGGAATTGTAGGTGCATGAGGTATCTCATGGCGAACTTCCATAGAAGATTTTGAAGCAACGAGTTGACGAAGACCTTCATGAATCTCTACATGACGAACCAGAGGCGGAATTTTGATGCTGTATGGAGACAGCTAGATAAGGACACTAGTAAGCATGCCACGCACTCACTGGATGGCGAACCAGGGGCAGTGGCGGGAAGTTCTGTGAGAGTTGGGGAGTTCACGCAGTGGGTGAATACACATGCGTCTGATTTGGAGAAGTGGTCTCTACTGCATGACACCGGCGGTGCAAGGTACAGAATCATGATGACAAATATGTCTGAGGTGTACAATGGTGTCCTAAAAGGTGTGCGCTCCCTATCGATCACCGCGATTGTCGACAAGAGCTGGAACTACACTATCGGGTATTTCATAAACAGAGCCCTAATGGCCAAGAAGCACATAGAGGAGGGCAAGCAATTCACCAAAGTTATGTAGGTGCACATGGACATGAAGATGATGAAGGCTCATTCGCACACTACCAGGCCCTTGGATGGTATAAGGAAGAAGTTTGAGATCCGTATTAGGAAAAAGTACAACATGGGTCATACCAGAGGGGAGCGCAAATAAGTGTGCACGATTGATGATGAAGCATCGTGCATGTGCAACAAGCTGCAGCTTCTTCACAACCTTGCTCTCATGTGTACGCGGCCTGTGCGGCTGGCCTCAGAGCCGTACATCTTAGATTACTATGACATGTGATGAGAAGATTTGGCCCGATCTTCCGATGAGAATGATAACTACGATTGTTTGGTATGACGTTGACGATGGGACTACTTGACCGAAATGACCAAGTCAAACCTGCAATCGCTACACCACATCTTTGTCGTTACCAACTGTGTCCAACACGGATGATCTTTCCTGCAAGCAATCATGAATCAAGTAAGGAAGAAATAAGCGTGATCTGAATTTATGAATGAAATATGAAGTTTCATTGAACAATGAAGATGCCTGAAGTCGCCGTAGTTGGTCTAGTTGACACAAGTACACAACTGATGTTTTCTGAACAAAAATTAATCTAAACAAGCCTAAAACGCTAAAAGCAGCGTCGCTGATAGTTTTTATGGTGCTAGGGATATGGGGGCACGTCCGTGAGAGTGGGGGAACATCCCACTACAACTCTCCAGTCAGGCTCAAACTGATACAAGGCCCAAGGCCCACGTTTGGAACTGATTTAGAATTTTTTTGTAGTTTACACCGTGCTCAAGTGAGGTTTTGAGGTGAGACTAGAATTATTGAAAAGAGGATATCAAGAGCTTTCCAACAAGTCCAAAGTCACCTCATTTGGACTCCGTATGTATCTTCTATGCTCGTTTGAAGTAAGCGTTGTCTCTGGATGCCGAATTGGACTGCAGAACATGCCCAGCTTCCATTCTTGGTCATCCTGGCCTCAAAGTGATGTATTGACCTCCGATGTTCATCCCGAGCATGTCCATAACTCCATGTGCCCTTCCCTGGTCCTTGCCCATGTACCTAAGCACAATCACATCACATGCATCAGGCAGCAACCCATTCTCAGAAGTTGAATTATACAAGCCTAGGAACGAACTCACCTGATAATTCAACTGGCGTGCACGCGCCCTCATCATAGATCGTTGCCTATCATCTTGTGGATAAATGTTGTGTGTATCTAAGGAAGTGATGTCCTCATCAACATGTACCACCTGTATAGCACTTGGAGTGCGTAGTTCAACTCATACGGCCAGGAGAGGTGCGGTGGGTGCCAAACGGCTCGCTGAAGCATGCTGGCCGTGGAACATGACAGTCCCATTGCATTCATAATGACATGGATGAAAGCCAGCATGGCAAACGGGTAAGGCGGCCTAGATGTAGACTGTGCAAGATGGTTGGGCACACCCTCGGCAACTGCCTAAACAGACCTAGCTCTAGCAATGCACCATAGCGTTTAACATATCATTCCCCTGTAGTGATGTTGCTTGTTCAAGAATCAGAGATAGATTTCCATGGTGCCATTTTTAATCTTAAAGATGCTACTTCAAGATCGGTGTACGTTGATATGGTTGATAGATATATTTTTTGGACGAAATAGATATCTTGTTACTCTAAAAATCTTGCATTTTTAGTCTTAAAGATGCTACTGCATACCTTCTAGATTTTTTAGCTAAGTTCTTGAGTATTTTTTTTGAATAACTTGGTACTGGTGCTCCCTGATGACAACAAGTGAGTGCCCCCACCCATGCGTGAAGATTCCATACGGACCCGACCTCATGAAGCTGGAATCCTGCTTCCTCGGCCACACACATGAAATGACCACCACACACATAAAATGACATGACAATACTTCCTCAGGCCCGCTACCTCGTGGATGCAAAATTGCATCAAGGAAATTGCACTTCATCCTTGCATGATGCAGTCATCCATTCACGGACAAAACAATAAGTTACTACAATGTGAATACATTGAATCAGTAACAACATACTTTACACATGCATATATCATACAAAGCACTGTAGGTACCAACACTTACCCTAAACAACACTCCGAGCACTACACCTTCACGATAACAATGAACACAAGAAAGAAAATAGCACACAACATTAAGTTAATCTTCCACTCCAGTCTATCGAAACGATGCCGCATCTCCATGGGGTCGCTACCCCCATGACAACTCTCTCATGTGGAACATTGCTAGGCCTAGTGCCCATTTCATCCTCCTACACCCATAATCGGCAATCGCCTGGTCCATCTTGCAATTCCATGAGAAGAAGGTTTTGTAATATATGTTGAACGATTTGAACCAACTTGAAACAAGCTGACTTACTGAGTGAAAGGGGCACTTGTAGTAGTGTTGTCCAGGATTCGCGGTCGTCTGTGAAGTCTTATGTCTCACAAGCGTGTTGCACTTTGGGCAAATCACCGTAGGTGCCGATGAAGAGGCATTGAGTTCACTCATCTCAATGTCCGCGGGTGGGAGAACCAAACCAAGGTAGATAGATTGGGAAGAAATACTTGAGGAGGTGAAGGAGAACAATGCAGAGGAGTGGCTCCCTTTTATAGCCTGAGTGCGAGGGCAAAATGGTATTTTTCCATCTGTAATGAAAGACAGATATGATCACTATGAGTGACTATACATAGTTGAAGTTGTGGTAGACTTACGTACTGAGATGACCAAATGATATGGCCTTATGCACTGACAACACCAAACAGGATATGCATTGTACATACGTAAATTATACAATGCACTATAGGTAACCGCGCAAATGAAAACAACACTCCAAGTGCTACACTTTGAGCACAACAGCGAACACAAGAAAAAAAATAACACACAATATTAAGTTAATCATGCCTCTAGTCTATCGGAATGATGCGTGCCTACTGGTAGAAGGTATCTCGCGCTACCCACATGGAGTGTTGCAGAGGGGGCCACCTCGAACGTGGTTGGCCATCGTTGTAGTGGCATGCACATATACAGCTAGGATGCGTGTAGCAGCATGTGGGATCATATGAACTTCCTATGTTGATGACCTCCACGTTGCCCCTCTTTCCCTGCATCTGTTGGCGGATGTCATTGTTCTTCTCATTGAGGCTATCGATCCGCGCCTCTAACTCTAAGATTCGCTGCCACAATGTGTTCACGTACCTCATAATATAGCATTCAGGGGAGGATTGATCCAGAGGACGAAATCGCATTTTGCTATCTGCTGGAAAGGACGGTTAACATGGAAGCTCTATGAGTAGAAAGAGAAAGTACATTATTAGCAAATTGTACCCCAGAGTGTGGGCATCGAAAGAAACGTCGCCCGCCATCGAAATGGCCTTCTACGACCTACATGACCACATCCTCCATATGTCTGCATTTGGGCCATACCGATTGAGCACACCTATTTGGTATCAAGCGGTAGTTAGGGCCAAAATCCTCTCTTCTTTTCAGGGAAATGTCTTCCTTTGGTGACCTCGCTCCGACTGGCCCCTCTACGTCTGCCATGGTATGTTACTAACGACGAAGAAGGTAGTTCTTTGTATGGTTCAAAGGGTCGAGTGATCCTACTTTTATGGGGGTGGGGCGTACATTTTATAGCAAATAGGACAGCTTTGAGCAATGACAAGATCAGATGGGGCAACTTTACATAGTGACAAGACCAGAGGGTGCACCTTTACGCAGTGACAAGACCAAACGGTGTAGCTTTGCACAGTGCCAACACCAAACAGTGCATCTTTGCGCAATGATAAGACCAAAAGGAGCAGTTTTGTGTAGTGACAAGATCACACTGGACAGTTTTACGTAGTGACAAGACTAAAAGGTGCAGCTTTGCGCAATGCAAAGATCAAAGGGAACAACTTTGCGTAGTGATAAGACCAGATGGGGTAGCTTTATGTAGTGACAAGTACAAAGGGTGTAACTTTACGCAGTGACAAGACCAGATGGGGTAGCTTTGCGCAGTGACAAGACCAAAGGGGGCAGCTTTGCGTAGTGATAAGACTAGACGTGGTCAGCTTTGCATGGTGACAAGACCAGACGAGGGTAGCTTTGCGTAGTGACAACACTGTGCCTCGCTAGGTACTTTTCAGAAAGACAAGGCGACACTCTGCTTCACAAGCTAGTCACATGAAATTAACCATTCCATGCCAACCCTTTCGCTTGTAAAATGAGGTGGAATATATCTAGGAGAGAACACTAGACAACCAAATCCAACACTACACGTCTACACCAGAGTTTGCTTCACCACGTCGGGATAGACAAGAGGCGGAAGAAGCAATGGGATAAGATGATGAAGCAATAGGAGGGGACCCGCAACCTAGTAAGGTCTGTTGCGGCCCGCGACAAACAAACAAAGGCTACTGCGGCCTGGGACGAATAAGCGGAGCGTGCTAGGAGGTCACACCCCCGCAATGATGCCCCCGTAGAAGCATGTCCGTCCTGAATGTTCCAATTGAATGTTCGCCACAACACCCGCCCGAGGGGGAGACGCCGCCCCTCTATTGGTGCTGGGACCTATGCAAATTCTTCAAGTCTAAGCAATGTCTCAGCCTGGGCATACATTACTAAGGTGCGTGAACTATTTCTATGACTATTCGACCGCCTTCAGGACACAAGCAGTTATCGGTAGTTGGTAAGGAACAGTTACAACATGTTTCCCTACTATTTCTCTTTCAAAGTACGTACTAACAACATCTCCTGTCCACCCCGCAGTCCCCAGAACCGCTATGTGGCTATCACAAGTAGATCAACCTAGAGATCCACCTACATGACCAGTAGATTCTCGACTACGAGGAGTGGAATGTCAAAAGGGCCTACGAGATCTGAGAGGAGGAGCATCGCAGTGACCAGCAAACCAAGCGTATACGTTTGGAGACAAAAGCTTATTTTGAGGCATGCACGTGTAGGAAGCGCGAGGCTCATGAGAGGGAGCATAAAAAAAAGAGAGAAATGGCGACCAAGGCCAAAGAGGCCACTGAGAAGTTCAATGCCGAGTTCGTAAGGAAGGAAAAATAGCCTCGACCCACGCAGTAGGTCAGGCCATCCTGCACTAGTCCCCCGAAGGTCGAATTTATTTCTATTCCAGAAATGCGCATATGTATCGTAGGAGTACTTCGATTTGTTGCATCGTACATAATGTTGTTCCTTATGCACGTAACCAAATCCTGTGCATCGTGTTATTCTCAGCTTTATTATAAAGTCTATTTTCATTCGCAACATCAAATCCCATCGTCTTTTCGTTTTCAATTCTTCACGTGGTTAATGTCACTTACCTTCGTACTTACTAATAGTTGATGTCTCAATCGTCATCCCAAAATTTTTCAGAAATTTTTTTGCACTAAACAACATACGACGATTGCAAATTGTTATTGTGAATCTAACATATTTATGTCATTCACAATCTACGAAAATCACAAATAGATCAATCGTTACATCGCATTATCACTTACCTTCGTACTTATGAGTCATTGACGCCTCAATCATCCCCACAAAATTCTTTCGAAAATTTCAATCACAAAATGTTATTGCCAATCTAACAATTTCGTACCGTTGAGAATCTACAAAAATCACAAATGAACCAACCAACCTACATTGTCTGCTCTTTTATTTTGAAAAAATAACAATATACAAATATGATTTGCTACATGTATTATCTACAAAAATTACTCTTTATTTTCCCATAATTACTTCCATAAGATCAATACAAAAATATTATTATTATTCTCAATTAAATTTTTAATTGAAATTGCTACTAAAAATTAAAAACCCCTTAAATTTCAATACCAATTTGCATAAAAAAAGCCAGAATGCTGGCATGGCGGGGCTGTGCGCCAGGCGACCTGGCACGGTGGGGTGGCATGTGCCACCTCCCTCGTGCGGCGGGCGGGCGCGCCTAACGGCTTGGCATGGTGGGGTGGTGCGCCACCTCGCTTGTGCGCTCCAACTCCGTACCAGGGGCCTATTTCAGGAAATCCGCGTGGGAAAGAGGCAAAATCTGAAATTACTCCATCAGAGGAGGTCAGTTAGAGGCTAGTTATGTCCAAATTTCTATATATGACTCCATCCTAGTCACCATGAACTACGGAACATATATAATCTAAGAAAAAGTAACGGCTGTGAAAAAGCATATATCTTGACTTGAACCTTTGTTGTTTTTCACATTGACCGGCGCATGAATCTTGAAAGTTCATGACCTGCGAAAGCTGTGAGCTCAGCTCTCGACATCACACATGCATGGTGCGTGGCAGGCTATTATCTTGAACAAAAGCAAGAATTGAGTTCGAAAATATCACTTTAATTTTTTTTTTCAAATTTGATCTTTAACGTTCGTTTTTGCAAATCTAACCCTTTTCCGCTGCGCGCCAAGAGGCTATTTTGAAAATTCCGCGCAGGAAAAAGCCAAATCTGAAATTACTCCACCAAATAGGGCCAGTTATGCCCATTTCAGCGTCCTATATAGTATAAATAACAGGGGCACCTAGGTGTCTGGGCACCAAATCTCCATACCTTTGGATTGCTTTTAGATGCGTACTAGTGTGATTGAGACTTTCTATACATGATTAAGACTTTCCTTCCATGATTGATTTAGCATGCCTAATATATTACATACCATTGCACTAGCACGTATCTAAAAGCAATCTAACGGCAGGGAGCCTAGGTGTCTGGGCACCTAGGTGTCCCATTTCAGCGTCCTATATATATATATATATATATATATATATATATATATATATATATATATATATATATATATATATATATATATATATATATATATATATATATATATATATGTGTGTGTGTGTGTGTGTGTGTGTGTGTGTGTGTGTGTGTGTATTATAAGCAACTTACGTAAACCTCTCCCCATCATTCGATTTTTTGAGAGCTTATATGTATTAGACGATCATTATTCCATATGCACGTTAGCTTCTAGGGTAGTTCACCTGAGCAAGCAACAGCAGTCCAATAGGTACAACGGTCAGATCTCATTTGAAATGTATAAATTTTGTAGAAAATAATTCAATTTTTGTAGGAATTAGAAAAAAAATCCTATGTTTTAAGTGGTGCCTCGGTGATGTTCGTGGCACTACCAAGCGTGAATTGGGAGGGTGGTGATAGGGAGTGGGGAGCGGGGGAAGGAGAAAATGTCGGTGGAGCAATGAGGGCCTGTTTGGAACAGAGGAATTTCACAGGAATTTTGCAGGAATTTTGCAGGAAACAGTTCAATTCCCGCAGGAATCGGGAAAAATTCCCGCATTCCAAACAGGGCCTTAGTAATTTTAATGCTTCTTCTTTCAATTTATTTAGAGAAAAAGCTGTTGCTTTTAGAATAAATTTCGCAAATCATCACTTCGGTTGAACCCAATGACACTGACACTCTGGGCCCACTTGTCAGTCCCACAGCATCAAAACTGCACCATTTTGTTGACATGGATCAAGTTTCCACGCCGTACGGACACGACACGTCCACTACCACACATGGGGTCATCGCAGACGATTCGTAACCCTCATCAGAGATGGTTTTTGAACCGTCTGATTTATTGCATCAATGATAATAGTTGGTTATCATAGATGGCTCACAACACAGATGGTTTTTAAAAATAACCGTCTGTGATATCCAACATATCACAAATAGCTAATACAAAAAACCATCTGTGATTGTCTAGTATCACAGATGGTTTTGTGTTAGGAACCGTCAGTGATAGTTCTTTATATAGCTAAAAAATTCCTGTTTTTTCGGTAGCCTCAGGAAATGCTAGCCATGCCCTATGAAAATAAGCAAGTAGAGTAAAATAAATTACAGATAAGTAAAGTACAACTCAAAGTGAACTCATTCTTGCTATCATGATTAGATCACAGAAATAAAAGCTAATACATCTTGGAAGTATCGTGAAGCTAAGTATCTAGCATAATATGCAAGTGTAGATCATCACTAGGCGGCTTGTTACATCATATTTACATAAATTAGATCTACCCTACGTATCTTTTAATCTTGATGCAGCATGCTTAGTGAAAATGTGTACAAATAACTTCCTTTAAACCAACAGCTAGTTGAGGTTATATCTTTACACTCTCTAAGCATTGATTTAAAGTTAGTTATGATAACATTGTGCATTGATTGAACTTTCACTTCAATAGCCTAGACCCAGCCCTACCAGCTAGCCAAGGCGGGCGCCAAGCCTCTCACAACATAAAGTAAACTAGACACTATAAAGTCACAACTCACAACTTACTTGTTCTTGATTTAGATGAATGATGCACACATATTTCATGGTAACATTAACATAGTCTTGCATACCCCCACAATTTAAATGAGCAAGAGACAGAGTCAGATCCCATATCACACTTGACATCTAAAACTATGTCAGTCGGAGTAGTAGTTGTTTTAAAACACCCTTCCAATGAGTAGTAGTTATTTTTAGGCCTTGCTCAAAAGAACTTTTTTGAGTGGCTTATGGCTGAAAAGCATTGTAGCTGGCTGAAAAACACTGTAGCAGACGGAGGCTTATTTAGCATAATTAATTTAAAAATAGAAAAAACATGTTAGCCCATCACGTATAATGCAAACAAATACGAGAAAAAAGAATCGACAAAAAAGCTCAAAAAAGCCAAAAGTATAAAAAAAGATAAAATTTATGAATAGTGTGCAAAATAAGCCAGAACCCAGAAGCTCAAGCCCAAACAACTACTACTCTGAGTGACATGGTTTTATTGCTATAAGATCTCAATGGAATGGTGTTTTAAAACAACTACTACTCTGAGTGACATAAGGGTTTTAGCTAGCAAGTGTGATATAAGATCCGACTTTGTCTCTACCTCTTTAAATTGTGGGGGTGTGCAAAACTATGTTAGTGTTACCATGAAATATGGGGGAGTCATTCATCTAAATTAAGAACAAGTATGTTGTGACTTTATGTTGTCTAGTTTACTACCTCAGTGTCAAAAGAGAAGCCGTTCTCTGATCTTGAAAGACCTTGAGACCTCCTCTCAAAGCTGCTCTTTCTCTCCACACATCAGAGATTTCTAGCTCGATGTGGTGATGGGGACCCGTTCCCTTGCAACTATCCTGTAGGTGGTCTGGAATGTGGCCACTGCTTTCTTGGGACGTAGAGGGACCCCAATTGGACTGACCTCTATGACTTCCAACTAGACTAGTATCTATGAAGCATTCAAATTGCATTTCAGTATGGGGTATATAAAACATAAATTGGATATCATAGACTAAGTACGATGCACATTATTATTATATAGTGTCCAAAAACCTAATTAATAGACTAATTAAATTAGTCTACTAATTATGCATTTATGATCCATGGTTACCAACTTCAAACAATTGATACTCATGACTAACTTCTTTATCCTAAGAAGACTTCTAATATTAATTTTGCGCTACCTAGCACAATGCACTTGAATGTAAAATTGTAAATTAAATCAAAGAAAGAAAAATTCAAGAATGGCGTGACATTCTTAAATGCATATACCTATATGTTAAAGAGGATTTTGATTTTGGCCTTTACAAGTTCAAGTTAGGTTTTATTTTACATGAACTATGTTTCTCGAAACATTTACCGTTGCTTCACTATGTATATTGCATTATTTTAAGAGGTCATACAAGCACAACATTGTAATATCATTTCAAATATACTTTGAAAGTAAATATATCTATATTCTACTGAAAAGGTATATAGTGAGCTTATTTCAATTAGATTATTACTTCTGCCTATAGCAAAACATATGAGATCACTGAATCCTAGTTATTTATCCCCTGGCCAAAACATTTAGTCTATTTATGTGTAAACAATAGCCTTATAAATATGGATAAGCAAGGAGAAATCTGTGTTCCAGTAGGCATAGTTACTGCCCAATTGCATGTTGATACCAATATTAAGAAAATCATGTTAATTGATATTTTAAACATTGAATTAGTTGAAATTTGGAATAGGTTGTAGCACATATGAGTAGATGGATAGAAGAGCACAGATTAGACCATCTCATACACCATTTTTTGGAGGCAGCTATCTCATACACCATTAAAGAAGGAAGTCAACATGTAAAATAAAGCTATAAGAAAGAAGATGAGACTGGTGGAGACGGTGGTCGCCGTAGAGCAAGAAGAGGCCAAGGATGATCCACATGGTGGTGGCTAATCAGAGCCGAGGAGGAAGGAGGGCGGCACTTGGTGGGGCAAGTGGTGGTTGTAAATTCAAACTCCATTTAATTGGTTTTGATGATAATGACAAATCTAATTGTGAGACTAACTTGTTTATTGATTATGATATTACTTAGTCTTATTTGGATGAAAAGGTGAAAACCATAAGAGGTATGTATTTTATATAACATTCTTATTTCTTATTTCATTCCTCGGATCCAAAATATAGATTGAACTTCACAAAATAGTCAAACATGAATATGTGCATATATCTCTATTACACATTCTTGTATACACACATTTAGGGGGAGTTCACTCTATGATTTATGGTTTCATTAGTATTGATTCATGTTCATTCTTCCACATATTAAGGATCTTTACCTTGAAACATATCCCTTGAATATATACAGCTTGTGTAGTTCATATATACTCATAATCGGGTTATCATCTAGTTCCTCCATTATGTGTTAATGGTTGAATCATAAAAGACAACCGGATAAGTAAGCTTTGCTTAAAAAGCTTATCTTAGAGTATACAATTGTTGTGTACAAGTTGTATACTCAAAAACCAATCTTTTATCTCATTATTTATTGAGATTGTCATGAATTACCAAAAATGGAAGATTGTGGAATCTAATCCCTCCATTATGCGTTAATGGTAAAGTTTCGTAATTGATGACGATAGATTTATGGACTAATATTTTCTATGGGTTGGATAAATAGGTTAGGTTCCACAAAAGAGGTTGATTTGGAATGGTTTCACGTGTTAAAGATCATCAAGTTAAGTGAAGGATGCATTATGAGTTGATACATGTTTAAGAGGAGATGATCGTGTGTTGATCATCAAGTCAAGTGAAAACCCATAATGTGTTGATAGAGTTCAAGTGACAAGGACCCGGACTTGAAGTGAAAGTGTGTCATCATGCTTCAAGAAGATGCTAAGGAAAAGGTATGACTAGTTAGCGCTAAGGATGTGTTTGTAGTCTTTTACCGGTCTTAGAGTTTGGTGAGAAGACCGGATTACTAATATAGGTTGCCGTACTATTAAGAGTGGTCTTGTCTAGTAGCTTGAGTCTCATCATATGTTGATACCTCAACCTCACTTACTGTAGCTCTCTTTGGCATGGGGTTTGTATTTGCAAATAGTTGAAGCTCATGTGTTGAATCCTTGTAACATGGGACTATACGTTGCGAATATATTTTGCAAGTGTTTGAAGTCCATATTTTTAATATTTGTAGTATAAGGCTTATATTTCCAAATGTGTTTTGCAAAAAGTTGAAGCTCATATATAATCATTGTGTTATGATTCTAAAAGTGTGCAAATATATTTTGCAACTTATTGGGAATCATATTTGATCCTAGTGTGCAAGATATTGTTGTTTGCAACTGTGTTTTGCAAAATCTATTGAAGTATTTGCACTTCTCAGGGAAATCAGAATTACCGGCGTTGTAATCATGTAACTACCACGTGCGTTGGTGGTCGAAGACCTTCGTAGTCGAGAGCTGACTTGGTCAAATCAATGTAGTCGAAGACCTATGTGCTCGAAGATCGGTGTGATCAAAACCAGCGTGGTCAGAATCGACGTGGTCAAAGATCGGTGTGATCGAAACCAAGTGGTCGAAGATCTGTGTGATCAAAACCAACGTGGTTGAACCAACATGGTCGAAACTGAGTGGTTGAGATCTGTATGATCGAAACCAGCGTGGTCAAAACCGACATGACCGAGATCTATGTGGTCGAAACCAACATGGTCGAATTGATGTGATTAATAAAATGATGTCGAAGATCGACAGACTATTCAGAGATCTGTGTGATCGAAGACTGACATGGTCGAAAATTGGCATGGTCGACGTGGTCGAGACCTGAGTGGTCGAAACCAATGTGGTTGGAGACCAACGTAGTCAGTAACCTGTGTGGTCGATCCGGACAACATGGTCAGAGACCAGCGTGGTTGGAGATCAGCGTAGTCGGAGACCTGTGTGTTCGAACCGGGCAACGTGGTCAGAGACCTGAGTGGTTGAACAATATGATGTGGTCAGGGACCAGTGTAGTCGATGACTAGTACTTTTGACCAGCTCTATGTGAGCGGTCGATCGGCTTTATGTGAGCGGTCCGATCAGTGAGCGGTACTACCAATTCTGTGTGAGCGGTACTTCTGATTTACAGAATGATCAGCTTTGTGTGGGTGGTACTTTCGATTTGTGGAACGTCCAGCTTGTGTAGCGATACATTTTTCCAGATAGGCACCTGTGTGGTGGTCTTCTCCTCCCTGCGAGAGCGGTAGTTCCACATGAGGGAGCGGTACTTTTGATGATCAGAATTACTGGAAAATGTACAATGGAATTACCAGATTTGACTGGTGCTTTGCTTATAACGGCTAGTTTTTTTACCATTACGAGGGAAGCTGAAGTACTATAGTTTGCCGCCTATACTTTTGATAATCCTGTTTTTTCTGGTCCTTTGCTTCCAATGGCTAGTTTTCATGGTGTGGGTATATAGACCCCCCTTGTGGCCGGTTGGGGTAAGATTTTGGTACTCCATTTCACTCTCTTGAGCTAGTGTGAGGTCCTCCTCTCAATTATTCATGTGTTGTACCTTGTGAGCAAGGAGAAAAGCTCTAGATTGCATGTGTTACATCTAGAAGTGGATTGAGTATCCACTCAAGCTTGTGCATTCGTTGCACATGGTGAGAGTCAAGCGAGGGCTTAACTTATTACTCTTAGAGTTTACTGACTCCTAGACGGCGTTGGATACGTCGTGCACGGTGATCTTCTCAAAGAAGTTTGTGAGAAGACCCGACGAAGTGTGAAGGTTGGAGCTCACTTACTCGGAGCGGGAAAGAGCTACCACTAGTGGATTAAGGTGTTTTGGCTTAATTCGTGGAGCTGGTCCAATTCGTTTGGGCTAACCTCAACATGGACTAGGGGAGATCAGCAAGTCTCCGAACACAACGGTAAAAAGAGATTGTGTCAATCGTGGTTTGTTTTCTTGTGCTCAATTTATATCCAAGCATTTATATTCATATAATTAAATTGATTGCTTGTCATCCTAGGATTGCAAACCTTGAGATAGCTCTAGGATGTTAGTGCACTTAGGTGATCATAAGTGATTCAGGCTTCATTTGTGCTAAACTAATTTCATTTAAGCTTTCGCATTGTATACTTGGTTTAGACAAAAACAAAAGGTCTTTAATTGATAATAATTGAAAGAGATTTTTTTATACCACCCATTCACCGCCTCTAGTCGGCCTCCTCGATCTTACAACGGTGCGCTGGAGGAAAGGAACTAGGCGGCCGGTTGTGAAGAGGAGGAAGAGTTGGGCAGTGGGATTTGGCGAAGGCACAGTGGAGGTGGAGAAGGGGGAGCTAAAAAGGCATGTGAGTGTGTTGGAAAACCTAAGTGTGCGGTGCAGTAGTGAGTTAGGTTTTTGTACCTGTATATATACAAGAATATTATCATAGACGGCTTTTGACAAAAATCTTCTGTGATATTTCGATATCACAGATAATTTTTATTATGAATTGTCTATGATATATCATAAATGGTTTGTTCAAAAAAACCATTTGCAATAAGTAGGCATCACAGATAGTTCTTACCATTGGTTGCAACATGGATGGTCATGCTAGTATAACCGTCTGAAATAATTACACTACAGCTTAACACCAACAGATTCTGTAGAATTCGTCTGTGATGAGGCATCTAGTATGACATTCTCTGTTGTAGTGGTCATCACTGGGCGGAACCAGAACGAAAATAACTAGGGTTCACCGCTTCACCACACACATAATTACATGTAGAATTTTGTCTCTGATTTGCAACAAAGTAGGTAGGTATTTCAATTTCCAAAAACCCAATTGAAACCTTAATTCTAAACCCTACAATTTAACAAAAAACCAACCAACAACTATAACATTCAAACCATAACTCATAAATTCAGTTCATTTGTTTGAAGAAATCAAAAAAATCAGGAGAAATCTAGCAATACCATACATCGATTCAGAACTTAATCCATGCCGCCAAGTGCTCGGCCAGACGATTGATGGGTGATGAAGACCAAGAGACACAGTGGTTAGCGGGTTGCAGCCTAGACCTTCGGGCTCTAACAACAGGCGATTGCGAACCTGCGATCAAGCGAGAGGGTGGATTTTGCTTTCACATGAGGTAAGACAAAGGGAGGGAGGGAACAAGATGGGAGTGATTGGGGCAATGCGATGTGCGTGCGATGCGATCTCTGCCTACTATCTTCTCTTTGTAGAGTGGCTTGGTTGGCCGAGCACCTTGGGCTATACTTATATTAGCTGGGCTGCACTTGCGTATGCTAGGTTGCGTGTCCTAGGCCTCGATTGGTGTTGTCTTACACCTAGCCGCGGGAGCACCGAGTGCAATAGCGGCTGCTAGGTGGCTAAAAGCTTCAATCTTTAGGTAAGACAGGTGTCTTTCAATTTAGGCCGAGGGGTTCACACCTAAATTTACATAGGCTATACAATAGAAAAATGAAATTGTACCTGGTGTCCTGTGCACCCCCATGCTCCTCTTTGGATCCACCCCTGCGTCATCAGACAACACCATCACATCACTAGGGGGTTTGGTTCAGTCCAACCATTCCACCCTGGTAGATGATGTATCACGTCCATAAAGCATGGAAAGTTGATCCATGTCGGGACCGAATTTTTGAATCTAAACACTCTATGTATTACTGCAGTAGTCACAGGTCAAAGCTAGTGCACACAGTCAAATAGTGATGATTACATAACCAAAAACAATTTATTTCAATAATAAAGAGTACCGGCATTATGGCCACTTATTACAATTAAGGTTACAAGACCTCTCAAACTTACAAAACACAACAACAGCAAAAGAAATAAACTCCAAATATAGCCCATCAATACACCACAGGCAATTGACTAGGGAAGTGTGACCTAGAAATCCAGAGATCATTCGTCAAAGCCACACGCGAAGTAGTCATAGTCTCCTTCTGCGTCTTCATATTCCTCGGCGATATTTTTGTAGATTGCAAGGTGAGTACATAAAGTACTCTGCAAGTCTTGGGAAAATACAATTATATGTAAGGCTTAATAAAAGAATGATAATATAGTTCTTTTGCACAAAGCAATATTTTTAGTTCAATTACCATTATAAATTTTCAAAGAATCAATTTAACAAATTAATTGCAATAACTGAAACTAGATAATTTCTAGTGAAAATTCTAGGCACCAACACTAGTAATAAGGTTCTATCTGCCATGGTTCATGGATACGGATTCTATCTAGCCGTACTGGCTTTATCTGCCAGGACACACACCCGAGAGTTCTAAAGACTCCCGAGTTTCTAAAAGATTTTACTTTAAAACCAAAACCAAAGATCTACCATATGAAAGTGCACATTACCTGCCATTGACCATAGGCACAGCTATTCGAGTTTTACACTCTGGAGAGGTCGTACAACTTTACCCATAAGATATAATCATCCCATATTGCCAACGGATAATTACACTTCCTTTGGTGTGAGGTGGAGAGATCATGGCAAAGCCTTTACAATGTATTCCCCAACGAGGCTACACCCACTAAGATTTCCACCGCCCCATTTAGAGTTGTAGTTGTATGGTAGTGCTCAATTGGACAATCGTAAGTGTCAGCCCTTAAGTGACTAGGATAATAGCATGGAAAGTTGATCCATGTCGAGACCAGATTTCCAAATCTAAACCCTCTGTGTATTACCACGCTAGTCTCAGATCAAAGCTAGTACACATAGTAAAACAGTAATGATTACATAACCAACAACGCTTTATTACAATAATAGATAGTACAAGCCTTGTGGCCAAATTATTACAACTAAGGACTACCTCTCACACTTACAAAACATAGCAGAAGCAAAATAAAGCTCTAGCGATGGCCCATCAATACGCCACAGGCAATTGACTAGGAAAGCACAATGTAGTACTCTGGGTGTTCTTCATCATAGCTACACACGAAGTAGCTGTAGTCTCCTTCTTAATCATTGTAATCCTCTGAGATTTGTTTTGAGTGTAGCATATGAGTACATAGAGTACTTCGCAAGTCTTGGGGAAATGTAGTAAATGCAAGGCTTAACCAAGGAAAGCTAATATGGTTCTTTTGCGCAAAACAACATTTAATTTCAATTACTATTATATATTTTTGAAAGTGTCCATTGAATAAAGTAATTGCAATAAATTGAAACTATCATAATTTTCTAGTGAAGATTCTAGCCAACAACACTAGTTTTCAGGTTCTATCCACCAAGGTTCATGAATACAGGTTCTATTTGCCCGCACTGGATCTATCCGCCAGGACACACACCCAAGAGTTCTATCCACTCCCGAGTTCCCAAAAGATTTTAATCTTGAAATCAAAACCAAAGATCTACCATGCGAAAGTGTACATTGCCCGCCTTTGACCATGGGCACAGCTATTCGAATGATTTTACACTCTGCAGAGGTTGTACAATATTACCCACAAGAGATAAGCCATCTTAATACCCAACATGCTTCCTTAAGCATGAGACTTAGATAATTTATTATTAAGTCTTTTCCTCACTCTAATCTAGCTAGACACCACCGGCTGAGATTTCAGCGCTAAAGGATTAAATCCACTACAGTCAGAATCCCCATTTTGTGCCATATGAGTACAATAAATCCCTATGTCTCACTGTGAATAAAACCAATAAACCCTGGTACCCACTTAGCACTGGTGATATCTAACTAAACCTTTGAAAGTTAATCAGCTAGGTCATACTCATTTAGACTTGTGTTGGATAACGGCGCACGAGCATAGAACATGGAGAAATAAGGTGAGCATTGGCACAGCCTCGGCCCACAGAATGCGTAGGTGAGCTCATCTTGGCTGGAGGATGGCCGGAGAAGCAGGGCAACGGTGACGTCAGCTGACATGGTGGTGGTGATGGTGGCAACCTTCTACAGCAAATCATTGGGCAAAGCAAGACATAGGACAGGTAGGGGAGGTGTTGGTGATGGTGTAGTAGCGAGAAATCGAAGAACGGCTAACCGAAGGTGACAAATCGACAGCGGAAGTAAAAAACGACCGATTTTAGGAAAAGCTTGATTCCCGTCAATTGGCTGCATCAAAATCAAATTAAATTGGTGGGTAGGTTTGTTAGATGCTGGGACGCCATATGACACGAACAAAATTTGAAAAAGTTAACCGGAGCAAAAGTTGGCATGGTGGAGAGAAGAGGCCAGCGCATGGGCGGGCTGCGGCTCACCCTGGAGCTTTGCGTGGTGAGAGGGGTTGGCTAAGGACTTGCTCAGGGATAGAACACGATGTGAGGCTCCTATTTATAGGGCAAGATCGAGAGAAATGAGTTTAATTCAGCTGCATTGATGCCAATGTTGGTTTTCAACTTGAAAGCTTAGAAACTGAAAACTGAAGAACTAATGGCCAAGAAATTAAAAAGGAGTTGATTCCTAGCAGTGAATGAGAATGTTTCTTGCTACCTTTATTTTCTTTAGTAGGAGGAAATTGATTTTTGGTTGCATGGCAATGGCTTTTGGGTTGTTTGGTTGTAGAAGAACAGAGTGTTGGTTCGGATGGAAGCATTGAGGAGAGAGAGTACCAATCTACACAGTGTTCGCCAAACAAGAAACCAGCGAACAGGAAGGAGGGAGAAGAAAGAGAAGAAAAGAAAAGGGAAGGAAAAAGGAAAAGGAAAAGGAAAAAATGGGCCTAGAAAAATGGGTTCTATCCAGAAAATGGATTGACATCTTTCTAGAGATTTTGAATTTTCTATATTTGAGTTTGAATTTTGGAATTTGAATGGAGAATTGAAAATTAGATTTGTAATTTTTGAGATTTTCTTCCGGTACTATACAAATAATCCAAACAAAATCTTGACAATTTTAAATAATTATTTTAGAATTAATTTTTTAAAGATAGCAAATTTTGGGATGCTACATTTGAGCAGGTGATGGTGTCGATTGGAGAAGTCGCAGGAGGCTTAGCTGAAGGCTAAAATAGATTGCTGGGGTTCCAGGGAAGGCTTGGGATGAGACAGCGTGATGAATGGTGGTCGGTGGCGCATGAGGCGGTGGCCGGAATGGTGGACGGTGGCATTTCAGTGTGGAACGCGATGAAACAAGCTGAGCACTAGCACGGCATCGATCCAAGAAACACAATGATGTGCTCAGTTCGCCTGTAGGATGGATGGATTGGGCTAGCCACGGCAGTGTCCATGAAAACAATGGGGTGCTCTGGTGCAGGACTTCCTCGGCGATGTATTGGACAAACAGAGGTACGAAATATGTAGAGGATGTGATGGTGATTGTGCAATAGCAAGGAATTAGGTTTTGACTCGCCGGAGGCGACGGATCGACGACGGAGGACATAGTAGATCAATTTTGGGAAAAACTCGATTTTCATCAAACAGTTGATCAAAAATCAAATTAATTTCACATGAGGGTGAAAGATACTCGGGAACACGAAGTGACATGAAAGGAATTTGAAGAAAATCATTTTGGTGAGATGTCGAGATCAGGCTCGGTTGTGAAGTTGGCTTGGGGAGGAAGTGAGACACATGCTCTCTATGTTTTGGTCCGTTGCTCGGTTTCAGGAAGAAGACGATAAACAATAGCATGAATAGTAACTGCAGTTAGAGAAAGAAAGGAAAAAAGAAAAGAATAGATGGGCCAAGAAAAATAGGTTGGACCCAAAAAATAGAGTGAACATTTTTCTAGAGATTCAATTTTTTGAAGATTTGAATTTGACTTTTTAGAATTTAAATTCAAATTAGGAATTTTGGGTTGGAATTGGAATTTGAGATTTAATTTGAGATTTTCTTTCAGATTTACACATAAAATCCAAATAAAATCCAGACACTTTGAAATAATTACATTCATGTCGGTGTTTTAATACCGATCTTACGTATAATTTGTTTGGATTCGGGGAAAGCTCTTGAAGACTCGGACTGTGATCATGCAGAGCAGAGGCACAACGATTTTTATACAAGTTCAGACGTTCTCCTGGGAGAATAATAACCCTACGTCCTATGTATCCATTACTCAAAAAAGTTATTACAATCGGGGAAGAAAGTAATGCGAAAAGTGTTGCGGTACTTCTGTTTCTCTAACTTCCACTAGATCTGATCCCTCTCTTCTCCGACATCAACCTTTATATAGTAGGCGGAGCGGTGGCCGTTGTCTTGCGCTAAAAGACACCTCAACGCTTCGAGAGATAACCGTCCGACGGAAGTTATCTGTCAGAAAGACTTGATGGCCCGTTCGTCGTGCGACGGTTGTTGTTGTTAGAGAGAAATCATGTTCGGTTATTAGGAATAAGCACACTTCTAACTGCCTTGTTAGACGAACTCACGATGTCATAGGTCGTCGTAAACAAGCCAGTCAGAGATAGACTAGTTGCAGGAAGGTCTACGATCACGAGATGGTTGTAGAACAACTTACGACTATGTGGTCATAGAAAGAGTTACGACTAAGGAATGGTCGTAGAAAGTCTTACGACTAAGGAGTGGTCGTAGAAAGACTTACGACCATGTAGTCGTAGAAGAACTTACGACTAGCTTGTGAAACTTCTCCCTTATCGTTAAGAGGTATATTTAGAAAATATAATGACGTAATAATTAGAGAATTATTATATTCTCATCATTTTGAATTAAAATTTTAAAGATGGCGAATTTTATGGTGTTACAATCCATATCAACAAAACGGTGCCATTACAAGGCATTGGGACTGACTAACGGGCCCTGGGTGTCGATGCCGTTGGTTTCGATGGAGGTGCGGCTTTGCGAAATGTTTAGAGCAACTCCAGCAGGAGCCCTCAAATCAGAGCACCTACTTTTGATTTGAGAGCTCCCACTACTTTTGAGGGCCCTGTTTTTTGAGTTGAACTCCAGCAGAAGCCCTCAAATTAGGGCCCTCAAATTCATTGCAACTGAGAATGACATGTAGGACCCACTCCTCCTCTCCTCCACCCGCGCCTCCTCCTCTCCTCTCCGCCGCCGCGCTCCTCCTCTCCTCCACCCGCGCCTCCTCCTCTCCTCTCCGCCGCCGCGCTCCTCCTCTCCTCCACTCGCGCCTCCTCCTCTCCTCTCCGCCGCCGCGCTCCTCCTCTCCTCCACCCGCGCCTCCTCCTCTCCTCTCCGCCGCCGCGCTCCTCCTCTCCTCCACCCGCGCCTCCTCCTCTCCTCTCCCGCGCCTCCTCCTCTCCTCTCCGCCGCCGCGCTCCTCCTCTCCTCCACCCGCGCCTCCTCCTCTCCTCTCAGCCGCCGCGCTCCTCCTCTCCTCCACCCGCGCCTCCTCCAGTCCTCCTCTCCTCTCAGCCGCCGCGCCTCCTACTCTCCTCCACCCGTGCCCACCACTCGGCGCTGCCACTCTCCACCTTCTCCGGCCGCCACGCCTCCGGATCCTCCTCCGCGCCACCACTTCTCCGCGGACGGCACCACCACAGCGAGGCGGTGGGCGAGCCAAGGCACCGGGCAGAGGCATCGGGCGCGGCGACGAGCGAGCGCCGGGCGGAGGCATCGGGCGAGCGGAGGTGCTGAGCGGAGGCGGCGGGCGAGCCGAGGCGCCGGGTGGAGGAGGCGAGCCGAGACGCCGGGCGGAGGAGCCGAGGAAGCGGAGGAGGCGGGGGGCGAGTAGAAGCCGGGAGGCGGGGCGGGGGATTTTTCACCGAGGCGGGGAAAAAACGGAAGAATGAGAGCCAGAGTAGGGGCCCCTGGGAATGAGGGCTGGAGGGGGGATTTGAGGGCCTCCTTAAATTTGAGGGCTCTAGTAGGGGCTCTGCTGGAGTTCTGTTTTTGCCTCAAGCCCTCAAATATGAGGTTTGAGGGCTCAAGTAGGGGCCCTGCTGGAGTTGCTCTTAGGCAAAGAAAGTGTTGTTCTATGATATTAGTCGTTAAAAGTACGGTTCTGTGGTAGTCTTGACGATGGTCATATGGTTTTACGAAATTTAGTCTTATTTCTAATTCATCATAGAACCAGTGCTACATAAAGTCTACTAGCGGCGTATGCGCGGCGGCACGCCGCGCAGGATAGGATGCGTAAGGCAGCGCAAAATAATTGGTGTCAAAAGATGCATGAGTACAGGGGCAGGATTTGAAGAGATGAATAGTATAGAGCAAATTTCGATAAGTCAATACAGTGTAAATTATTCTAGGATGGTATGTAGGGACGGTAAATTTACTGGTGAAAATATCATAGACAGCGATAGTTTTTTACAACGAAATAGCTGTTTGTGGGGCATCCTGTACAGCAAAATAGGTGGTGTCGGTTGGGATAACTTTTGATGGTAGCCAAGATGTCAGCGATGTTTATACATTGGACAGAAACAAGAACATTGAGTAGCTGGGTGTATGATGTGGTAGGAAGGTAGTTGTCTGCTTTGAGTAGACCACCTGTTTTTTGTAATCTGGAAATTAGAAAAGTATTAGTGTTAGAATTTCGTAAATGTGTATTTTGCGTACAGCACAAGGTAGCGTTTTTGAGGAGCGCAGAGTGATTTACCTAATGCTGGGCGCCATCTTTTGCATCAGGGAAGAGCTCTTTTGCAATTTTACTTTTTTGGCTAACATGTGTTGGTCTGGAGAGAAGTATATATGGTAAGTGTAGAAAGCATATATTTTAAGCATGTATAGTTGCATATTAAAAGAGCAGTATGGAATGTAATGAGGGACACTGAAAAAGACACCTTTTATTTGATGCCGCTGACGAAGTATTCTCATCAGTTTCTGCAAGCATAGTAGATCCATGTGTTCTTTTTTCAGAGCGTGGTGACGATGTAGGCTTGCAAAAAATATATAAACAGTTAAACAGAAGAAATAATGTGTAAAAAAGGCAGTTTATGTAAAGCGTGTGGCGTTTGAGGTTACAGGAAAACAAATGATAATGGTATAGTTTTTGTTACTTGTAAAGTAGTGATGTCTGTTGCTGGGGTAGCTTGTTGTGGACAGATGGTAGGAACAGATGGGCCTATGAATGGTAAAAAAAGATGTTATTGTTGCCATTTTTGTGATATTGAATGGTGTGATGTGAATTACGTGTTGAAGATAAAGTTTTTTTGCTTACCTGGTAATAGGAGCGGAGTATGATCTGGCTGAGGTGTCACTGAACGGACATGGAATGTTGGGGCATCAGTTTGAAGTGACCTTTGTGACATCTCAACAACAAGTTCATATTTGTGGCCAATAATTGCTGCGATTTCATATGGGACTTGCTGTGTCTGTCCTTGAGTTGTTGCTACTAAAAGCATGGCAGGTCTTCCAACAAGTTGTTGGGCTATGTCGCCAAAAAACATAAATTCTGCATAGACTGGTTTGTCTTGTTGATCGTCGTGAGAATCAATGCCATATACGTTTATTTTGTATCTGCTCAAGGATTCGAAGACAGGAGTGTATGTTAGGTTTATTGATAATCAGGTAACGATGATATGTAAAAAACGTATGGTGTGCGTGAGTAGGTATATACCTTGGTTCCGCTGTTGTAGTACCACATCTTTGACATTCATACGCATCTCCATGTGGAAAGGTTTTTTCCAACATGAAGAGCATGATATGTACCACCATGATTGCTCTGGCACTAAATCAGTGATAAGAATATTGACTTTGTAGCGTTGGCCCTGTGTATACAATATTTGAGAAGAATTAGTATTTAGTCTGTGCAAAAGATGGGATGTAAAGAGAGGTATAAAGTTTAGGTGTATCTTACTAAAGCTTCATTGGGTATGAGGTCTATTAGTTCGCGTACTGTTGTGGGTATAGGAATGTTATCATGATGTCTGTCTTCTTGCCATTGAATTTGGTGTGGATGGCTGCTAACTCTGTGTATTATATTATAAGCTGTTGTTAAAAGAAGGTATTGTTGAAAAAAATGTATCATGGATATGTGGTAGTATACTTGTGTGAATAAGGCAGGAACAATACGTGTTCTGTAGAGTGTGTATCTCAGGAATTGGTATGTTGATGTACCATTTTGATGCAGAAGTGCTTTGCAGTGCTAGCTAACCTATATATGCAAAGGACAAAGACTCATGTGAGGGAATGATGAAGATAGGTACATTGGGTATATATGGTGCATAGTGTATATATGTGTTGTTGCCTGTGTTTTTGTAAAGAAAGGAAATATGATATACCTGAGTATGTACCAACAAGCATGCCAACAAATAAGGCAACAACTGGTGTATTTTGGGAGACAGTTAACAACATTTCTGCATTGAATGATTCAGCATGATGGCCCCATAGTGTTATGATCGCTGTTTGGCTATAAACAGATAGAAGAGAACAATTTTTGATGGAAACATGAGGATAACGTAAGCATAGAACGAAAAAAGGAAAGGAATTATAGAAGAATAAATAGTGGTAAAAATATGTACCTTCCATCAGTAATGTTAATGGTTCGTTTAACAGTTGGGCCCAGTTTTGTTGTTGTCTGCATGAGTTCTGAAGTGGCCGTTATGAGAACAACAATATCTGATAAATTATGGGCAAATAAAGAAAAGGACAGATAAGATGCTGCAAATACACATAGGGTAGTATATTTATGGAAAAGTAACAGGGATTAAACCTGATAGCAAGGCATTTTTTCCAATGCGATCATTTAATACAGAAAAGGGACAGCATTGTATGCATAAACAGGAAATCCTTCTGGTTCTGGTAATATCTCGGTGATCTTGGTTATTTCGAAAAGCGCACTAAATTATTGCTGTCAACTGCTTTGTATGTGTCTTTTGCTGGAAGAACCTCAAAGTATTCGATTTCATAAATAGATACTTCTTTCAAGAGGGACGTGAATTTATCAAGCCATCTTTGGGGAACCAATCCTTCCATAACATTCCCCTTGAAAAACATAAATTATAGTTTAGGCACAGAAAGCATACACTATATTGCATATAGAGAATGATAAATGTAACAGCTGTAATGGATTGATAATGTGTGTAGAGTGAAGATAAGAATGTTGTAAAGCAGCGAAAGAGCATTTGTATGAATTGAATAGAAGAGTTAGGTATTACATACCTCTTGATCAAGCATGATGAAATCTAGATGGTATACATGTGTTGCATCACGTGGGTTTTTAAATTCCCAAACTCGTGGTAAGCGCACAAGGATTTTCCATCTGTGTGAATTCTGGTTTATATGATTTAGCAATGTGTATGCCATATGGAATCTGTATAGCAAATAGAATGTAGGTTATAGATGGTGTATTAATGGGAAAAAGTGTGAGTGTGGTCTAACAAATGCGTTATTAAAGTGGACAAGTTAATAAGCATAATAATATGTGTATCATAGTAGAGGGAAAAAGGCAGCAAAACCTAGCAACATGATGGAAATACAGGGATGTACATAATGAGTAGAGTGGTAATGTTTTCAACATGGATAAGCAAATATATCAAGACATGTATATATGATAACTGCAAAGAAAGATATAAACAGAGATGTGTATATAGGTAGGAAAGTATGTGTTGTATATTTTTTTAAAAAAAAGGAGAAGTGTATATTATGATCTCAGGTATAGAAATAGAGATGTATGCAATCAAAGCGCTTTTCATAGCTGTCACTGTAAGTGTAAACAAAAGCACAAATGGCGATGTGTATACAAGTAAGAAAGTAGGCGCTCAATATTTTTGAAGAAACAGAGAAGTATATATTGCAATCTGAGGCACCGAAACAGAGATGCATGAAATGAAAGCGCTTTTTGTGGCTGTTTCCTTCAGCGGACACAGAGGAGCAAACAAAAGCTATTAAGTAAGTCAAACGAATCAGAGAACAGAACAACAGAAGTAACGAAATGTACTAAACACAAGCAAGCACTTCTTTATACACTATATTTTTTGTCTGATTACAGGCAACACCATTTTCATTTTCAATGAGTATCTTTAAGCCTGAAGGCGATGTTACTCGTGATACTGCCACATAGAGCTGTCCATGGGAAAAGACTGGGTTTCGTAGATAAATCCCAACTCTGTTTAAAGTCTGGCCTTGGCTTTTGTTAATGGTCATTGCATATGAAAGTTTAATTGGAAACTGTCGTCGCTGTAGCGTAAAAGGCCATCGAGGACTGTTTGCATTTAGGACAATCCTTGGGATACAAACAGTTTGGCCAATATTCATTCCAGTAATTATAGATCCTTCAAGAATTCGATCACCAAGCCTTGTGATAATCAATCGTGTTCCATTACAAAGACCCATAGATTGATTTATATTTCTGAGCAACATTACTGGAACACCTACTTTGAGATAAATAACATGATCTGGGAAACCACTGACTGTTATAGAGTTCAAAAATTCAGGTGGATATAACAGATTAGCATCACCAATTCGAGTATCAGACTGAGAAATAGAATCAAAGCTGAGATATTCTTTGCTATCACCAGGAATCTTATCAAAAACAGCTCTGTTTAGTTCATCAGTGACAGCATTAGTTGGGCAAATAATTGCACGCTGTGCTAAGTATTCACTGTTTTGATAGCTGGTAGGAAATGAATCATAGATAGCATTGACAATCGTATCCATGTTGTTATTAGTTGGTAGAAGAAGAAGCTCATCAGGTATGACTATCCAGTTTGAATGAATTTCTTCTGGCTTTTGAATCACTGGGATTTGACCATTTCCAATATTAAGTACCCATTGAGCAAATTTGGAGAGGGCTTCACGTTCTGCAAATGGAAGGTTTGGATTATGAAGCCTCATGTTAGTAGACAGTTTGAGTATCTCAATGTGATGCCAAAGTGATGACTTAATCAGTGAAGCTTGAATAATTTCTGCTTTAGTTCCATTCTCAATAACAGGTAAAACCTGACCGAAGTCTCCACCAAGGACAACAACTTTTCCACCAAAAGGTATATTCATATAGCCACCATCCTCAATAGACATAATATCACGCAATGTTCTATCAAGTGCTTCAAAACAGTGTCTATGAGTTGTAGGTGCTTCATCCCAAAGGATTAGAGAAGTCTTGCTGATAAGTTCAGCAAGCATCGTTCCTCGGGCTATGTTACATAAACTCTTTTCATTGATGTTAAGAGGTATTTTGAACTGAGAATGAGCTGTGCGGCCACCTGGAAGCAAAAGTGAAGCAATTCCAGATGATGCTACAGCAAGAACTATTTCACCATTAGCTCGTAATGTGGCTATTATAGCATTCCAAAGAAATGTTTTCCCAGTTCCACCATGCCCTGACACAAAGAAAAACCCATTGCTTTTCTGGTTAACACATGCTATAATCTTGTTGTATATGACAGATTGCTCAGCATTGAGTTTACCACATAATGAGTTAGCATGTGCTAACATATCAGCTCTATCATATGCTAGTTCTTCAATAACAAGTCTGTTACCAGAAGGAGGACCATCATGTGTTAAATCACTGCCTATGTTGCATGTGGCAAAACTGAGTCCATTTTTTGAAAAGATATTAAACAACTCATTTATCAATTGGGTCTGTAGATAGGCAGTTGGTATTGAAAATGTTGGATTCTGCAGTGCTTGTCGTATTTTATATTGTATGTCATCAGCAAGGTAGCACCAATATTTATCAAATAGATTTGGGGATTAACAACACTGCAGAAAGAAAGTACCACCATGAAGAGATGCCTAAGCTGGTATGGAGTGGCCCAAATAATTGCTTCATCAAAAAGTAAAAACCATTCTGTATCATCACCAACTAAGCCTCGAGCTTTGCAAGCTTCTTTGAAGGTAAGATACTGAACACTATTGAAGGTTCTAATATCTTCATAACTTTGTGCACCAGAGACAACCATTAAAAGCATTCTGAGGTAAAATAATTCACTAGTGCTTGGATGCACATTATATATACGGCCGATTTTTGATGTTTTACGTTTCCTTTTGATCCATTTTTTGTTATCGTTACACCATCTCCAACTTGATGGGAACTGATAATAAGTAGAAACCCTTGCTTCTACAAACTGTTGATTAGCAATAAACCATTCGGTTAAGGTAGTTTTAGAAGCTCTTGCATCAGCAACAATCTGTTCCAAGCCTGTTTCTTCATGATATATGACTTTGTTCATACCAGGCATGTGAACAGCTAATCGTTCAACGGAAGGCATTCGGCCATGTATTTCGAATTCAAATAGTCGCCAAATTGCCTCACATGAAGATAAGTATCTACATAATTGTTATGTATATAAAAGTATTAATGTAGGACAGAAAAAAGCAATCTAAAAACAATTATAATTTGGAAAGATTTAATGTAATCTATAACGAAAGGATTACCTGCATCTAATATAATTTGCAATTTCATCTATCCCTTGCTTAACTTGTGTATTACTTGGGTCTGATGGTTGGTCATTAGTAGAAAAAGTCATCCTTGCTTTATCTTGTCCTTTGATAAGATATTTGAATAAATATTTGACAAGATTTGTTTTGTTACACCATTCAACATTGATATGAGCTTGGAATTTTTTTTAGCAAACCCATGTTGTATGGAACAACCCATTTGTTGTCCAATCTGATTCCATTTTTGGTAATAAAATGATTGCTATCTCGGCGACGATATGTTGGAAAGCCACATTCATTAATGAATGTTTCTGGGCTCAATTCTTTCGGATACCGTTTTGAACATATACCATTTTTCATGCATGGACAGCTTTTATTAAGATTTCCGCATGGACCATGCATCATGAATTCTTCAACAAGAGCATACCCAAGTGGGTCAATAGATGGGTCAGGAATTTCAGCACATATAAGAGAATCTATGAACTCAGTAGATAGGTCTGCTGTGCGGTTAGCAAGCCATATAAGTGTATGAACATGAGGTAGACCTCTTTTTTGAAATTCGATGGTGTATAAAACTGTAAAAAGCAAGGAAGATAATTTAGAGGGAAAAAATAGCACATGAAAAGAAAGCAATATCTAAAGGATAGAAAAAACTAATCTGCTCGTATAGTACCAAATGTGTGTCCACTTTTTATATCGGAAATGTATTCAGTAAGCTTCATATGAAATACTCGAGTGACAATATCAGGACGGTCTAGATATTTTTGGCCAGGTTCGTGTCTGAGTGCGTCACTAATTTCTGGCCATCTTGAATTGCATGTGAAGGTAGAGAATAAATCAGGAGGGCCATATTCACGGCAAATAGCCATAGCATCTTGGTAATTGAGTGCGTTGTATCGAGGGCTACCGGTAAAGCTGGCAGGAAGTAAGATTCGAACCCCAATATTTTTGCCTTCTGATGTGCCCTCACCAAGTGCATCTGAAATGCCTTGATATGTGTCTGAACGCAAGACATTTTGATTGAAGAAATGAAATGATAAACGATTTGCTTCTATACATGAATAGCAATCAACCTCTATTTGATTTGAGAGGCGGCCACAACATGTGTAAGGATTTGGTTCATTTTTACGATAATGGCATTCATAGCAGTGGTACTCAAGCATTGAGACTTCATCTCTAACAGCATTGAGATTGTCATCAGTAGATCTGTATTTAATACCAAGATGGAAGCCCTTTTGACCATATGGAAATAATAATGGATACTGAAGAGACATTAGAGCAGGATTGAGAGGCGATATTTGTTTTAGTTCACCAGGATGAGTCTCAACAATGATATCAAATCTATTGTTTTCCAAAGATAGATCGCCCACAATTAAGGCAGCTAGCTCAGAGACAGTTGGTAAAGAATACCGATCATCATGTGTGTCAGATGAACCAATAAGGCGAATATTAATTTCTGCATTCTCTTGAGAGAAGAGGCGATCTCGTGCCATTCTGAATTGTTTTACTAATGGATTGAAGCAGTTAACCATATGAATTAGTGCAGCAACTATGTTATTATCCGCTTCATCATTTGCAGCATCCTCTTTGCCAAAAAGAGATAACCTATTGTGAACCTCATTCTCTGTGTCATAGATATAAAGCTGCGCATATTGTGGTTTTTGGCCTGGTCTAGGAACCAATGAACCAATTCGGTGATGAACAACACCATTTATACGGAAAACATAAGGGCCTTCACCAGTGTTAATGGTTCTATCAACATCTACGCCCAAGGAAGTGAATGCAAATAGGGAGTTATAATGGCGTATCAAACGCATGAACTGATTTGATTCTTGGCCTTTATCAAAACCAATAAGTTCTTGAAGTGGATATGGAAATTGCTTGTGCGCTGGAAGCGAAACTTTACCACCACGACAACATCTATTGTAAATAATTCGGTGATGCCTAGAAGAACTTCTATGGTGAGACTTTTCTTAGAACCAAAAAATAGCGCCACATCTATTACATTCATAGTCTGGGCCACCATAGTATAATCGATTATCATAAGTGGCTGAAATCGTGTAAAAAGCAATATAAAAGAAGGAAAAAGGAATAATTTTGGCAGACATATGAAAACACTCAGAATGAATAATGTAACTTCAACAATAGGCGCGAACCTTTTAGGAAGGAAACATATTCCTTAGAAAAACAAACGGTTGGTTCTTTAGGTGGGGTTAAGTTAAAAAGCAATGCGTTACCTGAAACGCCAACAAAATGCAAAGGGAGATATAAACTAAGAGATGTTAAAATGTGTATGTTTGAAAGGAATGGAAAACGGAAAGCACAAGAAAAGTTATAAAACAATATAATAAAAGAAAAACACCTGTTTTAGCAGCAGCACGTTGCAAGTTGGATAATCTCCTTTTTTCCTATTGTTAGTTGATTCAGCTGAACTAAGCAACGGGGAAAAATGGTCTCCTATTATGAAGGCAACCAAAATAAATAAATCCGCGCAATAAAAAAGTAGATGAAAACCATTACAAAACTAACAAATTGGGCATAAAGAGTGTGGATAACCATGCTGACGCTTTGATCGAGGAATCATAGTAACATCTGGGATAAGTGCTGTGAGATAATAAATGAAACCACAACAACAGGTCAACACATAAACTGAGTTTTGAAAGGAAATTACAAAATGTGAAAATGGTGTTGTCTATAAAGTACGTAACATCAAGAGTAATCATACATGGTTGTGATGCTGATTGGCAAAGCGATTGTGTCAAGGTATCAGGGAAAAGGTGTGGATGTAATAGTGAAGGGGCTGTCGATTTAATTGGTTGTTTTCCACGCAGTATCTCTTCACGATGAGTTCTAGCAGAACGTGATGGATCCATAAAACTAAATGGCAATAGATAAAAGCAATGATCAACAAAAATGGCCGACTCCAAATAAATCAGCATAAAACCATATGAAAAATATAGTTTTTAAAATAGATTCATGTAAATGCTATGAAAATACGTACATTGAAATAAGTAGCAACTCAACAGAGATCATAAGTGTAAACGCAATATAATTATTACCTAGGATCTATGGTATGATACAGATCATACCTATAGGTGTAACATAGTAATTAAGATCTATAATAGACTAATAGTGACTCAGAAAAGAAAGAAAGTTCTAAAAGAAAAGGAAAGTACCAGAAAATCAAATCTAGATGATACTAAGATGACTGTACCGACGAAACAATGAAACCACAAATATAGAAAACGCTAAGGTTTATAATAATCTAATGCAAGATGAAGAAAAGAGATAGATCTGTAAACAAAAGCACAAGGGTAAGAACTATAGTTTATATAGTAGTGAGGTCATTCTAGCAATAAAATAATGAAGTAGGAGAAAATAGCAGAAATTAAAATTTATAAAAAATAAACAAGGAATAAATAAAGAACAGCAGTAGACTATAACATAATGTAATATAATAGTTAGGTAATATAATAACTATAACTGAATATGATATAAGCATCTCATTATGATGTATATAAATAAGTATTTGATAGAACACGCAATTATGATGTATATAAATAACTATTTGATAGAACACGCAATTATTATAATGTACATAAGTATTTCATTACGATGTATATAAATAAGTATTTCATTACGACGTATATAAATAGGTATTTCATAATAGCGAAATACAAAACCTATATAATACTAAGATGATTTCACAAATCAAATGACGAAATTGAAAAGGTAGAAAAGATGACGAATTATAATACTAATTTAATACAGAATAAGAAAAGTATAGAACTTCGTAAAGAAAAGCACAAAGATAAGAACTATAGTCTACATGATGGCAATAGCGTTTTAGAAATGACATAATGAAATGGGGAAAGAAGTATAGACATGTATACAAGCAAGTATTTCATAGAAAGAATAACAGTAAATGAGGAAAGAACTGGAATTTTTAAACAGGATGAGGGGGTAAAAAAACGAGGTTTACACGATAGGTAGCTAATAGAATATATAATAACTATAACTGAATATGATATAAGCATCTCATTATGATGTATATAAATAAATATTTGATAGAACACACAATTATTATAATGTACATAAGTATTTCATTACGATGTATATAAATAAGTATTTCATTATGATGTATATAAATAGGTATTTCATAATAGCGAAATACAAAACCTATATAATACTAAGATGATTTCACAAATGAAATGACGAAATTGAAAAGGTAGAAAAGATGACGAATTATAATACTAATTTAATGCAGAATAAGAAAAGTACAGAACTTCGTAAAGAAAAGCACAAAGATAAGAACTATAGTCTACATGATGGAAATAGCGTTTTAGAAATGACATAATGAAATGGGAAAAGAAGTATAGACATGTATACAGGCAAGTATTTCATAGAAAGAATAAGAGTAAATGAGGAAAGAACTGGAATTTTTAAACAGGATGAGGGGGTAAAAAAACAAGGTTGACATGATAGGTAGCTAATAGAATACGTAAAATTCAATATAATATAGGTCTTTCATCATAATTTATGTATATAAATCTGTTATATAAAAAAGACAGAGTAGAGGACACATACAAATTTGTGAAGAAAAACACAAAGATAAGAATTATAGTTTACATAATAGAAATCTATTTTATCAATGACATAATGAGATGCGAAAAGAATTATAGAAATCTATATAAGTAAGTATTTCATAGAAAGAATAAGAGCAAACGAGAAAAGAATAAGAACTTTTAAAGTAGATGAGAGGCTTAAAAAACAAAGTTTACACGTTACTAAGATAGTTTGCTTAGTGAAATGAAGAAATCAGAAAAATAGAAAAGACGAAGGATTACAATAACTATCAGCGAGCAAAGTTGATAAAGCTATAAACAAAAGCATGAAGGTAAGAACTATACTTTAGATAATAGTAATGCTATTTTAACAATGAAATAATGCAATAGGTAAACCAGTAAAGATTTAGATTTGTAATAAATAAGTAAGGTATGAATAAACAAGAACAATAACCTGTAATGTAAGACAATATAATAGGTAGCTAATAGAATACGTATAATTTCATATAATATAAGTATCACATTATACTTCATGTATATATATTTCTGATATAAATAGCAATGCCAAATTAGGAAACAAGGGTAGTTTGTAAAGAAAAGGAGGATATTAAAAAATAAAGTCCATATAATAGTAATTTAATACAGAATGAAGAAACTATAGAAGCTTGTAAACAAAAGCAGAAAGATAAGAATTATAGGTTACATAATAGGGATATTATTTTATGAATGCCAAGAGTACTAATGTACAGTGTAATACAATATAATAGCTAAGTAATAAAAGAGGCCTAGCTCAATATAAGATAACTATTCTATGATAATGTATATAAATAACTATCTGATATGAACAATAAGATTATATAAAGAAAGAAGCAAAGTTTATAAAGAAAAGGAGAGGACTAAAAAATAATATCTATTTAATAATAAGATGGTTTCGGCAATGAAATAATGAAGCTGGATAGATAGGAAAGAGTAAGGGCTAGAGTAACCCAATACAAAATGAGCAAGGTAGAGACAGCATTTTATCAATGAAATAATAGAGTAGAAAAGTTAGCAAAGATTTAGATTTATCAGAAGTAAATAGGAAGCGAAAAAGATATAGCAATAATATACGGTCTAATTGAAAATAATAGCTACCTAAAAAACTAAGTATAACTAAATATAACATAATCACTATGTAATGACGTATATAAATAGGTATCTTATACAGGCATAAATAGCACCGTGATACCAGCAAAGCACAAGCATTATATTATGCAGGCAAGAGCGAAGAAAACCTAACTATGAGCGCGCCGAAGCTCAGGAAGAAAAGTGGTCGAATAAAACAGGCGATCTTCAGACGACAGAGAAGAATGAGCCAACTGTCAATAATCCTGCATCAACGAAACAAAAAGAACAGAAGCAAGAGAAATCCATGAGCGTATAACATAATTATTACATATTAGTATACATAAATGGCTAGATTATAGAAACAAGGCGGCTAAAAAAACACCTAGCACCATAAACAATAAAAATAAAAAACATTATAAACAACATAGAAACAAGGACACATGTAAATAATAGCTATAAATAGCTATTCCTTATGAACAGAGCTAAGATAATGTAAAAGAGGCAACTGTTATTACAAAAGCACGAATAAAGATAATGTACATTTTACCAATCAAACAATATGAATAACGTACGTGATAAAAATACAAACAAACATAAAAAAAAGGCAAATCAGCGTAAAGACGATGCAAATCGAAGCTGCATAACCTATAGGCTAATAAACGTACTCAAAAAACCACTCACACTATGTAACACACAATGATCTTTTAGTCCTACAGCATCGATACTAAAAAAAAGATAAACCAATGCCTTCAAAGACCTAACTAAACAGATACAAAAAACTAAAGCAGATCATAAAATATAAGACATCATAAGATAATTATTGACTAAATCTAAACAGAATGCGAAGGCAAACAGGCAGGCAGAATTAATTTACAGTAAGAACAGCAATAGGAATAGCCCACATTTTACCAATAAAGTAATGAAATTAAAAACCTAGAAAAAATCCAAACTTATAACAAATAAATAGGGACACAAAAAGCTACACCAATAATGTATGCTACAACATAATGTAATACCCACCTAATAAAATAAGTATAGCTGAATATAATGTAATCACTATATGATAACGTGTATAAGTACGTATCTTATATAAGCATAAATACGACCACAGTAACAATAAAGCAGAAGCACTATAGTAGGCAAGAGTGAAGAAAACTTAACTATCAGTGCGCCGAAACTGAGAAACAAAGGCGGTGGAATAAAACAAACGATCCTCACATGATAGAGAAGGGTGAGCGAAGTTTGAATAATCCTGCATTAATGATACAGGCAGAATAAAAGCAAGAGAGATCAATGGGAGCATAGCATAATCACCACGTAACAATATATATAAATGGCTAAATTAGCTGAACAGGTAACACAACGAAAAAGAGTCAATCGTTATCAGCCAAGCACCAATGAAGATAACGTACATTTTATCAATGAAGCAATGAAATCAAAAAGGTAACAAATACTAACATCTATACCAAGTTAGGGAATGGAAAACCGACAGCAGCAACCTATGGGATAAATAAGCAGCGCAAATGATTCTTACCCCGTACGCAGATCTCTACCAACCAAGAACACCAAAAGATGATTAAATCCAGATCATCCCTGTAAATATGTAAAACGCACACCAATAAGGATAACGTACATTTTATCAATGAAGCAATGAAATCGCGAACGTAACAAATACTAACATTTATACCAAGTAAATAGGGAATGGAAAAGCGACAGCAACAACCTATTTATGAATGAAGCAATGAAATCGCGAACGTAACAAATACTAACATTTATACCAAGTAAATAGGGAATGGAAAAGCGACAGCAACAACCTATGGACCAAATAAGTAGCGCAAATGATTCTTACCCCGTATGCAGATCTCCACCAACGAAGAACACCAAAAGATGATTAAATCCAAATCATCCCTGTAAATATGTAAAAGGCACCCATGTTAAACGTATGCGAACAAAAATCAAGAAAAGAGCGACATCAACTGGAGAAGGGAAAAAACCAAAACACAGCAAAAACGACCAACGACGATAATGCAACACATGACGCACCAACTGTGACAAGAAAGCGATGTCCCAAAACCATGATACCAACAGCACCAAAAAAACCTATAAAACACAACAGAAACGAGCAAAAGCGCAAACGCAGTACACGCCGGGCCAACTATGAGAAGAAAACGATGGTCAACAGTAGCGGATAAAGGCAACGGCGAAAAAGAACAAAACATCTACAAAAAGTCGAGGCGTCGCAAACCAAAGCAAGCATCACAAGACAGCGACCAAAAAATACTCAGGACTCGAAAAAGCGCTTGCAAATAAACCACTTGGAAGGCCTAATGCAACCCAAAGTAAATACGCAGAACCTAACCAAAGCGAAGGCGCATCGATATGGATCAAAATCCAAACGGACAAGCGGCGCAACACCAACGGAAATGAGCAGATTCGAAAGAGAGAAGCGGAGGAGACGAAGCGAATAGCAGCACCAAGAGAGAAGCGGAGGAGACGAAGCGAATAGCAGCACCAAGAGAGAAGCGGAGGAGACGAAGCGAAGACCAGCACCCGAGACGCAAAAAGCAACCCAAAGAACCGGACGCATGACGGAAAGGAAAACACGAAACAAAAAGCTCTGGCCAAGTCCGCAAGGCGGCGAACCATCCGGAAGCAGTAATGGAGTCCACGCGTCCAACGGATGAAGTGTGGCGCGGCACCAAATCCGTCGGGCGATCGCTCGATCGTGCATCGCGCGTTGGATTGCACGCGTCACGATCACATCTCGCACGAACGAAGCCGCAGGCAAATGAAGCGCCGCTCGCAACGCATCAACGACCGCACCACAAAAACGCGCCTCGGCACCAGATCAGCCTGGTGGCCGCTCGGACGGACGGAACGGGAGGACGCACCGCCCCCACACGCGTCGCCCCATTAGCGCTGGGGGCGACGTGGACACGCTGGGGGGCCGGAACCCCCCCGGGTTTGTATAGTTGATTATGCACTTTTGATGAAAGGAGCTCTCAATACTAGCCATTCCCATTTTGGAAATCAGTTATTGATTATTTGCCAATTTCCAAAAGGAAAAGGCTGGAGGAAACAGTTGGGCCGGGGGGGCTAGCCCATTTCCTTCCATCACTTAACTCATTACCTATGGGCCATGGGCCGGAAACGAGGACACGTCCAATAAACGCCACACCAACCTGTCAGAGAGACGCACGGCGAATTCATTGCCGGTGGCCTACGTGCTAGAGACGGAGTGAATCGTCCGGCCGGCGAGGGACCACCGCGGCAGCCATCTGCCGGCCGCGCGACCCCGGAATCATACGATACGAAGTACGATTCCCCCCCCCCCCCCCCCCCCCTCCTGGCTCTTGGTCTCCAAACATCGAAAATACGACACACGCGAACGCGAGCCGAACATACAAAGAGTGCTCTGAGGGGTAGGTACTAAGTGGAATAGGTCGAGGAGACTCGGACCCAGAGGCCGGCTGCCATGGCAGGAGGAGGAAGAGGAGCAGCAGGAGGAGGAGAGGAATCTTTGGCTCGCAGGGCGTGGAGGCAGTACCTGCTCCAGCTCCAGCTCCACCCGCTTCGCACCAAGGTATTTTGCTTTGGCTTCTTTTCTTGGGTTTCTTTAGGGGTTTGTTGACTTGTTTTTTTTGGGGAATTTTAGAGCTGTTCTTGAACTGGGTTTGGTTGGGTGCAGATGCTCACAGCGGGGTGCCTCGCCGGCGTCAGCGACTCCGTGGCGCAGAAGCTCTCCGGGTACCAGAAGATTGAGAAGCGCCGTCTCCTGCTCAAGATGGTAAAGATTTTTTATGCTGACGTTGGCTTGTGGTAGTTCCTGGGGTAGTTGGTGTTTTGGGTAAAGATGGATGTTGTCTTGATTTGTAGTGGGTATTGTGAGGGGAGCTCTTGTTCTTGGGTGCTAGACTGATCCCGTGGTGAGTTCTTGTGCGGATTCGTGTTGCATTCTGTTGGAATAGAGGATTTAGTTATAGGATGACGATATGTCAGTTCAACGATTGCTATTTCTTTGCTGTTGCAGTGTGAGTAGCACATATTAGGTGGATTTGGGAGGATATGGGGATTCAGTTGCAAGATGTGGTTTCAGACTTTCTGTTCATCGTTTCAATTGGGGCAATGTGGATCAGTGGATGTGGTTTGCTTGTGCTTGTTGGTATTCTTGTGTTATTTTAGTTGCCATGTACAGAAAATTGCTGGAACATGAGTAGCTTCTGTACATTACAGAATGGTGGGTGGTGGGTTGCTAGGTATTCTGTAAAGATCAATTATATCCGATCCCTTCTCAAAATAAACATTCACATTAAATCTTTTGCCTTTGGTGAGTGAGTGATTGCTTCTATGACATATATCTAGTTTCCCCTGCCTTTTTATGCTCCACTTGTCCATATATATGATGGTGAATTGTTGTAATTATGTGTAGTTGTGTCAAAGTGGATGTGCGTTCCAACTATCTGTGAAAATCTGTTAAAGAATAAATATTGAAATCTGCTTTGGCTCTTTGGGGGCAGAGGGCTGCCCTTTATTTGCTATTATTCTACCAACTTCTGGTCTCAACTATCATAGTCATAGAGTAATTGATTCTTGGATTTGATGAGACATCGTAGCCTGAATTCATAGTGAGTTGCAAGGCCATGTTAAACTAGTTGAAATTGAAAAATGACACTTTAAAACATTAGATGAGAAAAATGACTTGAACCCTGTGTTTGTACTTCTTTATCAGACGCAAAGATATTACTTTCCTTTATCATACGCAAGATATTACATCTGCTAGACAACAAATAGTACTCCACATATATTCAATGTAATTTATTATATCTGATGTTGCTAACTCAGAAGAATTTAATCAAAGATGGGCATTCGTGTAATATGCTTCTTTTCTGTTGTTTATGATGCTTTCTTGCATGTACTAATTTTTTGCTGCAGCTCTTTGGGTTTGCATATGGTGGCCCATTTGGGCATTTCCTGCATAAAGTGTTGGATTATATCTTTAAAGGGAAGAAGGATACCAAAACTGTAGCTAAGAAGGTATACCACGCCATGTCTTTCACTTATTTTCATGTAGGACATGTAGAAATTGATCTCCTGCGGACTATACAAAATTTAAGTGAATATACGTGTAAAAGACTAAAAGCTTAGTACTTCTTGATATAGTAAAGTTTTGACTCCCGTAGCAAACTAATAATTGACCAGCAACGGAGTTTTAGACTATGGTAAATTGGTTATGTTCTTTGCCTGAAAATTGCCCAAAGTCAAACTAGCACTGGTTGACAGTCTGTACTTGATAGTACGTCAGAATGCATTAAAATGTTTAATAGATGATACTCTTTTCAGGTGTTGCTGGAGCAGATCACTTCCTCTCCCTGGAACAATATGCTCTTCTTGTTCTATTATGGATATGTTGTTGAGAGTAAGTCTGTAATTGCCAAAATAGTTTAGTTTGTGATGCTGTGCTGATCAGAAGAGTTCCTTTGGTATTATACTATGCCAAACTGCCAGTGATAATTTTGAAATTGCTTTATCATCTTTCTAGTATGTATTGTTTGATTAAGCAGGAAATATTAGACCAGAGCAAACTTCAGGAAACCATTTACCGAACAAAATCCAGAACATGGCCGGTTAGCAGTTTCGGTCAGTAACCGGACGTTTTCTAGATTTTTCCAGCTGGACTTTCAGGCCAAAATTTTCCAGAGTTTTTTCAAATCATGATGTTTGTACATACCTAACAAACATTAATACACATATTCCGCTCAAAATGGGGAAACCCTTGACCTTTTTTTAATAAGATCATTCTATATCTAAATTTAACGGCGGTGTTGAATCCAGAAATCTTTTGCCCATGTATTGTTAGTCTAGTCCAAAGTTACTTATCAGTTATCACAACTTCCAATGTAGGGAGGCCTTTCAAGGAGGTGAAGACTAGGGTCAGGAAACAATATCCTTCGGTGCAATTGTCTGCTTGGATGGTATGTATTTTGCTTTCAATGTTGCTGCTTGCCTTTGAGTTCCCCTCCACAGCCCATTAATAGATCTGATCGATGCACAGTTTTGGCCAATAGTTGGTTGGATAAACCATCAGTACATGCCGTTGCAGTTTCGGGTGATTTTCCACAGCTCCGTTGCATGTTGTTGGTAATGTTCTTTTGGCCCGAACACTTTGGTAACTTCTTTCCCAATGCATGACATTCCAAATCTCATCTCTTATGTGGTCATCCTTTTTTTGCCACAGGGGGATATTTCTCAACCTTCGTGCAAGGGCTATGTCTTTGAAGCAGGCGTAGACAAGTTTAGAATGAAAAAAAAATGAAGCACAGCTCCAGCTTGGTCCTAACTGACCAAATAACAAGGACGCTGAGCACTATATACCGTACTGTTGGCAACAAATTGTTGTTCAAGGTGTTCTAGTGGTTTGAGGATTTCGAATATTTCTCCAGTATTTGGTTGATTATTTGTTTGACAACACACGCGAGACTGTTACCCAGAGTATTGTGTTGACACCATTTAAGCTTTGTGATGGAACCAAAGAATATCAGCAATGGATGAATTTGGCCTACCTTTGAAAGCCAGTTTGTGCATCTGCTTTATCATATCTCATTTCATCATCTGTTCTTTGTGGATAAAAATGCTGGCCATGCGAAAGGTTATGTTCAAATATTCTGACGTGTAAACTGCTGTTTGGCAAAACGCGCTTCGCTGGTAAATTCAAGCTCCGGGAATGATCTCCTTAGCTATTCAGAACTAGCCGAACTCTACATACTAAAATACTTGTGTTTATATTTAAAGATACAATTGGACAGGTTTTTTAAAGATCTAAATATGCCTTTAATTTACACCATTATAATTTAGATCCACCAAAATAAGTGGCGTTGAACTTTCTTTTGTACCGGGTGAATGAATATGTAGTATATGAATATGGCTAAGAGCATCTGTAGTGTATGAAAATAGAGGGTCTTAAGCCACCTTAAGGTCAATCTTATACATTACAGGGGTAATCTTAAGCAAAAAAGCTTAAGGCTGGTCCTCAAGCTAAAGACCTGGTCACAAGCATTAAAATACAATTTTTCTTTATATGCCAAGTGGGATCATCTTAAGGCCCCTTGGGTTATATACACTATAGAGTCAGCCTTAAGTCTTAGATGGGCGCCACGTGGTGCTTCATCTCACGAGACGAACGGTTGTGACCGCACATGGCGTTGATCCGATAGCTAGAAGATGCGTCCGCGAGTTGGGAAGGTTGAGAGCGTCCGTGAATTAGCAAAATCTGCTAGATTCCATCCATTCTTTTTTCTTTTCCTTGCGTGCACTCTTTTCTCTTTTGTTTTTTTTTTCATGATATAGATTAGTCATATACAAGGATTGTTCACTCTCTCTTAAAGAATATTGCTAATAGTAGATGATTAGGGCTCTAGGTGTTTAGATTTCACCCTTTCCATTTTTTCTTGTGTGCGTTTTGTTTTGCTTTCTCTTTTTTCACCATGTAGCTTAACCGTACACAAGAATTATCTTCTCTTTTTTTCAATTACAACTAATTTGTATGTTCAACTAGTAACATAGCTTTAATTAAGGTCCACTAAATTGAGGGCAATTGTGGTTTATGCCTATAATTGAGGTCTATCAAATTAATAGCCAGATGTTTTTCTTTTTTGTGAGAATTTTTAGGTTATATTTTTTCTTAGCAGTTTGTAAAACACTAGTATATAATAGATAGATTACACGCTGTGGAAAGAGCCGTTCTCTTGGAAGTCTTCATGATTTTTTTTAGTGATGTTTCGCCTTGCAAGACCCGCCTGAAATCAGACAAGTTATTATGTCAAAACACACGAAACTGAACCATCGACATGAATAGTTGGAAGTTTTAGATTGAATCAGTTCACATATAGCTTCTGCTTTGCCATTGTGTGTAGACTGGGACAGGAGCAAAGTCACGATGTTGTGATTTCCGTTATCCGTGTTGAATCTGAACGATTCCAAGCCCGACGGGTTCATCACTGTGTACGTGGTTGACACTTCTTGGCGACCACTTTCCGAAGCAATGAATTTGCATGCCTCCTGTTCGTTTGGCAACTGCTTGTGGCAATCCTGAACTACGTATTTCCTAACATCGTAGTCAGATTTTCATCTAAAAAGGACACCTTTTCAATTAGTACTTTTTTAATCGGTGACAATCATATAAGGCTGCCTTAATCCACATTCTCATGTTAACACAGATACCCAATTTGACGGACAGAGATGAGTACTGTGCTGTGTAATAACCTAAACAGACCAGCTAGTCAAATTCAAGGACTAAAACATGGCGTGTTCATAACTCGGCCTCGTTTCATGACATAAAACGGTTGTAGAATGCAGGAGATAGCCGCAATATTGGTCAAAGATTACAGCGTTTGTTGCCTTGCAGGTGTAGACCCCATGGAGTTGGGGGCTCCGCTCCAAACAGATTCAGTTTATGGTTTTTTTTATTTTTGACTTAATCTATTTGGAACACGTCGGCTTTTAATTTTATTTTTTTTACTTTTTACTTTTTTTTCTTTTCTTTCTTGTTCATTTGCATTGTCCGTAACGTTATAACTTTTTTTATTTTTTATTTTTAGTTAAATTACTTAGAAAAATTGGCAGCCATCACAACATAATTTTAGATTAAAAAAATCAATAGCCAAAACTAGAAACTTAAGTTATTTATAGCGGTCCTTCACTCCACCCGGTGGATTTACTCAAATCTGAACAATCTTTTTTTTCCATGGCACATATTAATTATGCCCCGTCAATCTCTACGATTAATTGTCTTGCCGATGGATTTGGAGGGAAATTAACTTGTCTTTTGCGTCGTTTCTAGGGGTGAAAAACGGTAACGGATGATTTGTTTTATCCGATATTCGTATTCGAGAAAACACGAATGTGGTAAGCAAAATCCGTATTCGAAAATGTTCGTATTCGTATTCGATAATATTCGTATCCGTATTTGAGAATATTCATATTTGTATTCGAGAATATTCGTATCCATATTCATATTCGAGACTATTCGATTCATATTTGATCCGTTTCTACAACCCATGAAAAGTTCTTACGAATTTTGTGATTCAAAATTTGAATTTAGGCGGTTTAAAACCGGTAACCGGTGAAAAATCGGCAAAAATCACTAGGAATCCGTTTTATCCGAGATAATCCGTATTCGAAAATCCGGATACAGATCTGCACCCCTTGCCTTGCACGAAGACTAACAAATGTGAAATGTTGGCTGGCTCAGCTCAGATCAGGACAGAGGAAGACTAACGGTGAAAAAGGAATCATAGGGTATCCGAGAAAATCTGTATTCGAAAATATCCGTATTCGTATTTGAGAATATTCGTATCCGTATTTGAGAATATTCAAATTTGTATTCGCATTCGTTTTAAAAATATAGATCCGTATTCGTATTTGAGACTATTCAATCATATCCGATCCATTTCCACCCCTAGTCGTTTCCCGCTAAACCATGCCTACTAGTTAATTCCAAGCGTCAGGACCCCCTCCAAACGGGAAGGATGGGGCTGTGACACCAAGAAGATGAGACAGGGAACGTAGCGCACGCATGAACGCAGAAACGTGTGAATGCAGAAGTGTTTATATAAATGATGTTGTAGCTATTTTTTTAAAAAATACCTCTTAAACATTTATTTTTATAAAATCTAATCTATTCTTAGAATTATCAAGCTCACCAGGTATCTATCGAACTAGAGAAGTTCATCAGATACGTGCCGACCTATGTTCCGCATATTGCCAGCCAGCCACACACAATTAGTAAGTCACATTTAATTAGTGCCAATTATATTTAATTAATGTTAATCATGAGCTTTAATTACTCCATCCGAATTCGTTCTGCCGTTGTGTGGGGGCTCAACAAGCGCAAAGAGTAGACTAAGGTGGTGATCAGTTCGGCTAAAAAGATCGTGGCTTATGGCTGAAAACACTGTAGCTGGCTGAAAAAAACACTGTAGCTGGCAGAGGCTTATTTAGCATAATTAAATTTAAAAAAATTTAAAAATAAAAAAATATGCTAGCCCATTACGTATAATACAAACAAATACGGGAAAAAAAGAACCGGCAAAAAAGCTCAACAAAAAGCCAAAAGTTCAGAAAAAGACGAAACTTATGAATAGTGAAAAATAAACCAGAAGCCGAGTTGATCAGGGCCTAAATTTACAAAAATGCAGGTCCGAAACCAATTTTTTTTTAAAAAAAAACAATGGTGGCTATTGTGCCATTTAGAAGAGAGTCGGGGGGATATGGCACAATCTGGGCCGCTGGAAAGAAGGAACGGTTAAGATTTGAGTAACTCCACGCCCCAACTCTAGGGATCTGCACCCCTTGCCTTGCACGAAGACTAACAAATGTGAAATGTTGGTTGGCTCAGCTCAGATCAGGACAGAGGAAGCTCGACGACCAAGAGCCCCCTGTCTCCAGAATTGATCCGCGTAGACCCACAACAATTGCACGCGGTGCGTGTATGATCTTGGATGGCGAACCCGTGATCTCAGCCGACAGACGAAGTGCTAATAATACTCAGTTTCTGTTTGCAATTCCGCCAGTATTACTATACGACCCAAATCTCTCGATTTGGCGTCGGTAGGTGGTGCAAACTTTCGGCGTGTAGTTTTTTTTAAACAAGGACACTAGTTATGTCGTTCACTTCAAGAAGAGAAATACACCGATCTCACAGGGTTAAACCAAATAGTTCTATTATTTATTTCAAGAAGAGAAATAAACCGGCCTAACAAGGCTACATCAAAGACAATAACGTATGAAGGAGTCTCAAACCTAAAACTCCAATCAAAGCATCAACAATACCAGCGGCGGATCCAGCGGTGGGGCGGGGGCTCGAGCCCCCCCTACTGCTACCGGACCTTTGGAGCCCCTCTGGAGTCCTCCCTAAATTTTTAGCTATAGATGTATAATGTAGAAGGGGCTGAGGTCGAGCTGAAGGTACTTCAGCCCCTCTAAAAAATTTTCCTGGATCCGCCACTGAACAATACCCATAAGGCAAACACCTTCTAGTTTAGGCTCTGTGTACCGTGTGGACCAGCACATTGCGGCCGTCAGACAGACCGTTGCTAAATGTAAAACTCAATTCGAACTCGTGAGGTGTCATGTGAAACTTGAAAAGAATGAATCAAAGAATTGTCATTTCAGTTTTGATCTTTACAAAAGAATGAACTAAGTAATCCCTATGCACATTTTGACGAATTCATCTGTTAGCTAGCACTTTGGAAATCTAGGGTGAGTGGGCTATTTATAAGAGTTTCCCGGCAAAATCCTTGATGTCCTCGTCCTCGAATGACGGCGAGGCCATCTTCCTGAACTGCTTGAGGTCAGAAGGTCTCCGGCCGAGCTGCAGTGCCACCTTCGTCTCGAACAGCTCACCGTTCTCCCTCCTGTTAACGTCGGCCTCGTCGAGGTTGGCCTCGATCTCCTCCTGGATCCCCCGGTAGGACCCAGCAACGTTGCGGCACAGCTCGAACACCATGCCCACCTGCCAGCCGTGCTCCATCGTGTTCACCGCCGCGGCCAGTGCGCCGCCGAGAACGGCTGCGCCCGATGCCCATGACCCAGCCTCGCCGGAGCCGATGAACGCCGTGGCGAGAGCGGCCGTGCCGGCCAGTGCTGGGCCGGCCACGGCGAGGCCCCTGTTGAGCTTCAGCGCCAGCTTGCCCACTGACAGGTACTGCTGCTCGTCCTTGGCCTTGAGCACCCGTACAATGCCTCGCATCTCCTCTTCCAGTTCTTGGCTCCAGCCGTTGCCGGCCATGGCGCCGCCTCGCCGGGCATCGTGGCTGGTCTTGGACAACTTCTTGCACGCGCTCTGACGAGCCGGCTTCTTCTTCGGCCACCACCGGGTGGGCTCGACGGCCTTGGGAAACTTGTCGAGCATGCCGGGGAGCAGCGGCAGCGGGTATGCGGCGTCGAGCGCTAGTACCCGGTCCATGGCGTCCTGGACGTCGGCATTGGTCGTCGGCGTGCCGAGCGCGAGCGTGGCGCGGACGTCGCGCTCGAGCTGCCTCCACAGCCGCGTGGCGTTGCGCTGCTCCTCGGCGAGCTGCGAGGGCTGGATCTTGTTGACGGCGGCCATCGTGACGGCCGCGGAGGCCAGGAGGACACCCGCGGAGGCCTTGAGCGCGAGCACGCTCGGCGCGGCGGGCGCGAGCGAGGCCATGACGGAGGCGGCGAGCGCGAGGGAGTTGGTGGAGTGGAGCAGCAGGTGGTTCCAGTTGTCCCTCTGCCTGCCGATGATGTCGTGCATCTCCGCGCGGTCCGCGGCCGCCTCCGCAACCGCGCGGAGCTTCTCCGTCTCGACCGACTCCGCGGCGTCGCCGTCGGTGGTGAGCGGGCGCGCATCGATCCAGTAGTCCAGCTTAAGGCTGGGCGCCGTGTGCAGTCCAGAAGGCACGCGGCGCAGGGCCGCGCGGCATGGAGCGGCGGCGCCGCTCAGGCGTGGCCGTGGCCGCGGCCGCGCGGCGCAAGAAGACGAGGCCAAGAAGAGGAGGCGCTGCGCCTGGAGAGCCGCCATTACCGACGTGGATCAACAACTGCTGTTTCCGATCGATTGATGCTGGTGGTGGAGTCAAAGTTTTCGCGTTGGATTCACTTCACTGGAGTCGATTTCGGAGGCCGCCAAGCGCCTGGGGCTTTGCTGCTGCTTGCGGCTCGTGGGATGAAGAGAATATATGAAGTGGGTTGGGGGATTGAGTTGGGAGCGAGGTGGTATTTATAGGGGTGGGAGGAAGGATGGGTGGGTGGTGGTCAGGGTGGCCGAGTCAGTGGGTGATAAATTTGACTGGGGATGGGATGGGGTGCGCCTGGCCGGGTCAAATCTCCGCCTCGGAAACTGTGGCTCGAAGGTCCCCAGGAGACCGTTTCTGGCAAGCGCCCGACGGAGAGAAGGGGTTAGTAACTTTCCTGATCAAGTCGACTTCGATTTTTGGCATCTGACTTATTTTTCACTATTTATAAATTTTATTTTTTTTTGAACTTTTGGCTTTTTGTTGAGTTTTTTGCCGGTTTTTTTCCCGTATTCGTTTGTATTATACATATTGGGGTAACATATTTTTTATATTTTTATTTTTTTAATTTAATTATGCTAAATAAGCCTTTGTCAGCTACAGTGTTTTTTTCAGCCAGCTACAGTGTTTTCATCCATAAGCCATGAGCTTTTCAGCCGAACCGATCACCACCTTAGCCCCGCTCGGTTGGGCCGAAAAGCTGTAACTTATAGTTGAAATTATACTGTAGCAGTTGAAATTTCACTGTTGTTAAAGGTGGCTTATTTGACGTAATTAAATTTAAAAAAAATTTAAAAAGTAAAAAATACTAGCTCATCATGGACAACGCAAACGAATACGGAAAAAAGAACCAGCAAAAAAACTTAAAAAAGGCAAAAGTTCAAAAAAAAGATGAAATTTATGAATAGTATTGCTTGATACATGATGACGTAAGATAAAATTAATGTTTATTATTCAGTTTGAAAGCATGTTTGATTGTATGTATCACTTTTATTTTGTACTCCGTTGTAACGTACGAACACTTTACTAATATAATAGATAGATTACACGCTGTGGAAAGAGCCGTTCTCTTGAGGTCTTCATGTTTTTTTAGTGATGTTTCGCCATGCAAGACACGCCTGAAATCAGACCAAGTATTTATGTCAAAACACACGAAACTGAACCATCGACGCGAAGAGTTGAAGTTTTAGATTGAATCAGTTCGCATACAGCTTCTGCTCTGTGGCGGACGTAGGAATTTTGAAATGGGTGTTCAAAGTTGTAAAAATATTTTTCAGTACAATCATAGAAGTAATATTTCCCGTACCCTCTTCACTCTATCTCGTCGAGCACTAGAAATTAGTTTTTACAACACTTAATTATTTTAGCAAACAACAGTAGTAGAACAAGGAAATATTCTAATAAACAAATGTGTTATATTTGTAAATAAGTACAATTAAACTAGTATGATAAAGAACTTGAAACTTTTGTGAACTTACCGATATGATGGTTCGCCTACTACTAATATCTTGTTCTCCAACTGACACATTCTTGCAAGCATCCACACCTTTAAAAGAAATAATTCTGAAGTTTAGGACTATGCTTTCCAGAACTTTACTTTTAGCAGAACATTTACTGATTACAGGGATTAAAGAGATAAACCTCCTTTTCAGCAAGCTGTTTCAGATCCTTAAGACGAGTTTGAAGCATGTCATACTGAGATAAAAGTTGCTGTCGTACAACAACTATATCTACTGCCTTTGGCGGAAGCTGGACATGACACAAGACTTTGGTCAAGGAGAACAGATAATGGACATCATAGTTTATGACAGTCCAAATTATTCTAGACCAGTAATGCTAGCCAAATGGCAAGTAATGCCAACCCATAATAGCAAAATGGGTGGGGCCAATCCAATAACAAAGCAATATAGAACAGGCTAATTTTAATAGACATGTGCTAGCATAATATATTGCTTGTGCAAAAGACACTAGCATTTTATCTACCAACTCACAGTATTAGAACTTTTTTGTTTACTTAAGGAATAGATATCCCCTGGAATATTTTTGCTACATCGGAATCAAATTTACCTTTCGAATCTCTGGCAGGATCACTTGATTTAGAGTTGTTCCTACAGCAGCTGATGCAACGGCGGCTCCGGTTGCTCAATTGATGGACGGCGGTGCCCGGGTGCCGGCGTGCCGCAGAGGCAGAGCGGAGGCGACGAGGCCGGGCTGCTGGCGGAGGCGCGCCTGGTGCGGTCCCGGGTCGCCGGTCGTGGACTGCGGCGGAGGCGCGGAGCGGAGGGCCGGAGCCGGTCGTGCGGGGCGCCGGCGCGGGCACGGAGCCGGAGGCCCGGCGAGCCCCTCAGCCCCAGATCTAGCCGGCGGAGCGAAGGGCGGAGGCGGCGAGGCGCGCTCGCTAGTCGCGCCGTCGCGGTGCCGGCGGAGTGGAGCCGAGTCGCCTATCGCCGGCGGAGTGGAGCCGAGTCACCTGTCGCCGACGGAGTGGTTAGGGTCTGAGGGATTTGCCGAATGGAGAATGGGGATCGCCGAATCGGGGATTCGGGGGTAGGGGGACCGGGACCGGGCGCTGGGGAATTGGCAGGCCGCGCAAATGGGCTGGGCTGGCTTCACGCGGGGTGCGCCGTCGCGAGCTGCAGCGCGTTTCTCTCCACCGGGGCCGGCTAATTTGAGGCTGTAAACATGTGATTTGGCCCAACTATATATATACATATGTATTATAGCTCATATGTACTAGATTTTTTGTCAAAAAATTTTGGTGTTCAGCTGAACACCCATAAATCACTGTAGATCCGCTCCTGCTTCTGCTTTGCCATTGTGTGTAGACTGGGACGGGAGCAAAGTCACAGTGTTGTGATTTCCGTTATCCGTGCTGAATCTGAACGCTCCATCACCATGAATTGACCCTGCAATCTCTGAACGATTCGAAGCCCGACGGGTTCATCACTGTGTACGTGGTTGACAGTTCTTGGCGACCACTTTCCGAAGCAACGAACTTGCATGCCTCCTGTTCGTTTGGCAACTGCATGTGACAAATCCTGAAGTACGTATTTCCTAACATCGTAGTCAGATTTTCATCTAAAAAGGACACCTTTTCAATTAGTACTTCTTTTATCGGTGACAATCATATAAGGCTGCCTTAATCCACATTCTTAGGTTAACACAGATACCCAATTTGACGGACAGAAATGAGTCCTGTGCTTTGTAATAACCTAAATAGACCAGCTAGTCAAATTTAAGGACTAAAACATGGCGTGTTCGTAACTCGGCCTCGTTTCATGACATAAAACGGTTGTAGAATGCAGGAGATAGCCGCAATATTGGTTAAAGATTACAGCGTTTGTTGCCTTGCAGCTGTAGATCTCCTAGAGTTGGGGGATCCGTTTCAAACAGTTTCAGTTTCTGGTTTTTTTTTGTTTTCAATTTATTTAAGCCATAAACTATTTGGAACACGTTGACTTTTAATTTTGATTTTTTGGGATTTTTGTCCTTTTTTCGTCTTATTCTTTTGCATTGCCTGTGACATTATAACTTTTTTATTTTTATTTTTAATTGAAACTAAATGTCATTATAGTACAATTTTAAATAAAAATTAAAAGCCAAAGTCGGAAACTTATATAGTTATTTGGAGCGGCCCTTCACTCCACCCGGTGGATTTACTCAAATCTGAACGATCCTTTTTTCCCTATGGCACAGATTAATTATGCTACGTCAACCTCTACGATTAATGGTCTTGCAGATGGATTTGGAGGGAAATTAACTTGTTTTTTGCGTCGTTCCCGCCAAACCATGCCTACTAGTTAATTCCAAGCGTCAGGACCCCCTCCAAACGAGAAGGAAAGGATGGGGCTGTGACACCAAGAAGATGAGACAGCGAACGTAACGCACGCATCAACGCATAAATGTGTGAATACAAAACTGTTCATATAAGTGATATTATAGCTATTTTTTTAAAAAATAAGCTCTTAAATATCTATTTTTTTTTTATAAATCTAGTTTATCTTTAGATCTGCCAAACTCGACAGGTATTTATCGAGCTAAGGGAGCCCATCAGGTACCTACCGACCTATGTTCCGTAGGTTGCCGGCCAACCACACACAATTAGTAAGTCATATTTAACTAGTGCTAATTTTATTTAATTAATGTTAATCATGTGCTTTAATTACTCCAGCCGAATTCGTGCTGCCGCTGTGTGGAGGTTTCGCAGGTTGAAGGAGTGAACTAAATTTACAAAAATAAACGACCGAAACCAAATTTGAAAAAAAAAACAATGGTGTTTAATGTGCCATTTAGAAGAGAGTCGGGGGATATGGCATAATCTGGGCCACTGGAAAGAAGGAACGGTTAAGATTTGAGTAACTCCACGCCCCAACTCTAGTCTAGGACAGGGGCGGACGCACAGTGTGAGCAGTGGGGGCCTTGGCCCCCACTCAATTTTGTTAATTACGTATACCTCCTGGATATAATCTATGTAGGCCCCCAGTCCACAACTCAGCAGGCCCCCAGTGGCCCAGTGCGGCAGCTGGCAGGACGGCAGGCCGGCAGTGCCTTCTCAGCTACGCGTAGCAGCATGCCCCCACTCAATTTTAGTCCTAGGTCCGCCCCTGGTCTAGGAGATCTGCACCCCTTGCCTTGCACGAAGAATAACCTCGACGACCAAGAGCCCGGTCTCCAAAATGGATCGCCTAGTCCTTCAACAATTGCACGCGGTGCGCAGTGGCGTAGTCAGGATTTGTAGTTATGGTGGTCCATTGTCTAAAATTTATTTAACCGTTATAAATTTAACATGTCGATGCACAAGTATATGAATTACGAAATGCAATTAAGGGAAAAAGGACATACGAACTTCATAAAATAGACGAATATAGCTTTCTTAACATAGAATTGAAATATTACATACATATAGTAGTTGAAGAACAGTACGTCACTACTTCTTCTTGTCAGGATATAAAGAGAACATCACATTAATTTTATATTAGAACATTAAATACATTCTATATTTATGGACAAAGCTATTTAAAAAATACATTTTATAAAGGAGTAGATCAGAAGAGTTTGCTTGCATGGGTAACTTCTTGAAAGCCGCATTTGGAGCAAACGCAAGCTAAGATAACAAATACCTACCTCGGCAAATTTACGAGACCGTTTACACCGACTTCTGTCCACAGAAGAAAAAAGGTAATATAAATATTTAACTTTCTAAAATAATTTCTCTGTTTCTCTCATCCTGAAAATAAGTTATGGGACACAGACATATCACTACCTCACTCTTCTCGCTCCTGTCTCGCACACGCATCTCTTTTTTATTTTCCCCACCACTCGTATCCTCCCACTAAAAGCTTTTTTTAGTCATTACTATTTATTTTAGCTAAAAACCATCAACTGTCGTTCAATATGAACATGCCAAGGTAGTCATCGATTTTATTGTACATCTAGATGCCAAGCTAGCCAACGATTTTACTGTACATCTAGATTCCCAAGTTGCGTGTCATTAGCTTGACACATATAGAGCAAATTAAATGATTTAGCGGGAGGTAAAATGTAGCTGTGATTCAACAAGTTTTTGCATTATGATCAAATACATGAAGACCTCATTATCCGAGCGCAGGGTGGTCTGCGGCCCACAGGGACCACCCTGTAGCTCCGCCAGTGGCGGTGCGTGTATGATCTTGGATGGCCAACCCACACTCAAGATTTTCGCTGAACCCGTGATCTCAGCCGACAGACGAAGTGCTAATAATACGCGATTTCTGTTTGTAATTCCGCCAGTATTACTATACGACCAAAAGCTCTTGCTTTGGCGTCGGTAGGTGGTGCAAGCTTCCGGTGGTGTTCAGTTAGGTTGAATTTTGATGGATAATGGCTGAATTTTTACTGTAGCTGGTTGAAATTATACTGTAGCTGATGATGACTTATTTGATATAATTAAATTTAAAAAATTTAAAAATAGAAAAAAAATAGGTTACCCCATCACGTATAATACAAACAAATACGGGAAAAACTGATAAAAAGGTAAAAAAAACCCCGAAAAGTTAGAAAAAGACAAAATTTAGAAATAGTGAAAAATAAACCGGAAGCCAGAAGCCCAAACCTACACGAGCAGGGCCGCGTGTAGTTTAGTCAAACAAGGACACTAGTTATGTCGTTCATTTCAAAAAGAGAAATACATTCTATTATTTATTTCAAGAAGAGATACACCGGCTTTACAGGGCTACCTCAAAGACGATAACATCAGCTCCAAGAGGGGCAACACCAACGTAGGGAGGAGTCTCATACCAAACACTCCAATCAAAACATCAACAATACCCACAAGGCAAACACCTTGTAGTTTAGCCTCTGTGTACCGTGTGGACCACCACATTGCGGCCATCAGACAGACAGTCTCTGATCAATTCGGCTTCGGCTTCTGGCTTATTTTTGACTATTCATAAATTTCGTCTTTTTCTGAACTTTTAGTTTTTTGAGCTTTTTTGCCGGTTCTTTTTTTCCCGTATTTGTTTGTATTATACGTAATGGGCTCACATATTTTTTATATTTTTATATTTTTTTTAAATTTAATTATGCTAAATAAGCCTCTGTCAGCTACAGTGCTTTTTCAGCCAGCTACAATGTTTTCAGCCATGAGCTTTTAAGCCGAACCGATCACCACCAAGTTGCTAAATGTAAAACTCAATTCGAACTCGTGAGGTGTCATGTGAAACTTGAAAAGAATGAATCAAAGAATTGTCATTTCAGTTTTGATCTTTACAAAAGAATGAACTAATTAATCCCTATGCACATTTTGATGAATTCATCTGTTAGCTAGCACTTCGAAAATCCCTAGGTGAGTGGGCTATTTAGAAGAGTTTCCCGGCAAAATCCTTGATGTCCTCGTCCCTGAAAGACGGCGAGGCCATCTTCCTGAACTGCTTGAGGTCAGAAGGTCTCCGGCCGAGCTGCAGTGCCACCTTCGTCTCGAACAGCTCACCGTTCTCCCTCCTGTCAACGTCGGCCTCGTCGAGGTTGGCCTCGATCTCCTCCTGGATCCCCCGGTAGGACCCAGCAACGTTGCGGCACAGCTCGAACACCATGCCCACCTGCCAGCCGTGCTCCATCGTGTTCACCGCCGCGGCCAGTGCGCCGCCGAGAACGGCTGCGCCCAATGCCCATGACCCAGCCTCGCCGGAGCCGATGAACGCCGTGGCGAGAGCGGCCGTGCCGGCCAGCGCTGGGCCGGCCACGGCGAGGCCCCTGTTGAGCTTCAGCGCCAGCTTGCCCACTGACAGGTACTCCTGCTCGTCCTTGGCCTTGAGCACCCGTACGATGCCTCGCATCTCCTCTTCCAGTTCTTGGCTCCAGCCGTTGCCGGCCATGGCGCCGCCTCGCCGGGCATCGTGGCTGGTCTTGGACAACTTCTTGCACGCGCTCTGACGAGCCGGCTTCTTCTTCGGCCACCACCGGGTGGGCTCGACGGCCTTGGGGAACTTGTCGAGCATGCCGGGGAGCAGCGGCAGCGGGTATGCGGCGTCGAGCGCTAGTACCCGGTCCATGGCGTCCTGGACGTCGGCATTGGTCGTCGGCGTGCCGAGCGCGAGCGTGGCGCGGACGTCGCGCTCGAGCTGCCTCCACAGCCGCGTGGCGTTGCGCTGCTCCTCGGCGAGCTGCGAGGGCTGGATCTTGTTGACGGCGGCCATCGTGACGGCCGCGGAGGCCAGGAGGACACCCGCGGAGGCCTTGAGCGCGAGCACGTTCGGCGCGGCGGGCGCGAGCGCGGCCATGACGGAGGCGGCGAGCGCGAGGGAGTTGGTGGAGTGGAGCAGCAGGTGGTTCCAGTTGTCCCTCTGCCTGCCGATGATGTCGTGCATCTCCGCGCGGTCCGCGGCCGCCTCCGCAACCGCGCGGAGCTTCTCCGTCTCGACCGACTCCGCGGCGTCGCCGTCGGTGGTGAGCGGGCGCGCGTCGATCCAGTAGTCCAGCTTAAGGCTGGGAGCCGTGTGCAGTCCAGAAGGCACGCGGCGCAGGGCCGCGCGGCATGGAGCGGCGGCGCCGCTCAGGCGTGGCCGTGGCCGCGGCCGCGCGGCGCAAGAAGACGAGGCCAAGAAGAGGAGGCGCTGCGCCTGGAGAGCCGCCATTACCGACGTGGATCAACAACTGCTGTTTCCGATCGATTGATGCTGGTGGTGGAGTCAAAGTTTTCCCGTTTGCTTCACTTCAGTGGAGTCGATTTCGGAGGCCGTCAAGCGCCCGGGGCTTTGCTGCTGCTTGCGGCTCGTGGGATGAAGAGAATATATGAAGTGGGTTGGGGGAATGTGATGGGAGCGAGGTGGTATTTATAGGGGTGGGAGGAAGGATGGGTTGGTGGTGGTCAGGGTGGCCGAGTCAGTGGGTGATAAATTTGACTGGGGATGGGATGGGGTGCGCCTGGCCGGGTCAAATCTCCGCCTCGGAAACTGTGGCTCGAAGGTCCGAGATCGCGTCGCGCTCCCAGCCCCAGGAGACCGTTTCTGGCAAGCGCGCGACGGAGAGAAGGGGTTAGTTTGAGGGAAGCAGGTCCGTACAGTACTCCATCCGCGTCGCAGCACACGCTCCCTTGGTTTCCTTTTCGTTCCTAGAGCTACAAAGAAGCACGGTCATGTCTTTTTGGCTACGATCGATTTTGCTCTGTTCAAATTGACTTTCTTTAGTGTTTTATAGTGTTTTTTAATATATATAGCTTATTTTGTACTATAACTATTTTTTGGTTACGATCGATTTTACTCTGTTTAAATTTACTTTTAGTGTTTTATAGTTTTTTTTAATATAGATAGCTTATTTTATACTGTAACTATTAGTAGTTTTTAACATAATTAAATTTAAAAAATAAAAATAGAAAAGCACATGTTAGCCGATTACAGACAATGCAGAGAAATACGGAAAAAAGAAAAGATAAAAAACCTAAAAACAAAAAAAACTAGAAACAGACGAACTTAAGGGATAGTAAACTAGAAACCAAAAGGCAGAAACTGAATCTGAAACGAGCGGGACCTTATTTGCAATTTTTTTAGACGGTAGTGGATAATGAGGATATTGATGTGAACTGTCCATATGGTTTTATGCTCGAAAAGCCGTTTAGAGAATCCATTTCAACAAGTCACTTTGTTTGCTTCGACATTCGAAGAAATTAAAAACCTAAAAGAATAGGACCTAAAAATCTTAGTTGATTGTGAAATTATAATTGCCATAATTTATCCATTTCCAACAAAGAAAGACTTCAACATTTTTTGAGGGGTGAGGACGATTGGCTAGCTTAGCCACCTTAAGGCTCACAATGCAGGGGTCACGGATCCAGTGTGTTCTGCGCTTTGTGCAGCAAATTTTCACTTTTGTCTTTTACAGGTGTTCCCACATGCATGGTATGGCATGAGGTGTGAAGGCAGATCGAATAAGCAGCTACAGCTAGCAACCCACTAGTGGTTCACTCGGCTGGCCAGATCAAACCTCCCACACAGGTAGACGCGGTTAGTTGGACCGACAGGTGCCGTCTCCAGTGTGGCAGGGTGTCGCCCAAGTACTGGTACGTACTCCATGAGCTCCCGACAACACGGCCATTAGGGGTGGGCGTTCGGGTTACCCGATTTTTTCGGGTCGGGTAATTCGGGTAATTCGAAATTCGGGTAATGAAAACTGCTACCCGATATTAGCCCCAAAAAAATACTACCCGCAATTTCGGGTACCCGATAATTCGGGTTCGGGTTCGGGTATACCCGATATACCCGAATTTCAGCAAACTGCATCGAATTTCAGCAAACTGCACAGAATTTGTACATAATTTCAGCAGCAATTTGCATAGAATTTCAGCAGCAATTTGCATAGAATAATATATCACAGGCAGTTGTTCAAACAGAGAGAATCATATACTAAATTACTAATAAAGTGACATGATTACCGGGTAGTTCGGGTAGTTCGGGTAGTTCGGGTACCGGGGGATATTACCCGAACTACCCAAACTAATTTCGGGTAATCAGAATCGCTATCCGAATTTGGGATCGGGTACCTCGGGTTCGGGTATTTCGGGTTCGGGTTCGGGTAATTCGGGTACGGGTAATGGGTAGCGGGTATTTTGCCCACCCCTAACGGCCATGGTCTCCACTGTACTCATGTGCAGGTAATTGTTCTTACCTAGCTACCGACCTTCTCCGAGCCTTCCGACCGCTCCAAACCGTTTTAGCCTTTTAGTTTTCAAATTTTTTTATTTTTTATTCTTTTGTTTTGCTCTTTCTTTCCCCCCTTATTTGTTGTATCATCCTAAAAGATTTAACGGTGTTTTCTAATTTTTCTGATTTTTTACTATTTTTATTTTTTGACTCACAAAAAAGGTAATAACTGCTTTAATGCATTTGCAGCTAAAATACACATTGAAAAATCAAAAGACCACAGCTTTAAGCCATTTGGAGTTAATTTGCTAGCTCCTAATGATTTAACGAAACGCACTGATCACTGCCTTACAAATATATAGTTAATTCCTTCCTTTGCTTACAAAAAAAGTTCTGTCTATTCGTACCCAAAAAAAGTAATATTCAACACGCCGACTCTACTGAATGCACGTACGTATTACGGGCCGGGTCGATGCTTGAAATCTAGCGCTTCTCATTAGTCATTACACACCTGTTCATTGACTTTTCTGTACTTTTTTTCCTGTAACCTTACTTTTGTGTACTTTGATGTTTCAAATTAAGCGAATCATGAAAATGAGGTATCGATCGATTCTGTTTTGCGATGCCAACCATCTTTAATTTGTGCAGTTTACACCACTTTGCACATGAATATATGCTCGTTTAGAGGTCAACTATATATACTGGTACAACAACTTTGCCCAAAAGCACAATATATATTAGGCGTAAAGCCAGTGCATGTATTTTGACTTGTTCAATAATGAAATCGATGTCAACTGCCGGGCTTAACGCAATTTGTGGCCAGATCTGATAGCGTAGACAAAAGGATGGATGTCATGTGCTGTGTCATTTTGGAGTCTGACTGTGGATATGTGCTCATTTCGATCTAAAATTTCGGCTTATTTTTTATTATTTTAAATTTCATGTTTTCCCTAGTTTTTGGCTTTTTTGAGTTTTTTGTTTTTTTCCGTATTCGTTTGCATTGGCTGTGATTGGCTAACATGTTTTTCTATTTTTAAATTTTAATTACGTTAAAGAAGATACTATCAGCTACAATACAATTTCAGCTAGCTACAATAAATTTTTAGCTATAAATTATTTTTTTCAGTTTAAATGAGCAGCACCTAGATCAGTCGTTACACATTCATGTTAGCCTTTTCTGGTTGAGAACGTGAGAGGCGACCAATTGACTTTTAGCATGTGTTCCAAAACGTCCCCAATGGTTCAGGGATAAAGGTCTCGTCTGTGCACCACAGATTTTTGCCAAGAAGTAATTCCGACATCTGATATCAGCCGTTAGGTTCGTTTTGCTGCGCATTCATAAAGTCCCACAAATTCGAGGTGCCAAATGCGAAATTTTGGCACCTCTTAAACTTGAGGTGCCAAATGCGCACATGCACCTTCAAAACAGCCCCTCAAATTGTACGCGCATGCGCATAAGTGACGAATGGCCTCTTCTTTTAGCTTCTAAAAATTATTTTTTGTTTTTCTATATTAACTATTTATATCGCTATATCGGCCAAAATCATACGTGAGTTACTGTTACTTTGTACTTTCTCTTATGAATAAATAAAAAGTTATATGTGGAAGTCAAAAAGAACACATCCAAAATTTTTAGTGTAGCCTGTGTTCCAAAATGTTCCCAATGGGTCAAGGACAAAGGTCTCGTGTTCGAATCACAATTTGTTTTTTTTGCCAAACACTTGCGACAGTGTGTCAGGCTCGTAGATTAGTCGGCTAGGCACCGTGTGACCAAGGATGGTTCGTAGATTAAGCGACGTCCGAACGATGGCACAAGGTGTGGTTGGAGTTGGTTGGTAGTACGAGTACGCTCTACTTGCGATATGAGCACCAAGGTGCATGAATGCATCTAGGAAATGTCCAACTGGTTGAATATTCTTCAGGAAAACTAAAAAAAAGAGAGTTTGATTCATGTATATAGTGCAGCTTGGTAGGATCATTGTTGAGTAGTTAGGAAAACCAGTTGCTGCTAAGTGTATCTTCAGGAAAACAAATCTGGAAATTAAACATTGCGCACATAATGAAATTCGAATTCTTCCAAAAATGAGCAGGAAAGAGGAGTTGATTTCGTACGGCCGGGACTTTTAGAACAACCGTACGATCCAAACACACTTTGCAGGAAAAGAAATAATTCATGCATAGTCCATTGGCACAGTATATACCAGGTTCTTTGTGGTTTATGCGTGACTTTTGCCTTTGGTTTCTTTATAAATCAAAATAAACGGAACAGTTTCACTATTTGAGAATGGTTTTTCGAGTTTAAAATTATGTATGTCATTCGTGTCGACAACTCTGTTATCTGCTGTCGTATCAAAAAATACGTATAAAAACTATCATCTGCAGCTAAAAAGTCATCTGAACGTGGCCTATTTCTCTTAAGCAATCCTATCCTTGATTCCGGTCGAGCTATCTAGCCAGGTCCTCGTCAACGCAAGTAGAATCCACTGTGCGCCTTGACCGCTTCCCTTCCCGGAGCCATTCAATCCAATCGAAGAAAACTAGAATTATTCCTGGCTTGAAGAAGGCACGCTGCTTGCTGCCTATGGCTATGGACCGAGCCCAATCAAACCCGACCGGTTGCCCTCGTCAACGTTCGCTCCCTGACCTCTCTCCCCCTCTCCTCGGCGAGAGACTATATAAGCGCGCGCAACCAAACGCTTCTCACTCCTCCAGCGACCAAGCAAACACGAACTAGCAGCAGCCCAGGGATCAACGGAAGCAAACCAAATCAAGAGCACGCTTGCAAAGATTGTGGGGAGTTTGCACGCCGTTCGGCCAGAGCACACTTGCAGGCATGGCGAGCCTTGTTCGGACGCAAGCTGGCGGCGGCGGTCTCGTACTCCAGGCCGCGTCGCGCTCGCGCTCGAGCCGGGGTGGTTTGTGCGGCCGGGCGAGCCTGCGCGGAGGCTTTACTACGTCTGACCGACGGCAGCTGGTCAGCATCGATGAGCTCAGGCTCAGCCGGCCGGACCCCGTCGTGGCGGCCGAGGATCGCGTCGTGAACGGCCGCGTGCCGCGGCAGCCCGGCGCGGTGCGCGCGCCGGAGGACGACGGCGCGGCGGTCGACAAGCTCCGCGCGATCGCCGAGGCGGCGGCGGACCGGGTCGAGATGCACGACATCATCGGCAGGCAGAGGGACAACTGGAACCACCTGCTGCTCCACTCCACCAACTCCCTCGCGCTCGCCGCCTCCGTCATGGCCGCGCTCGCGCCCGCCATGCCGAGCGTGCTCGCGCTCAAGGCCTCCGCGGGTGTCCTCCTGGCCTCCGCGGCCGTCACGATGGCCGTCGTCAACAAGATCCAGCCCTCGCAGCTCGCCGAGGAGCAGCGCAACGCCACACGGCTGTGGAGGCAGCTCGAGCGCGACGTTCGCGCCACGCTCGCGCTCGGCACGCTGACCAAGGCCGACGTCCAGGACGCCATGGACCGGGTACTAGCGCTCGACGCCGCATACCCGCTGCCGCTGCTCCCCGGCATGCTCGACAAGTTCCCCAAGGCCGTCGAGCCCACCCGGTGGTGGCCGAAGAAGAAGCCGGCTCGTCAGAGCGCGTGCCAGAAGTTGTCCAGGACCAGCCACGATGCCCGGCGAGGCGGCGCCATGGCCGGCAACGGCTGGAGCCAAGAACTGGAAGAGGAGATGCGAGGCATCGTACGGGTGCTCAAGGCCAAGGACGAGCAGGAGTACCTGTCAGTGGGCAAGCTGGCGCTGAAGCTCAACAGGGGCCTCGCCGTGGCCGGCCCAGCGCTGGCCGGCACGGCCGCTCTCGCCACGGCGTTCATCGGCTCCGGCGAGGCTGGGTCATGGGCATCGGGCGCAGCCGTTCTCGGCGGCGCACTGGCCGCGGCGGTGAACACGATGGAGCACGGCTGGCAGGTGGGCATGGTGTTCGAGCTGTGCCGCAACGTTGCTGGGTCCTACCGGGAGATCCAGGAGGAGATCGAGGCCAACCTCGACGAGGCCGACGTTAACAGGAGGGAGAACGGTGAGCTGTTCGAGACGAAGGTGGCACTGCAGCTCGGCCGGAGACCTTCTGACCTCAAGCAGTTCAGGAAGATGGCCTCGCCGTCATTCGAGGACGAGGACATCAAGGATTTTGCCGGGAAACTCTTCTAAATAGCCCACTCACGCTAGATTTCAAAGTGCTAGCTAACAGATGAATTCATCAAAATGTGCATACGGATTAATTAGTTCATTCTTTTGTAAAGATCAAAACTGAAATGACAATTCTTTGATTCATTCTATTCAAGTCTCACATGACACCTCACGAGTTCGAATTGAGTTTTACATTTTGCAACGGTCTGACAGACGGCCGCAATGTGCTGGTCCACACGGTACACAGAGCCTAAACTACAAGGTGTTTGCCTTATGGGTATTGTTGATGCTTTGATTGGAGTTTTAGGTATGAGACTCCTTCCTATGTTGTTCTTGTCCCTCTTGGAGCTGGTGTTATTGTCTTTGATGTAGCCTTGTTAGGCCAGTTTATTTCTCTTCTTGAAATAAATAAAAGAACTATTTGGTTTAACCCTGTGAGATCTATGTATTTCTCTTCTTGAAATGAATGACATAACTAGTGTCCTTTTTTAAAAAAATACTACACGCTGACTAGAAGCCCTGCTCGTTTAGGTTTGGCCTTCTGGCTTCTGATTGATTTTTCACTATTCCTAAATTTTGTCCTTTTCTAACTTTTTCGGGTTTTTTTTACCTTTTTTACCAGTTTTTTCGTATTTGTTTGCATTATACGTGATGGGGTAACCTGTTTTTTTCTATTTTTAATTTTTTAAATTTAATTATGCCAAATAAATCACTGTCAGTTACAGTATAATTTCAGTCAACTATAATGAAAATTCAGCCACAAGCCATAGGCCGACGTTGACAGGAGGGAGAACGGTGAGCTGTTCGAGACGAAGGTGGCACTGCAGCTCGGCCGGAGACCTTCTGACCTCAGGCAGTTCAGGGAGATGGCCTCACCGTCTTTCAGGGATGAGGACATCAAGGATTTTGCCGGGAAACTCTTCTAGAATAATTCTAGTGGAGTCTAGTTGTACAGTGTTTGATTTTTGTGTTTTGTACATGCAACAAGTGGAATTAAAAAGGATGGCAAATTCATTGGTTCTTTGACTACTAAAACAAATTTTTCGCCTCTGGTTTTGTTCTTATATATAGGTGTGCTTGAATATTTGTATGGGCAAGCACAAGTAGACATTCTTTGAACGAAGGTACTAGTGAAGGCAATGCAATAGAAGGCAAAACTTATTGTCTACTAGTTAGATGCCTGTACATTGCAACAGAAATATCATTAATGTATTCATTGAAATTGAAAATTGTAATTACTAAAATAAAACATAGAACGATGCTGAACCATAGTTCTTCTACGGAATATAGGAGCACATGCAATCTGATCACAATCTAAAGCAAGAAAAAAAATGAGGTACCAATCAGATGTAGTGAGACATCACCTTAATATTTTGTAGGCATGGCTTTGTGTTCTTGATGCCCATGGTCAAAAACAATATTTGAGTTGGCATGTCCAGCCAGCAAACCACCTGATTTTATAGTACTTGTAAGCTTTGGTTCTACATAGCATATGTACAGAACAAAGAATAATCACAAGGAAAAGATGATGCATCAAAGGAAGAGAACGGTCAACCACACGCTGAAGTAGTTATATAATGAACTTAACTGTTGTGCCAAAGAATCCATAACTTTTGCTCAGGTCTATTCAGGTGGTCTTTCCCAAAGATAAGCCTCTTAGTTCCTGTACTGTCAAAAATGTTATGCACAAAATGGCAATTACAGTGTAACCTCATTTTCAGTATGGTGGTCACATATGTACAACGAAACAATAACAGTTAGAGCTTTGAACTTGTTGGACCGAAATGGCGACAGAGGGGGTGAATGTCGCTTTCTAAAATTAAATTCGCCCCTCAACTATCCACATTTATGCTTCTTCTCCAATAGCTATGGAAGCTATGAAGAAAGAAGAAAGGCACTACTGGAAGTCACAACAACAAGGCTAAACCAGACCCTGAAAGAAACAGTCAAGAAAAATAAATTCAGAGCAAGTCTGACTGCAAGCGGTAGTACCGCTGGGACGAGCGGTAGTACCTCTCGAGAAAATCAGCAAACAGGATTTTCAGAAATCTGAGAAAAACGCAAAGATTCTTGGATTTTTAGCTTGGGAAACTTTGAGGATAGCTAGGGAACACTCCCAGAAGAATAAGCCAAGAACCAATTTCGAGAAACCACTCTAAGAAACAAGAATTTCAGATTTTAGGTAAAAATCTGAAATCTTGCAAGAACCGAGCCAAAAACCAAATTACTCCTCAACCTTTGATCTTTTGGCCATGAAATTTTGAGGATAGCTACTCAATAGCCTCTGGACTCTCCATGCCAAATTTCAAGCCATCTCGCGAAGGGAATCAAGATTTGCATTAAACCCTAGAAGGAGGAAATGAAGAACAAAGAGGGCTCAAGAACTAAATCTGAAATCAAACTCGGTTTGCTCTTGGGATTAAATAGCCAAATGACTTTTGAGCATCCCCCATGTCATAGCAACCCATTTTGGCACTCCCCAACAACAAACAACAAGAAATCACGAAACTCAAAATCAAGCCAAAAAGGAGAACGAAGGAAGAACAGAGAGCACGGGAGAAAACTTCATATTTCCATTCATTGAAGCAAAAGGATTACAGAGGAGTCCCGATACGCATGGACATTAGAACAAGAGAAAAAATTACAAGACTCTCAATCCATCTCCTCACTCTCCCTCTCCATCCTTAAGATCACCAAGAGCTTCACATGCTTCTTGGGAGGAACACACCCAGAAAAGGGAGATGATCGTGGGAGACAAGGTGCTGCTGCCCTCAACCACTAAAGTACAAAGCAAAACCACCTCTCAAAGCCTCTTTTGACCCACTAAACACTAACTCTCTCCTAAAGCCATGGAGGTGCATGCAGCCCCTCCCACCTATTTATAGCGCTTGGCTAACGGGTCTCCAACCCGTTATGCCCGCTAAATCCAACGGAGCCCGCTCCCGCTTGTGCAGCCTCGCAAAATCACCATTTCGCCCCTCTGCACCTTCCGGGAAGCTTCCGTGCTCCTTGTCGTCCAAGCCTCGCAACCACCTCGAGTCTCCGCCGTCTTCGACACATCCCGACCGTTCTGACCTCGACACCGCCTGTGTCTAGTTCGGTCACCTTGTGTCTCACTACGACTCTGCCTCGACGTCCTGCAGTCACACAGACAAGAAATACATCACATAGCACCGCTCGATACATGAAAGCATAATAGCATCAACAAATCATACTTACTCATGATGAAGTCCAAACCTGTCAAAACATCAGAATATGCAACCTAAACCCTTTGACCAGGTTTGACCAAGCCCGACTGAGTCCATTGCACCACGCAACGACATGGTCCGAACCAACCAAATCAAACTCGACTTCCCTAAACCGATGTCAATTACTCATCACACACACGGGATGACCTCCACATGGTCTCTCAGAACTTATTTGCATCACCAATCCAAACATAGGAGAAACAAATGCATCTTTTCATCGAAGAGGAAATCTTAACAACTACCCGGGCAGCAGCATTCGAAGGTGTCACAGCTCCGTGGTTCTGGGCTTCATGCATTTTGAGCGGTACCAACTACCAAAGCTCTAGCCACCACACTCTATACAGCATCTATCATGAATCTTGTAAGGAAATGTTGTAGATATAAGGTGCACTATATAAGAAACGTGAGCACTTACATGCAGAGAAGTTTTCCAGGTCTCCTATTATATGTTTTAATAAACAAAGTTAATGCTGTATAGAATGATGCTCTATTCTACATTGTCAGGTATCAAGAACTAAATACAACAGAACTCTGAAATATATTTCAGCAACAATTATTTTCTTTGCAACAGAAAGTGGGCAGGTAACATGGACAATTAAAAGAACCTAAAACACAGGAATGGTTTGTTTTCCATTTTTCAAGGTACTCAACATCGAATACAATAGTAAACATAGCAAACTTGGCAACAGATGTAACCAGATAGAATTCTAGGTAATTTCTAATGGTAAAACAAAGACCAAGTAATTACTAAACTGCTCTTAGAGACAATAAACACTTACAAACCTGCTGCCCAACACATCCTAATCTAGAAGTAGCAAGCCTACACACATCTGAATATAGAAATCACCCGATGTGCCTTCTGTTGGCTCAGACGGATCAAAACGCACACTCTCAATGGACGCAACATACACGAACACTTTTGAGCAACTCAGACACACATAGTTCTTGCGATCAACTCAGACACACGGAGTTTTTTCGCTGTATAATGCTGTACAACTTTTCTATTTTCTCTTCTTTATATACTACTCAACACAACCAACGGTTACAAGAGTTTGATGGTATACTAACTACACCACTAATACTTTCATTACATGCATATAGCCACTAATACTTCCGTTACGTACATGAAGTCACTAACTACACCACGACTCATTGACTCAGCCGTTACTCGAACACCCGGTGACGACGTACGACTACTGCGCCTGCTTGACCACGGCTGCTATGACCACGGTTGCTACTCGACTTATGAGTACTTCAACCATGACTTCTCGACCATGGTATCTTTGACCACGGTGTCTTCGACCATGTTCGATCACATTGTCTTCGACCACGACTGCTACTTGACTTACGAGTACTTCGACCACGGATTCTTCAACTGGGTACTGTACCTACGACTACTGTAGCTATGACTACTGCAGCTATGACCACTGTAGCTACAACCACTACTACGACTACCAACTACTCGACACACGAGCACTTGACTACGACTATCTAGTACTCGACACACAAGGACTTGATACACCACTGCCTAGTACTTGACACAAGAGTACTCTGCTCTAGAGTCTCTAACTGCTCTCCAACTCCGCAATCTTCAACTACACAGTACTGGACACATAAGTACTCTGCTCATGACTACCCAGTACTCGAGCACCAACTACACACGACTACAACACGGTACTCGAGCACCGACCACACAGTACTCGAACACCGACCACTATCAACAACAAGATTAGTTCTAACAATCAGCCCCCTAATCTTGTTGTCTTTATGTATGAGTACCTCCTTGTCGATCTTTAGAGAAGCGCCAGTTCTTCATTCGCCACTGCGAGATGCGCTTCTTCCTTCTTCGGTTTGCAGCACTCACTGGCAAAATGCCCATGTAAGCCACAATTGAAGCACTTCACCTTCTTCCTGTTGAACTTGTGCCCACTGGTGTCGAAGTCGCTATCGTCCTCCTCCTCGTCATGGTCGTCTCTATGACCATCACCTCCTTTGACGTGGCCACTGCCACGGTCACGGTTCTTCTTCGCGCCGTTGCTTGACCCTCCTATCTTCTCCTTGTTGAGGGTCTTCCACTGCGTGCCCATGTGGGCAACAAATGCTCTCTCTCATTTGCATTGCCGAAATTGATTTGGACACGTTCTTCATAGGCTTTGTACCGCCCAATGAGATGATGGTGAGGTCTTCAAATCCACGCACTGCTCGATCGAGGTGACGAGCTGCATGTAGTGCGTCGGGGTAGCACGAAGAAACCTGTGAACAATGACAATTTCGTCCACTGTGGTATCGCCCAAAGCACAATTGCCTGTCATGACTGACATCACCCGACCAGCAAAGTCTTCAACAGACTCCCTTTCCTCCATCTTTAGCCCCTCAAAGTCTCTCTTGAGGGTTGGAGCTTGGCTTCACACACGCGCTCGTGCCCCATGTGCGCCGTCTTGATTGCTTCCCATGCCGACTTTGCCATGCCTTTCCTGGTGAGGGAAGACATGACGTCCTCCGACACTGACTGGTATATGGCGTACAACGCCGTCTGGTCCTTCTGGTACTCCGCAGCACCAGGTTTGACTGTTTCACACATGTTCTGAGCCTAAAGTGCAACTCGCATCTTCATTGCCCAAACTGTGTAGTCAGTGCAGGTGAGCTGTGAGTACGACAACTTCACCGTGCTCTTCCTCTCCACCTCCTGCGAAGTGGACGAACCACCTTGTAGCAGGCCTCGCACAACATCACCTTGCAAAGCGGTCGGAGACAAACTCCTTCCTTCTCTTGGCATCTTCTCTGACTCACAGGAACACCAAGACTTCTTCTCCAACATACGGAGAACACTAAGGCTCTGATTCTCTAACACATGAGAATCACCAAGCTCTGATACCAATTGGTGCTTCTCCAACACACGAAGAACACCAATGCTCTCCTCCGACACACGGAGAATACCCTGGCTCTGATACCAATTGTTGGCCCAGACGGATCAAAACGCACACTCTTAGTGGACGCAACACACCCAAACACTTTTGAGTAACTCAGACACACAGAGTTTTTTTGCTGCGTAATGTCGTACAACTTTTCTATTTTCTCTTCTTTATATAATACTCAACACAACAAACGGTTACAAGACCTTGATGGTTTACTAACTACACCAGTAATACTTTCCTTACATGTATGTAGCCACTAGTACTTCCGTTACATGCATGCAGTCACTAACTACACCATGACTCATTAACTCTGCCATTACTCGGATGCCCAGTGATGACATACGACCACTGCGTCTGCTCAACCACGGCTGCTACGACCACGTTGTCTTCGACCACGTTGTCTTCGAGCATGGCTGCCACTTGACTTTCGAGTACTTCGACCATGGCTTCTTGACCACGGTTTCTTTGACTAGGTACTATAGCTATGACTGTTGACCTATGATCACAGTAGCTATGACCACTGTAGCTACGACCATTGCTGTGACTACCAAGTATTCAACACACGAGTATTTGACTTTGACTACCTAGTACTCGACACACGAGTACTCGATACACGACTGCCTAGTACTTGACACACGAGTACTCGACACACGACTACTTAGCACTCGACACATGAGTACCCTGCTCTGGAGTCTCCAACTGCTTTCTGACTCAGGGATCTTCGACTACACAGTACTCGACACGCAAGTACTTTGCTCATGACTACCCAGTACTCGAGCACCGACCACATAGTGCTCGAACACCGACTACAACATGGTACTTGAGCACCGACCACACAGTACTCGAACACCGACTACACACGACTCGAACACCGACCACTATCAACAACAAGATTAGTTCCAACACCTTCTATATGGCATTATATTGTTTGACATAACTGGAAACCTATGAAATCAACTTACAAGTGACAAACACTGAGATTTAGACTATGTATCTAAAAAAGCATTTTAGTGTTATGGATGGGAAGATCAACAACATTAAGAAATAAACACGAAGCTGATACCAACATATGGTAGTTATCTGAATATGCTATCCTCAAGTGGCCAAATTCAAAGTACAGAATCTGACATGTGAGCAAAGATGCTTACCATTATGTGTAATTCGGCTCCATCATAATGATTCAAATCTTGTTGTTTTGCCAACTAGTCAGCATCAATGAAACCATGCATGTAGATAGTGCTTTTTACAGTGTACACCAGGCTTTTGAAAATACATGAAATAGCAAATATGAATGAAGAAAAATGATAGCTATGCAACAAGCACCTCTCCATCCATTATCCGCAAAAGAAACCATAGCATTCCCTAGGGGTGCAATCGGGTCAGATTCGGATGGATATTATTTATATTGTATCCTAATCCATGTTTTTTCTCAGATTCAGAGTTAGATACGGTAAGAATGGATATTAATATGAATTCGGAGTTTCGGATATAATATCATCGGAACAGATACGTGACGATTTTGGATCAAAAATAGATAATATAGGTGGATAGTATGTGTATACATAAAGGAATATACATTGAACCATACCACCATCACTTCAAGTCTTTAACTAGCAATAAATTCATCTAGATTACTTAAGTATGATAACCAACACAACACAAGTTCAACATAAGCGATAAATTCATACGTAAGTTCAAAAACTGATAAATTCATTCATTAGTTTGAAAACTGGTAATTTCATATGCAAGTTCAACATAAACGGGGAGGATTGGTGGCGACTGTGTAGAGTGGATGGACCCTTGAGTTAGGTTAAGACTTGGGTAAAATTGAGGCTAGTTGGTGTCAATGATGGTTGATAGGCTGGGCTTGGTTGGGTTACTAACTTACTTGTCGGATATCTAGTCAGATAGTATCTGGTTTACCATTTACTGACGCTATTCGGTTGGATTTTAGCTCTTCCATTTTCGCTGATGTATCCGATAATAACTATCTGGTACTAGATACTAAATTATCTTCCCATATTTGGTACTGATCGGATTCGGTATCGGATCGGTCAAAATTAACCCATACCATTTACACCCTAGCAATCCCATATGTATGTTTGTACCCCAGGTCAATATCCATCTGATCCATCTATCTATGGAAAAATAGCATCACACTATCACTTATAAATAACTAAGAAAACCAAACCTTCGTCCAGGGGCTGCTACCTCTTCGATCAGGGTGGGTGGGGGTGGGGCTTCAAAACCCCTACCTGCATTTGGAGAAGTCAGAGTTGAACGCGATGATGTTGCCCTTTGGAGGTGGAACCAAGGAGTGAGCGGCGAGGGAAGTTTGCGCCGCCAAGGATAGGTCACCGGCGAGGAGCTAAAAGGATAGGTTGCAGCCCTCAGATGGAAGAAAAATTAGCAACACAAAATGGCATGAATCAATCACCAAAGCAAAGGAAAAAAGCAAGAAACCTATGGCCGAACAGAAGCAGGGAGAAGGGCAGCTCGTGCTTCACCTACCTCGCCATCTGCTGCATATCGTACTTGTGGAACAGAGACTCCCCACTCCTACTGCCCGCCATTGGTGCCACGGCCACGGAAGCCACTGGCGTCTCCTCGTCTATGGCCACCACCTTCCCCACACTCCAAGCCCGTGGCGATGGGCATGACATCTGAAAGATCAAGCTCCGTTTAAGTTGGTTTTGGTGTTAATGACAAATGCCATTATGAGATTTTGATGTTAATGACAAATACTTTTATAATGTTTTGGTGATAATGAAAAATGTATATATGAGACTAATATGTTTGTTCAAGTATTTTATAGCTTAGTCTCATTTGGATGAAAAGGTGAAATCAAAGAAGTATGCATTCAAAATCACTTTCTCATTTACTAATGCATTCATTAGATCCAAAATATAGATTGAACTACTCAAATAGTTCAAATGAATATGTGCATATGTCTTTCTTTATATACACTTGTATGCACACATATAGGGGAGCTCTCTCTCTCTATGTTTTGGAGTTTCATGAGTATTGATCCATGCTTCTTTTAATATGCATATTTAGGATCTTTACTTTGAAATATATTCTTGAGTATATATAGCTTGTGTAGTTTATATATACTCATGTGCAATCGGATTGTCATCTAATTTCTCCATTATGTGTTAATAGTTAGATGATTAATGGCAACCGGATAAGTAAGCTTTGTTTAAAGCTTATCTTAGAGTATATAATTGTTGTGTACAAGTTGTATACTCGCAAATTAATTATCTTTATCTCATTATTTGTTGAGATTGTCATGAATTACCCAAAAAGGGAAGATTGTTGAATCTAGTCCCTCCATTATGTGTTAGTGGTGAAGTTTGGTAATTGGTGACAATTGTTTTGTGGACTAACATTTTCCATGAGTTGAATGAATAAGTTAGGTTCCACAAATGAGGATGACTTGGGATGACTTCATGGATTGAAGATCATCAAGTTAAGATCGAGAAGAAGATGGCTTCATGTGTTGAAGGCCATCAAAGAAGAAGATGCATCATGAGTTGATGCATGAGGAGATGATCATTTGTTGATCATCAAGTCAAGGAAGACAATCATGTGTTGATGGAGTTGATAAAAAGAATGCATCATGCGTTGTTGCATATCGAGACGATGACCCAAGGCAAACGTATGACTAGCTAGGGCTAAAGATGTGTTCCTAATCTTTAACAGTCTTGGTGTTTAGTTGAAAGACCGAATTGCTAGTATAGGTTGCCGTACTATTAAGAGGGGTCAAGTCTAGTAGTTTGAGTCTCATCATGTGTTGATGGCTCAACCTCACTTGCTCTAGTTCATCTTGGCATGAGGCTTGCATTTGCGAATTTGTTTTTGCAAATGGTTGAAGCTCATGTGGTGAATCCTTGTAACATGTGACTATACTTTGTAAATGTGTTTTGCAAAAGGTTGAAGTCCATGTACCTACTCCTTGTGACATGATCGAAGTTTGCAAATATGTTTTGTAAAATTTGGAGATCATGCATTATCTCTTGACATGGTCTAAGATTCTTTGTTACTATTTCCTTTGACATTAGACCATGTTAGTGACTCTTTGGATGTCTTTTGATTTCTGCATTGATATAGACCATGGTAGTGACTCTTTGGATGTCTTTTGATTTCTGCATTGATCTAATGTGTTTGAGATCATGCACATAGATGGGTTGTGTAGCTCTCTGAATAAGCTTTTCATAGAGTTCAAGATCACTCAATTCCAACATCGGAGTCAAAAGTTATAACCTGGAGGTCTGACCAGTGTTGATCTGGAGGTCAGACCACCCTTGTAATGGAGGTCTGACCGGTGTTGATATGGAGGTCTGACCGGTTTGGACCCGGCGGGCAGACTGGCTTTCAGGTAGTGGTCTGACCGGCCAGCGGAACTTCCGTTCCTCGCCCGGAACCTTTATTCTAGAGAGCGACTCCGCTGAACTTTCTAGGAGCGGTCTGGCCAGACCTGTGTGGGCAGTCTGACTAGTCCTAGCGGTCTGACCGGTTTTCCAGCCCAACGGCTAGTTTTTTGTGACCGTTGGGAGAACGGAAGTACCATCAGTGTAACTACGGTACTTCTGGCCCTCGGGCTGATTTCAGCTCTCTCTTCTCTAACGGCTAGTTTTTGAGGGAGGTGTATAAATACCTCCTCAAGGGCCGTTGGGAGGAGGTTGCTGGTGCTTGGCTTGTATTCCTTGAGCAAGAGTGAGGCTCTCCACTCAATTGTGCATGTGTTGCACTTTGTGAGAGAGAAGAGGTGATCTAGAGTACATGTGTTGCATTTAGAGGTGGACTTTGTGTCCGAGTTGAGCTTGTGCATTCGTTGCACGTGGTGAGAGTCAAGTGAGGGACTTGACTTGTTACTCTTGGAGTTTGCCAACTCCTAGACGGTGTGAGAGGCGTCGTGCGCGGTGATCTTCTCAAAGAAGGTTGTGAGAAGATCCGGCGAACTTGTGAAGGTTGAAGCTCACCTACCCGGAGCGGGAAAGAGCTATCACTAGTGATTTGAGGTGGAAGGCTTAATTCATGTAGTCGGTCCGATTTGTTCGGGTTTACCTCAACGTGAACTAGGGGAGACCAGCAAGTCTCCGAACACCACGGTAAAAAGAGATTGTGTCATTTGTGGTTTGTTTTCTTGTGCTCTTTTTACATTCAAACAATTTACTTACTTAGCATTATTTTGATTGCTTGTAAATCTAGGATTGCAAATCTTGACCTAAGTTAGCATTGTTGGTGCACCTATACGAATTTGCTTGTCTTAAGCGCTATTTGAGCTAAACCAAATTGATTTAAGCTTCCGCATTGTTTACTTGGTTTAGGCAATAGAAAAAGTCTTGAATTGTTAGTATTAATTTGAAGAAAAATTTTAGACCGCATATTCACCCCCCTCTAGTCGGCCTCCTCGATCTTACAACATCCTCCACCCTCACCGCCACATGTGTAGCACATACCAATCCACAAATCGATCAGCGCCCAAAACCGTCACAAACTTGAGATCTTATGAGGGAGGCGGTGAGCTTACCAGAAAGGAGTGGGCTTGTGCAGCGGAAGGTGACAGCAGTCGTGGATAGCAGGGTAGCTCGAGCGGTGGTGATGGAGGAGGGAGCTACGACGATGGCACGACGGATGCAGGGGCTAGGAGATGTGGAGGTGTTGGTCGTGAGAAAAGAAAAGGGACGAGGGATGCAGGAGAGTAAGCGAACATCATGCGAGGGGATCCGCTGGTAGGAGTAGGACCCACATGTCAGGTGGTGGTGGAAGGCAAATGAACCACCACCAATTGGAGGGTGGTGAACCATAACCACCAACTCCTTTTAAGTAGTAGAGATGTAGATAGGTAAGGACTAGGTTTTATTAGATATGTGGGTGTAAGGACTAGGTTTTATTAGATAGGTGGGTGTAATCCTTGTAAATAAAGATCGTGTCTACTTATTGTAACAAGTCATCTCTTGTACCTAATTCTAATTGAAGCCTTTATCAAGTCTAATACATTTACATTGTTAGCTACAATCTATTAGCAACCGGCCAGTAGTTACTGGCGAAACTAGTCTTCCGTCGTTAGCCATAATCTATTAGAATTAGCTATTGAAATATAGCCTCTTATACATGTTCCAAAAGATCACATTTGAAATTTTTGACCCAAAAAATTTGAGATTTTCTGGTATTTTCTGATATTTCGTAGAGGAAGAAAAGGCAGGTAGGAAGCTTTGAATCCCTGATGGGATGACCAGTAAGGGCTAGAAGAGCAATTGGAGTATGTCGTAGGGAAATGTTTGATGAATTAGAGATGTAATATATATTCAAAGATGTATATTGAAGGTCACATTTGTGATGACCCGTATCATTATCAACCCTGGGCCCTAATTATACAATTACTAGATAATGGATGAAGACATGGATTAATTATATACCCTGACCTTTTGAGACGGGGCACTAAAAAAAGTGTTTGATTAATATATAGTGCAACTTGGTTGGATCATTGTTCAGTAGTTAGGAAAACCAGTTGCTGCTAAGTGTATCTTCAGGAAAACAAATCTGGAAATTAAACATTGCACACATAATGAAATTCGAATTCTTCCAAAAATGAGCAGGAAAGAGGAGTTGACTCCGTACGGCCGGGACTTTTAGATCAACCGTACGATCCAAACACACTTTGCAGGAAAAGAAATAACTCATGCATAGTCCCAATGGCACAGTATATGCCAGGTTCCTTTTGGTTTATGCGTGGCTATTGGTTTTGGTTTCTTTATAAACTAAAACAAACGGAACGGCTTTTTTCTTTTTAGAACGGCTTTCCGAATTTAAAACCATATATGTCATCCTTATCGATAGCTCTATCATCCGCTGTCGTATCAAAAAACACATATAAAAACTATCAGCTACAGCTAAAAAGTCATCTGAATGTGGCCATATTCCTTAGGGCATCTCCAATGGTCTGAGTCAGCTAGCTATATGCATGTACACATCAGCATATATCCTATGTGGAGGAAAGAGAGTATGCAAAAAAAAAAACCGAGCCAGCTCTTCCTTAAGCACTAGTCTATAACGCAAAACGAGGCAGCCTCTATAAATGATAGTCATTTTCTGTGTGTGCATGTAAGCATCAAATAGCTATCCTTATAGATAGTTCTTAGCTTTAGTGTGTACTATATAAATGATGTGGAAGTCTTATAGTTAGTTGCTAGCTATAAGAGCAAGTTTAATAGTACAGATAGCTGCTACCTCCAATACATTTCCATGTCATCAAAAGATAATGATGCAGTCAACTCATACAATAAGCTGACTATAAGTTGTCTCCACAAGAGCTCTCAATCATTTAATACATACATGGGTATTGATAATTTAATACATGCATGGGTATAGCAATTAGTTCTATGGGTACATGCATGGATAATACCTCTTTTCCTGTGCTATAGCCTGACTCTTGCATGAGAGTCGGCTTGGCTCTCTCTCTCCTTTTCTCTCCCCTCCACATAGGACTATGCTGACATGGATTTCCTTGTAGCTAGCACAATCAGCCTTAGAGCAAGTTTAATAGTATAGATAGCTGCTACCTCCAATACATTTCCATGTCATCAAAAGGTAAGATGCAGCTAACTCATACAATAAACTGGCTATAAGTTGTCTCTACAAGAGCTCTCAATCATTTAATACATACATGTGTATTGGTCATTTAATACATGCATGGGTATAGCAGTTAGTTCTATTGGTACATGCATGGATAACACCTCTTTTCCTGTGCTATAGCCTGACTCTTGCATGGGAGCCGGCTTGGCTCTCTCTCTCCTTTTCTCTCCCCTGACTATGCTGACATGGATTCCCTTATAGCTAGCACAGTCAGCCTTATTAAACTTGCTCTTATTAAACTTGCTCTAACCATTGGAGATGCTCTTAAGCAATACTTGATTCCGGTCGAGCCAGGTCCTCGTCAAGACAAGTTGAATCCACTGTGCGCCTTGACCGCTTCCCTTCCCGGAGCCATTCAATCCAATCGAAGAAAACTAGAATTATTCCTGGCTTGAAGAAGGCACGCTGCTTGCTGCCTATGGCTATGGACCGAGCCCAATCAAACCCGACCGGTTGCCCTCGTCAACGTTCGCTCCCTGACCTCTCTCCCCCTCTCCTCGGCGAGAGACTATATAAGCGCGCGCAACCAAACGCTTCTCACTCCTCCAGCGACCAAGCAAACACGAACTAGCAGCAGCCCAGGGATCAACGGAAGCAAACCAAATCAAGAGCACGCTTGCAAAGATTGTGGGGAGTTTGCACGCCGTTCGGCCAGAGCACACTTGCAGGCATGGCGAGCCTTGTTCGGACGCAAGCTGGCGGCGGCGGTCTCGTACTCCAGGCCGCGTCGCGCTCGCGCTCGAGCCGGGGTGGTTTGTGCGGCCGGGCGAGCCTGCGCGGAGGCTTTACTACGTCTGACCGACGGCAGCTGGTCAGCATCGATGAGCTCAGGCTCAGCCGGCCGGACCCCGTCGTGGCGGCCGAGGATCGCGTCGTGAACGGCCGCGTGCCGCGGCAGCCCGGCGCGGTGCGCGCGCCGGAGGACGACGGCGCGGCGGTCGACAAGCTCCGCGCGATCGCCGAGGCGGCGGCGGACCGGGTCGAGATGCACGACATCATCGGCAGGCAGAGGGACAACTGGAACCACCTGCTGCTCCACTCCACCAACTCCCTCGCGCTCGCCGCCTCCGTCATGGCCGCGCTCGCGCCCGCCATGCCGAGCGTGCTCGCGCTCAAGGCCTCCGCGGGTGTCCTCCTGGCCTCCGCGGCCGTCACGATGGCCGCCGTCAACAAGATCCAGCCCTCGCAGCTCGCCGAGGAGCAGCGCAACGCCACGCGGCTGTGGAGGCAGCTCGAGTGCGACGTCCGCGCCACGCTCGCGCTCGGCACGCTGACCAAGGCCGACGTCCAGGACGCCATGGACCGGTTACTTGCGCTCGACGCCGCATACCCGCTGCCGCTGCTCCCCGGCATGCTCGACAAGTTTCCCAAGGCCGTCGAGCCCACCCGGTGGTGGCCGAAGAAGAAGCCGGCTCGTCAGAGCGCGTGCAAGAAGTTGTCCAGGACCAGCCACGATGCCCGGCGAGGCGGCGCCATGGCCGGCAACGGCTGGAGCCAAGAACTGGAAGAGGAGATGCGAGGCATCGTACGGGTGCTCAAGGCCAAGGACGAGCAGCAGTACCTGTCAGTGGGCAAGCTGGCGCTGAAGCTCAACAGGGGCCTCGCCGTGGCCGGCCCAGCGCTGGCCGGCACGGCCGCTCTCGCCACGGCGTTCATCGGCTCCGGCGAGGCTGGGGCATGGGCATCGGGCGCAGCCGTTCTCGGCGGCGCACTGGCCGCGGCGGTGAACACGATGGAGCACGGCTGGCAGGTGGGCATGGTGTTCGAGCTGTGCCGCAACGTTGCTGGGTTCTACCGGAGCATCCAGGAGGAGATCGAGGCCAACCTCGATGAGGCCGATGTTGACAGGAGGGAGAACGGTGAGCTGTTCGAGACGAAGGTGGCACTGCAGCTCGGCCGGAGACCGTCTGACCTCAGGCAGTTCAGGGAGATGGCCTCACCGTCTTTTAGGGACGAGGACATCAAGGATTTTGCCGGGAAACTCTTCTAGATTAATTCTAGTGGAGTCTAGTTGTACAGTGTTTAATTTTTGTGTGGTGATCTTATTTTGTACATGCAACAAGTGGGATCAAATAGGATGGCAAATTCATTGGTTTTTTGACTAGTTAAACAAATTTTTAGCCTCTGGTTTTATTCTTATATATACGTGTGCTTGAATATACAGACAAGATGGGAATATTTGTATGGGCAAGCACAAGAAGACATTCTTTGAACGAAGGTACTAGCGACAAACTGTTGTCATCCCAAGCAATATACGGCAATGCAACAGAAGTCAAAACTTATTGTCTACTTAGTAACTACAACCACTGTTGCAACGACCACTGTTGTTACGATCATAGCTGTGACTACCAAGTACTCGACACACATGAGTACTTGACTTCGGCTATCTAGTACTTGGCACACGAGTACTCGATACTCGAGTGTCTAGTACTTGACACACGACTACTTAGTATTCGACACACGAGTACTCTGCTCCGGAGTCTCTAACTGTTCTCCAACTTCGAGATCTTCAACTACACGGTACTCGATACATAAGTACTCTGCTCATGACTACCCAGTACTCGAACACGAACTACACATGACTACAACACGGTACTCGAGCACCGACCACACAGTACTAGAACACCGACTACACATGACTCGAACATCGACCACTATCAACAACAAGATTAGTTCCAACACCTTCTATACGACATTATATTGTTTGACATAACCGGAAACCTATGAAATCAACTTATAAGTGAAACACTGAGATTTAGACTAAATATCTAGAAAAGCCTTTTAGTGTTATGGATGGGAAGATCAACAACATTAAGAAATAAACACGAAGCTGATACCAACATATGGTAGTTATCTGAATATGCTATCCTCAAGTGGCCAAATTCAAAGTACAGTATCTGACAAGTGAGCATAAATGCTTACCATTATGTGTAATTTAGCTCCATCAGAATGATCCAAATCTTGTTGTTCCGCCAACCAGTTAGCATCAATGAAACCATGCATGTAGATAGTGCTTTTTACAGTGTACACCAGGCTTCTAAAAATACATGAGATAGCAAAACTAAATGAAGAACAATGATAGCTATGAAACAAGGACCTCTCCATCCATTCGCAAATATATGGCTAGTTCTTATCAGCAAAAGAAACCATAGCATTCTCTAGGGGTGTAATCGAGTCAGATTCGGACAGATATTGTTTATATTGTATCCTAACCCATATTTTTTCTCGGATTCAGAGTTAGATATGGTAAGGATGGATACAAATATGAATTCGGAGTATTCGGAGTTCCAGATATAGTACCATCAGAATAGATACATGACAGTTTTGGATCAAAAATAGATAATATAAGTGAATAGTATGTGTATATATAAAGGAATATACATTGAACCATACCACCATCACTCCAAGCCTTCAACTAGCAATAAATTCATCTAGATTACTTAAGTACGATAACCGACACAACACAAGTACAACATAAGCGATACATTCATGCATAAGTTTAAAAATCGATAAATTCATTCATTAGTTTGAAAACTGATAAATTCATACGCAAGTTCAACATAAGCGGGGAGGATTGGTGGTAACTGGCTAGAGTAGTTGGACTTTGGAGTTAGGTTGAGATTTGGGTAAAATCGAGGCTAGTTGGTGTCAATGATGGTTGATAGGCTGGGTTGGTTGGGTTACTAACTTGTTTGTCAGATATCTAGTCAGATAGTATCGGGTTTACCATTTACTGATACTATTCTGTCGGATTTTAGCTCTCCCATTTTCGTTGCCGTATCCGACAATAACTGTCCAGTACCGGATACTAAATTATCTTCTCATATTTGGTACTGACCGGATTTGGTACCGAATTGGTCAGGATTAACCCATGCCGTTTGCACCCCTAGCAATCCCATATGTATGTTTGTACCTTAGGTCAATATCCATCAGATCCATCTGCCTATGGAAAATATGCATCACACTATCACTTATAAATAACTAACCAAACCAAACATTCATCAGGGGCTGTTGCCTCCTCGATCAGGGTAGGCGGGGGTGGGGCTTCAGAACCCCTGTCGACATTTGGAGAAGGTAGAGTTCAACGTGATGGTGTTGGCCTTTGGAGGTGGAACCAAGGAGTGAGTGGCGAGAGAAGTTTGCGCCGCCAAGGATAGATCACCAGCAAGGAGCTCAAAGGAGAGGTTACAGCCCTCATATCAAAGAAAAATTAGCAACACGAAATGGCATGAGTCAATCATCAAAGCAAAGGAAAAAAAGCAAGAAACCTATGGCTGAACAGAAGCAGGGAGAAGGGCAGCTCGTGCTTCACCTACCTCGCCATCCGCTGCACATCGTACCTGTGGTACGGAGACTCCCCGCTCCTACCGTCCACCGTTAGTGCCTCAGCCATGGAAGCCACTGACATCTCCTCATCTATGGCCACTGCCTTCCCTGCGCTCCAAGCCCGTGGTGATGGGCATGACGTCCTCCACCCTCGCCGCCACTGGCTTGTCCTCTATAACACATGCCAATCCACCAATCGATCAGCACCCAAAACTATCAGACACATGAGATCTAATGAGGAGGCAGTGAACTTATCAGAGAGGAGTGGGCTAGTGTAGTGGAAGGTGATGGCGGCCGTGAATAGCAGGGCAGCCCGAGCGGTGGTGATGGAGGAGGGAGCTACGATGATGGCACAACGGATGCAGGGCCAGGAGATGTGGAGGTGTTGGTCGTGAGAAAAGAAAAGGGACGAGGGATGCGGGAGAGTAAGTGAACATCATGCGAGGGGATCGGCTGGTAGGAGTAGGACCCACATGTCAGGTGGTGGTCGAAGGCAAATGAACCACCACCAATTGGAGGGTGGTGAACCATAACCACCAAGTCCTTTTAAGTAGTAGAGATGTAGATAGGTAAGGACTAGGTTTTATTAGATAGGTGTGTGTACTCCTTGTAAATAAAGATCATGTCTACCTGTTGTAACAAGTCATCTCTTGTACCTAATTCTAATTGAAGCCTTTATCAAGTCTAATACATTTACATCGTTAGCTACAATCTGTTAGGAACCAGCTAGTAGTTACTGGCATAAACTAGTCTTCTGTCGTTAACCATAATCTATTAGAATTAGCTATTGAAATATAGCCTCTTATACATGTTCCAAAAGATCACATTTGAAATTTTGACCCAAAAAAATTGAGATTTCATGGTATTTTCTGATATTTCGCAGAGGAAAAAAGGGCGGGTAGCAAGCTTTGAATCCTTGATAGGAGGACCATTAAGGGCTAGAGAGAGCAATTGGAGTATGTCATAGGGAAATGTTTGATGAATTAGAGATGTAATATATATTCAAAGATGTATATTGAAGATCACATTTGTGATGACCCATATCATTATCAACCCTGGGACCTAATTATACAATTACTAGATAACGGGTGAAGACACAGATTAATTATATATCCTAACCCTTTGAGACGGGGCACTATAGGACGCCTACTCATCTTAACTACCAAATAGGGTGTCCATCTCCCTTGGTCTTCGATGTAGTCACCCTTGTCCCACGTAGCATCCACTGAGCCTATAAACCCCACGCCTAACACGAGGTAATCCCCGGTCAGACTGGGATCTAACAAAATAATTTAATAACATACTCAACAAGTATTGTTATCAATAAATGCAATTGTATGACTAATCTCTTCGTATTCAATTTTCCCATTCCCCTCCTTCCTCAATAATAAACAAGGTTATTAAGTTAAAACAAAACTTGCATATTTTAGTATTCCAAATACTACTAATCACTCTGGTGAAGAGAAAAAATCCCAGTCAGCCTCTGTAGTCTCCAATAAAAGAGACAGGCATGAATTCATGGTTTTGTTAGCACTGCGCAGGTTTATATCACTTTACCTATACCTACTCTAAGCTCTTTACAACTAGGTCATCCACATTTCTTTATAAGCAGTGCTAAGTTAGAGTATAGAATGTTTTCCTAGTACCATTATTATATATTCACCTGACAATAAATAGTTGTTGGTCAGGGTGGTCTAACCCTCACCCGACACTCCACTTCGCTAAATATAGGTGCCAGGCTCACCACTTCTGGGCTCTATACCAGTTGTGGATCCACAACTTCTGGGTCTGCGCTAGATCTGGTATCCTTCAAATCACCTAGTTATACTACATACCCTCATGGAGATATAATAACATTGTAGGATAGCATTTTCTGTTCATCAAAATGAGGCAGTGGTTGACACTAAAATATGGCTCTATAAATGAGTGAGAGTTATTTAGTCCTTATATTATAACCATATGTAGAGGGTGTCAACATGCCAATTCTCTACCTAACTAGGGTACTCTCTACTCTCCTATTATACATAACTTACAGTCAAACTGCTCCATCAATTGGATCTATTCTCCTCTAGTCCATTTTCCTTTCTCCGTTAACCACCGTTTCTTTGGAAATAGACATTTTAATGCAACAAACGTTAACATATAATTTAAAAGTAATTTCTTAAATAACATAAACCGCTCAAAGTGATCAAAGATGACCTTGCCTTAGTACGTGTACTATGCCTCGGCCTCAACTGTGGCTTGTACAGTTTCCCCATCCTGCCCTGGCTCGCCCTATGCATTATAGTGTATATTATGGCTTTTAAGGAGTTTGATTAAATGAATATTTGTGTCGTATTAAAGTGTTGAGTCCTTAGCTAAGGTTTATATATTGGTTGAAATTTGTTCAACTCGATGATTTAGTTTGACTTTAAATGATTCCAAACCACTCTGGCCCATCCTCACTCACAGCCCAACTCCCCGACTAGCCCAACTCTCTACACATGCGGGACTAGTCTAGCCTACCCATGGCCGATCCATGCACACGTGCGCGCGCACACACACATGCCAGCACACACACTCTTCTCTCTTTCTTCCTCTTGCTCGTTCTCTCCCTCTACAGACGCACCACCGTCGGTGTTCGTGCCTCCACATGGATCCACGTCACCTCCCTCCATCATCGACCGATGGCGCTGATGGTGGTGGATGTGGGTGGATGCACTAGATTGGGTGCCTTTCCTCCTCGACGTTGCCATTTCCCCACCCTCAGCTCCGCATGGTTTCTGAGCCTCTTCTTCTGCTCCTCCGATTGGATTCGGTGTCAGCGATGGTGGATCTAGGCATGGCCCCATTGGATCTACACTTCCCCTCTACTCTTAATCTAATCTCAATTCTATCTTTTCGTATTTTTGCATCATTGTGATTTATTTTTGTTTTGAACTTTCACTGGGTTGATATGGTATAGGGTTTGGAGGTGACATTGCTACTCCACGAGTGAGCAAGCCATGATGGGGCTCGGGGGTTCTGCATGCGTCGGGGAGCATGATAGAATCCATCTGGTATGCACAAGAGGCCATGCACAGTTCCACCTTTGCTGCCATGAGCTGGTGACGCGGCTCTATCCGGCCAAGGTAAAGATCCCCAACCTCTCTTTCCTCGCTATCTCCTACTCGATTTGCCAACTAACCTATGGGGGTGAAGTGATTTACAGGGAGATTTGGGGTGGAAGGGACAAAGAATGTGGAGTACCCTACCCAATTTGGTTGGGTCAAGGTTGGGCTGGTGGCGGTGCTCCTCCACCACATGCTCTCCTAAGAGGCTTGCCTTCTCCTCCTCCTCCTCCTTTAGTCCCAGCCCCTTCTTGTTCTAGCGCCACCAAGGACGTGGCTCACCTTCTCCTCCTCAGTTATTCTCCAACTACATAATTCGACTATGCCATGGTGGCTTCAAGCCCTCATTCTTCGCGCTCTTGTCTCTACTCAGATTGGATCTAGGAGGAGAGGTGGGTGGGGATTGGGGGTGCGATGCGAGCTCTCTCTGGTGGCTTGGGAAGATAGATGGGAAGGTGTTCTCTCTCTCTCCCTCGCTTAGCTACCTACCCCTTATCCTTCGCCTCCTCACATTCCACTGTGCACAGTGAAAAGAAGGTTACTCATATTGACCAAAGGTCCCTAGGGTTTCTCTGGCACTGTAGCTTAGTTTTCTTTATGGATGTAAGTTTGGTGGGGTTTAAGTGGGTTTTGGCATGATTTCTGCTGGATGATGAGGCCCACTATAGCGAGAGGTGTCGACTGGTACTGAACAGCCGACATCTCGATGAACACTACCCAATATGTCTGGATAGGAGAGGGTATTGATAGAAATCTATTGATGAGAACATCCCAAAGATACCAATTGGACCGATTACGCGAGCACGAGATAAACAAATTAATCAACAGGTGAATTCGCTCCTAATTAAATTTGGTTATAATTTATGTAAGAACTGGATACTACCTCATTCCAATGTGCTATGCGTTCTCAGGTTTTGAACGATGTGGAGCTTTTAGAATTGGAGTCATGGAGGAGAAGCTAATGGAGAAGAAATACTTGGAGTCAAGCAAGGGAAGATACATTTAAATCCTCATGGTTTTGACTGTGAAATGGTTTTAACTGTCTGAGCCATCTGATCAACGTTGGACACTTAGATGCTTTGGAGATTGTTGATAATCAAATTTGGCTTGGAACTACAATCATCGTAAAACCAAAAGCAGGTTAACAAGGGAAGGTTGTGCCTATATCATGGTCGTGAGTAGTTACGACCACGGCAAAGCAAGTTGGAAGCCAGCTAGACCGGTTACGACCACGTTGGCCGTAGTCGAAGGCAGTTATGACCACGTTGGCGGCCGTTACGACCACGGCAAAGCAAGTCGGAAGCCAGCTGGGCCGGTTACGACCACGTTGGCCGTGGTCGAAGGCAGTTACGACCACGTTGGAGGCTACGACCACGGTGGGATCTACGACCACGTTGAGGTATACGACCACGTTGGAGTTTTCGACCACGTTGGAAGCTACGACCACGGTGGAGTCTACGACTACGTTGGAGGCTACGACCACGGTGAGGTCTACGACCACGGTGAAATCTACGATCACGTTGAAGGCCACGATCACGTTGGAGTCTATGACCACGTAGAAGCCTACGACTGCATTGGAGGCTACGACGAACACGATTGGCCACGATCAGAAGCCTGGTTCACAGTCGACGACATCAAGGTTGATAGTCGGCAGTCGAACTTACGACCACGATGAGAAGTCGGTGGCTTACGATCACGTTATAACGAGAAGCGGTAACAACTCCAACCACATTGAAGGAAATGAACGTAATCAAAAGGGTGGTTCGACTACAGAAAATTGACGATCGCCAGCATCAATGCGTGCTCATTGAAGGTTTCGATCACGGTATTTTGAGCGGCTGAAGGAAAGACAGCGCAGCGATGCAATGGAGCGGTCGTAGACTGCTACAGTAAGTTTACGATCACGAAGGAAAATTGATTGGTAAAGCAATAGAAGGATCGGAACTGGTCGTAAGCATCCAGAACCGGTCATAGATAGTTCTAACCAGTCGTAAACGATTCTAACCAGTCGTAAACGACCCTGGGAAGTCGTAAGAGACACTGACCGGTTATCGTAAAGGGTTCAACCATGCAGAGAAGGCCACGGTCGCGGTGAAGGCGGTCGTAAGGAGCAGCAATCAAATCGAGAAGGCCAGCACGTGCCAAAGGCGATTCCGACCATGTTGAAGGAAGTGAGCATGGTAAAAGGGATGTTTTTGGAGTGGTCGTACGGCATCAAGAGCACTCGGGATCGGTCGTAGGCAGCGCCGGTCGGCCATAAACGATCTTGGGAAGTCATGACACGCGCGGGCAACAGTTTGGAAAGGATCAGGAAACAATCTTGAAGCGATCTCTGCCGCGTGGTAAAATTGCAACCGAATAAATTAAGATAAGTTTTATTCGGTCTGGACTCTGATTCAATTCAAATAATTGTTGTTTCCAAAAGAAGCTAGGACCAGCTTCCCCCTATATATATGTATGTAGGGTTTACGGCCGATTGACAACACACAATCGAAACTCATCTACTATATTATTTTGCAATCTATTATTTTCCTCTGCCCTATTTTGCTTCTTGTTCTTCGTCGTCGTTTACTCCCTTGCGATAACGAATCACAAGGTCCTAGGGGCGGTCAGGCCGACCTAGGACAGCCCATCGCCGCCGCTCGCCCTGACGGGGTCCCTCCCGGGCGCGTGGGGTGTCGGGTCTCAAGAGCTCTCGCCGGCGTGTCCTGCGTATCGCGCTCCCGGCAAGACTCCTCCGGCGACGTGTCCTACGTATCGCGCTCGACGCCAGGGGCACACGGTGACGTGTTCGTGTGCGAACACACTTTTGGCGACTCCACTGGGGAAAGATCAAGGAAAATTGACGCCGCCAATCACCATGACTGGCAGCAGCAAAATCCCAATGCCCGGGGAGGTTAACACCGATAATGTCGTCAAGCCCGGCTACGATGAATTATCGGAAGAGCATCGCCAAGCTTTTGAGGCATACAAGGAAAAGCGCTAGGAGGAGGATTTACGAGCGTTCCTTGCAAAATTCAAGAAGGATCGTCAAGGCAACATAACCCCACTCGGCGACATCACGTTCCCTCCTCCGCATTACTCGGAAAAGGTGGAACCCCTTGTAAGTGCCGCATCAACCCTTTCATCTGTTGCTACCAATTCATCTAGTGTTACAATGGAGCAAGTTCAGCACATGCTTAATGAGAACACTAGAGAGATCTTTGATTATATGCATCAGATGGCAAACATTAAGAAAATAAATAGTGCGGCCATGGGCACAAGTCAGGTTGGCACTTTTTCTAGCGTAGAACTTTCTAAGCCGACAACGCCTATTAATTCATCGGCAAGTAGTGGAGTACCAAGTATACAACCCCAATGTGGCATGCCGTTGAGTTTCTTTTCCGGACAGCAAACTAAACCTGGAGGTGAACTAATGGTAGCGCCCACGTATCCTAATCATATCATGAGCCTACCACCTTTGGGAACATCAACATCAGGCGATATAAGTATGCCAAGGTCCTTGCCATATTCTGTTATACCGCCGATGCCGCCTCCACTGCCTACCATGGTGACCAACACCCCTATAGCTCCTTTGCAGTCACCCATCACAGCTTCGGCCAATATGGACGAAGCATTGGCAAAAATTAGAGATGATGTGCGCAGGATGTTTGTTGAGTCTTTCGGCATTGAGCCGAGAGTTAGAGCCCGCACTTATCAGAAACCATATCCATCTCATTTTGATACTATTGCTTATCCCCAAGGTTATAAGCTTCCTGAGTTTGTTAAATTTGATGGTGGGGACAGCAAAACTACATGGGAGCACGTTAGCCAATATCTCGCCCAGTTGGGAGCAGCGGGTAATATAGATGAACTTAAAGTTCGTTTGTTTTCTTTGTCTTTAATTGGCACGGCTTTTTCATGGTTTTCTGCTTTACCCCCTGGTTCTATCATTACATGGTCGCAGCTTGAGCAAAAATTTCATGATCATTTTTATAGCGGTGACGCTGAGTTTAAGTTATCACATCTTACATCGGTTAGGCAAAAAAATGATGAATCGGTTTCCGATTATGTCAAAAGGTTTAGAGATGTTAAAAACCGGTGCTATAGTCTTGTGATAAGTGAAAGGGACTTGGCTGATCTTGTGTTTAGCGGTTTGAGAACTCACATTAAAGAAAAGTTGGAAAGTTATGAGTTTTTAACCGTTAACCAAGTATTGCAGCGAGCTTTGGCTAAAGAAAGCCAAAGTAAAGATATCAAAGAAAACCATAAGACTAAAGCTGACCTTCCTCGCATGAACGTCGTTGATTATTCTTCCGATCAGGATGATGAAATTGATGTCTATGCTGCTGAATTTGTTTGGCCCTCAAAGGCCAAACCATATGCATGTAATGCTCTTAAGCCAATTCGCAAAAATCGTGAAGAGGAGATGAAGTTTACTTTTGATGTTACAAAATGTGATAGAATTTTTGATGCTTTGCTGAATGATAAGGTCATTAAAATTTCTCATACTTTACCGCCGTTTGAAGAGCTGAAGCGACGAGCTTTTTGCAAATATCATAATTCTTTTTCTCATGCCACTAATGATTGTAATGTTTTTCGGCGACAGATCCAATCAGCTATCAATGATGGACGATTGAGTTTTGCCGAAATGCAAGTGGACAAGTCTCCCTTCCCCATGAACACGATGGATATGGAGGGCAGGAAAGTGTTGCTTCGGCCTGAACATGCCGAATCAACAAAAGGAAAGCCAGGTGTTGTTATCGGTGAGCCTAGAGTGATACATGCCGATGACAAGGTCTCAGGAAGAGAGGTTGTACTGGAGAAGGCCCCAAATGGAAAGGAAACATTGAAGATCACTGTGAGCACTTCTGTACCTGGGGGGCAAGTGCAACATGAGGCTTGCAGTAAGTTTATCAAGCCCAAAAATCCAGAGGTTGGCAAGTGGAAGATAAACAAAGCAAAAGTACAGCGGAAGCGCATCAAGCCAACATTCGATATGCTGCTGTCCAAATATGCTAACCAAGCGGCCACTTCTAGCTCTAATCGACCATCACAATTGAAGCGTCCAAGATCACCTCCGAGGCATCAAATACAACGTCAGTTTCGTCCGTATGAGCCATGGGCGCCTACGCAATGGATGACACCTTTTTCCTACACACCATACAATATGAATAGAGGGTGGGCGCAGCCTCCAATGGTGCCCTATGCTTTTCACCCTGGGTGGACAGCACCTAGAAGATCAGTTTTTGAGAGGCTAACCCACTCTACAAAAAGTTGTTTGGGTGGTGGTACTGGTCGACCATCCAATGCCTCTGCAACGAAGAAGATTATGAAGCAAGAGTGGCGTGCTAAGTCGCCAAGCGCTGAAAATTCAGAACCCAACAAGCAAGAAAGCAGGACTGCCAGTGCTGCAGAAGTAAAATGAGTTATCGGCAGTGGATTATCATAATTTAATGATGGACAACATTGATGAAGTCACTGATAAGAGATTAGAAGCATTACAAGCCATTGAGAAAGATAAGATACGGGTGGCAAAGGCATACAACAAGAAAGTCAAGTTGAAGAGCTTTCAAGTTGGTGATCTAGTGTGGAAAGTGATTTTACCAATTGGCTCGAAAGATAATAAGTTCGGGAAGTGGTCTCCAAGTTGGGAAGGTCCTTTAAAGATTGCAAGAGTGGTTCCCGGTAACTCATATTTGGTCGAATCATTGCAAGGTACGTTGCTGCCCCGTGCTCTCAATGGGAGATACTTGAAGAAGTTTCATCCAAGTGTGTGGCAGGAAGCTTGAACATGTATGGCCGATACTTGTTTATCGCCCTTAGACTTTATAACATGGCCGATAATAACTTATCGCCCTTAGACATATAAACATGGCCAATGGATGTGTTGACATTGGCCTTGTTGGTCGAGCAAGTAATCTTTATTTTTTGGCACACAAGTGTTGCCAAAAAACAGGGGGGCATATGTTGATAATCAAATTTGGCTTGGAACTACAATCATCGTAAAACCAAAAGCAGGTTAACAAGGGAAGGTTGTGCCTATATCATGGTCGTGAGTAGTTACGACCACGGCAAAGCAAGTTGGAAGCCAGCTAGACCGGTTACGACCACGTTGGCCGTAGTCGAAGGCAGTTATGACCACGTTGGCGGCCGTTACGACCACGGCAAAGCAAGTCGGAAGCCAGCTGGGCCGGTTACGACCACGTTGGCCGTGGTCGAAGGCAGTTACGACCACGTTGGAGGCTACGACCACGGTGGGATCTACGACCACGTTGAGGTATACGACCACGTTGGAGTTTTCGACCACGTTGGAAGCTACGACCACGGTGGAGTCTACGACTACGTTGGAGGCTACGACCACGGTGAGGTCTACGACCACGGTGGAATCTACGATCACGTTGAAGGCCACGATCACGTTGGAGTCTATGACCACGTAGAAGCCTACGACTTCATTGGAGGCTACGACGAACACGATTGGCCACGATCAGAAGCCTGGTTCACAGTCGACGACATCAAGGTTGATAGTCGGCAGTCGAACTTACGACCACGATGAGAAGTCGGTGGCTTACGATCACGTTATAACGAGAAGCGGTAACAACTCCAACCACATTGAAGGAAATGAACGTAATCAAAAGGGTGGTTCGACTACAGAAAATTGACGATCGCCAGCATCAATGCGTGCTCATTGAAGGTTTCGATCACGGTATTTTGAGCGGCTGAAGGAAAGACAGCGCAGCGATGCAATGGAGCGGTCGTAGACTGCTACAGTAAGTTTACGATCACGAAGGAAAATTGATTGGTAAAGCAATAGAAGGATCGGAACTGGTCGTAAGCATCCAGAACCGGTCATAGATAGTTCTAACCAGTCGTAAACGATTCTAACCAGTCGTAAACGACCCTGGGAAGTCGTAAGAGACACTGACCGGTTATCGTAAAGGGTTCAACCATGCAGAGAAGGCCACGGTCGCGGTGAAGGCGGTCGTAAGGAGCAGCAATCAAATCGAGAAGGCCAGCACGTGCCAAAGGCGATTCCGACCATGTTGAAGGAAGTGAGCATGGTAAAAGGGATATTTTTGGAGTGGTCGTACGGCATCAAGAGCACTCGGGATCGGTCGTAGGCAGCGCCGGTCGGCCATAAACGATCTTGGGAAGTCATGACACGCGCGGGCAACAGTTTGGAAAGGATCAGGAAACAATCTGAAGCGATCTCTGCTGCGTGGTAAAATTGCAACCGAATAAATTAAGATAAGTTTTATTCGGTCTGGACTCTGATTCGATTCAAATAATTGTTGTTTCCAAAAGAAGCTAGGACCAGCTTCCCCCTATATATATGTATGTAGGGTTTACGGCCGATTGACAACACACAATCAAAACTCATCTACTATATTATTTTGCAATCTATTATTTTCCTCTGCCCTATTTTGCTTCTTGTTCTTCGTCGTCGTTTACTCCCTTGCGATAACGAATCACAAGGTCCTAGGGGCGGTCAGGCCGACCTAGGACAGCCCATCGCCGCCGCTCGCCCTGACGGGGTCCCTCCCGGGCGCGTGGGGTGTCGGGTCTCAAGAGCTCTCGCCGGCGTGTCCTGCGTATCGCGCTCCCGGCAAGACTCCTCCGGCGACGTGTCCTGCGTATCGCGCTCGACGCCGGGGGCACACGGTGACGTGTTCGTGTGCGAACAGAGATGTTCAGACTACTCCGAACGATCTTGCCATCCGATCTTCCACGGACCACCTGATCGCCTTGGAAACGTTTGGCCCACTCCAATAAGTCGTACCATCCAATCTTCGATGGACCGCCTGATCACCTTGGAGACATTCGGACCACTCAGAACGTTTGCTCATTCTGCGATGTTCGATCGGTTTTGGACGGTCGATAGCGACGATGATGTTCGGACCACTCCGAACATTCACCCTTCTACGTTGTTCGATCAACTTTAGACAATCAATATTTATGGTAACGTTTGGACCAGGTCGAACGATCCTGCCGTTGGGTTGGCTGGAGATGCTTGCAGCCGTTCGATTGGCTTGAAGGTGTTCAAAATAGTATGACCGTATCTCTGATCGTATACCTAGCGTATAAAGGCAATAACTTTCACATACGAAGTCCGATTGTGGTGATCTTGGATTTGTTGGAAAGTTTATTTCAAGAGCTACGCAATGGAGGATTTATCTTCAAAAGTGTTATGGTTCTTTTATTTTTATTTTCTTTTTGAATTTTATTTTAAGAGCTACGTAATGGAGGATTTATCTTCAAAAGTGTTATGGTTCTTTTATTTTTATTTTCTTTTTGTGAGACTCTGAGTCTAAAACACTTAGGAGTTGAGTAGAAGACCTTGCGGCCTCCCAAGGGTTATATAAGCCTTGTAATACGTAACTTTTTGGCAGACCACGATTGAATCTATTATTTTCAAGAGAAAGCTATACGCTTATTCTTCCTAGAGTTTGTCATCTGATTGCAACCTAGAGGGGAATCGGGCATTTCTCTACATCGTTGTTCTTGTGTTTCCTTCTGATTTTCAGGAGCTGCGGCACGTCTGCTTTGTGGTTGGGTGGATAGGATTGCGAGCGTGTGGTTGGGCGAATTATTTTGTCGCATATTGCTGTTTTGACAGTGGTTGACGCCATCGGATCGTCATGTTGCACGAATTCAAGTTATCATTATCGATCCTACGCCATGAAGGGCACCCTGCATCATCTATTCTCTCTCTTACTTTTACTGAATGGTTGCTTTTCAGGTTCTGGTTTGCTTTTCATAGTGCAGATTCTTGGTATGGGCTCACTCCTTACGACGTCAACAACTTAATATACCATTCCAATGTATAGTTAAATGCTTGTTGTATGTGGTTGAGAATGTATAGTGTATTTCAATAAATACTGTACCCTCGTAAATTCCTATGATGCAAACAATATCTTTGTATTATGACTTGGTCTTGTCACTCTGTGCTCTTTTAGTACGAACACTTTTAAGATCTTCCTCATTACTTGGTTATTCATACTCTTGTCACTCTGTGCTCTTTTAGTACTCAAAACACTTTAAGATCTTCCTCGTTATTTGGTCATTCATGTAATTGAATTAATTATAAATATATCATTTGTTACTTAGCTAATTTTTTATTAAATTTAAATATGTCGCTTAGGTTCGATAAAAGCGAGGGTCGTTTCAAAGTTGATGTCTGAAACGAAGTCTATTTAGCAGCAGACAGTACTGTCTGTGCAGCGAATTAAGCACCCGCATGCCGAATCATTGTGATCAACATGGCTGAAAAGCCCGTGGCTTATGGCTGAAAATACTGTAGCTGGCTGAAAAAGCACTGTAGCTGACAGAGACTTATTTTGCATAATTAAATTTAAAAAAATTTAAAAATAAAAAATATGTTAGCCCATTACGTATAATACAAACGAATACGGGAAAAAAAGAACCGGCAAAAAAGCTCAAGAAAAAGCTAAAATTTCAGAAAAAGACGAAACTTGTGAATAGTGCCAAATAAGCCTTTGTCACTGTAGCATCAGCCAAGCTGATCGCATGCATGGAAAAATTGTAGCGCTAATAATCTATGCCCTCGAAAGCCCAAGAAAGCTCCCTGCGGAGCTCGTCCTCCTCCTCGGTGTAGTCGTTGATGATGTGGAATAGCTCGCGGATCTCCCCCGGCAACTTGCCGCTCATATGCTCGGCCACCCTCCTGCACGTCAGGTCACTGAGGCCTTCGACGTCGAGGTAGTCGGCGGCGAACATGAGGTCGATGAGTGTGTCCTGGTCGGCGCCGCAGATTAATTCGTGGTTGAAGTGGTCGAAGGTGTCGCGTTTGACGTCGGAGAAGGCGAAGACGGAGGAGGGGGCGGTGTCGGCGTAGTGGTGGTTGCAGTAGTCGATGACGCGGGCGAGGACGGGGCCGGCGACGTTGGGGAGGGGGACCTCGGCCGCGGCGGCGTGGTCGCTCTACAGGATCTTCTTGATCGTCCCCGACGCCGCCCCGATCATCTCAGCGGAGACCTCGAACAACGCGTCGTCGGAACTGCGGAGCGTCACCATCTTACTACCACAGCCGCTGGCCATGTGGTCGTATAAATCTGACCCGACTTGCGGTCGTAAGTCGCTACGACCACGTTGTGAGTGGTCGGAGCTCATTACGACCACGTTGTGCGGTCGTAAGTCGTTACGATCACGTTGTGTGTGGTTGTAAGTCGCTACGACCACGTTGTGGGTGGTCGGTGGTCGTTTACGACCATGTTGTAATTGGTTACGGCCACGGTGTGTGTAGTCGTAACAAGGTTCTGTTGGTAGTCGTTTACAACCATATTGTAATCGGTTACGACCACGGCGTGTGTGGTCGTAACAAGGTTCTGTGCATGGTCGTTTATAACCACATTGTAATCGGTTACGACCACGCTGTGTGTGGTCGTAACAGTGTCTTTTGAGTGGTCGGTTTAGACCACGTTCTTATCAGTTACGACCACGGTGTGTGTGTGATCGTAACAGAGTCTTTTGAGTGATTGGTTTCGACCACGCTGAGGTCAGTCACGACCACGGTGTGTGTGATCATAACAGGGTCTTAGTGAGCAGTCGGCTATGACCGGTATGGTCGAGTACGACCAGTTTGCTGAGGTCGACCATTGTAGTGTTTTTGCATTGTCGAAGCCGAGTACCTCGGTCGAAGCCAAGATTGAAGAAGCAATCAAGGAGCAGCTGAAGTGGAAACTAGTGGCTGAGATCGTGCGGCCAGTCGCTCAAGCGACCAAGTCGGCTCAGTGAGTTGTCACAGGCGTATGGTCACAACAGCAGCAGTTGTTGCAGGTGTGTGGTCACAACAGCAACAGTCGTCAGAGTTCCGGCTGGGTAGCAGGTGCGGTGGAGCATTGCAGCTGCTGTCAGCGCTCTGATTGGGCAGTAGTGGCGGTGCGCTTTGCCCGTTGTATGCAGTAGTCGAAGTGCCTGTATATAAGTCGTATTGTAACTAGAAAGTATTGTGAGATGGGAGGAAAAGCAAAAGGAATTGCTCCATTGCAAAAAGAAAAAAAAGAAGACTACTCTCCCATTCGAAATCACAGACTTTGTTCTTTCTGTCCCTAGAAATACCGTAGTCGTAGAAACTCCGATGAGGTTGTAACCGTATTTAGACATGTAGATCCGGTGCCGGTTTCCAACAAGCCGTCGCCGCCTTGGTTGCTTCGGCTTCGCCGGCCACGTCGATCGGTCGTCCAAGTTCAATCCGGGGTTTGAAGGGTGCTTGCGTTTTGCTGTGTCGGTGGAGATCGAACACAATGCGTGCGCTATATTAATCTAATAGAGAGGAGGCGGCGATTCGGTGCAATGCGATGCCCTGTATTTCTCTTCTTTTTTTAGAATTTATTTATTTATTTATCGGAATCGAATAGGAATTAGCTTCAAATTGCCTCGCTCATTTCGGTTTGAACTTCTAGCTTCTAGTTTATTTTTCACTATTCCTAAATTTCATCTTTTTATGACTTTTTAGCTTTTTTACCGGTTTTTTCGTATTCGTTTGCGTTGCCAGTGATAGGCTAACATATTTTTTATTTTTAATTTTTTTAAACTTAGTTGCGCTAAATAAGTCACCATCAGATACAATATAATTTTAGTCATAAATCAGTTTATTTTAATTCAACCGAGCGGCACCTAATTGTGTTCGGCTACGAATCCGCACGGTTAATTGTGTAGGACCTCAACTTATACATGAAACAAATTCTCTCGAAAAACTACGCGAAACAAATGGCATGCTAGACAACGAGCGATGTTTTTTTTTTCCGAAAGTAAGTCGATTATTATCCTGCGGTGTTCTCTCCCCCACAACGCATATGCAAGCTAGCTCACCCCTCCCAAATTTTATTGTGGTAGTTCAAAATTTTCCAAAGCAAATAATGTAATGGGATTGACTATAGAGCATCAAGGTGCACTTTAGTCTTATAGAGCACTCATTTTTTTCTTTTCTTTTATGGAATAATCTTAGAAATATGTGATCTTCTATTCATAACAATTACCACTAAATTATATCATGTAACTCAAGAAATTCCAAAAATAACTAAAAATAAAAGTTATCATATGGATTATTGATAAATTATCAGACAAAAGTCACATAAATTACCATCTATTAAACCCTAAGTTACCACCAATAATTTAACAAATCATCAACATAAGTTTTAAAAGTACCATCGGTTTACTAATTTAAAAAAAGTTTAGGAATTACCATCATTCGAACTCTAAGTTATCATTATAGTTTTAAGAAATTATCACCTTAAATTCAAAATTACCACTATTTGTGTAAGTCTGAAATATTTAAAATTTACCATCAGTTACACTAAAGTTACCATCAATTGCACCCTATGTTCTAGTAGGTAAAATGAAATGTTCCACATATTTGTTTTCGATGTTTTAACAATTCTTCGGCAATGTTCCACGTATTAAATTATAAGGAGGAATGGTCCAATGCTCTATGCATTTGGTTTCAATATTTCAATAGATCAGTGATGATATTTCAACAATTCATCAACGATATTTGGAAGAAATAATAAATATTAGTGCAACAAATCGGACGTACTTGTTGAACAATTCAAGATTATTAATGAAATAAATGAAAAATATTGGTTGAGCAAACGAAAATTATTAATAAAAAATATGGAGCAAATAAATAACAATATTTTAGATGAAATAAATGAACATGAGGGAAAAACCTACTGCAATATTCGAAAAAAATGCAAACTAAATAAAAAAGGAAGGAAGGAAAGAAAAAAAAGAAAGATGCTACGTTGAACACCGCGTCCACATGCGCTTAGGATGCTTATAGCAAGGTCCGACTGGCCTTGTCGGCCTACGTGCCATTCGCTTGCAGTTGCTTCCACAGAAGAGCCCACGAGGGCGAGACATACAAAATTTCCCGACACTTGGCCCACCAACCCTATCTAACGCAGCTTAATTAGCCTAATCTTGGTCCATTTGCGATATATGGGCCGAGCATTCTTGGTTACTAGCGAGTGGTTTTGTTTCCGTCTCTCTAAAAAAGGCACTGTTTTTTATAGGTTGAGAACAATTGGCTAGTATAATTATATTAGAGCTTACAAGCTACATCATGGTTTAAATCCTAGAAAAATCATAGTGCAAAATCCACACAAAGACCCACTCAACCAATATATGTAAAGATCAAACTCTAGTCATTAGCAAAAGAGAGATGATGAAACATCGCTACGTTGTACTACGGTCGGTCAGTTGTAACTTCGCAAAATTTTGGAAACTCCCACATAAACTCTAGAAGAAATTCGAACGCCAACAAAATGTAACAAAAAGTTTTTAAAAGTTTCACATTTTTGAAAATAAAAAATTTGGGGTGTTACACTTTTGAAGGCAAATTATTTTACTTTAAATAATCAATTGCATGCCTTACTTGGATTTAAATTTTATTGTCAATAGATTGTAGTTAATGACTTAATGTTACTTGCATTATTAAATTATATTCCTTGACTTTGGACATAATCTCTTGTTACTCTCGAATTAATGATATATATACTAATTGATAAATCTGTATTTAAGTGTGTCGATATTTTAATATCGATCTTATGTATGATTTGTTTGGATTCGGGAAAATTCTTAGAAGACTCGGCGTATGCGGCTGCAAAGTAAAGACACGAGAAACTTTATCCTGGTTCGGGCCTTCTCCTAAGAGAATAACAACCCTATATCCAGTATGATTGCTAGTTGCTAGAAAGTATATTACAACAGAGAGTTGTACGAATGACTAGTGCTATCTTGCATGAATGATTCATCAAAATCTCTTCCTCTCTCCCTTTGATGTTAACCTTTAAATAACTGATGAAGCGACAGCAGTTGTCCCTCGCCAGAAGATGCCTTGACGCTTTGGATGATAACCACCTGACGGAAGTTAATGTCAGAGACACAAGAGGCAGTTCATCGTGAAGCGGTTGTTGTCAAAGAGAGATCATGTGCAGTTAGTGGACTAACGCACATTCTAACCGCCTTGTCAGACGAACCGACAATGTAGTTCATTGTCGTAGATAAGACGGTTGGAGATAGACTCATTGTAGGAATTCTCATAACCACAGAGTGGTTGCAGTAAAACTTATGACTACATGGTCGTAGAAAGATTTACAACCATGAGATAGTCGCAGTACGACTTACGACTATATGGGTAGTCGCAGTAGGACTTACGACTATGTGGCCGTAGAAGGTCTTACAACTATATGGTCATAGAAGTGCTTACGACCATCCTACCATATTTTCCTCTTATCTATAAAGGGTATATTCAAGGAATATAATGACATAATAATTTGAGGATTATTCTATCCTCATCAAAATGTTATGCTTAACTTTACTTATATACATTGGCATGTGGGCATTAAATTGCTCCAACATCATTTCAACATGAAAACTTGGTTTTGGATAGCTATTGGATAGAAATGGTTGATATGTTAAACTTAGAAAAGATTTTCAATACAAAACTCAAAGAAACTGTTTTAGACTTGGGTGGATGGTATGTATGGCTGGTGCGGACAGAGCGCGGGATCTTGGTATGTGATGGACTAATCCCAAGTTAATTAAGGATCGAATCTTGTGATGACTTCTCAGGTAAAACAACGCAACCATAAGTCTTAATGGGTACAACCTGGCCATTTAATTTGCATCGACCCAGCGTTGGATGGGCTATCTGGTGGAGCATGGGCAAGTCAGTTGGATAGAGACCTTTGACGTGCGACGTAAGACGGGGCTTCCAAAGATGATGGATAGAATCCCACGGTGGTGGAAACCTTAGCGGGTGTATCTGCGTTGGGAATATGCATTGTAAAAGCCTTGTAATGACCATCTAAGCCTCACGCCAATGGTAGCATGGCGGTAGAATAAGTTGGATATCTCTTATGGGTAAAGTGTATGAATTCTGCAGAGTGAAAACTATTTGAATAGCCGTGCCCATGGTCAAGGGCAGATATGGGAACTTATTCGAGTTAGTGTATTTTTTACAAAAGAATCTTTGTGGTTGGGATGAAAAACCCGACGGGTGGATAGAACCCTAAATTTGATTTTCCCTAGGTTGATATAACCCTATGAATATAATGGATGGATAAAACCCTACAAATAAAAATAGCATATGGTGGATGAAACCATGCTCTATAACATATGGATGTAACCTTCACTATGATTATTATTGCATTCTCTTAAAATCTTTAAAACCCAGTTTAGTAAAAATGCTATGTCTCAGGCTTTGTACTTATTGTATTTCAATTGTGGCCTTTTGCAAATAAAAGAATCTCAAGCCTCCTTTTGTTCAACATTGTATCTATTATAATTGCATTTTGTATGGTGGCTTATTGAGTATCTTCGTACTCATTGTTGCTCAATTACCATTATTCAACAATATGAGAAGAAGAAGGCTCTGCCAGCTCTTATTCGAGTCCAAAGGAACTAGAAGTCAAAGAAATCAAGAACTAGATCGCGGGCCCCAGCCGATTGCCTATGGGCATATCCTGATGGTTCCACTTGTTGTGTTTTGTTTTCATCTCTGCTGTAGTGTTTCTGGTGTTTGGCATGATCGGCCCATGTGTAAGTCAAGCGAACGTATGGTCTATTTTCATGTTATTTAATATTGTCTAAAAGTTTTGCTTTTACAAGATATGTATTTGATATACAATGATGTAACTATGTATACTAGTTACTATCTAGGGATTAGTGCTGGTTTACACAAAGGGTTCTGGATGATAAATTTGGGGTCTGACATTAGTAGTTAGTGGCTTAACGAATCAACGTTGTTCGATGTTTATTCTATCTTTGAAAGGTGTGCTCTAGTCAACTCACCGTGCTCTAAAAAAATGTCTTAGCAAAATCGAATGGCAAAAGCATTTCAAACGCAGCTTATATATGAGAGGCCAAAAATGCATATTCATATTCGTGAAGGAGGTAAAAGAACTTGAGATCTGCTTGCCTTGTCAGACACGATGCATGTCCTATCTGGTTATTGCTTTTCCATGTGGCTACTTGTAGAGTTTACAATGCAACAAATTTATAGTAATGATCATCTCTCATCATAATTGAAGATATAGATCAATAGTCGATATAGTATTCCACAAGCAAACCCTTAGAAACAAAATATTAATGGTTGGATATCGACAAGCCCGCATACAAAAGATGTCTGCCTGATGAGTGTGTTGCCACTCATTGATGGCGCTACAGCCACTAGGGCAGACATTACCCTAGGAAGGATAGTGTTGTAGCATGAGCACAACAGTGGGTACAGAGTACCATTTCTCCATAGGAGGAGATAGAGCTAGAGAAAGCTAACGATAGGGGGGAGAGAGCTTGTGTATAAAATGAGTTGATCTTGCTCCCTCATACCTCTTTTGGGGGTTTATATACATGAGTGGGGTAGAATGAGAAATTTCCATTCAACCTCTTAATAATTACAAAAGGTAGGAGTACATTGGGACATTCTTTTATACTTTGGGCCTACTACAGCTTGCAATGCCCAGTCACGGGGGCTGGACCACCCCCATAACAGTACTCCCTTTATAGTAAGCGTGGAGGTCTCGAGGGGCAAGCTACCGTAATCGATTGCCCCAGCCCCCTGTCCCCCGACAGTAAGCACAGAGGTCCTGAGGGGCGAGCTGATGCAACTGATAGCTCCAACCCCTAGGGGTCTGGACGCTCTAACCCTCCCAAGCAGGGTTCTTCTTTGACCGGTCGTGACGTGGTCGTGGCGGCACATGGAGGCAAAGCTAGGTGTGGGGCCACACCTCTAAGGCAACGCTCACGAGGGTTGTGGAGTCCATTGATGCAGTCGGAGGCATCGTGTGGAGGTGGTGCATCGGACGTGGGCAACCTGTAGACGTGAGCGATGAAGCCTCACACTAAAGCCACGACCGTCCCATCGATGGCCCGCCTCCAACGTGGGTAGTGCCGAGGTGGAGTTGTCAGTCGGGTCGGCCCTCCAAGGCGATGCCTACAAGGAGGGTGGTGAAGTCCCGCAATCACACCAAAGTCGTGGCTGTCCCATCAAGGTGATGCTGGTGGCACATAGAGGTGGAGTTGTAGGCGATGAAGTGGTCAAATGGCCATCAGCGAGCTCTGTCCTCCACCTTCAGATTGGCATGGACGAAGCTAGCGGTCAAACGAAGTCTTGACATGCGCAATCCGTCCCTCACCGTTCGGACTCGATGTCAAAAAGGTCAGTAGCGAGAGAAAGCCTTGAAACGTGCGATTCATCCCTCACCCTTCGGATGCGGAATCTATGAAGTCAGCGATGAGAGGAAACCTTGAAGCGCACGGTCTGTTCTGACCATGGGGTGGTTGGACGGGCACTTATGACCACGAGGTGGTCTGATGAAGTCACGACCATGAGGTGGTCGGATGAAGCAACAACGACGAAGTGGTCAGAGGAGTGTCTCCGACCATGAGGTGGGCGGACAAAGTCTACAACTGCGAGATGGTCAGACAGAGTGTATGACCACGAGGTGATCGGATGAAGTCTACGATCATGAGGTTGTCGAATGAAGTCACGACCACGAGGTGGTCAAATGAAGCAAGGACCGCGAGGTGGTCGAACAAAGTCTACGGCCACAAGGTGGTCGGACGAGTGTCTACGACCACGAGGGGGTCGAACGGAGTGTACAACTACGAGGTGATCGAACGAAGTCTATGACCGCAAGGTACTCAGATAAAGTCTACGACCACAAAGTGCTCAGACAAAGTCTATGACCGTGAGAAGATCAGACAAAGTCTACGATCACAAGGTGGTTAGATGATGTTTATGACCACGAAGCGGTTGGACGAAGTCTACAATCGCTAGGTGATCCGATGAAGTCTATGATCACGAGGTGGTTAGACAAGCATCTATGACCGTGAGAGGGTCAGACGGAGTCTACGACCATAAGGTAATTGGACGAAGTCTACAACCACGAGGTGATCAGACAGAGTCTATGAGCACGAGGTGGTTGGACGAAGTTTACGACCACGAGGTGATCAAACGAACTCTACAACTGCGAGGTGATCGGATGAAGTTTATGACTATGAGGTAGTCAGACGAAGTCTGCGACCGTGAGAGATGATTGGATGAAGTCTATGATCACGAGGCGGTCAGACAAATTTTAAGACCACGAGGCGGCTCAACAAAGTCTACAACCTCGAGGTGATTGGATGAAGTCAACAATCACGAGGTGGTTAGACGATGTTTATGACCACAAGGCGGTTAGATGAATTATATAACCACTAGATGATCTGACGAAGTCTACGATCATGAGGTGGTCAAACGAGCATTTACGACTGTGAGGAGGTCAAACGGAGTCTACGACCACGGGGAGATCAGATGAAGTTTATGATCATGAGGTGGTCGAACAAGGGGCGGAGTCGAGGAAGTCACCCTTTGGACTTGAAGTCAACGAAGCCGGCAGTCAGACGAAGCCCTAAAGCGCGGGGCATCCCCCACCCTTCGAACTTGGAGTCAACAAAGGCGGTGGCAAGACGAAGCATTGACACGCACGGCACGTCCCCCACTCTTTGAACTTGGAGTCAACAAAGTCGGCAGCAAGATGAAGAGTTAATGTAATGGCCTGTCCCCCACCCTTTAGACTTGGAGTTAACAAAGTTAGCGGCAAGACAAAGCATTGACATGGTAGCCTGCCCCCATCCTTTGGACTTGCAGTCGATGAAGTTGATGGTGAGACGAAGCCCTGAAGTGCATAGAGTCCCCCCATCCTTTGGACTTGGAGTTGATGAAGTCAGCGACAAGATGAAGCACTGATGCGTGCAGCCCGTCTCCCACCCTTTGAACTTGGAGTCGATGAAGTCAGCGGCAAGACGAAGCCTTGAAGCACGTGGCGTCCCCTACCCTTTGGACCTGGAGTTGATAAAATTGGTAGCAAGATGAAGCATTGATGCACGTGGCTCGTCCCCCAACCTTCGGACCTAGAGTCAACGAAGTCAGCGGCGAGACAAAGCATTGACGCGTGTGGCCTATCCCCCAACCTTCACACCTGGAGTCACTGAAGTTGGTGGCGAGACAAAGCATTGACACGCGCAACCCATCCCCCAACCTTTGGACCTAGACTTAATGAAGTCAGTGGCAAGACAAAGCATTGACGTGCGTAGCCCATCCTCCAACCTTCGGACCTGGAGTTTACAAAGTTGGTGACAAGATGAAGCATTGACGCGCGTGACCCGTCTCCCAAATTTCGGACCTGGAGTCACCGAAGTCGATGGCAAGACAAAGCACTGACATGCATTTCCCGTCCCCCAACCTTCGGACCTGGAGTCCACGAAGTCGACAGCGAGATGAAGCATTGACACGTGTGGCCCATCCCCTAACCTTCCAACCTAGAGTCGACGAAGTCGGCGGTGAGACAAAGCATTGACATGTGTAGCCTATCCCCCAATCTTCTGACCTAGAGTCAACAAAGTGGCGGCAAGATGAAGCATTGATGCACACAACCTGTCCCCCAACCTTCGAACATAGAGTCGACAAAGTTAGCAGCGAGATGAAGTCCTGAAGCCGTGGTGTCCCCCACCCTTCGAACGTCGAGTCGACAAAGTCAGTGGTGAGACGAAGCCTTGAAGTGTGTGGCATCCCCCACCCTTCGGACTTGGAGTCAATGAAGTCAGTGGCCAGACTAAGCATTGATGCGCGCGGCCCATCCCCTACCTTTCAGACTTGGAGTTGACAAATTTGGTAGCGAGACGAAGCCCTGAAGCATGCGGCATCCCCCACCCTTCGTACGTGGAGTTGACAAAGTCGGCGATAAGACAAACATTGACGCGCGTGGCTCATCCCCACCCTTCGGACCTAGAGTCGACGAAGTCAGCAGCGAGACAAAGCCTAGAAGCACACGGTGTCCCCCACCCTTCAGACCTAGAGTCGACAAAGTCGACGGCAAGATGAAGCATTGACATGCGCGGCCCGTCCCCCAACCTTTGGACCTGGAGTCGACGAAGTCAGCGGTGAGACGAAGCCCTGAAGCGCGCGGCATCCCCCACCCTTTGGAATTGGAGTTGATGAAGGTGGCAGTGATAGGAAGCTTTAATGCATGCGGGCCGTCCCCTATCCTTCGGACTTGGAGTCGAAGAAGTCGATGGCAAGACAAAGGCTTGACACGTGCGGCCCGTCCCCTACCCTTTGGATTTGGCGTCAACGAAGTTGGTGGTGAGACGAAGCCCTGAAGTGCACAATGGAAATCTATGACTGTGAGGCGATCTGACAAACCGCGAGGCAGTTGGATGAAGTCCATGACCACCAGGTGGTCGAACAAAGTCAGGACCACAAGGTGGTCAAATGGAGTCGCGACCAAGAGGTGGTTCGATGAGTCTACAACCACGAGGCGGTCGAACAAAGTCTATGACTACGAGGCAGTCAGACGAAGTCTACGGCCATCAGATGGTCGGATGGAGTCACGACCAAGAGGTGGTCCTACGAGTCTATGTTCACGAGGCTATTGGACGAAGTCTATGAGCATGATGCAGTTGGAGCGACGCACTCCTTGGTGACGCGCATGAAGCACGCGAGGCTCATCGGGGTTGTCAGTAGTGCCAGAGACTCCCTACTGGGATGCGTGAGGCCACTGTGCGATTTTTTTATACCCCGTACAATTGCCCGGGACCACCAAGTTCCCAACGTTTTATACTTTGTATAGTACACCGAGAGCGAGGCCATTGTGCGATTTTTAATAGTTCATAGAGTTGCCCAGGACGACAAAGTTTCTGATGCTTTATACTCCACAGAGTACGCCGAGGCACAAGGCCACCATGCAATTTTGTTATACCCTATAAAGTTGCTCGAGACGCCCAAGTTTCTGGTGCTTTACACTCCGCAGAGTACGTCGGGGCGCGAGGCTACCGTGCGATTTTTTATACTCCATAGAGTTACCCGAGACAACCAAGTTCCAGCGCTTTATACTTTGCAGAGTACACCAGGGTGCGAGACACCGTGTAATTTTTTTATATACTCCGTAGAGTTGCTCAGGATGGCTAAGTTCCTAGGTCTTGGCTTAGATGACTAGGATATGGTTGAGAGATGGGCTATGATCCTGAAGTGGTCGTGGCAAGGCACACGACTGCATCATGGTCATAAAGAGAGTCGACGAGCATGAAGTGGTCGTGGCAAGGGTCGCGACCAGATTCTATTTGTAGAAAAGCTTACGACCATGCAGTAGTCGTGGCAAAGCTGACAACCCTAGCATGTTCACAGAAGGGGCCTACAGTCACGAAGTAGTCGTGGCAAGGCTCACAACCCTATCGTGTTTGTATAAAAAGTTACGATCATAGCGCGGTTGTGGCAAGGCAAATGACCGTGGCATGTACGTAGGGGGTGCCTACGATCATGAAGTGGTCGTGGGAAGGCTCACGACCCTAACATGTTCGTAGAAAAGTTTATGATCATGCAATGGTCTTGGCAAGGCACACAACCATAGCATGCTCATGGAAAGGGGCTACAACCACGAAGTGGTCGTGGCAAGGCTCACGACCATATCATGGTCATAGAAAGGGCCTACGATCATGAGGTGGTGGTAGCAAAAGGCCACGACCATATCATGTTCATAGATAGGGCACACACCCAATGCACATAGTGCATGTGATGCCACGGCACGCGGTGACCGATGCCAACGAAGATCGTGTGAAGTCCCATGAAGACGACGTCCAGTGGAGGAACGTCCACGTGGAGTTCGGTGAAGATCGGGCAAAGTCTAGTGAAGATCGGGCAAAGTCTAGCGAAGATCGTGCGGAGTTCGGTGAAGGTCACACGAAGTCCGGCGGAGGCGACGTCCACGCTGAGTCTGGCAAAGGCGACGTCCACATGGAGTCCAGCAAGAATCGTGCAGAATCCAATGAAGGCTACAAAGTCTGGCGAAGACGACATCCATGCGAAGTCCGGTAGAGGTGACGTCCACGCGAAGTCCAGTGAAAATCATGCGGAGTCCGGTGAAGGTCGCACGAAGTTCAGTGGAGGTGATATCCGCACAGAGTCCGGCGGAGATCGTTCGAAGTCTGTTGGCCCAGGGACGGAACAAAACGCACAAACTCAGTGGTCATAAGCACACACGAACACTCTAATCAACTCAGGACACCCAGGAGTTTTGATGCTATGTCAATCCGTTACACTTTTCCATTTTTTTCATCTATTTATAGAATCAGATTACAAGTATACAGGCTACTAGAACTATCTGACTCTTCCGGCCATGATCCCCATAACTCGCACTCTCTCCACTACCCGTACGACTCATTTCTAACTAACTCACTCAGTTTAGTGAAGACGACCAGTTACGTGCAGACTAACTGCTATTGGCCTGGTCTACAACTGCATACAACCCTTCGGGTTTTGCTTCGGGTCCATTGATGAGTCCTTCCATCACGGCTAGTCACCCATGCTACTTCGACCACGATTGCTCTACCACGACTTCTCGACCACATCTTGTCGACCACGGCAATCCAACCGCTTCAGCAACCACGGCTTGTCAACCGCAGTACTTCGACTGCATCTCTGACCATAGCTTCCCTTCGATCGGTTCACGGACCATGGCTTGTCGACCATGGCCCTTTGACCGCTTCGCTGACCACACAAGTCTTCCGAGCACCGAACAATCTACTGTAGATTCGACTACTTTTTCTACGACCACTGCAGCTACAACTACTACTACAGTACTCCTTTAAGTACCGACTGCATCGACACACGACTACTCAGTACTCAAACACACCTAGTACTCGACACTGACCATACTAACAACACAACAAGATTGGTTCCAACAAAGTCCAGTGAAGGTCATGTGGAGTCTGGTGCAGGTCGTGCGAAGTCCAGCAGAGCGATGCTCACGCGGAGTTCAACGAAGGCGACGTCCATGTGGGGTCCAGCGAAGACCATGCGGAGTCAGGTGAAGGTTGCGCGAAGTACGGCGGAGGCGACATCCGCGCAGAGTCCGTCGGAGATCGTGTGAAGTCTAGTGAAGGTCGTGTGGAGTTCAATGTAGGTCGTGTGAAGTCCGGTGGAGGTGACGCCAGCGTGGAGTCCGACGAATGCAACGTCCACATGGAGTCTGGTGAAGACCATGAGGAGTCCGATGATTGTCACGCGAAGTCTAGTGGAGGCGACATCTGGGCGGGGTCCGGCAATGATCATCCAAAGTCCGGTGTAGGTCGCGCGAAGTCCAGTGGATGCGACACCCGCGTGGGGTCCGGTGAAGGCAATGTCCACGCGGAGTCCGGCGAAGACTATGTAGAGTTCGGTGAAGGTCGTGTGAAGACCAGCGAAGGCGACATCCGAGCAGAGTCCAACGGATATCGTGCGAAGTCCGGGGAAGACATCCGCGTAGGCTTAACACTACCCCACTATGTGCCGTCCTCACAAACAGCTCCTCCCCTTGTTGCATCGCGAGATTCGATGGTTGGAGGCGATCTATGTTGCACACAGAGGTTGACTCCCTGGTGTCGTGATGATGGCAACAAGAAATACTGCCCCACTTCTGCAGGGGCAACAGGGCAGCCATTGGAAGTATCTCCGGATATGGCATCACGCCCCTGACTCGCTGGTGTCGTGATGATGGTGCGTCGAGGTTGACGGTCGTGCTGGCACTGGCATCGTGGTCGATGGTCGTACTGGAACAGGTGTCATGGTTGACGGTCGTACTGGCGCGGGTGTCATGGTCGACAATTGTGCCAGCGCGGGCGTCATGGTCGACGGTCGTGCCAATATTGGCGTCGGAGCTAGCTCCTCACGTCGACGTTGACTGCTCACCGCCCATGGCGCTAGGGCGTCGCTGCCATGGGGTGGTAGGCCTTCGACCACCGCCTGCCGCTTCTGGACTCGACAGTCGTTGCCGCCGTACTTCTTTTTCGCTTGGTTGTCGTTGCTATCTAGCGCACCTTCCCTTGCACAGCTTCTTGCGCGGTCCCCACAAACGGCGTCAACTGTTGTAGTATGAGCACAACAGTGGGTACAGGGTACCCCTTTCTCCATGGGAGGAGGTAGAGTTAGAAAGAGCTAACGACAGGAGAGAGAGCTTATGTGTAAAATGAGTGGATCTTGCCCTTTTATACCCTTTTTAAGGGTTTATATGCATAAGTGGGGTAAAATGAGAAATTCTTATCCTACTCGTTAATAATTACAAAGATATAGATATGTTGATATTTTTTATATTATTAGGTCTATTATAAAATCAGGTGTGGACCACCCCACAACAGACAGCAAAATCGGCCCTGGCGAATCTTGAAGCTCGATCACTAAACACTTTGAAAACATATGGATGGTGTCAGAAAGATGATAATAATACTAGTAACAACCTGACACTATTAAAATCGTAAGGCTACTAGACCCAGGATGGAGTAAAGAGCTCAACTTTGCAGAAAGAGCCGATCTGATGTAACATCACTAGACTGACTAGAGAGATGAAGGAAAGGCACTGGCAACTGAAGCAATTAAAGACGCATGTAGTGGTTACAACAGCATGGGAGGGCTTGCAGCAGATTATGGAGTAATTTGTGTACTAAGTTAGTCATCATCTCAGGTCCAAACCATGAGAGCAACAATCTAATGCCATCTGGAGATCTAGACCAATGCTCTGCACTGTGATACCAATAAATCATATATTTGACTGACAATGGCCAGACTGCAAAATATATAATGTTTGTATGAACTAGCGAGTTCCAAGTGAAGAGTTTCAGGTGCAGAAATGGCAGAATCTGGTTAGACAAAGTTCCAAGACCACATGCAACAACCTCTATGGGACAATAGCGAGAAAAACATTATATGCTGTCTAATTTGACAGAGATGCAACCATTTAACGCAATAATCGAGTATATATGCCTGCAACCGGATACATCGACTTTGTTACAATCCAAGTGGCAGCTGTCTTCAATGTCAAATCCAAATCCTTTGATAAAGCGAAGAACCACCACCACAGAAACAACATACATATAGTACAGGTCACATTTTATGCACATATGCCTTCTTTTAAAACAACTGGCATCTTAGCAAGGCATCTTCCAGGGGAAATCATGCAACGTGACACTGAAGCAGAGACTAAGGATTATTTGTATTAACTTCTGCTTTTAGTATCGGTTCCTGTTTCTAGATTTTAGCTTTTGTTTATAAAAATCAAAAACCAATATAAACATCTGATTTTTCGAAACAGCTTTAAAATCAGAAACAGCTTTTTCACTCCTCGCTCCCATTTCACTCTAAGGATAAGATAAGAGATCACGGACATATCACACACCTCTTCTCTCACTCCCGTCGCACGCACGTATCTATCACTGCCCACCACTCGCCCTCTCTTTCTAAAAACCACTTTTCAATTACTACTATTCATTTTCAACCAAAAGTCATCCGTCTTAGTCAATACAAACACCCCCACAAGCTTCATCCAGAAAAACGGCATAAAACTATACAATCAATGGAAATTTAGGGGTTCGCTGGTCCAGCTCAGAAGAACATTCTTTCCTTCAAGACGGGCAACGGAGCGAAGAGACAGTAGAGTGCACATCTAACGATTGGGAACAGCTCACCTTCCGCTATTATTTTCCTTCGCTTTGATAAACAATGGAACACCAATTTACAGGTTCAAGGCTACAAATCAATGGAATAGAACCACCCACCCAACCTCACCAACCTAGCAGCATTTCCTATCTACATGACAGTATAACAGGTATCTCGCTTTACCTCCAAAAATTAACCCCCCCTTCTTTCAGTACACCGATCCACGCGTTAGCCTACACTCTCACCATGTCAGCCCTAAGCGACACCCACGCCGCCCTCATTCACTTGCACTACACTTCAAGCCTGACTCGCGTCTTGATTGGCTTGAGCTTCACTCCCATGCTCTCGGGAGACAGGAGCTCCGGTGATATGCAGAACGGGCTGAGGGGGCTGCGCGGGCTGCAGTCGAGCTGGCTCGGCCTGTACAGGCCATACCCCATGAAAAAGTACTCCATTGGTATAAGCATTGCGTGTGGTTGCTCCTCTGTTACGAGCGACCCGCATGCTTGAACCTGCAACAGATGCCAAATTAGGTAATTTTGAAACCTGTCATTCCAATGCTAAAACCATGAACTAATGAGGGTACATTTACTGATAGCTTTTACCTCAACTAGAGCACAGTATCTCCTATCGAGCTTTGATGTCATGTGAACAGCCTCGGTGTGGAAATGAGAGTTCTCGCCGACAAAAATCAGGGTTCTACACTGAAGCTGCTTCAACTGTTCTGTCAAGTCGTATCTCCTGGAAATCATTGCAAGGTTTGTTTCAATTCGGTCTAACATAAGTTGACACTACAATTATTGAAATAAACAAGTGTAAAATATGTACGTACTCATTCATTGTCTGTACAAAGCGCCACACGTTCATGCTCTGCCGCTGATCTAGCAACTACAAGATGTGAAAGAATAAACGTCAACATTTAATGGATCTAAAGAAAAATAGTAATTAATATAGGAAGAAGAAAAAACTCTGCGATACTTACACTTCTACAAGCCTGCACAATGTCTGATTCAGGTAATTCAGAGCATCCCCGTACTTCCTACGGATTAGAGGATACCATAAGAACAGGATCAAGAATGGCCAAGGATATGACATGTGGAGTATGTTAAACTAATTGTAGCTACCTTGCTGAAATACCGCTGCAGTAAGCACTCCTTCACCAACCCACACATCCCATAGTAATATAACAAATTGGACGCCACCTAAGAAAAATAATTTATTAATACAATCCTTTTTAAAAAAATGTAAATCAGTAGGTCATATAATGAAAGCTACCTTATTACAAAACCACTCAGTCCAAGTAGGAGCTTTACATAGAGGTGAAACAAGAATAAGACCTAGTACACGCTCCCTATACTTTGCCTGCAAAAAAAGAGTACTTTCAATAAAACGTTTTGATGAATAAACCATAGATGAAACACTGATTTTGAAGAAACACCTACTGCGAAGAGAGTAAGAATGTAAGCACCCGCAGTGACACCTAAGCACATAACAGAACCTAATCTGGAAGGAGCAAATTCACCAGGGAACAAAAAATTAATCCACAAATATTGGGGAAGATCATTTGAACGTGATCAAAATTTTGAGAGAATCTCATAGAAGATTACCCAAAGAAATCGAGAACATCTGCAACCTGATCTGCCAAGTCATCAACAGATGGTATAGGTGCATTTGGTGAAATTGGAGCAGCTCCCAACTGTGTGATTCTCACAATAGGACATAAAAAAAATCAGTAATGAGAAAATAGAACTATGAATTATGTAATGCATCCCAAATGAAAGGCTTAGTGCTTATAGCGAATTGCATACTGCTGACCTCATGTCCTGGGGGGCTGATATGGTAAATGCAAAAATTGTGAAGCAGCAGCGAAGCAGCTTCAGGGCAGAAGAGTAATCCTTGGAAGCAAGACATATCTGACCAGCAAAAACAGGGAGTTCAGTGCCTGCATTTCAGATTGCTGGAATAATTTGCAGGAAGCCCTGTAAACTAGTGTGTGGTACTTACGATTTAAAGCAACATCGGGATAAGTAACAAGGGCAGGCTTGTCATGATCACCATACACAGCAACAGATACAGACCCATGATTTGTTTGTATATGATGTTCCTGAAGAAACAAGAGGGAAGAAACAGTGTTAGAACACGAGAGAGAGAGAGAGAGAGAATAATGCGAACAATTTTAACTGAGAAAAATAGCATCCAACAGGAAAAATAATTTTGTACAGTGCATTGCACATAGTAAAATAAAAAATAAACAGCTATCCCACAGAGGAAAACTGAGTGGCAACCAGCTAAGAACAAAATATTCCTGTTAATGTGAAGAACCATCATGAAGACACTATCCAAACTAAAATACAAAATAGATGTGCCAAATAGTCTTCATCTGCCCAAGATAGATAAGCATGAAATCCAGAGGATAATCCAGGCCTATCATTACAGAAACCAACAATATGTCTAAATCCTAAGCTGAATGAATATCCTGATAGCATCAAGATAACCCTTGAAATCAAAATAGTTTTCGGTTCTACTAGGCTAAGAAGTCAAAAAACAAAGAAACACTAAAACCAATGGATGATTTATCTGAATTTGGAGTATACAAAATCGACTATTGGTTGAGACTAATGAACGCCCCATATGGCAGTCAATGGGAAACAAGATTGTAGGTTAAGTCTCCAAAGCTTATACAAAAAAAAGATATCAGTAAATCTATTTAAATCTACAGAATGCTTAACAACTGAGCTACCATGCACTTTGTCCATACTACAGCTAAGCTGTCAGCAATCCGCGTGGTAAACCCAAGAAACACCCATACAAAGAGAAATGGTCTTTTAAACTTGGTCAAGAAAGAAACTAGGTGATTATCTCCAAGATTTCTGTCAGCAATCCGCGTAGTAAACCCAAGAAACACCCATACAAAGAGAAATGGTCTTTTAAACTTGGTCAACAAAGAAACTAGGTGATTATCTCCAAGATTTCTTTCAGGTGAGAAAAGGTAGCAGTCCTCCCCTGACGCTTGAAGGAAAGAATTTCTCCAGAATGACGCAAAGGTGATGACTTCATGATTGAAGGATCTTTGTTTTCTCTATATTATACTAAAAGCTGACAAGATGCTAACAAAAGAAAAGGAGAATAATAGTTTCAATATGATGAGTGGTGCTAAAGCGATGATTCCTCAACCATTTCTTCTAGGGCAAAGCAAAGTACTAACACAGAACATAAAACGAACCACAGGCGATTCCTCCACCATTACAAAAGTAAATAGCTAAAAACTATACTACTTGTCAAGAAAATAATAGGCAAGGCCAATACGAACACATGCTCTTTTTCTATCACAGGAAGAATGATTATTCCCTAAATATTGCACAGAGCAATGATTTGACAGCCACAACACAAGCATCCTATTAAACATTAAAGAAATTCACATGAAAGGGACTTGTAAATTACACTATTTTAACCCATTTACTCAAACATTAGTCCATGGTCAAACAAGATCATCGTCCAAACTGCATGAAGATTATATTCCATGTGCCAAATAATCAGCACCGAAACATTAAAAAAAATCTTCAAAAAACAAACCAACAACCAAACAAAAAGACACCTTTTTTTAAGAAGTGGCAAGAGGTTAATTTCCAACTGCTCTCGCACATACGTAGAATAAGGAAATCTGTACAGTGCAGTCACCATGGAAATTTATGCTCAGAATGACCAAGAAAGCCCAACCTAGCAAATAAAGAACTTCACAATTAAAGAAACGCTACTTAAAGCAATCGCTACAAGAAAAGCGGTGGTTAGGACACCGAAGCAACACGCAGGAGCGTCAAGCCCGAACCTTTTTGTGCCAAAATTGTGCGATTAAGCGCATACACACACAAACATAGGCGATTTTGATGGGCTAAATCACTCCAGCGAGCAACGCACTGCGAGGACCATATGACCGGGCAAGAACCGTAGGTAGCAGGGAAATTTTTTGACATGGACATACGTAGGCCGACGACGACGCCAGGAGACGATTGCGCAAAGACGCGCCATCTCGTAGCTAAATATGGCTGCTACTTCAGCAGGTGACGAAATGCACCATGCAGAATTGCTGATGGCGAAGGAAATACATGTGAAAAGTGGCTGCTTTATTGGGGAAAATACAGAGCAGAACACCAATTCGAGCAGAACTCTCTCTCTTGGTTGGACTTCACAATTCGAGCAGAATTAGACGAACGTGTAACAAGAAGAAAACCAGGAAAGAACACAAGAAATCAAGAACTGACCACAAGCAGCAACGCGACGCAATGCAACCCACGAAATCCAACGAATCACCCCCCCCCCCCCCCCCCAAAAAAAACCTCAAAATAATCCTTTCGCCTCCCAATCCGCCACCTCCCAATCACGCCCAAACCCAATGCGAGCAGCCAAATCGCCGCGAGGAACGAGCCCGTCACGAGGAAAAGAACCCTAAGCAGCACAGATTTCCAAGAAACGGAGAGCCGGGGAGGAGGAGGGGTGGACGGACCTTGCCGCCGAAGGAGATGCGCTCGACGTCGACCGACACGACGGAGCCGCCGGAGTCCCCCATCTCCGCCGCCCCCTCGACGCCGGCCCTGCTCCGGTGCTCCCACTCCTCTCTCTCCTCCCCCTATAGATGTCCCGTGCGCTCCTCTCTCTCTCTCTCCCCCACGCTGTCTAACCCGCCTCCTGTCTTGGCGTGGCTTAAAACGGAGCAGCAGCACACGCACTCTCTCCTCTCTCTCTCTCTCTCTCTCTCTCTCTCTAGGCGTCCCTTCCTTGATGGCTGAGGCTTTCCTATATTCACTCCACAATTCTTGTGCTTTCCTATTATTGCATCCCAGTCCCCTAGTTATTTATTACTGCCTTCTTTTAGAAATTACTAAGGTCTTCTAGCCTTTCTTTTCGATTTTTCAATTGGTTTTCACTTTTGACTTATATCAACTGTTATTATTAATAGACCTATCAGTTACAACTAAAAATTATTAGCTACATACTACAAAAACAGGGCAATAATTGTGAGAACCTGAACCCATAACTAAAACTAGATGAATTTTACAGGAACCTGTTTGGAACCTTTACCAAATAAAAAATTGCTTTAATTTATTTGTAAGTCTAGAAAAATTCTCAGGATCCAAACAAGGTCTTACGCGAGATATGTGTATGCCATATCACGCATGTAGCAATGTCATATTTGTTGTGAGGATCTGGAAAACATCATTTTTTTAAAAAAAAAACAACACTCCAGTTCATACCTAGCAGAAAGACCATCATGAATTTAGGGTAGTAGAGTGTGGGGGAGGTGCACATGTGAAATGACACCCGGCTTATCATGGTTGTAAAACATACCTTCCAAAACAATACTAAGGATGTGTTCTTTGAGCTGATGATTTATGGTTTAAGTATTTTTGGTTGTTTGTGAGAGATAGTACGTATAGAAAAATAGTCGCATGTGGTTTTAGTCGATACAGCTGAAGTCATATTTTTACTATAATCTTTCTATTGGTCTCGCTTTGAAAAAATATACCATTTAAAAGCTAGTTAATATAGACAGTAAAATCGAAAAGAAATCGATCTAAATTGGGGTTGTATCAAAGTTATCAAATCAATCACCCAAAGATTAGCGGTGACATTAGAGGCTACGACGGGACCTAGGCGCCACCCTACAATTTCAAAAGAGTCCAAGGGGCCTATATGCAAATGAACTAATCCCCACCGAGGACCGCACCGACGCTTCGCACCCAAGCAGGAGATTTTGACCGTTGGGTGCTCCCGATCGAACGGTCTAAGTTTTGCCACGTTCCCTCGATGGTACAGCTATGACTTCTGGGCCCGGATTCCGACCGGCCCCACGTGTCATCGGGAGGCGTCCATGGGACAAGGTTTACATTTCCACGGCGGGCCCACCAGGCGACCGTTGGCTTACGCGTCGCGTTCCGCAGACGTGGCGTTTCCCCATTGGTGGTGCATGGTGTACGGCGCCACGTCCAGGTGTCGGTAGGGAGCAGCCACGTGGGCCGACGGGATGTGCTCGCGCTGGGGCCCACATGTCTGTGGGACATCGCGGGCGAGGCGCGTACGCGTGGCGGGTTTGCGTCGCGGGCCCCGTGTACAGGCAGTGGGCGCATTTATTGCCTGGAAATGTGGCTTCAAGGGGCAAACCGGTAATTTCGAAGGGTACAACGCCCTGTAATATTCTCCTGGTAGTAAAATTATTATGCGGATACGCTGTTTAACGTACGGTTCTACTGTGTGCACGAGTAGGTAGCATACTGCCATTGGCTGGACTCGGTGAAAAAAATGTTTTGTTTGGAGAAGATTCCTCCGCGATTATTTTGGTCTGGCTCCACGCAGCTTCAGCTTTGGTATTTTTTTTTCAGCTTATAGTTTTTAACTACAGTTAATAACTTTTAGGTTATTTTGTAATAAAGAGCACAAACTAACAAAAACTCACATATAATTTTAGTCAATATAAATGAAATCATTATAGTGTATACTATAATAAACTTATAGACACTACCTTAAAATGCCTCTGTTTAAAAGCTAGTTAGTGTAAAAAACCGAAAAATTGTGTTTAAAAGCTAAAAAGAAGAGGCCTTTAGCTTTTAGCTTCTTAATTTTGTCATTTTCTGACTTTTTGGTTTTTTGGGCTTTTTGTTTATTTTTTTCTTATTCTTTTGTATTGTTCGTGATAACATAAATTTTTTCTTTTTTTAATTTTTTAATTTAATTACACCGAAAAGATCACGGTAACTATAATGCCAAAATGAGTGCGTTACAATTGTCAAATAGTGGCAAAAGCCGCAGCTCGCAGTTAACTTGAGCGGGGCTTTTGGAGAAGAATTTCTGCAGATTCATACCGGGCATGCATAGTGTAGTATCGAGATTCAGCTAAGTGGGATCCATGTTTTTTGCGGTGGAAAAATCGGTAGCTAGAAGAAGTTAGGCCTAAGAAAGTTTGGCGTGAACATGTATCTGGTGCAAGTAGGACAAGATGGTGTGTGTGTGTAGGATGTCATGGTTGCGAAACAAACAATAGCCTATAAAAGTTAAACTCAACTAACGTAATTATATAACTGTGGTTTCAAACCAAACATGTCTTTAGTTACACGAAGCAAATCCATTTTGTGTGAGCTAAATTAGCACACCATGTTTCCTGGATGAACACATTCTGAACACGGGGGTGCGAACTAGGCCGTTCGGTTGGTTGGATCCCATATATTTTAGTTTTGAGTGGGAGTCGCAGGACAAATCGGTGACATTGGTGCAATTACCGGTTCATTGGTGCAATTACAGCTAATTACGTATCGTCTGGAAAAATTGATCCGAGAGTACGTGAGCCCACGCGTGACATCAATTCAGTTTTTTTTTCTTTTGACTTTACCTTCTTCAAAAGTTGAAACAAATTGGAGCGATTCCTTCTCCAAATAGCTTCCCGAGTGGCCGAGTCTAAAACCGCATGCGACGTCCGCTTTAGCATCTCCACTGTCCACCATCGTCTTAAAAAGCACAACTAAAAGTTATCAGCCACAGCCCAAAAACATAACATAGCCATTATCATTGCTCCATGCACAAGTACTTGCAAGGTTTCTTCATATAACACCAACACGGTTAGGCTAAGCAAACCAAACCTAGAAATAAGAGCCAATAAAATCAACCTCTTTAACAAGTCCAGTCAAACCACTATTAACGAACTGGTCTGACCACTGACCGGTTCGACCGCTAGTTATGACCAGACACACTGGCTAGACGGTTGGACCACAGGTCTAGAGCCAGTCCAATCGGTTCCCGATTCCCAAATCTGAACACCTCTCAGGACAAAAAGTTTAAATATCAAGAACTTACTCAAATCTCATCTAAATGTTTTCAAATTTTGCGTGAGACTTGTTCAAGACAATAAGAACCTAAATCGAGCAAGAAACACAAGGATCTCAGGCTCAAGCTTACAAAATTGAAGAGAATTAGATCTGGTTCACCAGAACACCAAAACCTTAAATCTCAAAATACTTATTACTCGTGAGGATTTAAGACATGAAGTCTTTTAGATCTATTCTCATATATCCTAGTAAGATAATTTAAGCAGGAGATTAGACTAGTACTTGCACAATCCCAAAATCACGAATCTAGCTCAATAGCAAGCAAAGCCAAGTAAAAACACAAATAAGAATTGAGACAAAGCTTTAATATATTTCAAAAGAGGATGAAGTTTACATACTCATGGATTATTACAAGATATAGCCAAAGTATCACCATTTTCTCTCATAACCATGGAAGGAAACAATGTGGTAGAGCCAAAACTAAATTCTAGAATCCTTGAGACTACCGCCTCCTCTCCTCCCATCTAAATGACCAATACATCCCCTAATATGTCTAATCATTAAGTTTACCACAGAAACCCGTCAACCCCACTAACACGGATTTTACATACTCACGCATGCTTCTCAAAGCGCTTACAAGATCAACCCACTAACACACTAGTGTTCAACCCACTCTACACAACTGACTCTATCCTAACCTTAAACCACTTCCTTTGCACCTCCCCGCGCCATGGTTTTGGTGTAGGCCTCAAGTCTGGTTTTGGGCATTTTCCCAAAACGTCCAAGACGAAGCTTCCGAGAACTTTCTCTTGACTTCGTCTTCATCTTCATCTCGAAGCATCTACACATGCTTTAACATGCAAACCGTAGTGTCCAATGACCAACCATCATGTTTTCACTCATTCGAACTCCCCCGAACCATCTCTAAGTGCATCGGGCTCGTTAATTGGTACATCATATACACCAACCTGTTTTTTCATGATCCTTGTCTTCTCTGTGTCACGCTTGAGCCACGTAGCATCTAGAGATGGCAATGGGTACCCGATACCTGAATACCCGACGGGTTTTACCCGATAAAGAGACGGGTATGGAAAATTTTATGTACCCATGGGTACGTTATTGGGCGAAATCCTCTACCCGCCGGGTAGGTAGGTGCGGGTGTGGGTATATACTACCCATACCCGCCTACCCGCAGGTAATGAATACCCGCATTAGACAACTAGACATCTCACTCAAATGTTAATTTTATTATCTACTTGTTGTTGATTGTTTATTTGTTTGTCATATGTTGATATGGTCATGTCAAGTATGTTTATGTGATGTACTAATTTTGATCATTAGACGCTTTTGTGCTTGGCATGTATGATTAATGAATGTCTAAATTGATGATATTCTTATGTGTTGAACCAGGTATGCTTGCGGGTACGGGTTACCCGTCGGGTAGTAATACCCGCGCGGGTACGGGTATGGGTAAATTTTCCTACCCGCGTGCGGATACGGGTAACCTGATGGGTAAATTTACACCTAGCGGGTACGGGTATGGAATGGCAATACCCGACGGGTATTTACCCGTTGCCATCTCTAGTAGCACCATCTAGGCTTACACAATCGTTTAGACCTTAGTTCCCCTGCCTAGTCCCTGTTTATTGCCGTCGATCGCCATATCCTCCAATCTACCTACACATTCAAAGACCAAGTAACTATATTAAGCATAAATTCTATGTACTTGATTCACGTTAGTTAAATACATGCATCATGCAATGCAACACAGACCCTCATGGCTCCCAAGCCATGAACCGGCCTCAAACCAACTCAGCTCAACTCACCCTTATCTCTAACCGCAGACATCAGTCTAACCGCTATCATCACGTTGGTCGAACGGCACCGGTCAGACCGCCAACCACTAGCTGGTTGGACTAGCCACCCGGTGGGATCGCATTTCCAATGCTGGTCACACTGGCCAACTCCCCTAGTCTGATCGCCAATCTTGATCGGTCTGACCGTACATACATAACTCAAAATATGCTTTCTCGAATAAAGCAACCACTATCTAGGAATCAGTCATACCGCCCTAAATTCCGGTCACACTGGACTGCCAGTTAGACTTACATTTCGGGCCAATCTAATTGCTTCCTTTGAGCAGTTTGACCGTCAGCACTAGTAGCAAATCTGAATTTTCTAAAACTACTATAAAATTTAAATTCAACTATATCAAAATGTCAATTGTTCATCATAAGTGTATCTTAAACCTACTGCATGGTCTCTCACTTCATTTCTCATCAACAATTAGGGATTTCCATTTGAAATGAGGCACGTAGTTGATTATCCTTAATCATGCGGAATTGGCTATGCGTGCCAACTGTGGCCTTGGCCAGTGTAGTCTAAAGAGCAAAGATAATGATGTAGTAACTAGGAAAGGGGAAGAACATGTGTTCAAGTAAAATGTGAGTTGTGATGACAATGTTGTCTTAACTTCCAAGGGGATTCACGTGCTTCATGTGCTACTATATATTTTCCTCTGCTCCCACATTTCAAATCGGATGCTACAATATTGAATGTGCTACAGTACTTATTACTACTTGACACAGTATTGTCCACGTCACACAAGCATGTATAGCATTGGAATTCCATGGTAAAGTACTGTAGCACCGTGCCATTTCTGCACAGCAATAAAAGGTGATACCAATCCCATTTTTTTTCTTCTGGATAAAAGCATGAGTTTGCAAATCATTGGGTGTACCAAAGATGAGATAGAGATTGGTTGGCACAAGAAGAGGGCAGCCTTTTTTGTACTTTAGTTTCTACCAGGCTACTTAATTTCTCTCTCTCTCTCTCTCATTTGTTTCTCTCCTCATGCCTCTCTCTCTTTTTCTTTTAGGTGAGGCAATCTCTTTCAGTGTTACTGTCACACTTTCTTTTGGAAAGGGACAAGGAGGGGAAACCAAATGTTGCTTTCATGTATTGTGTTTTTTGTATCAGGCTCAGATCAGGACGATGGTGTACCAAATGGAGAAAACCAAAGATAAAAGGGAAAAGAAAATCTCTTTTAGCTCATTAATAGGGCTTTAGGAGGTTGTATTCCCTGTATGCAATTCACTTGAGTTCATCTGCACTTACTTGTGTGTTTCTCCGATTTTTAAAGATTGATTCTTTTGTACAAATTGTGCGAAGGAATCAAGGGAAACAGATTGAGCCAATATTCAGGAGCAGTCAGTGATGCCTCACTGAATTTTGCTTTTCCTAAAACATGACAATACTCCTTAGTTGCCAGCCTATCCTAGAATTGACAAGCTCAAAATGTAATTTTTTTTGGGAAAAGCAGGTAACAATTAAATTGTAAATTTGCAGCAGAATTTGGCAACCAATGAAATCTGGTCAAACATCTACTCGTATATACATGGCCTTATCGCTGATGTCTTGCTACTACATTGTGGAGATTGCACTTCTTCTTCGAGAGTCAGATTACATTCAAATTAAATATACCACCCATTGTTTTCAAAAGATGCATTAAAGAAATGCAGAGTCTAAATATAAAGCATGGATGTTAAGCTTGTCTCTACAATTTAGCATTACCTACTACAAGTTAAAACATCCATGTCATGTCGCAATCCATAGAGCAGGGAGGTGAAGAAATTGGATTTTGGACAGCATCAGCATAATTCCATTGAATATTAATTTCTTTCATGTCCTAGCTGATGTGGAACCAATATGACCTCTCCCTTCATAATTAAAATAGTCATAGATTAGTCCATTTCTACTTGATATCTACTGCACTAACCCCTCAGCAAATAAGAAAACAATCAAGATCTAAAATACTTCTCGACAAGAAAGACTTCAAAAGCGTAATTCGCGGCGAGAAATGGACTTGCCACTAGAAATTATCAAGTGGCATGTCCTCCCACGATCAGTTAGCTCTTAAACTTGCAACTATAATTTCTGCTTAAAATCCTACATGTAATCTTGTGGTCAAAGAGCTATTGGAAGATCAAATGAATATTCTCCTTGGAGGTTTAGTAGCATGGCGTTTGGCCGCTTGTCTGAAAAAGAGAGGTTCGTTAGAGAAGGCACACTAGAAATACAAACAAGTTCCAACCATGGACACAAATTTGGAAAACTTGTTCACTAGAGGCCAAAAGGACAGCTGGAGAAACAGAAGTTAGTGGAATTCAAATTATTTTGTCCTGGTGATGTACCTTTCTTGATGTAGATACACGTGCACTAAACCAAAATAAATTACAACACTAGGACATTATAAGAAGATGATATTTCTAAGGTGTAACTAAAACTCTTAACTTTTGTAAAGATACACATAGTTTAGCTGGTTCTTGCTGTGGTACTATTGTCGATTTTTTCCATGGCCAAATTAACTAAAATTTATATAGCAACACAAAAAATATGATAGAATAAGTCAGATCGTCCTCGGCGCCGATTTATAGAGGATAGCATAAATTAGTCATACCGCAACATACAACAACATTTGAGTGCCTGCGCATTCCATATAAACAAAAAAAAGAATATTTAGGAGGAGCTAGGTATTTTTTTTAATTAAGAAGAAAATGGCACCCAAATTTGCGTCGAAGAGGACTTGTCCTAACAACTGAGCTAGGCTCGGTTCCTCACATTCCATATAAACATCACTAAACTAACCGTGGCGCATGAGCGAATCCCAAGCCTCCAAGTGCTTAATTTTATCTGTTCTTCAGAAGGATCATAACAGATGGAACTAGGTTAGCATCTTTGCAATGAGCTTCCAAGGTAGATATAACAAGGATATAGGTTATCTAAGGATCTTTCAAAAAAAAGATAGATATAGCAAGAATTGAAATGGGTTGTAACGCCTCCATTTCTGGGGTTATTAGGATACCCGCACAACTGCCCAAGATTATTCAGCTGCGAGTATCGTAGATAAGTGTACATCATTTCCAACATAAGCTTAAGCATAAAAACTAGACTTTATTACAAAATTAAGGTTTAGCATTCAAGTTTTACACAGCGGGGCGTGCGGTCCAAAGTTATAATACAATACAAAAGAACTCCACAGGTATACCTGAGTGTAGAATAAACCCTAATACTAGGTGTCGTCTATATTGTAGTGCTCCTCAGCGTCATCTTCGTAGATTTCTTCATTTTTTCTTGGCAAGCATCTTCTGTTTATGATTTTAGCAAGCATGAGTACAATCAACCGTACTCAACAAATCACATGAGGAAATGCTATATAACTACTTGCCAGGATTTCCAAAAGATGAGGATATAGTGTTTTTTATAAGTATTTGTGGATGCAATTTTATTTACAAACGTTTTTAAACACAGAAGAATAATAACTTTTTAAAGAATTGGGGTTTTAATAGCTTGGTTACCAACCTTTAATATTTCCAAGTCATTTTCAAATCTACTTATGCTTCATTGTTGGAATCACCCATTAAACATGACTTCATTTACCGAAAGTACGGTGTATTCAAATACCATAAAGTTATGACTCTACAGAGTTGCCCAGCTTTACCAACAAGATATCTCAGGCTCATAATGTCAAGCTATAAATATGCAACATTTTCGCGTGCAACTGAGTTGAGATAACAAGGTTGTTTCACTGCTCATCTCTTTATGTAGCCTCTACTCGATAGACTAAATACCCCTTGTCACGGAATACGACGGTCTGAAAGGGCGGGGCCTACCGTTGTGAAAGTATGATTTTACCGTTCCCATACCACATTCTTACACCTGTTGTTCCCTCTTCGGGAATAATATATCATATCTTTATAGTAGATATTCAATCGATTTGAGTAGCTACTAAATTAGGTTTGATAAGTTAACACTTGTTATTGAGCGGTTACTATGTTCTTTACTTAGCATAACATTATAGTCCTTACTTTTTATCAATCAGGTAACCATTCACAAATAAATATCCTAGTGCACTGCGGCACCGTCACTACTAGAGTAAAGCAGTTGAATTTCCTAAACTAGTATGGTATATTTTATAGTTATTTATTATTATTAAGGCTTATCAAGGTGAATATGCCCATCAAATAAAACAGGGCTTTTTCATGTGGTAGAATATAATTAATATCATGTCATTCTAACTATTTATTATATAAGAAATAACAGTTCATAAATAACATAATGAAAATACTGATAATAAATAATTAAAGGAATGTAGGTTCAACATGATCAAAAAACATGTGACTTGCCTTACGGATCAATGTATTCTACAACTTCGTATTCTTCTGATTCTTGTGCTTGATCTTGAGCTTCTTCTTCCTGGACTGGCTGACCTTCAATGTCGTGCGCTAATACAAAGTAAAAGAAAATAATTCAATTCCATACTCGAAGGGTTGAGCTAGGAACAAAGAAATCAAATAAAGAAATAAAATCTAAGAAAAACCAAATAAAATAGGTTTTGGGTTTATAGGTGTCTAATACGGGGGAAACAGAGCTGAGGGATGGATCGGTGGGCTCAAAACAATTGAAAAAGATATACATATGAATTTTCGGGTTTGGGTGAACAATAACGAGTCTAGGCACTATTCACTGTGGGTCTTTACTATTCACATCGGGTTGGGTTACTGTTCACAGTGGATATTCACTGTCCATCGCGGGTTGGCTTTAAGGGTTAATGGGTTGGGTAAACAGTAACCTACCGTTATTGTTCATCTTCTTTGGCTGAGCGTCCCAACGGCCGAAAAACAGAGCAGGCGAACGACGGCAATCGACGACGCTATAGTGATTTGCGATGGGATTGGGGACCATGGTTGGATTCCTAGCACTATTGGGATTCCATTTTTGGGGTTAGTGGGGGTGGGGGTGTCGGCGTTTCGCCGGCGGTGAGGTCTTACTCCCGCGAGACGTTTGAATGGCACAGAGCTTAATGGCGAGTTGATAGAATGGTAGCGTTTGCAATTAAGCATCTCTGGGGTTAGGGCAAGCTCGAGGAAGTGGTGGCTTCCGTCGGGGATGGCTGTGTTGGACTATCCACGGCGAGGTGCTATGGCCGAGCGGCGGGCTTCGGTGGCAGAGAAAAGGGAAGCTCGGGGAGCTAAGGCAGTGGTTTAGGGATGTTCTTGAAGGCATGAGGAGGCTATAGACAAAGACAATTGGAAAGTAATTGATTGAATGAGTGGAATTGAATTTGAACTTGCCTTGGTGAATTTCGGCGATTGTCGGCAATGGGGTAGGTTGTCAGAGCTTTTGGGGTGTTTGGCTTACCCTAGGCATCGACGTCTTCGAATGGATGTGCTTGAGGACTTATATAGAGCGGCAGAGGCGGTTCGGCATAGTGGTAGGGCTACGGCGGTGGTGGCGCGTGGCAATGTCGGGAAGGGTCAGGGAGGCGCGGCGCAGCTGGCAGAGGGGATGCACTGGCTACCTCAGGCATAGCAATACGGTGGTCAAAAGGTGACAGAGGATGTTAGGTCGGCCGCGAGAGAAAGAGGAGTAAAGACAGTGGCGGGGAGGTCGGCGGCGCTGACTGTGACAGAGGGGTGTTAGGGGAGATGTTAAGGGCAGGGGTACGGAGTGGTACGGCGTCTGACATCTCGCAGATGAGTGGCAGCGGCGGGAAAGCGCAAGAAGGCGCGGGAGCGAAGAGAGGGGTTGGGTGGCGGCAAAAATATGTGACTGTGAATAGTGATCGAACGAAGCTCAGCCATTGGGGCAATGCAGCAAGGGTTCTAGGGCTTGGATGGCTGGGATTTGAGCTAGATTAAGCTAGGGTTTAGGAGAAATCATATTCAACAAGAATTCAAATTTTCTTTTGAAATTTGATTTTGTTTCATGGGTTCACTTCACCAAACTGGCAGCAGCCAGAACAGAAGAGACCCTACAATACATGCAATACGCGGCCCTGGCTGCTTTTACGGAAGACCACATGTTTCTGAGATACAGAAAGAACCAAAGTTCTAAAAAATGGTAACCGGTGAACCGGTCACCAAAATTAGTAGTGATTATAGGTTAAATCGGCCTATTATACAGTATAACTAGTTCGATTGTGCAGATAACCGGCCACCCATTACTTGTATACAGCCTAGTAGATCTATTTTTAGAACACTTCAAAGAACCAAGGAATTGTGCACAACAATACAAGTTACTGTTCTGTTCTCTCTAAGCTATTCATATAGTACTTTAATTTGTTGCAGCCAAATGCAGACGATTGGAAAAATGTCTTTACTCTGAAGAAAACATACAGGAAATGAGCTGGCAGTGCCCAGAATATTGACCAATTGGAGGATTTCACCGTGCAATTATTTAAGTTAAATTGAATTCAACTACGAACGGAAATCGGATGATTAAGATTGTCTGAAGCGGGAGCCATCTTCATCTGTTCATGTGTTGGCCCTGTTCAGGGAGAGATTATCTTCCTCCAGAAACTAGCTTCTCTGGGAGGCTGGTGAGGCAATGTTTCATTTCGTTGGGTACAAGAGAGGCTTTCCCCGAAGCTACACTATGTTTAGGCGCCATTTGGAACACGTTATGTGTTTTTCCCCGATTCATGTTAAGATGAAGCAAAAGCTCCCAAACAGGGCCTTAAGTACATGTGAAACAGGGCCTGTGGAAGTCCTGTGAGGTCAAACAATTCTAACAAAATTCCAGTTTCTTCTAGGTGCAAGGCATTTAGTTATACCATATGCAGGTTCAATTTAAGGCATAGGATAAAATGAAGGAAAGCGCAATATGCTAGGAAAGACAAAACAAATTGCTCAAGGTATAGCGAACCCCGTAATATATATGTACTAAAAAATCCTATCAACCACCTGAGCTAAATATTGTGCAGGAAGCTCTATATCTAAACCCTAGCATAAGACTAATTAGCCGCTCAAAGAAATAAAGACTAATTAAGCATCGATTTTTCTCTTCCCTTATTGTGCTGAGTTAGCGCAATTTTAAAGACGGCGTTAGCAAGTGCGTGCCGATAGGCGGCAAAATGCCAAACTCACCAACTCTTTGGTAGGTGAAGGTTAGGAGCTCATTTATGGGCCAAATTCTTCAGGTGGGGATTAATAAATTAGCATGCCCGATCACCAATCATAAGGCTCCATTAAAGTCGTGAAACTTGATGTACGTCCCTACCTGAACAAACAAATATATTTTTTGCGAAGGAACACAAGTAAAACACAGAATATAAATACTAAGCACACCATGCATCCTGTATAACTGGTATTTGTTGCTGTCTAGAACAACAACAACAACAAAAAGGCATGTTCTGCGGTTTATAGTTTTTAGCTGAAATTTTTGAATTTTGGCTGTTTATGGTACAGATTACGGAGAGACAGATACTCACTTGCGATTTTGGCTAATACAGATGTTGGGTTTTTAACGTGTAGATCGTTTAACCTGTAGATCCCGTCTTAAGAAAATACTCCGTTTAAAAGTTAGGAGGAAAAGAACAGGCCCTTCGCTCACAGGCTTTGGACGGTCCATTCTCTGTTGCTGTCGCAGTGGAACCGGAAGCACGCAAAGGCCATAGCGCGCCTGCCATTACCGCTTCGATTCCCCAGATCTCTCGGGGGCAGGTTCTGCATCCTTGTGCCGTCACATACTGCAGCAATAGGTGTGGAAAGGAACAGTGTTAACAGTTGGTAAAGGTGAATGCAGTGTGCATGTTAAAGAAATGGCTATGATGAATTTGGCTGCTGTATTTTCACTTGAGAAAGAGATGAAACCAACATCTGACACATTTGCATCAGAACAGGTGTTGTTTTGGAGGTACAATTGATTTACTTGGAAAACAAGAATGATGAACTTACACCAACTCCTATTCGAACTTTACAGGAGAGGTGTCACCATTGGCAACAATGTCCAATATTCTTATCGAATTCCTTGTGTTTCACTACGAATAATAAGACAGATGTAAAGTGGGAAACAAGATTTGTAGAACTCGTATCAGTGTCTACTCAAACTTCACAGAAGGGTCACCGTTGTCTAATATGCTTATCGAGTTCCTTGAGGTTCACTAGGAATAACAAGATAGCTGTAAAGTTGATGGAACATATCACAACATCTCCAACCAAACTATGAAAAATGGGATGTCTTCATCAACTTCCAAGAAAAAATTAATCATCAACTTCCAAGAAAAAATTAATTTTTAGTCCACCTTCTAAATTTAAGAGCGTGACAAATTTTGGGATGTGGCACTAGTCACTATGGTACACATAAAGCTGGAAAAGTGTCCTGAATAAAAGCTAGTTAAACAAAAATGTAGTATGCATTAGAATCAGGAAATACTTGTCATGGTGGCTTTAAGCAAAATCAACAGTGAATTCTTAGCTTCCTAGCAGCCAACACTAGTTATCGGAGTTAAGCAGGGTTGTGGCTAAGAAGCTGTTACTATCTGATCCATTATTGAGAAGTGAGACACAAGGTCAGCGAAAACAATCACCAGAGTATGATCACAGAGTTATTGATATTGCAAGAGCAGCTAATGACATTTTTGTCTCATCGACAGCCCTAATGTGAATTACTTGAGACATCAAGAGAAGCTCTCCACACTGGTGATAACCAAATATATCTTTATGTAATATCCCTAAAATTCTAATTGTGAATTAATTAAATTAATTAGATACTTCGTGCAATTTAGTCCTAATATGATATTAGTAGGATAATTATTTATAACCTTAACCTTAATTAGTACATGATGTTCTAAGTATCTAACAGTTATGACTAAAATAAAGACAATAATTATAGTAATAGTAAAAATTGATAATAATAATGATAATAATAATTTGAGGGTAAAGAACAAAGGAGGACTTGGAGTCCTCAATCTTCGAGTTCTCAATGAGGGGCTACTTCTAAAACACCATCACAAATTCTATGGGAGGAATGATGCTCCGTGGGTCAGGTTGGTCTGGTACAAATATTACTTAAATGCGGTTCCTCATGTGACAACTTTTTGTGGTTCCTTTTGCTGGAGAGATGCTATGAAGAGTATCACTCAGTTTCGTGTCATTACAATGGGAAAGCGGGGTAGCAGTCAAGATATTTTGTTCTGGAAAGATTGCTGGGATGATAACCTTCTTTGCATAAAATTTCCAAGATTATATTCTTATGCTTGCAATCAAGACATTTCGGTCAAAAACTACATACAGTCAACGGAGCCTCATAGTCTTTACCAGCTACCCCTTTCGAAGGAAGCCCACCAAGAGTACTTTCAACTTCAAAACTTTACAAATGTAGTCATGATTAATCAAAACACCCCTGATCAATGGGTTCACATTTGGGGAACCTCCAAGTACTCCTCACAGAAATGGTACGCTCACTGGTTTAAACAATTGAACACTTCCCTGGTTTTTTTCGCTAGTTTGGAAGAGCAGATGCTTGATGAAATACAAGGTTTTTGCTACGCTTCTATTAAAGGAAAGGCTCAACGCCAAAGATATGCTGAGGAGGAAGAATTTTAAAACTAATGGCACCATTCATTGCGTATTATATGACTTGCAAAGTGCAGAAACCCTTAGTCATCTCTTCTTTGAGTGCTCTTTTTCCATACAATGTTGGAATGAAATTGGGATTTACTAGGCTCTAGATTTAGATATGCCAACAAGAGTTTTTAATACAAAATTAGCCTTTATGGGACAGCTCTTCATAGAGAAGTTCATCCTAGCTGCTTGGCTTATTTGGAAAATTAGAAATGAGTTCATCTTTCAGTTGCAACACTAGAGTTTCAATGACTGGAATCAAGACTAAGATTGGAGGCTTCCGTGTTGTTACATAGAGTCAAGTCGGCCACTCGTTCTTTGCTCTCTTCTTGGATTCGGTCCTATTGATTCTTCTCTGCTTTATCTCTGTTTCTATTTTGTTACTCCCCTCTTTGCTCTTCTGTACATTATTATTTATCTAATTTAGTGCAGTAGGAGCCTCTCCTGCTGTTTCCCATAAAAAATTAATTTGAGAGTACGAGGAACAAATCGACTAGTTGGGCTAGCCCAACTAAACCTTATCCTATAAGAAAAAGTTGTACTCGGATTTCCCTAGGGCTACCCTTCTCTCCTTAAAGGGCGGCTGCCATCTTCCCCAGGGGTGCACCTATCTAAGGCTTCTTCTTCTTTTCCCTAGAGCTTTACCATGGCTGCTTTAGGAGATAGACGGGGAGGCAAGGAAGAGATTGAGAAGGAGAAGAATCCGCATGTTTTTTCATTAGATCTTCTTCGATATGTGGCTAATCTTCTAAGACTTTCATCATGTCCTATAGATAAAATTTTGGATGAATTAACTTGGTAATTAGAATGTGATTAGCCCTATGGATAGTGCTAATTCTCATTTAGAATTGTTAGATTTTATGCAGTTTAGATCTAAATAATTTTTGAGGGCCTCGAAGGCCGAATCCGAAAAGGTGATGCACATAAGAGTTGTAGATGACTTTATAATATTTCTAACAAGCTTAATATTATTAAATTCCATTAGGTAGACTGTAATATATGATATTTATAAGTCTGTTGTCCTGTAGAACATTACAATCGAGCGATGCCACAATTTTAAATTGTTTAAGCCTTTAAGAAGATTGAATTAGGTCTGATCAATAACTAGAGAGTTGTAGATAATTTCATTATATTTCCATAAAGTCCTAGATCATTAAATTGGATGGGTATATTGGAAGTTATGGTTCTGGGAATGTGTCTATTCTGAAATTGGTTTTTATTCGATGCAGTTGTAGAAATCGACTATTTACACTTAGCAGATGCATAACTAAATTCCGGGATCAACTAAGAAGTTGTAGATAATCTTATTATCTTTCTACAGGGTCCTTTATCACATAATTTGGTTGGATAGATCAGAAGATACAAATTTTGTAAGCACATTGTTCGGCGAGTTGTCGTCAATTAATGATGTTGTAGAAAAACCCAGATTACAAATAGTTGTAGGTAGAAATAGGGTTTTTGCTCTTCATGAAAGTAATAAATAACTTATTAAGCTTTCCATAGAGTGCTATAACACTAAATTTCAATGAGTAGTTTGGAAGATATGGTACTAGGAAGGCTGTTGCCCAGTATTTTGTCATCAATGGTAGCCTGACTTATGGAACTTCTTTAATAAATATAAAATTATAAAAGAAGTTATTAAATTAAAAGATTAAGTAATGGTATTCCAAAGTTGGCTATGTCTAGTCATCTTCAAACCCAAAGTAGAATATTCCCGTGAACACTTCTTTATCATGAACCTCCCTTGACATACTACTCACCAGACTATTCCTCTGTCATCCCCACCTCGCTCAAACCTAGTTCGACTTCACCTATATCTCACCCTCACCTAGCCTTATCCCAGATCACCCACTTAGACATAATAAAACTTATCTAAGTTCATCCGGATTGATTTGGACTTTTGAGTTATTTGGATTTATTTGGATTCAGTTGTTTAGTGCATAATTAGAATTTGGAGTCCTAAAGAATCAACAGATTGAGCAAGACCATAATCTAGATAAAGATGAAGACCAAGAGTTCAAGACAATTGTCTGAGAAGACTTTGAGTAAGACCAAGATTGCGGTAAATTGAGCAAGGCGAGTCAATACTTTGATCATATTGAACCTACATTTGTGCAAATTATTTCTATTTAAATTATCAAATTGCATATCGTTATTTATTATGCATATTATGTTCACCTTAAGATTTTAGTTACATGGCATTACTCATTGTGTTAATATTATATCCCCTTCCTTGGAGCAATTGAACCTTCTATCCTTGTCACCTTAGAAATTATAATGGTAGCATACTAGAGATAAGTCCCCATTTACATGCCATGCTTAGTATTGCTTAGATATGTGGGGCATTAAATTGCTCTGGCATTATTTCAACATCAAAACTTGGTTTGGGTACTTATTGATGGAAAATGGCCAATATGTTGTAATATGGATATTTTATGCTTCCAAAATTCCTCAATTTGCCTAATTATCTAGATGGATGGTAAGAAGGGCTGGTACTGTTTAAAGTACAAGAATAAGTGATTTGTAGTAGAACCGTCCAGATAGCCCTAAGAACTGAATCCTGTCATGACCTCCTAATGTAAAATAATATAACCACAAGTCTGCAAAGTGCAACTAGGCCAAGTAAATTTACTAGACCCTGGAGTCATCTCACTGGTGAGGGAGTGAAGTAGTGCATGTGCGGACAAAGATCCGACATGAATGAGACACCGCGTAAGGTGAAGCTTGCTAGCTGCATTAGTCGTTGTGGAAAGTTGTAGCCCAGCCATGCTAGTCGTTGTGGCGAACATCCCCACATAACTTATGGGACCTACTGTGTGTGGAAGAAGCCCATATGGGTTAGATGATAATGGGGCAACAGCCGTACCCACAATCATGGGTGGGCATGGGAACTTACAACGATATAGTTCTATTTCAAAAATTATGGGTGGAACGGAAAAGTGTCAGGTAGTAAAATCCCTGATTTATGTTGCCTTGGGCGATCGGTCCTAGTGATAGTGTTAAGCAGATGTAACGCTAGAAAACTAGTATATGGTAAAGTTATTGCAATCTTTAACACATTTAGAAACCTATTTTTAGTTAAAATTGCTAAGTCTCAGGAATTTCTAATTATTTTAAAATTTCAAAACATTTGACAAATAAAAAATAGTCCGAGCCTCCCTTTAGTAAGCCATACTCACACTCGCTCACCCAATTAATCCAGAATCAGGAGAGCCAGATTACTACGCTTACGATGATGCACTTGGGCATAATGGTGAAGAAGATGAAGAGGCCAAGAATTAGGTCGTGAATCCCAATTGGTTACCTGTGGGCATATCCAGAGAGTCCCATCTGTGTGGAGTTTCATTTTCGCTGCTGCATTTTAATGGTTTTGGCCTGATCGGCTTATGCGCAAGTCTACTAACATATTTATGCTTCCGCGTGATATGTAATTTGATATATAGTAATGAATCTGTAAGCACTATCTACTGATTCAGAGAATAGTGTGACGAAATTACAAACGATTTTGGATTGTAAAATCAGGATGACAAACAGAAGGAAAAAAAATTGTGAGTTGGGTAAATCAGCATGGTACATTAAGCCAAAGGTCCTGAAAAATGCTTCAAATTTGATCTCAGGAAGCCAATTTGACCATACGTAGATAAACAGCAAGCATTTTTTAAAGCACTACTGTACTAGCTATGGAATGAGTAACATTCTATCATCGAAAATTGTGTCATAAAAATGAATGGACTCTCCAGGTGAACTTTTTGGAGGACATTTTCAAATTCCGTGGTTCTTGAAGTTACAACACTGAATTCTTGTGCATATGCATCCATTTAAGGCCTGTTTGGCAGAGCTCCACCAGCTCCAGATCCACCGTGGAGCAGCTCCACCGTGAATCTGGGATCCCACCATGGAGCTGGACAAACTGTTTGGCTTCCACAGCAGCTCCAGATCCACGAAACTGAGTTTTTGATGGGAATGGCCTGTTTTGCCCTTGAGGTTGTATGATATATATCTTTTTTCATATAGCACACATGTTTTGTTCATATTTATTCACAAAAAATGGCGTATTTTTTTTGTGAACACAAATGCAATATCTCGACACAAATATTCATGAGCATTCAACATTGACGCACAAGATAGATAATTAATTAACCCATGTCCATGACAACGTCTCAACACTATTGCGATTGTCCATACATAAAAATAACTAAAAAGTAGACTAGTCTTCCATTACATGCTAGTTCCAAGCAAGAGCAATAGCCGTGGCCAAATCATCACGAAATACATCCATAGTGGCGGCATTGGCTTCCGAAGTAGAACCATCCGATGTAACTGCATATCGGTTATACCTTTCCGGCATTGGCTTCCGGTATTACAAACAAGAGTGGTACGACCATCAATCCAGTCCATAGCATCACCCTGACCATGATAAGAAGTACTAACATCATTTGTAAAACCCATAGCATAGATCTTTTTTCTCTGATTAATTGGAGGTTATTTCTAGCGTTTATAAAACCTGTGTAATTGCAAGATGATAGCCAACTATATTAATTTATATTTGAAAATAGAGTTGTACCCGTATGCATCTCTAACATCTATAGCTTTTTCCGAGAATCTAACATCTAAACTTTATTGTTTCTATTATACAACTATATGAATTAGTTCATGAGGTCCTCGTATAGATCAATGCGAATGATATCGTTTCGGTTAACATACTCCCTAGCAGATCCCTCTCTGCTAGCAAGCTAGCTAGATGCACAAGCTCATCATGCATTTTTTTTTATCGGGAATTATGCATGATTCGTAACCACCCAATTATCCCATCCAAACCCCGCTAGCTAAACAGAAAGCATGCACTCCCCCACCACCACGACCATTCATAACCATCACATTATCACCTCCTAATTAAGCTAATCCAGCACAGCCACACAAAGCTAGCTAATAATCCGGCGCACGGCAACGCACCAAACATTTCAATCAGACCTTCACATGCTTCAGATTTCAATCAATTGTATGTTACATATTCCTTGATATATGCATGCCAAGCAACAAATTGTAAGTAGGTAATTGAGTCGACGGAGCACATTACACATTGCACATTCATACCTCATCATCCCTTGCCCTCTTGTTGGTCGACGGAGCACGTGTCCTCGCTTGCGATGCAGAGACCCCTGCCGGACCCCAGCTGCTGCATCGGCCAGGGCGGCCGTGCCCCCAGCCCCCAGCCCCTGGGCGGCCGCGCCCCCATCCGCTGCACCGGCCAGAGGGGCCGCGCCCTCGGCCAGGGGGGCCGTGCCAACGGAGGCCGGGACGGGCGCCGCCGGCTGGTTCCAAAGCGCGCGCGAGAGCCCAACCCTAGGGGCCGATTTCGCCATGGAGGAAGAAGAAGGAGGTGGAGGAGGAGGTAGAGGGGGGCCGGATCTACTAGATCCGGCCATCGCCGGAGGTGGCGGCTCGCCGGAGCGCCGGAGGTGGCTAAGCGAGGAGGGTCGCGAGGAGGCGGCTCGCCGGAGCGCCGGAGGTGGCGGCGCGAGGAGGGTCACGGTGCGAGGAGAGGAGCGCTGCGCTCGGTCCCTCGGTTGGGATGGATAGGAAGGCCGAATAGAAAAGAAAAAACGGTTCGGATGGATGTGTAACCAGTGGCATTGGTGGGTAATTACCACCTAACTTCACGAGTAGATACGAAATAAGTTTTCGTGGAGCACCCCTTGAGGTGCTCCATGGATTTCATGAATCTGGAGCTAGATCCAGTATTTTGGTGGATCCAAATTTTGTGGAGCTGGAGTGTTTGGGTAAAAATTCGTGGAGTGGAGCTGTTTTTGGTGGATCTGGAGCTGGTGGAGCTCTGCCAAACAGGCCTTTACTCTTAGGCCACATATGTGATATGACGACATCATGGGCCTTAAGAACAGCCTATAAAAACAGTCAGTCTTGTATCAACAAGGATGCAACTAGGATGGGAAACGGCGGTAAAGGACAATCTGTTTTATTCAATATTTATACCCAAAAAAATACGAATATGGTAAGTAAATTCTGTATTCGAGAATATTCATATATGTATTTGAGAATTTTTGTATTCAAGAATATTCGTATTCAAGACTATTCGATTCATATTCGATCTGTTTCCATTTCTAGTGACCTCTCTGAGGATAATTGTAGGAATCAATTTTCTGATGAACAAACGTTTACAAGCAAGAAATAAAAATTACTTTGCATAATTTTCAACTCTATGAGCTACATTACTAACTCGTGAAGACGTGTAGTCATATTACATAAATTTACTTTACCGAGATTCGTTACAAAAGTTTTAGGATATTCGCATTCGATCGAATTAAGTATATATTCGATTCAAATTTGTATTCGTTACGACATTCGATTCGTATTCGAGAATGTTCGAATTTGTATTCGTTTTAAAAATAGAAATTCGTATTTGTATCCATATTTATTTTAAAATATAGATTTATATTCATACTTAAGACTATTCGATACATATTTGATCCGTTTCCAACCCTAAATGCAACTTACACTTCCAGGTTCCCATTCACGTACAGAAAGAAAAGAATGAAAACGGATTTTTATCACCAGGTACTTACGTTGTATACTATTGTCTGATTGCTGTTGAAATTCCCATTTATCTGAAAAGACATACTCATTTAGATGATATTACTTGAAAAACACTATATTAAGATGTAATGAACAGAATGCTGCCGTTTACACCAAGGTTTGTTGAAAACAAAATTTTCAATCCAGATTCTAGAATTATACCACAAAAAAAGGAATGAAGTGATACCTCCATCAGCTATGGCCCGAAGTGAGCTCATGACTATTAAATCAAAACCAATCCTAACATAGCATTGGATTGAAGTGGAAATTAAAGGATATCTAAGAGCGCCCAGATGTATTAAACAATATTGACTGGAAAATAAGCTCAGCACAGGCCACAGCTAAGTACCAATTATCTGATTATAAAGAACACAAAAGGTAAATTTAACAAACAAGGGAGAGGAAAAAAGACTGCTAGGGATAGAAAAGGTAATTTAGCCAACACACTTCAACAGATGTGAGAAGCAGACTTGTATAGAAAGGGAACAGAAATGAACATCCATCTGCCATATACACAACAAGCTACACGATATGTAATGCCAACTAGCCTCATAGGCGCGGCGACACACCGCGCCAGCCACCGTGTGTACCGAAGTAAAAGAGGCGGTAATTCGTGAGGAGCTGTTTAAAAAAAAAATCGAGAGCACATGTGTATTTTCGGAAAAGTTTAAGGTTTTTTCCGTAAAAAATTGAGGGCCTGCACGTAAATAACAGGGCGAGGACCCGTACGTAATTTAGAAAACCGCGGGGCGCTATCCTGCAAAGTGGAGGGGAAAAATTGGCAGGGACCTTTACGTAATTTCCAGAAAGTTCAGGAAAATCGGCTCCCCCGGCCGTACGCGAATTCGGCCGCCACGCGCCGGCCGAGGGAGCGCTGGGGGTGACGTGGGGGGCTCTCCTGCGCGGAACCCCCGGCTTTGTATACTGGTAAGATTAAGAAAGCACACATACATTTATCAGAGAAATGTCAAGATAAACATCGGACAGATTCCAAGAATGGCTTTTTTGGGGGGCACTGTAGTACTATGAAAGCTCCTCTGGATAAAACAAATTGACCGTGAACCACCCCTCAAAAACACAATTCGAGAGAAATCGTAATCCAATCAAATCACCAGTTGAAATTGGCATGGAAACCTCAGATCGCACACAATCGACACAATGAATGCAAACTAGGGCTCATGCTGCGGTTTAGATAGATGTAAAGTGTCCAAACCCAGTACAGTGGGCACATTAAGCAAGAGTAACCACAAAAGCACATAAAATTACAGTCCATTCATGCCAGGCATCAAAATAACGAAGTACACATAACACAATTCCAACAAAATACCAACGAGACAATCATTTAATAGAAAGTCACGCTAAAGCAACAAGAAAAATGATATATCACTCACAAATATGGAACCCTCTGCCCTAAACTGGAAGCTGAAGCTTCAAGCAACAGAGCCAAGGAAACCAGACGAAAAGCTTGCTGATGTAGCTGCGGCAGGAGCAGGTGTAGTTTAACTTGGAGAACTTTGGGGCCCTCCGCTGTTAGCAAGAGCAGGAGCAGCAGCTGTTGCGGTAGGGGCCACGGTGCCAGGTGCGGGTGCAGATTGATCCTGAGCAGCAACAGGTGTTGCACCTTCAGTAGAATATGCCAGAGGCTGCCCATAGCCACCACTACCATAAGGATCACCGTATGACTGCTGCTGGCCATAGCCCGGGTGGCTCGCTGGGGGTGCACCAGGATAAGGCGGGGGCGCCCCATATCCTAGCTGGCTGTGAGAGTAACCATACTGCCCATAACCACCCTGAGCAGATCCAGGAGGTGGTGCCTGTCCATAAGGAGCAGATGTAGGTGGTTTCTGTCCCTGAGGAGGCTGCCCATAAGCGCCCTGACCATAACCGCCCTGTGGTGGGGGCTGGGTACCATAGCCGGGTTGCGGTGGTGGTGGAGCGCCGTATCCAGATTGAGGGGCAGACCCTTGCACCGGGTAGCTTGATGCAGCACTAGTAGGTGGCTGGCTAGAATAACCAGGGTTGTTTCCAGTAGCTGGAGTTGAAGCTTGCTGCCCTGGAGATGATTGACTGGCCCCACCTGGAGCACCGTAGCTTGGGGCGGACCCATCCTGAGTTAAGCTAGCAGCTGATCCATAGCCAGATGTGCCATAGCTCTGCTGATCATATCCAGTCTGCTGAGAGTAGCCTGGCTGCTGCCCTTGGGTCTGATAACCAGAGTAACTGTCATGTCCATAAGCTTGGTGCCCGCCACTCTGCTGAGAGTAGGTAGAATCACCATAACCTTGGGAGGCATAAGTAGGAGGAAGGCCGTAATCGTAGCTAGTAGCATCAGCAGGTGCAGCAGTGCCAGAGGCAGATTGTTGCTGCTGAGGTTGCTGCTGTTGGTTATAATAGTCATAGCCAGTGCCAGGGGGAGCCTGCTGAGATTGCTGGTTTGAAGATTGATCCCATCCAGTCTGATAGCCACCAGATGCTGGAGGATAGCTTCCATAAGATTGCTGAGGCGCACCATACTGTGTGGGCGCCCCAGGATAAGCTCCAGGCTGCATGTAACCATAACCAGGCTGCTGCATCGGTAGTGCACCAGGTGGACCCCAGTTTATCTGGGGATGGGGAGGGCGATAGCCCTGCTGAGAATAGCCACCTGACATTGGGTTTCTGGCACGATTCTGCAAAAATATAGTTTGCACATATGTATATATGTATACACCAAAAGAACATACAATGTACCATGCAGAACATAGCAGTCCAAAAGACAGATAAACATATAGTCATATACAAACCCAAAGCAGAGTAATATACAGAAAATCCAGAACCAACAAGAGAAAATGGAGGAAGCAACTCACCGAGCAAGATTCTCAAGCAACATTGGTGATGCCCATCTAGCGTCTCCCATGTGCAAAACTATGGGGGCTAATGAAGATTGGACAGCTAGACGAGCATATGTATATTGAATATATAGCAATAAAAGAATGCCATGGAGTTTATAGATGTTGACAGATCAGAAATAATTGATTGTTACAACATTAATCTACTATGTGAAACATCTATTTCATGAGTAGATATTGACAACAATAAGATCTTTTGTTAATGGGCTCCTCCAACAAGAATATGATATAAACTATAGGACGAATAAAATATCGAAGTAGGCATTTAAGCAATTGTTTTTTAAGCAGCTTAGTTAAGGTAACCTGCAAAGTCACAAGGGAGAGAGAAAATATAGACAGGCAAAACCAATACATAAGTAGCTTCGTGCGAGGTATCCTGCATCATCTAAATCCAATTTTCACAGATACAAAATTTCAGGATTAATCCAAATGAAACTGTAAAATTCTAATTCGCTACATGCTGCTCCCAAATGGTCGAGTGAGAGAATATGGGCTGAGAATTAAGCATCAATAAATGAATAAGGGCAATAATGCAACAAAAGATTAACATCTAGCCTCCTAAGTAAGCAAAAAACATCAATAGCCTGCACCAAAATTCATGACCTGAAATCGATGTGCACAATGTATCCATTCTGTCCACAAAGGAGTACAGGAGCAGCAAATGACAATTTAAGAGGTACAAGACCGGATATAGGAAGTCAGATCACATAAGTCATATCCAATCTATCAGCTCAAAATTTCATCTTTTATCCAGCAGGATCAAGTGTATTAATATTAAGTAGGAACAAACCTGGTCTCCAGGATAGATGTGTGTGCAGTCCAGAATCCAGATACCAAGTTATATACACTAATTTGGCTTTATGTCAAGAAAAACATCAAAAGACAACATACTCTGGGATGTACGAACAGCACCATGGGGCACGGATAGGGGTGAAAACGGATCGGATACTCCCCGACTGACCGACCGCCGAATCCAAGTTGGGTCGGATTCGGGTAGACATGTTAGATAATTATCGAATTTGGATAGTTGCTTCCGGATACGGAATCGGGAGAGGACTATCCGATGGATACAGAACATATCCAAGATTTCACCGGATAATACCTGAGTATGTTTACTGGATATCCGACCCATCAGCCGATTCATCATTTCCGCCTAACTGCCCAATGGAAAGGGCGCGTGAGGGGGCCAAGCCCATCCGGCCCATCAGCCGATTCAGCAATTAGTAGAAGACACCTGGCCTGCCTGGGAACCTGGTCAATGAAGACTCAAGAGGGAGATTGGGACTTTGGGAGAGCGGCTGGCGGCTGCTAGGGTTAGAAGTTCTACACAGCATTGACGGCAAGCAAGTCCCAATCCGCCGTTCGCCAACCCGCCGATCACCGATCCGCCGTCGTTGACCCAACGCTTGCTGACCCGCCGCTCATCCTCCCAATGGCAGCGCTCATCCTCCCGAAGTCCTGGACTACTGGTCCCTTGGGCTGCAGCTGCCGTTGGTTCGCCGTCCGCCGCTCGCCGGTCCGCCGTCGCCAACAGCCCCCGCTTATCCTCCCAGAGCCAGTGGCCAGCACTCACCATCGCCGGTCTGTGTTCCAACTTCCAAACATGCCTTTTAACATTTTAAGCTATTTGAAGTTCCTCACTCAGTCACTCTTAATCTGTGAAGATGGCACACTGTCACTCTTAATTTGTTAAGCTATCTAAAGTTCCTCACTCAGTCAAATTATGTGCATTTTTAATTTTATCAACCAGTGTAGCTTGGGGCCAACTCTCGGCAAAAGGATCCAACAGTTTTGAAAGCACTGGATAAATCGAGGTTGCTGCAATGGGTTTTTTTTTTGGGGCAAGGGTGAGCAATTAATCAGCCGCGGATGAACTATCAGGTCATTTGTTGTTTTGCCAGTTTGCCAAATGCCAATGTTGAATAACAAATTTACATGCTATTCCATGAATATTTGCAAAGTGTGAATATACAAATGCAAATGTAGTCTGCAGTCTGGATATGTAGTCTGCAAACTGTGAATATTTGCTTGTTTGGATATGCAAACTGGTTTGTAACAGCTTATGAGCTTAAGCTTTTTATGTGCTAGACTTCTACTTTATGCTACATTTAGTGATTTACTAATGAAGTCTTGAACTGAGAATGGTTGTATGTGGTATGCCTAAAGTTTGTATGTGCACCTGCACTGCAAAAACTGCACATCGGCATGTGCTGCTATTTCTATTCTATCATGATATCTTTCTGTGCCCTGGACTGTACAGCAGCATCTAGACCTTCTCCAATTACCAATGATTGGGCATGATGTTCTCTTATATGATGTTCAGAGATCCAAGACATCCAAGTCCAACCCAAAAATATCCTGTACAGTGTACATACTTATCTTCATGGCATTTGAATTCTTTTCCTGTATATGTAATATATATAAATGCATACTAATCTGATCTTATACGCCTAGCTTAAAAACAGCATTCTGTTTTATTAGCTGCTTGATGGACAATTTGTTAGGATGCAATGCATATGTTTGTGCCGGGCAATGGGGCCCATCATTATAAAATGTAAAGCTTCAGATCATGACACATCATGTTAATCTAGGAATGTGCTGTCCATTCTGGTTGTCACTTTGCTTTCTGACCTGCTGGCAATTTTGGCATACTCTCATGTCCATGCATGCCAAGCTTTGCTTGCCTGCACAGCCCAGAAAATATGTGTGCAGCTGGGCATTGTACATAATGGTATCCAGAAAAGCTTGGGAGAGAGGAATACTTTGGTGATGGCAAGGAGATTGTGTCCTTATGTAGTTATGTATGTCCTTTTAATTTTTGATATTTGGTCCTTGAAATAATAGAGAGAATGATTGATTTATGACAATATGGCCATCACTGTCTAATAATCTTTTTTCCCCAATGGTGATGAGGCTCTTGATAGCTACAAGAAAGTCGTCCGTAATTGCAGATCACAGGTTGTAGTAGAAGTACTAACTGTAGTAGGACTAGCAGATATCTGGGATGATCCATTGTTGCATGACCTCAAACTGTAATGCCAAATGAAGTGAGTTAATGGAAAATGCTTGTTTCTAGCGATATGCTTGTCTACTCCCTACTGCTTGTTTCCAGTGACCATCTCCCGGCCTAAACCTGGTGGCGGCGGCTGCTCCCATTCGCAATCTGGAAGTGCAAGAAACCTGGTGGAGCCACCTTTGAAATATTTCCTGCCAGAACCCTGCCAAAAAGTTACTCCAGAAATACAAGGTGGGCGTCACGTGCGCACTATATATGCCCTTTGTATTCCTGCATAATATCCGACTAGATATTCGTTATCGTATTCACACCCGCTCCGTATTCATTCCGTATCTGTGACCGACACTACCCGGATTCGTATTCCTATCCCGGATTCGTATTCCTATACGGCACTCTTCGCATTCGACTCCAAATCCGAGAAAAAAATATAGGATAGGATATGGAATGAGCAATAACTGACCACATTCGATCCATTTTCACCCCTAGGCACAGGTATGAGGTAAAGACACAAGGATAGGATATTACATTCCAAAAAATACCATCATGGTAACATGGAGATATTTAAATCGATGATAAGAATCGTGAATTTCCTATTACTTACTATTACTCAATAGTGCATAATTAAAATATAAACTATTTTCAGTTGCACAAGTTCAACAAAGTAGTTAATAAGAAAGAGACAGCCAAGTTAACACATACGACAATTTATTGGATGTACTGTGTCTTGTCTTAACATCTCAGACCTGCCTCAAACCCATAGAGTTGCAAACACAGTTTTTTTTATAAAAACGGGGTCACACTCTGTAGATGTCAAAGTGATGTTGAGGCCGTTCCCATGACTAATGTGTTTCACAAGACTGTATCTCATTACCAATATGTTTCAGACATGGTACACTGCCAAGCATAATTGACAGAGCAACCTAGGACATCACAGCAGCAAAAAGAGAAGATTTTCGAATTTCGAAGCAAACCATGGAAAAGGAAGGTCAATTGAGGCAAATGGTAAAATGAGACAAATCCACAATAACATAAACCAATGAGAATCAAACCAACATGCTTTCAACAACACAGATAAATCACAAATTGCTGCAACAATCATGAAAATCAGTAAAGTAACATAACAATTAACAAGAGAAAGAAAGCAGACCTCACTGGTAACCTCATTCACCAGCTGCTTTGCGGTTTCAATTTGCTCTTGTGTGCCTTGAATATACACTGTTCTTTCAGTTGAAGCATCACCAGGGGGCAAATGCAGAGGTCTAACCTGCATTTAAGAACATAAATAATTGTACACATTAACAACACGACACAATAACAAAAGGAGGAATCCAAGAATCTGTCAATATACACAAAAATGTTGGGATAGCACCAGCTCATATAGTCAACACAATTCTAGCATTTCATAGAACGCAAATGGAATGTTAATAAGAAGAAAATAAATGAAATGGAGAAACTTAAAGGTGACAGAAACATGAGTTCTACTTTCTATTGAGCTCAACCAGAACTGGGATTTGAATTCACTTGGTAGAGCAGACATAACGGAACAAAAGCTAAAGAATAGTTCACAGAATGCGGCACCAGAATTAATAAAGAAATTCAATGAAAAGTTATGCTAGATGCAGCTAATAAAGTTACTAAAAAAATCAATGAAAAGTTACTAAAGAAAGGTTGCAAGACAAGACCAGACCACAAACCTGTATAAGAGCTCCAGATTTGGCTTGCATGGATTTTATAGTCTCACCACCCTTTCCAATAACCAGACCCACCTGAAATAAACAAAAACAAATAAGCACGGAAAAAACAAAAAGGGTAATCTTCATTCTGCCAAAGAAACCGAAGTTCACCAAATAGCTGCGACACTGACAAAAGGGTGCCTACCCACATGTCAATTGGGACTCTCAGTGGTATTTTTGCGAAGTGCAGTTTTATTTTCAATGGTATGAAGACAAATCCATAACCAAAAACAATCTGCTTACCTTGTTGTTAGCAATTTTCATTTGGAATTGCTCAGCACCTGGTTGAGGTGCATTGTATTTCCAGGAAGAGATAGTGCCAGATGAACCAGCATCAGCCTGCAGCAGGTCACATGACAAATATGGTTGAAGAAAAGGATGCACAAGCACAACTAAATGGGAAGTCATGAGCATAACAAGTAATACATCTGCCAGAACAGCACTGATCATCTCCTCAGCTTTGCTTATCTGCTCAGGAGTGCCTGAAAGCTCAACCGGTCTTGTCTGCGAGCCAGGTTCAGCATCCATGTCTCTTGTTACTTGAATCTTAGCTCCTGACTGCTGTTGGAGATATTTTATAGTGTCCCCAGATTTTCCAATGATAACACCAACCTAAAACAAGCCAATGACATTGTCAATTAGCACAGCAACCAATACCACTTCAGGTGACCTTCCATTATCTCTATGAAATCAGCACTGAACAAGTAAAATCTATAGTAGCATACCCTTCCATTTGGGATTTCAATTTTTTTGCTTGTACCCTGGTATCCACCATAAGTGGAGTACTGAGGTGTGCTGTCTTGAGAAGATAATGATGGGATAGTAGCCCCATGCCCTGAAAAAGAAACAACCATTCATGATATTAATGGCAGAACGTAGATCTATGAACTAAGAGAAGTACAAACTTAGTTCAAGTGAACCACACAATGCAAGACAATGAGATGGGGATTTTCAGTACACACGAATAACAAATTCATAAAATTGACAAATAACAAATTCGTAAAATTGACAACTGATCCAAAATATTACAACAAAATGAAGCATCCTAGCATATTATATGGTATAATCAAATATTCGGCTCTCAATATAGGAAGATAAAGGAGCAGGAACGCAGTACAAGTTCAACTTTGTGTCAACATACACAAAAAAAAGGAACCAGAGAAAGACTATGGTGTCAATGAGCAAACAGATCAAAAAGCAATATCCACGCCATGTATCTAATAAAAGCTCAACACATGATATCATTAGTTGCGTAAGCTAACGACTCATAATGCATGAGGTGTTCCCACCACACTAGAACAACAGTTGGCATTATGAGTATATGATAGATAGAACTATTGTGGCATCAGTAGTACTACACTGCAGACTGGTACATGATTATAGCCCTCGTCTACACAAGACATTGCTTTCGTCAATCTACCAACAGGCAACCAGGGGCAGAGCTACAAGGTGGTCCCTGTGGGCCGCGGACCACCCTGCGCTCGGTCCAACCAAAGCCCATTGATAGAGTCCGCATTGGAGAATTTAGCATGTATGTCGCTTGACGCTTGGCCTTCTGCGTTCTGCCTTCAGCCATAGCCCATCGCGAGAGACCGAGAGTTCGCGTGGCCGCGTATTCGCGTCAGACTACGCCCGTTCGTATTCTTCTCCATGCGGCCGTGCGGTGCAGCCGTGGGGGCGGGCGACGCTGCGACGGCGAGCGCGGGCGCGGCCATCGAGCATCGGCGCGGCGACTCCATGAGGACCACGACGGCAAACGCTGAGCAGTGAGCAGCAGCCCAGCAGCCAGCAGGTACGTACATCAAAATCCTAAGATGAAGACTCAATTGCTAAGCCTAAGCCAAAGCCCTATTCTCCTTTAGTCACGTACTCTGTACTCACGTTTCTCCTTTTCCTTTCAGCTTCTCTAATTTCTCCCCTAGCGGCTAGCGACTAAGCAAAATAGAAGCCAGGATCAACGGTGATAAGCCACGAACAGGAAAAGTGCACAGGCCCACAGGGTATGTAAAACTGATTTAATTTCAATTATATGTTTTTTTGCAGTATTAGATTATTGGTTTGGTAAATTGAAACTTTATATAATTCTCTTGCAAACAAGGTACATAGACTTGCTGAATTTTACCCTAATGATTTTTCAAGCTCTGACTTGCTAAGACTCGACTTGCAACTTGAAACCTTTATTGATGACATGAGAAAAGATGAAATGTTCAAAGGCCTAAACAATCTTGTTGACCTCTCAGTAAAACTTGTTGAAACAAAGAGGGATAAAGTTTAGTATTGGATCTATTTATACTTATCAAATTGGTATTGCTTCTACCGGTGGCTACCGCAAGTGTTGAAAGAATATTTTCTGCAATGACTTTTATCAAGAATAAGTTGAGAAATAAGATGGGTGATAGCCTTCTGGATGATTATCTAGTCACTTTTATTGAGCGGGATATCTTCTTACAATTGAGTGAAGAAGAGATCATCAACACTTTCATGGCTATTAGAAGGCGCAGGCCTGACAAGAAGAAGAAGTAGTGACGTACTGTTCTTCAACTATTATGGGTATGTAATATTTCAATTCTATGATAAGAAAGCTATATTCGTCTATTTTATGAAGTTCGTATGTCCTTTTTACCTTAATTGCACTTTGTAATTCATATATTTGTGTACCGACATGTTAAATTTATAGCGGTTAAATAAATTTTAGACAATGTACCACCATAGCTACAAATCCTGGCTACGCCACTGCAGGCAACAGTACATGGTACTGCTGAACTATTATAAACCACGACGTTATTTGCAGCGGTTGCGACAGGATGTTGAACTTGCAGCTTGCTAACATATTAGTAACCCACTCTACTTGCAGCTTGTTAACAAATTAGCCATGCTTTCAAGCCCTCACAATAACAATGGAGCTCGCAACAGAGAACTGTACGCTTCCTAATTATGCCAAAACTGATAGCTAAGATCGCCTGAATCGCATACAAGTACAAAATTTGCACATCACATCAGCTCAAGCTGATAGATCTTTCAACCCAGCAGCCAAATCGAAGCGTAATGCAAATAAGGGGAAATAACAGCAGCCTACCACAGGACCAAACAACCAGTTCTCCCGATCTAACAGGGGTTTAACGAGATAGCCCAGACACTCACCACCACCGGTTGAGGACGAGAAGCCGAGGCCCGCGCCGCCGCCGCTGCGGCCGCTACCGCCCAGGGAGCCTCCTCCGGCTCCGACGTCGTCGTCGCCGTTGTCGACGCGGGGACGCTTCGCCTCGGCGTCGCTGAAGATCCTAGCCGCGATCTCCTGTGCGCGCTGCTTCGCGAGCTGGATCTCGTCGGGAGGCGGCGGCACGCTGTTGTACGACTGCGGCGCCGGGGCGCTGCCCGTGGGCGGCGGGCCGGAGGAGAAGCCCGTGCGCCGCGGCGGCGGCGAGGTGTCGTCGTACTTGCGCTTGGTGGAGTAGTGGTCGTCGGACATGGCGGAGGGGCTAGGGTTAGGGAGGCGGCGGCGAGGAGCGTGTTGTGGGAAGCGAAGGGATAAGACTTGGGGAAAACTCTAGCGGAAAGCCGGCGAGCTTTCTCCTGGTTTTTTTTTCATTCCCCCGCTTGTGCTCGGGAAATTTAACTTTTTGCCACTCTTAAGAAGGGCACCTATCCAAATGCCATTCTTAGCGTTGCACTCAATAATTTACCATTCTTAAGATATACTTGACTAATTTTTTGCCACTTTTGAGCCCACCAGCGCCAAGTCCACTGCCATGTCAGCGCCCGCGCCATGTCAGCACCCGCGCCCGCGCCCGCGCCTGCACCGCCCGGCCTCCCCGCGCCCGCGCCTCCCCGCGCTGCCGCTCGGCCTCCCCGCGCCGGCGCCTGCGTCGCCCGGCCTCCCCGCGCCCGCACCCGCGCCTGCGTCGCCTGGCCTCCCCGCGCCACCACCCGCGCCGGCGCCTGCGTCGCCCGGCCTCCCCGCGCCGGCGCCTGCGTCGCCTGGCCTCCCCGCGCCACCGCCGGGCGGCGGCGCGGGGAGGCCGGGCGACGCAGGCGCCGGCGCGGGCGGTGGCGCGGGGAGGCCGGGCAACGCAGGCGCCGGCGCGGGGAGGCCGAGCGGCAGCGCGGGCGGCGCGGCGCAGGCGCGGGGAGGCCGGGCGGCGCAGGCGCGGGGAGGCCGGCGGCGGCGCGGGCACGCGCGCGGGTGCTAGCATGGCGCGGGCGCTGACATGGCAGTGGACTTGGCGCTGGTGGGCTCAAAAGTGGCAAAAAATTAGTCAAGCATATCTTAAGAGTGGCAAATTGTTGAGTGCAACGATAAGAATGGCATTTGAATAGGTGCCCTCCTTAAGAGTGGCAAAAAGTTAAATTTCCCCTTGTGCTCTGGTTTTTCCGTCTTCCTTTGCCAACACAAGTTTGAGATGTGCTCCAAATTCCACCCATGCCGTGCTTTGGAGCAAACGGATCCACGAGTCCTATTCGTATATTGCTCAAATTACACTCGTATCCATTTTTCCGCTGAATACAAATCCAGATAGAGACAAAGATCGTTACAAATCCTAGTCGAATCTATTTAATTTAAATATTCGCAAAATAACAATAAGCATACTTCGAATACATGACATAACAAATTGTTGTGACAAGAATAGGCTTAAGGTGTAACAGCCCTATTTTTATGAATAGGATGTTTGTACCTTCCGTAATAGACCACGAGTTCAGTTGTGGACAGAAAGAATGTCATATCTACTCATAAATATTTGAAAAGAATTAACTTGATTAAAATATGATCTAACGGTCCACTTTAGAAATTTAACGGATGTCCAAGCCCAAAACTTAACTTACATTCAGAAGAACCGAAAACAATTCCCATAGGAACGCTTAGTGCGCTCGTAACCCTAACACGTAAGCTTGAAGCATTCTATATTCTTTTGATATCTGTTCTGATGAAATAAGCAAGATTGAGTATACTAGACACTAAGTCCCCATAGCAAAATGCATTTATAAAGCTATTATCTATATGCAAGGTTTAACCAAAGGATATCATCATGTTTTTTACGTGATGCCAATTTGTCAATATCATATCATAGCTAGTTTCCAAACCTATGACCCAACCATTTATAATTGAAATCAAAATGTCCAATATCAATTGACTTTGTAGAGGTAACTCCCCTCGCGATTACTTACCCTATCCAATCCAAGGACCTTAGTTCATGTCCCTTACCATACCACCATATCATGTCTATAAGCATCATTAACCAGTAACCACATTATGAAAAACTACACACTGTAGTATTTCCATATTTTGCTCATGATCGAGGGCCCGACTATTTGAATAGATTATAACACTCTGTAAAGCTGTACAACTTTACCCACAAGTTATGATTATCTCATAATGTCGTCCATTACACACTTCTGTAGGTGTACGACTGAGAAATCATAATAAGGCATTTACAATGTTTAGTTCCAATGCTTTCCTCCACTCCGGAAGTATGAATCCTTCAACACTAAGGTACTCTCGTTGTTAGGGTAACTATCCTTATTGACGAATATGCACTCCATGTAAGGGAAGGACCCTTTCGGGTCCCTCCCGAGTAGTGACTCCCTATAGGTTCACTCCCATCATTTTTATCCAAGCAATGACCACACCAGACATCCTTAACTTGTTACACTGGCATAGGACTCCACATCAAAATTAAGCAAATTAATTGGTCATGTCCATCCCATACCAGGCTTGTGGTTGCACGATTAGGTATAGAAATGAGCGCACATGGATTCAGTCATTAATCAACTCAGGCGAAACAAAACCAACAATTCAAACCTTGGGCAATACTTGCACCGGTCTCAAACCAACTAATCACCCGAGTCCCCACCATTTTATAAAACATTCCCTATTTCCAGTGGTAACCCATGTTACCACTACCATTATCATGTTTCAAGTTTCAATTATAAATGTTTGTGTCATATTTACTATTACCTCTAAAGCATATCTAAGCACAACCATGATCTAGCATTATAAGTATCCTATGGTGACAAGGGTAAAGTATTATCAAAAAGGAGATATAAAAGGGTATCAATTGTATGATGTAGCTAGGTAGTCTACATAAACTAGGGCAAGCATGCACTTATATTTGAAAGCAAAGTATTACAAGTAAAAATTAGGTTTAACATGATCAATTATAAGGACTTGCCTCTTTTTCTGATGTCTTTGGTTTTTTTCTCTGTAGGCTCTAGACTTGTTCTCGATTACTTTAATTACTCCTATAGTTCTTCCGTTAACCAACTTGCTGAGTCCAGATATTAGCATGGAAAAATGAATACTAATAAGTTCATGCTTTGCAGAATACAAGCTGGGAATAAAATACAATAAAATAACTAAAAAAGACACAATGAAAATGGGTTTCGGTGATTGGGGTTTAAGTGGTGCATGTTTTGGCTGATGAAGTTGAAAATGGGTTAAAGGAGATCGAGACGGTCGTAATAGTTATGTTTGTGTTAAATGGGTTTCTGTGAATAGTGATAGGTTTAGGACAGTACCGATTTCGGATTGGAATAATATCGGCTCTAGATGTGAATAGGGTTAGGTTACCATTTCGGACTCAGCCAGGTTTAGGTTTTATTGGAGTTTAGCTTGGAAAAATGGAATTGAGCGTGGTCTTCAGGTGGTCGAGACGACCAAAACTGTTGTAGGCACGCTAATAGAATTTTTATCTATTTATTTTATTTTTTTCTAATTTTTTTGGCTTGGCTAGGGTTTTATCAGAATCAATTTAGACTAAACGGAGTTGAGATTGGGCTTCATGTGGTCAAAATGGATATAAATATGCTACTGAGCTTTTCGGTGAATAGCAACAGGTTCGGCACTATTCAGTGCGAGTCGGTTCTGGAATAGTAGCGGATTTTGGTGAATAGTATGGGCCGGTACTATTCATAATGGATTGGGTTTCGAACAGTAATTGGTTTAGGTTTTAAACAATATCGGCTTTGGTTTTGGATTTGACCCTATTTCCTTTGCTTTTGAGCTGGACAACATGGCCCATGTGTACATGTGGCCTACTTAGCTGACTTCTTCTCTGGCTTGGCTTAGCACCATGGCACAGAGGATGTGACAGTGGTGTGATTGGGCTCTGGTGAGGTGCTTCAACGGCAAGAGACGGTGTGCAAGGAACTAAGCGGCACTTAGAGTTCCATTTTTAGCCTTAGTGAAGCTTGAGGAGCCATGGGGTGGTTTGGTGACAGAGGGAGCCAACTGGGCCATGTCCATGGTGCAGCAGCGATTTGGCCAGACTGTGGCGAGGGGGAAAGGTTAATTGAGCATCTATGGCCAATAGGGATGCTACTAGCAGTAGAGGTTTTGGCTCGTTTGGTTTACAATGGGCTGTCCACGGTAAAGTGTTTTGGGTGGAGGCGGTGACACGTCACCGATGGCTTACAGGCCAAGAGATGCCAAGGTAAAGTTTTGGATGGATTCGCAGGATCTTAGCAAAGCTACGACCCAAGTTAATTAGGTTTTGGTTAAGGTATTCAAGGGATTGAAATCACAACTTACCTTTCGGGCTTACAACGACGACGGTGAAATTCCAGCCAAAGGTGGGAGGGAAGGGGATGGCAGGCGGTGGGGTTGCTAGAGTAGCTATGGATGAAGCTCTAGCCAGATTTATAGCACCTGAGAAGCGGTAGGAGTAGTGGCGGTGCTGCTGTGAAGATGGCATGTGTGATACGGCGGTGGCAGCCAGAAGGCTTCTGGTCACTGTGGCATGGTCGACCATAGCGGTGGGGCATTGGGTTTGGAAAATCTCTCAGGGCTGGTGAGGGCACGATAATCGAGGCTGTTGCGAGTGTGTGTGTCAAACCGAGGCTATTGTGACGGCGATGTTGCAGTGAGGTCGGCAGTCATGGCACGTGGTCGGGAGTTGTTGGGCATTTAAGGGAGTTGTCAGGGGCGTGACAACACAAGGTATGAAAGCTTGACTCGCTTGGGCAGTGGTGTGAATGGCAACTGTGCAATGCGGTGGCAAAATAGCTTCGGCTGTGTGAAGGGAAGGAACAAGGGAAGAAACGTCTTCAGGAGCATGCGCCAACGGGCTGTGAAGGTGTAATGTCAAGAAAAGGAGGCGGGTTTTGGCTAGAAGTTACTGAATTGGGAATGTTTCAAATTTAAGAAGAAATCAAGCAAACAAAATTCAAATTTTGTATTTTGGGGTGTTTCATAAGGGACTTAAATGGATACTAAATTGAAAAGAATGGTCAGGTTGCAACTGGTTATATATATTGCATTATGGAATATAAATTAGGATGTGAATAATACAACATTACGGAAGGAAAATCAAGATCATATTCATCTTCATATTTTCCAAGTCAAATTTGAATGAATTTGAATAGTGAATATACTCCGATTCGGATGGGAAAGTCTAAACCATATTAACATCCTATCAAATTTGGATATCAAATAATTTAGATAATCCACTTCCATCTTCCAGCCATTATGCAATAATGCCATGCCAAACATTACTACAACCATATCTATAGTGTTGGTAAACTTACAAAATTGTTACTTGTCATGTGGTTTTCAATTTTCGTTCAAAAAAAGCACAAGATACTTGACAACCTCCCACTTTTTTTTCTTTAAACCAAATCCTACCGATTAGACCATGTAGTGGTCATGTATTTAGTGATGATGAATAATTGACATTTGGATTTCATTGCAATTTGCGTTTGTGAAAGTTCTGGTCGATGCGCTTTAGTTGTTGGAGTATTCAGAATAGTAGGTCTGGTCGGCAGGCGTTGACCACATCATTTCGACTACGGTAGGTTTCGACCACGATTATGCTCAGTGACGAGGAGGACCGGGACTAGGATGGAGAAATCTGAGGTTCAGTCGGTTGAGGATGTCACAAGGTGGTTGGGCTTACGTTGGAGCACATGGAGATCAAAGGTGATGATGCGTGAAGCTAAGAGAGGTGTGTATTAGAGCCTTCAACACGTGAGGATGGTGAGTGGAGAAGCTACAAGAGGTGCAGTCTTGGAGGCTTCATCACGTGATGAGATTAGAGAAGTTATGGAAGGAGTCTGTAACTGGTAAGGTTTAGAGATATTGGAAAGCTCGTGTTTGAAAGGGTTTCAAGTCCCTTGGTTTTCGGAAGAGATAAGATTTCGTATGTGTGTTTGATGAGGACACATTTGGGGCATTAGCCTATAAAAGCAGGGAGAGCCTAAGGGTTACTGCAAGGCTTTTGGAAGGTTTTGCGGAGTAGATTGAAGAGGTTTAGTTTTGGCTAGGCTTTAGGAGTGCTTGTGAGTGCACTTTGTAAATCCACGAAAGTCCAGCAATAAAGATCATCTTGAATCAATCTGTTTCGTGATTTACTTGAAGAGTGCTAGTGATTACAGGTGGATTGGATCTTACGATGATGAACAAAGGTACTCAAGAGGTTCGGCTTCTGGTGTTGATGAATTTGAGTATGTACAAACCGATCAAAGATCGACACTGAGGGATCGATTGGGCAGTTGAGCACCAAGCGGTCGAAACCTTCACGGACTGCCCGGAGATTCCAAAAAGCAGCGACAATCATTCACCCCCTTTGATTGTACTATTCGATACTACAAGTGGTATCAGAGCGAGTTGCGATGGGATCAGAGAGGTATTTGAACCGCCCCTCCATGCTAGATGGTGTTGATTTTGCTTTTTAGAAGTGTCATATTCGAGCTTATATTGAGGCTCAAGGTAATGATATCTCAACTGTATGTGGTTCCTACTAATGTTACTACAGAAAATAAACAGATGCTGATTTGAATGCTCAAGCTCGTAACTTGCTATTTCAAGAAATTTCTCGCAAAAAATTTGATTGAGTAGCTTATATTAATTCTGCCCACTTAATCTGGAAAACTTTTTGCTATTATCATGAAGAAACTACTAAAATCAAGAAAATGCACAAGAATCTATATAAAAAGAGTACTATGATTTTGTTATGAAGTCTGATGAATCTATTGATGATCTTTTTATTTATTTTGAGAAGATATTGAGTAACTTGCAGGGAGTTAGTGTTATTCTTGCTGATGGAGATAATGTAACAAAACTTTTAAGGTCTTTAGATTCTGAGTGGTTGATGGTTACACGACCATTGATCAAATCGTCGATCTAGATACTTTGACCATAGATGATTTTTACTCTAGATTGAAAACCTATGAGATGAAAATGTTGCCTTCTAAAATTGATAAATCTTCATTTTTAGCACTTGTGGCTAACCTTATACAGGCTGCTTCGTCGAGTGCATTATCTTGTATTTCCTTATCTGCTTTGTTTCCTTTTTCAGAAGAACAGTTTGAGCAGCTCTCTGAAGAGTACTTAGTATTAATCTCCTCACGCGTATATAATGCACTCAACAATTTGAGGAAGAAAAGGCGAGTTCGTGAGAGGTAGTACGCACATGAAAATAGTCGTATGTGATTTTAATCGATACAACTAAACTCTGTATATTTTTTACTACAATTGACTTTTAGACTTCGCACCGTTTTTGAAAATCTATTATAACTATAGTAAATAAGCATAAACAATAAGCGGTATCGAACCTGCTCATATCTAGAACAATTTAATTATAAAAATCAAGATTGTATGCAAAGCAAGCCAAATGTACCTGCCCTTGAACCTGAATGTAGCATGCACCATGGAGAAGGCAAGTACGCCCTTCACTTTTTTTTTGACGTTGAGACGGTTGTAGCCGCTCAGGGGACAAGATTTTAAACACTGAAAGAAAAAAGAACGACCAAAAACGTTAGCGACATACTGATGTCTCATCTAAAGTAACTTGCAAATGAGTATAATATATATCCCAACAATACATGGAAACAATATCCAAGCAGAGTGCAATGGAAACAATAGATGAGCTCATAATACTTGAACTAGTCTTTGCATGTGAGCACCAATCTTACCAGCAAACGAGGATGACAATGCTCATCGATGCATATACATGTTGATGTGGACGGTTGCGGCGAAGAAGACGCTCTGTCAGCACCAAAAAACAAGATGGAAGTAGAACGACAAGGGCAATGCTTTGGTGGCTAACGTATACGCCGATGTCAGTTAGCGGTGACTGCGTAGCTCAGTTAGAATCACAAAATTTGATGGAACCGTGCTGTAGTCAAAGCCATCCCCGTCACTTTTATATCACAAAACAACGATGGAGAATTTGGAGGTGCCAAAACCTTTGCGGGGCTTTCTAGCCTCTTGACATTTGATATATAGGCACTGGCGGAGCTACAGGGTGGTCTCTGTGGGCCGCGGACCACCCTGCGCTCGGATAATGAGGTCTTCATGTATTTGATCATAATGCAAAAACTTGTTGAATCACAACTACATTTTACCTCCCGCTAAATCATTTAATTTGCTCTATATGTGTCAAGTTAATGACACGCAACTTGGGAATCTAGATATACAGTAAAATCGTTAGCTAGCTTGGCATCTAGATGTACAATAAAATCGATGACTAGCTTGGCATGTTCATATTGAACGACAGTTGATGGTTTTTAGCTAAAATAAATAGTAATGACTAAAAAAACTTTTAGTGGGAGGATACGAGTGGTGGGGAAAATAAAAAAGAGATGCGTGTGCGAGACAGGAGCGAGAAGAGTGAGGTAGTGATATGTCTGTGTCCCATAATTTATTTTCAGGACGAGAGAAATAGAGAAATTATTTTAGAAAGTTAAATATTTATATTACCTTCTTTCTTCTGTGAACAGAAATCGGTGTAAACGGTCTCGTAAATTTGCCGAGGTAGGTATTTGTTATCTTAGCTTGCGTTTGCTCCAAATGCGGCTTTCAGGAAGTTACCCATGCAAGCAAACTCTTCTGATCTACTCATTTATAAAATGTATTTTTTAAATAGCTTTGTCCATAAATATAGAATGTATTTAATATTCTAATATAAAATTAATATGATGTTCTCTTTATATCCTGACAAGAAGAAGAAGTAGTGACGTACTGTTCTTCAACTACTATGGGTATGTAATATTTCAATTCTATGTTAAGAAAGCTATATTCGTCTATTTTATGAAGTTCGTATGTCCTTTTTCCCTTAATTGCATTTCGTAATTCATATATTTGTGTACTGACATGTTAAATTTATAGCGGTTAAATAAATTTTAGACAATGGACCACCATAGCTACAAATCCTGGCTACACCACTGTATATAGCCTCTTGACATTTGATATAAGGTTTGATTTTTTACTTGTCTTATGTTTTTTAGCTGTTTATGAAAGAGTAAGGAGAGAGACTCGTATGTGATTTTAGCGGATATAAATAAAATCGTTGCACTGTCTACTGCAATCGACTTATATATCTATGCTAAAAAGATACTCCTTTTAAAAATTAGTTATCATACAAAAGTGCTATTTAAAGATGGAAAAGAAGTCGCTATATCCCTGCTTCGTAAAAAGGTTATTACTCGATTTTACCGGAAATATCACTTTATAGAAAACCAATATTTTTAAGCCCGTGCTGGTAAGAGTATCTACACAGTTTTTTTACTAAAACCAGAGCGAAATTGGTTTTTGCAAAAACTGATTCCCACCCTCCTTTTGATCCGAATTCCAAAACGAGGCCTAATCGCTTTCTTAAAAAAGAGAGAAAAATCCGGATGACCTAATTGTTTTCTTTTAAAAAAGAAGGGAAAATATGAAAGCAAAATCGTACTGTTTCGGGGACCAAACGCGAAATGCCCCCTTCCCGCAGACAGAGGAAAAGAGGAAGAGAAAAGCGCGAGTAATACAACACAACACGATACAGGGGAGGGCGACCTGGAGCTCGCTCCCCACATCATTTTGTCTGCGTGCAGCAACCTCACCTCTCCTCTCCTCTGCCCCTCGATCTCCGTTCTTCCAGAACCTTCCCCTCCCCCGAACCTTCCGGAATCTTCCTCCCCCTTTCCGATCTCCCCAAGCCGAGATCCTCGCGCCATGGTGTCGTGACGACGGCGTCGGCAGCGCCCATGGACCCCAAGTCCCCCGACGACCGCCCCGAGGCGGCGGCGCAGCAGCCGCAGTCGCTGGAGTGGCGGTTCGCGCAGGTCTTCGGCGAGCGCGCGGCCGGCGAGGAGGTGCAGGAAGGTGAGCCGACCGCGGGCTTCGGGCTTTCGCCGCACGTGTCGCGCGCCTCGCGAGATCTGCTTGGTTCGGCGGCTGAGGGTTGGACGCCGCCACGGCCCCCGAGAGCCCGCGCATTTCGCCGCGGGAAATCGGGGGATTCGGGTGCGGCGCACTCGGCGAATCGAGGGGATTTTGCGCGGAGGCTTTGGGGCGATTTGGTTTTTGGTTCGTTGCGTTGGGAGGGAGTGTTCTGCTTGCAGCGTGTTTCAAAGCGATTTAGAGCGGGTTTTTTCACTGGCTAATCGGCGAGCACCTCTTTACGTAGGGGTTGGATCATGCTTATCTAACCGTGTCAGGTGCGGGAATTAGTTCATGCTTTGGGCTTTGCTTCTTAGATGCTCTGGTAGGAGCGACTTGTTGTCGCGGAGAGGTTTTGGAGCTGGTGGTTGGTAATGTTGTTGAACTGTAATGAGCCCATGCTGCGGGAGTTGCATTGACAATAGGAAACTAGGGATGTTGGATGGATTTACTGAAGATATTGCCTGGTGATTTACAACACGGTACGCCAGTGGAGTGTTCAAAGCTTGAACTTTTGTATAATGATGTGCGGGGGTTGTGGAATTGCTTAAGGTTTTTAAGTCTTAGGATGATTTGGTTATAAATTTATGAGCTTTTGGCATATGAAGTGGGAACGCAGAATCAGAAGTGTGTCGCAGAGCTAGCTAGGGTAATGTTGGCCTTCTAAATATTTCTGTCAAGGATTGTCATGTGCTTCTGACCTGTAGGTGATGTGCGCTGGCCTATGATGATTAACCTGCACCATAACGTCTTGAGCATTCGGTAGGGGGTAGGGTTCAGAAGTATGTCAAGAGCACAAAGAATGTTTCCCATTTGTCTACCTTACTTCCAATGGGTCATCTGCTCTTTGGCATGGGTGGACCTTGTGATATATTTTTCCTCATTTGAATTTTCAAATTTGTTCTTTTGTGGTGAAGCGGTGTTGATTTGATCAGTGTTTGTTGGGGAGTAGTGAGGTATATTTTTTAATGCCTGTTGTAACAAATCTATACATATGACCTGCCTGCATTTGTAGGCTTATCTGAAAGGTTGACCATAGTGATATTCCTTTTTCCTAATTCGTAATTAAAGGTGGTTAGCTTGTATTTTAAGATAGAAACATGATACACAATTTTGGTGCTAGACTAGCAGTCTGTTCACATCAGTGGTGCATCTTGCTCTTGTTTCAACCATAGTTTTCCATGAACAGCCTTCCGTCAGGAACTCAGGTTCTTCTAGTTGTCCTGTTCAGTAAGTAGTCCTATCCAATACTCAAGCTGTTGATACGTAGAATCGTAGAGAAGATGATGCAGTTAGGATGGTCAGTCAACATGTTACCAAAATAGGCTTTGTGTCTACTTTTATCAATGGCCGACCATAAAGCCGACACTCCTGCAGAATCTAGCTTTGTTGGATCTAATCCAGTTACCCATTATGTTCCCAATACATCTAACATTAAGGCAGCACCGTTTTCTAGATGCAGTTCGGTACTGTTCAGTGATGGAAAAATTGATCAATGATTGCAGGCTGTTGACAAAAAAATAAATGAGGAAGGACAAATTTGCCAACAGAAGCCATATTTTTTTACTCCTTTCTAGGAATTGTCACATTACACATGGACCTGTTTGATACGTAGTCCCAGGTTTAGCATTTGTTTATATAATTAACATAAAATTGACCATCCTTCTCTTCAATCCAAATGACCTGATATTTGTTGTTCTATTCATTTCACTTCAGGGCTGTGTTGAATGACTTGAATACGCCTTTTTTGTTTCACATTAACCAAATTCAATTTGTATCTTGATTAATTATGTTACTTGTTTCAGTTGACATTATCTCTGCAATTGAGTTTGATAAATCTGGTGACCATCTTGCCACTGGAGATAGAGGTGGGCGTGTGGTTTTATTTGAAAGAGCTGACACCAGGGATGTAAGTACCACACTATCCAAGTTATGTTGGTTTCTTGCTTAAATCTCTTGTGCTCATAAAGTCAATGTATATGCAGAATGCCAGTCGGAGAGAACTTGAGAGACAAGATTACCCGATTGCTAGACATCCTGAGTTCCGTTACAAAACTGAATTTCAGAGTCATGAACCTGAGGTATGCAAGTCATAAAGTGGTGATAATCGCACTTTGGCCATGTATCACAGTGATCTGTATGTCTCCACCATCTTAGGCGGCATTTGGACTGGAGAATTTTCATAGGAATTTTGAAGGAACGGAAACATCCAATCGCATTGCATGTTTTCTTGTGTTTTAAATTTCTGGAAAATCTTGTGATCCAGACAGGCCCTTAAAGTTGAAACTTTATAATAAAACTCAAGAGGAAATCACACCATGGATGTATACTATGCAATTATCCTTTGTGGTAGATTAGTTGCTACTAAAAGGTGACAATTTTTCACTTTCCAGTTGTGCATGCTAACTACTATGTACAATTTATCAACTGAGATCTGGTTGCTTTGTGGCAAAATCCAGCTTGTGTGTACAATTTGAACAGTAAACATACTAACACATTAAATTGCCAATTTTGAAAGTACAGGTGGTGTCTGCAAAAAACATGACTGTCGTTCGATCTTTGATACTTTCTCCATCCATTAATAAGTGCCTTTTTCGAATGCATGCAGTTAAACCTTTTAAAATTTGACCACTATTATGGTTAGCCACAAGAAAGTAATATTTGTAGACCTGTTATCAAAAGCGCTTTCATAATGTTATAGTCTTTTTTAGTTTTTACTAACATATTAACTTGAAATTGATGATACAAACTTGTACATTGGAGACAGTATCAAAGTCTATAACAACACTTAGGTCATCAAACTTGTACACTGGAGACCGTATCATGGTCTAAACCAACACTTAGGGACAGAGTACGATCTCAGGGCCCAAGCAAAATTTTTCCTTAGCTTCAGACCTTCAGTTGCAGGATTAGCTTACCAGCAAAAAGACAACATAAAACCATATGTACTGCATGTTTCCTTCTAAACGAAGCTATTGCTTAGTAGTATCCTTGAATATGTGAATCTTTTTTCTGATTTATATGTAATTCATGTAGTTCGACTACCTAAAAAGTTTGGAAATAGAGGAGAAGATCAACAAGATCAAGTGGTGCCAAACAGCCAACAACGCACTCTTTCTCTTGTCTACAAATGACAAAACAATCAAGTATTGGAAGGTATGATTAAAACAGTTGCATCAGAAAGCTTGCTCACTCATTTAATTTCTTATGGTTATGACTTTCTTGTCTTACCTAATGTTTCTCTAGCCTTGCCATACCTGAAACTTGTTCCATTGTATAATTTAGGTTTATCAAATATTTTTCTGCACATTAAGGTGTATTTACAGTACATTTTGTTTCAGATTTTCTCCTGGTATGAGGGGCAGCATTCATGAAACACATGCTTTGTTATTCTTTTGATCTTTACAAATGCAAATGAAGTATGCAATTTCTTTACAGTTTTATGATTTGCAATGCCATTGCTTGCCCTTTTTTTTTCAATTTTCAGTTGTTGCCAAATGCAGGCATAATCTATGTAATATTGTGCCTTACTGCTTTCTCTGCAGGTGCAAGAGAAGAAAGTGAAACGAATTTCATTGATGAATTTGGATACTTCCCAAAATTCAGACAATGGTACACCTTCCAGTTCGAGTACCAGTAGCTGTAGAGCTCTTCTTCCAAATGGCGGTTGCTTAGAAAAGTTGTACAATTGCCCAAACAAGGATCTGTCATTTCCTCCTATAGGATGCGCATCATTGCGTTTGCCTGTGGTAGTTGTACTTAACCCACTTTATCCATCATCTGTAGTCCTGTACAGCATGATACATCAGCATTGCATGCATATACAATACATTTCTTTTGACATGATAGACATGTAGATGCTCTTCTGACAAGTTATACATAATTTCAATAGACAAGTCTGATTAGTTTCATTTACTATGTATGCAGGTTACAGGCCAAGATTTAAACCTTGTTGCTAGATGCCGGCGTGTATATGCACATGCTCATGATTACCATATTAATTCCATTTCAAATAATAGGTTAGCTCCCCTTGTGATTTTATGAATGTCTGATCAAATTTGTAAAATTGTAATTTCTATTCTTGTTTTACTGGCTCCAGACTTTACGCTGCTTATTTATCTGCTTCTTTCATCTCTTCTTAATTTTTATCTGTCTCTACTATTTTATGTCTTCTTTGCTCTGTTTTTATGTGGAAACACCTTTCAACTGTTAGATGTGTATTATGTGTCTGTGTATTTACCCCATTGTATAAGGGGTTTCTTGCATATATGCCACCTGTACATGTATATATATTGGCCCTTTGGCCACATGAGGAATACAAGCGTTATTTCAACATGGTATCAGAGCAGGTTTCGTTATACCTAGGGTTTCGTCATACCTAGGGTTTTGCCTGGCTTATCGCTTGCATATTCTTTTCCACCGCCGCTCGTTTCCACCGCTGCTCGTTTTCACCGTCGGCTGTCGCAGTCATCACGGGCGGTCGATCTCTCGTTGGAGCCGCCGCTCGGGAGCTCGTCTTGGGGCTGCCGCTCGGGAGCTTGTCCCCGTGCCAGATCTGGCCGCCGCCACCCCTCATCGCCGTCGGTGAAGGCCGGGAGTTGCAGTCGCCGAGGTCCGAGACCGCCGTCGGTGAAGATCGGCACCGCTCTGCCTCTGCTCGAGGCTGTCGCCGCCGGCTGCCGCTCCGCATCGCAGTCGCCGCTGGTATTGCGGGCCGCCGACCGGCGTCGGTGAAGATCGGCGCCGCCCTGCCTCTGCTTGGAGCCGCCGCTGCCGGCTGCTCATCCCCGCCGCCGGCTGCTCCTCCCCCGCCCGAGGCCGCCGCCGCCGCCGGCTACTCCCCGCCCGAGGCCGCCGCCGCCGCCAGTTGCTCCTCCCCCGCCCGAGGCCGCCGCCGCCGGCTGCTCCTCCCCCGCCCGTTCCGCCCGTCTCTGCTTCGGTGCTTTGGGCTGCCTCGGTCGGTCCTTTTAGTGGTCAGGCCGGTCGGTTTGACCGGATAAAAGAAAAAAAAAGAAAAAAAAGAGCAAAAAAAAAAGAGAGAAAAAATGTCTTCTTCTGCAGGCACCGTTTCTGTTCCTCGTTGCCCGGTGATCTTCGATGGTCTCAATTATCGGGACTGGTTTCAGCACATGCGCATCCACATGCGTGGTCAGCGTCTTTGGGAGTTTCTTACGGGCGAGTTACCTTGCCCGTCTCGTCCTGCTCCACCTGTTGAGCCTGTACTCCTGAAGGATGCTTCCGAAGATGCTCGTACAAAGGCTTCTGAGGCTTTTGAGGATGCCATGGAGACTTTTCAGACTCAATATGCTGCTTACAAGACATGGATTGATGAAGATGCTCGTGCCTCTGCTATTTTGGTTGCTAGCATGGAGGTGCGTCTCACTGGTGATATTGTTGGACTGGTTTCCGCACATGCGATGTGGACGCATCTATGCAGCCGCTACAAGCCATCTGGTGATTCCTTGTACCTTGCTGTTGTGCGACAGGAGCAGTCGTTGCAGGAGGGAGATGCCACTGTGGATGAGTTCTATGCTCAGTTGTCTGCGATATGGCGTCAGATCGACTCTTTGGGGCCAGATGTTTGCCACACCTGTCGGTGTTGTCAGCGTCAGCAGTCTCACATGGATCTTCGCCGCATCTACGACTTTTTGACACGTCTCCGGTCTGAGTTTGAGCAGACTCGTGCTCAGTTGCTGGCTCGTCATCCTCGTGTGACTTTGTTGGAGGCTCTTACAGCTGTTCGTACTGAGGAGATTCGACTTCGTGGAGCGGGTCTGCTATCATCATCATCACTTCGTTCGGTGTTGGTGGCTTCTCCGGCTTCTACACCCGCTGTGCCTTTGGTTACTCCTTCCTCAGTTGTGCCTCCGCCAGGGACTGCTGCTGTTGGTAAGGGTCTTCACTGCACCTATTGCAACAAAGATGGCCATGTGGAACAGTTTTGCTACAAGAAGAAGAAGGATCTTCGTCGTGGTGCTCGTCCTCCGAGGGGCACTGGAGGTTCCTCCTCTCAGCAGAGTTCTGGTACCCCTGACACTCAGCAGCTTCTCACATTGTTAAGCTGCATGGTTGCTTCTGCATCGTCTGGTTCTGTTGGTTCTGCTGCTCAGTCTTCCGGTGAGAGACCACCTTCTACTTCTCCTTCCTCAGGTACATCACCTTGGATTCTTGATTCTGGTGCTTCTTTTCATATGACATCTGATGCCACCTGTCTTACTTCCATTAGTACTTTAGCTGTTCCTATCACTGTCCACACAGCAGATGGTACCTCTCTTTCTGTCACAGGACGAGGCACTCTTTCAAATTCCTCTTTTCATGTTCCTGCTGTGTCTCATGTTCCAAAACTAACCATGCAGCTCATATCTGCTGGCCATCTCACTGATCATGGTTGTCGTGTTATTTTCGATTCTGACTCTTGTTGTGTTCAGGATCGTCGCACGGGGACTCTGGTTAGTACTAGCCCTCGCCGCCGTGACTCCCAACGGCTTTGGGAGCTTGACTGGCTTCGCCTTCCTTCCGCTGCCCCAGTCAGTCTTCTCGCCTCCACCTCTGCAGCTGCTGCAGCCTCCACCGCTTCGTTTGCTCAGTGGCATCATCGCCTAGGACATCTTTGTGGTTCCCGCATGGCTTCTTTACTTCGTCGAGGTCTTTTAGGGTCTGTGTCTGGTGATGCTTCTCTACATTGTCAGGGTTGTAAGCTTGGCAAACAGATTCAACTCCCTTATCCTTCTAGTGAGTCAGTGTCTCAGCGTCCTTTTGATCTTGTTCATTCTGATGTATGGGGACCAGCTTCTTTTGTTTCGAACGGAGGTCATCGATATTATATCATTTTTATTGATGATTTTTCTCGCCATACATGGATATATTTTATGTCATCTCATAGTGAGGTTTTATCTATCTACAAGGCCTTTACCACCATGATTCGCACTCAGTTTGACTCCTATTCGCGTTTTTCGCGCTGATTCCGCTGGAGAGTACTTGTCGGGAGTACTTCGTGGCTTTCTTGCTGAGCAGGGCACTCTCTCTTAATTTTCTTGTCCAGGTGCTCATGCTCAGAACGGTGTAGCTGAGCGCAAGCATTGTCATCTTCTTGAGACAACTCGTGCTCTCATGATTGCTTCCGCTATTCCACCACATTTTTGGGCTGAGGCTGTTTCTACTGTCACTTTCTTGATCAACATTCAGCCCTCCTCTGCTCTGCAGGGTGGGATTCTAGTTGAGCGTCTCTGTGGTCAGACTCCTGATTATTCCAGACTTCGCCTTTTTGGGTGTGTGTGCTATGTTCTTCTTGCACCTCGTGAGCGCACCAAACTGACCGCTCAGTCAGTTGAGTGTGTTTTTCTGGGCTACAGTGCTGAGCACAAGGGATATCGTTGTTGGGATCCTGTTGCCCGACGGATGCGGATTTCTCGGGATGTTACTTTTGATGAGTCTCGTCCTTTCTATCCTCGTCCGTCTCTTTCCTCCACTTCAGCATCTGTCGTTGAGCCGATTTCATTTCTGACTTTTCCTTCCAGTCCTATAGTCACCACTCCACCACAGCCTTTGGTCTCCCCGGTACCTCCTTCTCAGTCAGCACCTTCTTCACCACCGGCATCCTTTCCCGAGGCTGCTCCTGATCTTGTTCCTTCTTATCCTCTCTACTATACTTGTCGCCCGCGAGTTGAGGTTCCTTCTGATATGCCCTCTCCTTCTGATGGGTCATCTCCTTCGGCTACTCCTCGTTATAGTCTTCGCGATCGCCAGTCTGTTCGGCCTCCTGAGCGTTTTGGTTTTGCTGCCGCAGCTCTTGCCGAACCGACTTCTTATCGTGATGCTGTTGTTCATCAGGAGTGACAGCATGCGATGGCGGAGATCGCTGCCCTTGAGCATACTGGCACGTGGGATCTTGTTCCTCTTCCTGTGCGTGTTAGTCCTATCACGTGCAAGTGGGTCTATAAGGTTAAGACTCGCTCTGATGGTTCTCTTGAGCGTTACAAGGCTCGTCTTGTAGCGCGTGGTTTTCAGCAGGAGCATGGCCGTGACTATGATGAGACTTTTGCTCCTGTTGCTCATATGACAACTGTTCACACTCTTCTTGCTGTGGCCTCTGTTCGACAGTGGTCTATCTCTCAGTTGGACGTCAAGAATGCCTTTCTTAATGGCGAGTTGCGTGAGGAGGTCTACATGCAGCCACCCCCTGGGTATTCTGTTCCTGAGGGTATGGTTTGTCGTCTTCGCCGATCTCTATATGGCCTTAAGCAAGCTCCTCGTGCCTGGTTTGATCGTTTCTCTGTTGTCACTGCAGCTGGTTTTTCGGCGAGTGCTCATGATCCTGCTCTTTTTATCCACACTTCATCTCGTGGTCGGACGCTTCTCCTTTTGTATGTGGATGATATGATCATTACTGGAGATGATCCTCAGTATATCACTTTTGTCAAGGAGCGGCTTCATGAGCAGTTTCTTATGTCTGATCTAGGTCCTCTTCGCTACTTTCTTGGGATTGAGGTTATTTCTACTCTTGAGGGTTTCTATCTGTCCCAAGAAAAGTATATCCAAGATCTTCTTGATCGTGCCTCTCTTACTGATCAGCGGACAGCTGAGACTCCTATGGAGCTTAATGTTCACCTTCGTCCCATGGATGGTGAGCCTCTTGCTGATCCTACTCGCTATCGTCATCTTGTTGGGAGCCTTGTTTATCTTGGTGTCACTCGCCCTGACATTTCGTACCCTGTGCATATCTTGAGTCAGTTTGTTTCCGCTCCCACTCAGCTCCACTGTAGTCATCTTCTTCGTGTTCTACGATATCTTCGTGGAACTATCTCCCGTCGTCTCTTTTTCCCTCGCTCCAGCTCTTTACAGCTCCAGGCATATTCTGATGCTACCTGGGCTAGTGATCCCTCTGATCGCCGGTCTCTCTTTGCTTATTGTATTTTTCTTGGTGGTTCTCTCATTGCTTGGAAGACTAAGAAGCAGACGACAGTTTCTCGTTCGAGTGCTGAGGCTGAGTTGCGAGCTATGGCTTTGTTGACTGCGGAGGTTACTTGGCTATGGTGGTTACTTGAGGATTCTGGTGTTTCTGTTTGTGCACCGACTCCTCTTTTGTCTGACAGTACAGGTGCTATTAGCATTGCTAAAGATCCGGTGAAGCATGAGCTTACAAAGCATATTGGTGTTGATGCTTCCTACATGCGAACACAGGTGCAAGACCAGATTGTTGCTCTTCAGTATGTGCCTTCCGAGCTTCAGTTGGCAGATTTCTTCACAAAGGCACAAACCAGGGCTCAGCACAGTTTTCATCTCTCCAAACTTCATGTTGTTGATCTACCATAAGTTTGAGGGGGGTGTTAGATGTGTATTATGTGTCTGTGTATTTACCCCATTGTATAAGGGGTTTCTTGCATATATGCCACCTGTACTGCTGTACATGTATATATATTGGCCCTTTGGCCACATGAGGAATACAAGCGTTATTCCAACATCAACATATCTCTTCACCTCTCTCAATTAAAAAAAGAAGCCTAAGCATGCTTCCATGAAGCGCAGTTTGATATGCGTTCTTCTGTGTGATCAAGAGAGAGTTCATTGTTGTCTTTACTATTATGTACATATAGAATTATGCACATTCATAATGCTTTAACCTTTTGTTTACCATGTTACATTTATTTTGATGAGTGTTACACTTGCCACTTAGTATTCTTGAATTTTTTAGATGGCCACCTGTTGTACTTCAATTCTCCTTTTGAAGTTTTGACTAGATTCTAGGCCCCTTCTTTTCAGTTTCTAAAAGCTGTTCTTTTTACAGTAACTAGTTTTCAAACGGAGTGTCTTTTCAAGACAGGGTTTACAAGTTAATTGTAGTACACACTGTAATGACTTCATTTATATTGACCAAAACCACACGCGAGTTATTTGTGTCTTCGTATTCTTTCTCACGAACAACCAAAAGACATAAGCTGAATCCAAAAAGAACATGCCCTCTTATCATGTTTTTTCTTCATTTGGGTGTCTTCTACGAGTTGTTCTCTTACTATTTCATCTTAGATCTTCAAAATGATTTGTCTGATAGCTATTGGTTCATGATTAATGGTGTTTGGGACCACTTTTTATTTGTACAGTACACAGGCACTGTACACTTTAGTGCATCCTTGTTTGGAAATGCTAGTTTAACAGCATTGCAGAAGCAAGATCTATGTTGTGTACTGCCTAAGAGGTAGGGGTACAAATGGAGTGGATACTTTCCGACCGTCCGTCCGTTTTAATTCGGATACAATTCGGAGCAAATTTTCGGATATCCGAAGGTTTTGTCGGATACGGAAACGGAGTCGGATATTTTTTGTCGGATACAGAAATAGATTCGGAAAAAGCATTATCCGACGGATACGGAACTATCCGGATATTTTTCTGGATAGTTACCGGATACGGAAACGGATAGTTACCGGATAGTTTCTCCTTTACAGTCTACGCTTGTTTAGTAAGAAATAAAATGCTTTCTAATTGAAAATCTATGTTAAGCAATAAGCATACGGTTATTACTGAGACTGTGACTTGCACCGGAGATTGGGCCTGCTAAGAAGAAGCAGAAGAAGTGTACCTCGAAGGTTTAGGACCACTATATTAAATACACGGTGGTTGTTGACACAAAAAAATGGTGTAAAGGAGAAACAACTTTGGGTGCAATGCAATAAATGTCATCGCAAAGCTCGATGTGAGACCTTAAGGGGCACGAAGGCTTTGTGGAATCATTTGCTAAATGTAATGAAGTTAAATGAACTAGTGATGTATTTGACTACTTGGCTATGGGCAATTCATACTTTTAAACCATGTGACATGTAGCTAGTTCGCTACTACTTGTTTAACTAGTCTCTATCATTTACTTACTACTTTGTTAGCTAGAATTTACTAGTTGCTTAACTTGTCCCTGTCACCATGTGAAATTTGCTTTCGCGCATTATCCGATCAAATATTCGTGACCGAAGCTAACCGTATTCGGAGCGGCATGTATTCGCTTCGTATTCGTGACCGAAAATATCCGTATTCGTATTTGTATCCGGCATTATCTGTGTCCGACTCCGACTTCGACAAAAAATATGGAAAATGATACGGGATGAGTAATATCCGTCCGTATCCGCTCCGTTTGCACCCCTACTAAGAGGTCATGATTTAACCCTTTTGTTTCACGTATTGCCTAAGATATCATGGTATTGCCAAGAGACATCATGATTTAACCCTTAGGTTTTGTGGGAAATATGTTGTGTGTAGTGCATAAAACTTGTCCTGTGCCAACAGTGTTCGTCACCTTGTGTACTAGGCAATGTGGCATATGTAATCCAAAAGGTTACAAATTGGATCCAACCTAAGAAGCATCATTTATTCATGATAAATAATAAGTTACTACCGTCAAGGGTAATGTGGGCTATCATATGCTTCCCTTTGGATGACTTCATGTGAATTGAGTTTCCTGCAACTTATATTTTTACCTGCCTTGGTTGGTTTATGAATGATATAATCCATGAGCTGTGCTGACATCATGTTCTCATGCCATTTTAATTCCAGTGATGGGGAAACATTCATATCAGCAGATGATCTGCGAATAAATCTGTGGAATTTGGAAATTAGCAATCAGAGCTTTAACATTGTTGATGTGAAGCCTGCAAACATGGAGGATCTAACTGGTAAACTTTCAGTCTATTTATGCTGTGCTTTCAGTCTATTTATGCTGTGCATTGAACTCTCAATTTTTTTCTATGTTAAACCTGCAAGTGTTATCTAACGGGTGGATCCACAGTCCAATAGGTTAATTTTCTTGTATGGAATTCTCTATTAGTGAAGTGGGTTGCTTTACAAAGTAACCAGGGTCAGATCTTTTTGCCTTTCTACCATGCAAGATTGCCATGCTGCAGGTGTTACATGGCATGCAGCGTACACAAGTTCTTAGTCCTAAAAAGTAATTACATTTTTGATCTGTATTGCCTATTGTTGGAATGGCAACCTGCATCACTATCTGCCAATTGGATTTTTGGTTTATTCGGGTGGGGTCAAATTTGTCCCTGATGGACTGTGGCTAAATGGAGATGGGGTGGGAGGGCAATTCCTATTCTCCGCACCAGCCAAATTCCTGATGAATCATCACTCTGCAGCTATATTTTGGTATGCTACCTAGCAGTTCCTATGGGAATGTGTAGACTTGTAGGAAGCTCTATGTTGATAGTCAATATTTGGCAGCTATCATGTGTGATTGAGAAATGCAAGTCGGAGTACTTGTATCTTTATATGAAACTACAAGTAGACAAGTAGATAAAACAAAGATAATCTGTATGAGCCGTTGCTACTGAAATACAAAACTAATATGTTATCTCGCATTTGTGATTCCCAATATTTGTTTGTTGGCTGGTTAATAGTGCAACACCTTTGGCTGTTGCTGTAAAATTTACTTCTTAGGTGCTTGGTTTTTTTAACATCTCATACAATTCCTATGACCCTATCAGTTCTTTTTTTTTGTTCTATGGCAAGATGCATCATATGATATAATTCTGTGAAATTTCAGAGGTGATTACATGTGCGGAGTTCCATCCAACTCATTGTAATACACTAGCCTATAGTAGTTCAAAGGGCTCTATCAGGCTTATTGACCTGCGGCAATCAGCACTGTGTGACAACCATGCTAAGCTGTTAGTAATTCCCCTTGCACTTCCTGATGTAACATTTATCCTTGTTTAGAAGGCAATATTAAATAAAATTTGAAGGGTTACAAACATTTGAAATTAGTTTATATGGCTAAATTTGTGCAAGCTGTTCTCTAATTTAATGGGAGCATCCTGTACAGATTTGAGGAGCATGAAGCACCTGGATCAAGATCCTTTTTTACAGAGATAATTGCATCAGTTTCAGATATAAAGTTTGCAAGGGACGGAAGACATATTCTTAGTCGTGATTATATGACTCTCAAGGTTTGTAACAGACCTATCTATCCTATTCGTTAAGTTTCTTAGCCTTTTGCTCTCTATATAAATGCCATGGATAAATTGGCTAAAAATATCTATTTGATTTTTGAAAAAATGTTGTCAACGTGTAATTCATCTTGCACTGGTCTTTTGTTGCAATGTAGCTTTTGATATATCGAGTTCATTTTTTATGTTATAAATAAGCTGCGTGCAACACTTGTTCATTAGGTTTCTGGCTTTCTACAACAGTAATTCTTCGGTTTAAACTTTCTTCGAGTACACTTGTTTGAACATTTTCTTTGTTCTCTGCAATACCTAACAATAGCCTGTGGTAAAATTTGATCTCGACAAGTGACTGGTTAGAAAGAAATATTAGCATTAGTAATACTGTTACAGTGTTACTTAAGTCTTAGGATCATGTACAGTGTTGCCCTTTTGTGTTGTTTTGTCAACATCTACATTTGACAGTAAAGTGACATGAAACAACAAAGGCAACAAGAACTGAAGCGATTTAAGTGTAATAGACAAATTAAAGGATAACGATGGCATTGGTAAAATTTGTATGTCTCATGCAATTGATTCTAATATTAGGAATTTCTGGATCGAAGAACTTTTCACCTTGCTTTCTGAGATAAAAGTGATTTGCTGCTTGAAATATCCTCAGTTCATTCTTCTTTTTCCTTTCTTCAGTTATGGGATCTAAACATGGATTCAGGCCCAGTTGCAACTTTCAAAGTTCATGAATATTTAAGGCCTAAGGTAAGTTTTATAATTTGAATGATAACAAAATAGCCATGTCAAATTTTGTCAATACCTGTTAAATTTAATGATGTGTTAATACCATCTTTTGTAGCTTTGCGATCTATACGAAAATGATTCAATTTTTGACAAATTCGAATGTTGCCTGAGTGGGGATGGACTTCGTGTTGCAACTGGCTCTTATAGGTATATGCTTATTCTCATTATGAGCTATAAGAGCTCATAGCTATTGTTGTATTTGAAACTTCTATTAGCTTAACTTTTCTTCTGGTGCCTTCGACTGCAGTAACTTATTTCGGGTTTTTGGTTGTACCACTGGAGATATGGAGGCGACCACTTTGGAAGCAAGCAGAAATCCCATGAGGTATGTCTTACCTTGAGATTATTATTATTGTTTATATTGTTGTGACTTGTGAGTGGGTATAAGTTATATTTGTGCATAATTTATGAACCTTCCCCGTGATTTTCTGCTTCAAGTTAGCTCAACACTGCTGCCTAATTCTCCCCCAATTTTGGAGCCACTTACAAAAAAATAAAAAATTGTATTTATGTGTTTCCTATGTCAAAGTGGGTAGGAGTAGGACTACCAAACGTTCAACATAGGTGACCAGCTGACCATTTAGTAGTAGGTATAAACACATCATGTCTACACCAACCCAACACATACTCTAATTGCAAACTATTTTTCTAAGCCTGGCTAAACTTCTGTTTTATTATTGGAATTGAAAACCATGAAGGCGTCAGGTTGCTAATCCAACAAGGCCTACACGGTCCCTGATCTCTTTGACCCGTGCTGTGAGAAGAGGTAAGTGGCATCTTGACCTGATTATTTCTGTCATATACACATACTATATTGACCCAGTTTTCCTGGTGTAAATTTTGTCCACCTTTTTTTCTCATCATTTATCTCATATGGCACAGGTGGAGAAAATCCAGGAGTTGATGCCAATGGAAATTCTTACGACTTGTCAACTAAGTTGCTCCGTCTTGCATGGCACCCAACTGAGAATTCCATTGCGTGTGCTGCCGCAAATAGCTTGTACATGTACTATGCATAGGGAATGTGCTAGAGAATTTATTGTTTTTGGTGTTGCTCAACGTGAAAGCCTCGGCCTTTCACATGCAACCAGGGAGATGGCGCAGGAGTGCAGGACATTGTTGTCAGTTCCATGATTGGGGCCAAAAGAGGCAGGCAGTGCCCACCATATCACTTCCAACCATATCAGACTGCTTCCTTCCGATTCTTTAGTAAATGTGAAATATATATTCTAATCATATCAAAGTTTTTGGTCCCAAGATATGATTGTAGCTGCCTTGTAGCCAAAATTAGCAGTTGAAGGACAAAGCAGAAGACAGAAAGGCTGATGCTAATTCCATACTGAAGGTCACAGGAACATCTGCTTACGAGGGCTGTAAGAATTTTCTTTTTTTCTTCACGTGTAATGCCACCTAGCCAGGGCTAACCATCTGTTGTCATGAACTTCGAAAATGTTTGGACTTAAAATTTTACTGCAGTTATTGTAGTTATCCTTCGCCCCTGTTCTAATCATTGGATACTTCAAACTTAAAATAAGTCAACACGAATATTACTGAACTCGTGCTGATCGGCTATGACCTTGTATGTGCTGCTAATCGATACCATCCACATGCATTTCGTTGTGCGTAACCTATGTTCTGGATTTCTGGATTCTTGGTTAACTCATGTCTGGTGATTGCAAGAACTGAAGTTGCGACTTTACTGGTATGCAGTCCTGGACCTCTTGGCACTTTTACCGACTTTTTGTAAGACGTAAATTATTTTTTATTTTGATTAGCGGTAACTAAAGTGGTGCTCCAACAAGCATTTGGCTAAGCTTCTGGCTGTGGCTTTTGGTTGAAATTGAACTGTAGTATTGTTATATTTTTCTGAGGAAAAATAAGGAAAAATATAAAAAAAAGTCGTGTAAGGGGAAACAAAAAAAAACTAAAATAATTTGAAATTAGAAATTAATGCGTTTTAAGTGGTTTTTTATTTTAAAAAATTGAAAACCTAAAAAGATAAAAGCTGGAACCGATTAAGACGGATTTACAGTCACAATGAGCTGTCTTTGCCGCATAATTATGGAAATTTTGGCTTCCAGAAGAAGGTTTATTAAGAGCAACTCCAAGAGATTGATTAAATTTGGCTATTGAAAAATAAAAAAATTGGCTCTCTAAATCAATTTAGCCACTCAAACTCATGACTAATTGCAACAAATCTTCTAAATCACACGCTAACCCAGCACCACACCCGCTCTTCTCGGCAAAAGAGGCCTCCCGATCCCACTCCGGCTCCTTGCAGTGGCAGCAATGGCACGCGGCAAGGAGGCAGATGCGCGCAGATGGACCAGGGAAGCGCGGATGGCGAGCCAGGGCCACTAGCCAATTTTACCAAGCGGCATTCATGGGATAGCAAGTCAGGATTTTTGAAGATGCAGATGCCGACTCTCTTGGACTGATTTTTTCCATCAAAATAGCTAAATCGGATTACACGGAACATATTAGCTAGCCTCTTGGAGTTGCTCTTAATAACTGGTCGTACTCTGAAACTGGGAGCTGAATCTGAGGAAGGTTGTTGGTAGCGTAGTAGAAAGAATCCGCAGCCAATGTACCACGCAATTCCTGACTCTTTCCTGGAGCTCTACCTGGGGAAGTTTCTCTTTCGCGGTATTAGGAGCATATATCGTCACTTGAGTCTCCGTGCAAGTTGAGGTACGTTTACACGGTTCTATTTTAGAATCTGGAGTCCAATAATTGACCTTGAGAGCTGCGATTAGTCTTGACCGTCATGCGCACGCAGGGAGGAAGCAATGCTTTTGTGCACTCTGACCTTGACGGCACGCACTTCTGGAATGCATAGTGATCTTGACAACTGCCAAGGCATTATATCTGTACCCATCATGTGCAACAGTCCCTGAATCAGGTCCAAGTTTGTGAATACCAAATAAGTGTCCACGATATAAAAAAATAAAGAAGATAAATCTAGAAGGGAGAACCAAAATAACAACATTAAAGTAAACACGATGATTGAGAAGATTTGACGAAGCTAACCTCAAATTTTTGAAGCACAACCTTAAAAGAGTACATGAGATTGTCGCTCACTCACAACCTTCTCTAATATTTTAGGATCCTCGGATTCTTGCCCTATATAAGAATATAACGTTAAAGAATATCCTATCCTCTAATCCTCTCGTGCGTCCTCTGTTTTGGATGAGCAGACTTTATTGCTATATTGCTTAGTTTCTCTTTATGGTCACCCCCTATGGTTTATATAGTCATTTTTAGCTTTTCTGTAATTTAGAGTACGAATCCTAATTTAGAAGTAAGAGTCATAATCCTAGTAGAATTCATCTAGGACTCTTTATATAGTAAAATTTTTGCTTTTTAGCCTAAAATTTGAAAGTTTTTTACATATGGACCCTTGGAGAAAAGATTTGCAAAAATGGATCCTTAGCACGGCGCCAAAGTATATGGCGCCCAGGGTAAATAGCACGGAACCATATGCTTTGGCGCCGTGCGTGGACACGTAGGATCCATGGTGGCACAGCACGGCGCCAAATCACATGGCGCCGTGCTGTGCAATAACGGCGCTAACGTCCGTGGCGCCGTGCTCTGGGACTTAGCCTGAACTTGAAGTTTTGGTGCAAGTCTACGTATCACGGCGCCAGCCCCTTTGGCGCTGAGAGGTTTATATGACCGGGCGCCGCAGTCCAATATCTCGGCGCCAGCGGCTTTGACGCCGTGCTAGCTACACCTGCAGAAAAAACAGCAAACTTTGCTGTTTTTTCTGCAAAACATATGCACATACACATATACATATACATTCACACATAAAACATCTGAAAAACGTAAACGACAACATCGCATAATTATCAATAAGTCTCACAATATTACATAACATCACATAGCTATCAAAAGTCTCAAAACATTACATAACTATCAAAAGTCTCAAAACATCAATAAGTCACTGCCTCTTGGCTCTTCCCTTGCCTTTGGCCAGGGCATCAGTCCCTGGAGTGTACGTGCTCGGGGGACGGGCCGAACGACGAGGCCGCTGCGAAGCCTGAGTAGATGGTGCGTCGGGCATCTGCGGCATCCTAATCTCGTCGTGGGTAGAAGCCTCCTCATCCTCGTGCTCCTCCTCCTAGTCATCCTGCCCCGCCACGTCGTCGTCGTTATCGCCCTGACTGAAAGTTGGAGTGTGTGACGAGCTCCTCGTGGACTAGCGCCTGCTGGCATGTGATGACGAGGCTGCAGCGGCTGAGGCACACCCGAGTGCTGGGAGGCCGCCGGTATGATCACGTCCGAGCGTGCGCGGCAACCGCAACGACCTGCCGCCCGACTGAGCCGACATCGAAGTCTCTGCAAGTAATGATATGTCACAATTGCTGAATGGATCTAACTTAACGAATTATCTTCGTACCTTCAGGAAGTCCCTCAAGCGGTGGTTGCCGCTGTCCAGGTCACCAACTGGGTAGCTGAGAACCTCGTCGATCTCACGCACCGAGGTTTGGAGAGAAGTCCCCTAAAGAAATAAGGAAACATAAGTGCGACATAAACGTATTGAACCAAAGTATTGCAAATATCATACTTTTTGTACCACTCGATCGAGAATCGGAGCGGCCTCGACCACTGTGCCCTCCCTCGCACGCCTGTCGTACGCAGTGTCCTCGTCCTCGGAGGAAGCGAGGTCCGCGTAGTCGACATCGGTCCACTGCTGCCTCAGCTTGTAGCGGGTGGCAGTGTGGTACCAGGACAAGTAATCCCGGAAGCTGGCATTGCTGTGGGGGGTATTGTCCCGCTCACAGTTGTCCTCCATCCTCCTCCACCACTAGACGTAGTCTCGGTGGTGATGAGCGAAGTCTGTCACCTTTCGTTGGTGGACCCTGTCGAACCTGTACATATAGCAGATGTCAACAATAGGTGTTAGAGTACGAACCAACAAAATTTTAAATAAAACAAAAAATTGTAACTTACTTGTGCAACCCAACAGAAGTCGACACCTCCTCGGGGGGTAGAACTGCACGAGCCCAAACTGCCGCGCAACTCTGTGGGGGAGGTGAATCTCCACGGCGTAGAAGCAAATCAACGGACACCTCATCCTCCAAATATGGTAGTCCCTGCGGCACATGGTGCTGAACGGTAGGGCTACAACCTGTGGCTCAGAGTAAGGCTCCCACGAGACCTAGTAAGCAAACATACGGGCAGACACACGATTAGCCATGTACAAAAACCAAGAACTGTAGAAAAAATAAATGCATTACCAATTTCTTACCATCGTGGGAGACAAGGTGTCCAACTCGTTGCTGAAATCCACGTACGCCCGCTGAGTGGTCGCGTACGGGACTGAGACGCTTTCCCACAGGTACGCCACAGTGGGGCCAAGGTCATTCACACCCTGTGGACGCCAAGGCTGCGCCTGGAACACTTGTGGGCGCCCCACAGGAATGCGTGTCCACATCCACACCTGCAGGAGGAAGACGCAGCCACCGAGCGTCGACGTGGGCGCCTTGCGTCTGCAGGCCTCGCAAAGCTGGCGGTAGAGGAACGCGAGGACCGCCGAGCCCCAGCTGAACTGTCCAGCGTCGCCCCAGTCCTGGAGGCAGTGGATGTACATCCACGAAGCGGCGTCCCCCGTGGCGTCCGGGAAAAGCATGGCCCCGAACATATGGAGGACCCAAGCGCGGCAGTGGTAGGTCACCGTGGCGTCGTCCGCTCCCTCAGGGCATACACCAAAGGTATCCCGCAACCATCTAATGTAGACCCCCGAGACGCGGCCTCGCCTGGCATTCTCTGGGACAGGAGGCAATGGCGTGCCCAGGAAGGTCTCCACACGTGCCCTCCAGCCCTCAGACACCGCCGGACCGACCACCGGCTGTCCCCTAATGGGAAGTCCAAGTATCATCGCCACGTCCTGCAGCGTGACGGTCATCTCCCCACAGGGAAGGTGGAACGTGTGAGTCTCTGACCTCCACCTGTTAATAGTACACGAAGAAAAGAATTAGTTACGTACGTAAGAATATAGAAACGAAAACAAACAGACCCGATAGAGATAATGCACCTGTCGACAAGTGCGGTCAAAGCTGCGGGGTTGAAGACCGGCATACCCCACCGTACTAGGTTAGCAACTGTGTGAAGGCCAGCACAGCGAAGCAGCGGGGTGTAGCGATCGTTGTAGACCATCAAGTTGAACCCATCATGGGTTCGAGGACGAAGTATGTGAATCTCCTGAAAATTGCTATAAAAGTTAGCTGCGTGATGAAAACACATGTACATTTCGACAACACATGTACCTGGCCGTCCTCCGTGAGCCTGGCGTGGTGCTCCCTCTCGTAGAACTCGTCTAGCAGCCGATACCTCGCCATCCTGTGCATTCCAAAATACGTTAACAAAAACCGATATACCATATCGGATAAACTTAATTGCTAATATCTAAATATTTCTAAATATTCATCAATCTCACTCAAATCAAACCCTAAAAACATATATATTTCTAAACATTCATCAATCTCACCCTAAAAACAAAACCCTAAAAACATATATATTTCTAAACATTCATCAATCTCACTCAAATCAAACCCTAAAAACATATATATTTCTAAACATTCATCAATCTCACCCTAAAAACAAAACCCTAAAAACACATATATTTCTAAACATTCATCAATCTCACTCAAATCAAACCCTAAAAACATATATATTTCTAAACATTCATCAATCTCACCCTAAAAACAAAACCCTAAAAACATATATATTTCTAAACATTCATCAATCTCACTCAAACAAAACCCTAAAAACATATATATTTCTAAACATTCATCAATCTCAGTCAAATCAAACCTTAAAAACATATATATTTCTAAACATTCATCAATCTCACTCAAATCAAACCCTAAAAACATACATATTTCTAAATATTCATCAATCTCACTCAAATCAAACCCTAAAAACGAATCTATACCCATTACTACTCTTACATTACGCATATCTATTGCAAATCCAACCTAAAACCGAGCCAAATTGAACTAATTTCATCTAGGGTTTCAAATCTTGCCCCACGAAATGTACCTCAAATAATCCATATCTATTGAAAAAAATCAAGGGAGGGAAGGGATCTTACCTTGCTTGCTAGGTTTGGAAGCAAAATCGCGAGAAAAATGGATGGAATGGAGTGGATTTGGAGGGGGGAAGGAGAGGGGCGGCGGCGGCATGCTTCTGTTTGAACAAGAAAGAGAGGGGGAAGTGAGGGGGTGGGGGGGCCGAGGGCCGCGCTCGGGGTTAAGTCCCAGAGCACGGCGCCAGGCTAGTTAGCGCCGTTGTTGCACATCACGGCGCCATGTGCTTTGGCGCCGTGCTGTGCCACCGTGACTCCTACGTGGCCACGCCCAGCGCCAAAGCATATGGCGCCGTGCTGTGTACCCTGGGCGCCATATGCTTTGGCGCCGTGGTAAGGGTCCATTTTTGTAAATCTTTTCTCCAGGGGTCCATATGTAAAAAACTTTCAAATTTTAGGCTAAAAAGCAAAATTTTTTCCTTTATATAGCACACATTTTTAAATCCTAAAAAGGTAGATATGAGTTACAGTAACTCAACAATCTCTACCTTGACTTTTATCTATTGAAGTCACTGTGCTCCTCCAAGAACTCGCTCCAAGTCGGTTCTAACTTTTTTTTCCTCTCACCATTGGGAGTGCCCCCACCACAGGGGCTCATGCACAACACTACAATGTGCGTGTCAATGTCCAGGCTAGCATGTTCGGACCCTCTACTTCTCTTTTGTCATGTAGTTTGGTTAACCACACCTCTTGTTTCTACAGTCTTCTATGCTATAGGTTTATACTACCTTTGAACTCCACCTGCTCAACGGTACCGCGTGGTTGGTCCCACGACGTCTTTCTTCTTTCAACAGCTCGCACCTTTGTATTTGCATTAGTTAGATTAGCAACCATCTTTGCAGTTCTGCACGTAATTACATATGAGATCTGAGTACCGACCGTTAAGGATACGATTTCCTTCTCTTGACCAGGATTTTTATCAGACCCATTGGTTGCTCCACCTTTAAGATTATTCTTTAATCGGTATTCTCCATTGCTCCAGATATTTTTTATAAATACTTGTCCTTTGCAAGTAACTCGTATGACTCCACCTTGAAGAGATACCTTACAACCTTCGAGTTCAAGTGACATTAAAGATGTTAGATTCTTCTGTAAATTAGGAGCATACCAACACATACAGACAAGGTCATACTGGATGTCACATCACAAATGGTTCTATAGAGTACGTCAGCGTTAAGCTGTAGCACAGTTATCTCAGACAGTTTTACTAGCGTGACCGTTTATGTTACAACCGATGGTAAGAACCGCCATTGATGACCTACTTATCACAGATGGTTTTTTTACACAAACCATCTATAATAAAAACCGTCTTTGATGTATAGAGTTATCACAAATAGTTTTTTGTGAAAAGCCGTCAATGATACATCACAAATGGTTATAGTAAAAAACCGTCTATAATAACCTACTTAACATAGACGGGTTGTGAATGGAAGAGTCTATGATATTCACTACGTTATTAAATACCCTCATCCTAACAAATATTATCACAGACGGTTTCTAACACAAAACTATCTGTGATGCGTAGACCATGACAGACGATTTTTGTGTTAGCCGTCTGTGATATGTCGGATATCACAGACAATTATTTTTAAAAACCGTCTATGTTGTAACTTATTATAGACAGTTATTTTTAAAAATCTTCTATGATAAAATTCTTCTATATATACAGACACTTAGGACAAAAATCTAACTCACTAAATGCGCGCACACTTAGGTTTTCCTCAACACACCCGCGCCTTCTTAGCTTCCTTAACCACTGGATCCGAGCCTACTCAGCTTCCTCCGTCGCCTCTGTCCAGCTCTCTCTGCTGCCTCCCTCCAGGTCTCTCCGCTGTCTTCGATCGCGACGCCCGCCAAAATTACCATGCGGCGGCTCCCGCTCGTCGCACCTCTTGCCATCAATTTTCTCTCACCGTCATCTGATTGATTCTTACGCTTGTATCATGATGTGTTGCACATTGTACATACATGCATGTTTGCATACTCTTTATAGTGGAGGATACAATCATTCGGACATGCATGTATTCTTTCTACTTCTATTTCCAATGGACAAAGAACCTTCTTAGCTTGGTAAGTGGTTTTGGGCAACTCATTTTCTTCCAAAAACATGTCTGCTAAAAGACCTAACAATACTGTGAAACTCTTGTCTGACCAACTATTGCTTGCCTTCAATTTCAGTAGTTCAAGCACGGTTGACAACCTCGTATACTTTGACTTGCAGCACGTGAATAAAGATTTCTCCGAATCCTCCACCAAGCCTCGAAATTTAACATACTCTCTCTCATCACAGTTTCCTTCTGTATCGTGAAGCATTTGACCCAGATTATCATCATGTAGCATATCCAAATTGGAACCACAAACGACATCATTCGGTGGCATACCATTGACTTCATCAGCGATGTTATTATTACTACATTCCTATGTAATCTGCTCTTCACCATGATTGATCCAACGTGCATACCCCTTTTTGAAACCTATTCGAATCAAGTGCGCTTCAATCTGCACTCAGTTCTTAAACATCTTTAGATTCTCGCAATCAATACATGGACAGTACATATATTCCACCTCCTTATTTAACATATACTCCTCGGCAGCTCTTGTAAAAGTAGAAACGCCATTAATGTACTTTTCACTCACACGGTTCCCAGTGTACATCTAGCTTCGATCCTACGTTACGCATATAACAATTTAGTATTGCATATTGAATTAATTAATTAGTACACTATATATATACGATCTAAATTAAGTAGCTATATGTAGCAAGAATAATTAATTACATTGAATTAAGTAGAAATATACTATGAATTGACTAAACCCTAAACCCTAAATCATGTTAGATGTAAATAATCTTCTCTCTACATCAAGCTAGCTAGATCTAAAACATCTTCAATTCTCCCTTCACCAAAAGCTAGATCTAAATTATAATGCAGTTAGGAATAAATTACAAACCATAGGTAGCCAATAACATAGTGGATCTACAATTACTCTTACCAAATAGTCTTTTTTCACTGAATGGCCTCAAAGCCCTATCTCTAGCTCAAATCAGCAGTGTAGATCTGAAATTTAAGATAGAGGTCGACAGGTCTGTGCGTAATTAATATAGTGGAATTATTACATACGGGTTTTAATACAAACTTTCTGTGATAATCTAATGATCACATACAATTTTTAATACAAACTGTCTGTGAATTATCACAGATGGTTCAAAGTAAGAATCATCTGTGATATTATCAAATATCACAGACGGTTCTTGTTAATAACCATCTGTGATGCTTCACATATGGTTTTAACTACGAACCGTCCATGATATTTCACTTTTACGAATGATTTTTCGTACTGACAGCAACACAGACAGTCTCTAACCTAAAACCGTCTGTGATTATATTTAATACTAATAGTTTTGGGTAACCATATGTGATGCGGCGTCTAATATTAAACTTTTTGTAGTAGTAGTGTGAGACTTCTCGTGGCCTACGCCACACCCACATGCGACCTAGAGTGAGACTTAGGTTGAGACCTATAAATTAGTCAGTCAGGTCTATCCCCATACTAGACTTGTGGCAGTACGATGCGGCTTTGTAGCAGTAGCTCACAAACTAATTCTTAATTGACTTAGGCAGACTTTTTACATACCCCTTGTGCCACCGAGTACCCACCACCTAACCATTTGTCTAGGTCTAAACTATGTTTTATATTTTATTTTAAAATATTTTATATACCTTCTTGACTCACCAAAGTGAAGAATACATTTAGTAATCATCATTTTTGTGAAAAGCTACCCCAAACCTAGGATTAATTCTAAGCATGTCTAAGCTTTGCTACAAAATTTTTCAGCCAATACTAATATACTAACCATAGTTTTATTCTAAGGTGATGAAGTATTTAGGTAATCAATATCAACGGTCGTCATAACAAGGAGGTAATAACTATGCCTTTAAAACTGGATTTAAAATGTATTGAGTAAACATATGCATACAGAATAATTTAAAATAACATAATTTTATTTGCAAACTGGGATCAACATGGTCAAGACGTGTAACTTGCCTTGCTCAACATACTGTTAGTGAGAGTCGTCGTTGAAATTGCACTCTTCCAAAACATTAAGTCTACATGTGAAAAGCGACCAAAACAAAATAAACTCAAATAAAATCCAAATAAAATCCAAAAATTATAAAATAGGCATTGAGAAGTAGATTATGAATTTAAAAACTTGAATCACTAAATTCAAAGTTCAGTCGACAGAGAACGAGCGATCGGAAGATCGATTGGAAAAGAAAATCTTGAAATTCTTAAGTGAGGGAATATTCCTTAGCATCTTATTTTTGTTGAATTTTTTTTGGAATTTTGGAGAGTATGACTTGTGGGGCCCACTCATCATTGGCTTGAAGCTATCAATTGACGAACTACAGAGAGCTTCTCTGTATGAAGAAGAGAGCATCACGCATGCATGGGGCGCTCTGGCCATGGTAGCTTGCCGGCTAGGGAAGGCCAAAGTGGAATGGCAAGGGGGCAAAGTGGGACCCCAGGGTGCCAGGGAAGAGATGGCCTGAGGCAGCACCGGCTGGCATGGCCCACGGTGGCGCAAAAAAAGACGGTAGCATGGGTGAATAGGGAAAACAAGGCACGAGCATGAAACACGGAGAGAACATGTGAGCACGGAAACAACCTCGACCTAAGGAACATGAGGATGAGCTCGCATTGGCCGAAGGATGGCCGAATTGAGCTAGCCACGTTGGCATGGCCCACGGTGACATCCGGTGTGGGACTTCCTCAGCGATGCAATGGACAAACGGAGGTATGAAATATATAGAGTAGATGATGGTGATCATGCAGTAGCAAAAGGAATGAATTTTGGCTCACCAGAGGTGACGAATCGAGAAAGGACGATGTAGTAGATCGGAAAAAACTCGATTTCCATCAAACGGCTGCACAAAATTAAATTAACTTCACATGAGGGTGCAAGATACTCGGGAGCACGAAATGACATAAAAGGAATTAAAAGAAAATCATCAGAGTGCTCGGAACGCGAGTTGGAGCAATGAACTATTTTTGGAAATGGAGGGCTCTCAGTGACGATGGTGTTCTGGGGTTTGAGGAGGCTTGACAAAGATTTAAGAGGGTTGAGGGAGGTCATGTGATCATATATAAAGGCTCAGAAGAGGTAGAAATCGACTCGGATTCGTAGGATTCGGTTTTGAGTCGATTTGAGAACGGACGAAATGAAAGAAAAACAGATGAACGAAACACAAAGTGACCAGAAGGAATGGATTTCTCGTGTCATTTGGGGCATATTTTGTTTTGGCACGACGTCGAGATAAGGCTTTGCTGAAAAGTTAGCTTGAAAGGAAGGTGGTGGTGCATGCTTTAATGTGGTCGGGAAGATGAACAACGTTTGGTGAACAGTACCCCAAGAGGAGAGAGAAAGAAAGAAGAGAGAAAGGAAGAAAAAGGAAAAAGAAAAGAAAATATAGGCCAAAAAAATAGGTTGGACCCAAAAAACAGAACCATATTTTTCTGGAGATTTGGATTTGTGGAGATATGAATTTAAATTTTTGGAATTTAAATTTAGAAATTCAGATTAGAATTGGAATTTTGATATTTCCTTTTAAGATTTCACATAAAATACATACACTTTTAAATAATTAATTTAAAATTAATTTTTATAGGAAACTAAATTTATATTATATTTTTTACTCATAAATTACTTTTAATTTCAGGAAAAGAGAAAAGCTTTTTTAAAAGTAGAAAAGACAGGGGAAATAAATTTGCAACTCAGGAAAATGAAATAATTTTTTTACTTTAATTAAATTAAATATTATTTTTTTGAAATAAAAGGCTAGGCTATTACAACAGCTACGTAGAAACAGTGCGAGACTAGCCAACCTATCTTCCCCGCTAGGATTCAAAAACTAAATATGAAAAAAAATTAGTGGACCCTCCCTGGTGCCGGTTACCAACTGGTTACCGCCGGTTATCGGTTTTAAACTAACCAAATTTCATCAAACGAATATTTGAATTCTCCATCGGTTGCCGGCCAGTTACCGGCCAAATTAAAATTAACCGATTACCGGCTGGTAACCGGTGAACAAGGAAATAAGTCCATTTGACGCAATTGTTTTAGTTAGAAATCAATTCAACATTACAACACGACAAAGTTCAACTACTTATATAGCTGATGAGTGGTGAGGAGGAAGTTGGATGTCAGCGACGTCGTCAATAATGAGAACACCTTGGTGCTTAAGAACCATCTTTAAGCTCGGTAATGAAATTAAATAATATTGAATGAAAAAACAACATGAAAGCTTTCTTGTCAACCACCTTGCAATGCTATGGTATCAAGATAATTCATCATCTGCATCAACAGGAACTGTATCAACATATCATGGTCATGGTTATAATTAATGTAGTGTTAGTGCCGAGGCCAGTGTACTATCAAGCATATTACCGGCAATGGGTTGAACAATATTCCATGATTACTTGGGACCAATACAATTACACAAACATATGGTACTTCAGTACCAAGATGTTCTCATTATTGACGACGTCGGTGACATCCAACTTTCTCCTCGGCACTCATCAGCCATATAAGTAGTTGGAACTTTGTCGTGTTGTAATGTTGCATTGATTGCTAACTAAAACGATAGTGCCAAATGGACTTATTTCCTTGTTCACTAGTGATCATCCGGGTAGCTGGTTACTGGCCGATAACTACAAATGTTCGTTTGACAAAATTTGGCCGGTTAAAACCGATAACCGGTGGTAACCGGTACCAGAGAGGGTCCGATATTTTTCTATATCTGGTTTTGAATCCTTGATCAAGACACAACCAACTCTTGGACCGGGTTTCTCTCTCATCCCTGAATCCCTTCCTAACCCTAACGCAACTTGCCAACTTCTTCCCTCGCCAACGCCTGCATATGTTTTTTCGTTTTCATTTGGCGGGTATTGAACGGCCAATAATTGACCTTAAGAAGGCGACTAGTTTTGACCGTGATGCGCACGCAGGGAAGGTTGGGAGGAAACCGGCCATTCTTGACCTTGACAACTCTGCTGTGAATGTAGTGTGACCTTGACACCGGCATCGATTTTCAGGTAGTGCTTCTCTCTGGAAGACATCACCGTCCTTTGTACGAGCCGTTCTACTTATACGCGCTCTACTAGTCTGCTCCGTCCGGCTCCAACGATGAAACGGTTGCTGTTTTGGAGAATGGCACGGTCTATCAAGTGCCACCTTCATCAGCAATTTCTATTCTAGTATATATTTAAAACCCAATGAAGCTATAACATTAAGAAAGTATTTTGAGATAAATATGTTCACTATCTTTTGCACGATCGATCTAAATACAAATTTAATTAGTTGACATCATATTTTTCATGATGATAATCCTTACGGCTAGGAACTAAACCTAGGTCGGTTGGTAGAAATTGTAGATGAACACCCTCCACTACCCTAATTCGAGTTGAGCATCAAGATTTGAGTCTTTTTTTTTCTGTATTTATTTGTATTGTCCGTGATGGACTAAGTTTTTCTATTTAAATTTTTTTAAATTTAATTACATCAAATAAGCTACCATTAGGTACAGAGCAATTTCAGTCATAAGTCAACTTATTTCAACCGAACTGAGTGGCCTCTAACGATGGTTCTAGAGAGCATGTGGTCCTGCTCCAAAGAGTTTAAACTTCTGACTTATAACTTTGGCTGAAATTGCACTATATACCTATTGTTAGTTTTTTCTGAGTCATTCATTTAGAAAAAATTTAAAAAAAATAAGAAAAACCATTATATCATCACGGACAATGCAAATGAATAAGGAGAAAAAAGTAAAAAAAAAAAGCTAAAATTAGTAATCAACATGTTTTAAGTGGTTTTTAGTTTAAATAAACTAAAAACAAAAGTTAGATAGAAGTTGAAGTCCTATGGAACGAAGGAGGGTGTATTCAGATCGTATGATGATTAGTATTACATAATAATTAGTAACTGGTTGTTGTGATCTCCCTAATTGGTCAGGTCAATATTCAAAGATGCTATTGCTGGTCCAAAAATATTTCTCACCATGTGTCAGTTTTGGGTATTCAGAATTCAACAGCAGCTACCTGGAAACGGTGGTACCAGACCTACCTTCTCCCGGTTCTCTGTCGAGGCACGGCGACGGCTCCATCACTGTCCGGTGGTTGTCCTTCCTTCTGTACAAAAGAGTGACGTTTTAGAGAAGGCGCAATCAAGCTTTGTAAGGATGATGTTTTAGGACACGTGTAATCAAATTTTATAAATTTTAGTTATCAATATTTATATTAAACACAAAAATAATATGTATAGATTTATCTTAAAAATACTCTCATAATATCATAATTTTATTATATTTTATAAATATATTACAACAAAAATAGTGATTAAAGTTATATTCTAGAGACCATATCGATATCCAAAACATCACTTATGACCAGAGTACTATACACATGGGCGGAGCCATATAATACCTTTTTTGCTATATGTTCTAATTGAAGTTAGAGTTCATTGCAATTTGATAATACTCGAGAGAATTAGATACAAATTGTATTTTATACCATCTTTTAGGTTTTGTAAATAGTCTGACACCTATTTTTTCTTTACCTATGTGGCACCATATGAATGGTATGAAGGTACATTATTTTATTTTTCAATTACAAGAAAGACTTACACACACATACGAGTACACCCTCTTAATACAAGCCTAGAAAGACAGGCCGGGATAAATCAGTGACCTCACAAAATTCTCACTGAAGCACTAGGATTTGTATCCTAATAGGCTTAAATGGTACATCCACAACTCTACCATGTCATTAAGACGTGGTTCTTGTGATTTATTTTATTTAGCTATTAGTATTTTTTAGTTTCTAACTCAAAAATCAAGTGTCCGATTCTCCATTTGTTTCAGCCGTCGCGACCATTACTCCGAGTGCAATGATTCAAAACTAGTATGGGATGTCTTATGCAAGATATTTTACTTACAAATTTTGAAACTATATGTGACGTCAATATGCCACATCAATATTGTCGTACTAAGTATAGATGGACTAAAATTCTATTTTCTTTTCGAGTGGTAGAGTATACGAATTGTCATGCGGGTTATGTGGTGTACTAATAAAAATCTATGAAATTAATTTGTCAATATTAGTATTTGTTATTGTTATGACCATCATAAAATTAAATTGTTTTTACAACTAAATATATAAAGTAGCCAATTAATGGGACGAAAACCCAATTAATTATATAGTAACGTTAAAGTACCATATGAATACAATATTCACAATGCATGGTTTACCTAGCGCTAACATTTTATTACTTGTTCTGTTCTTTTTTAAATGACATTTTTTAGTTTTCATAGTCCATGAGACGTGACTTTGACTATTACTATTTGTAATTTTATCTTATTGTGTACTAATAAAATTATAATATTACGAAAGTATTTTTAACAATAAATCTAGATAGTTTTAAACATATTAACAGTCAAACTTTGAAAAGTTTGACAGCATAGATTATAGGATGTCAGTTACATAATTTGTGTGGGTGGCTTGGCGAGTCGATGATTGCAAAGGCGTGCGTCAAGAGGTGCTCAGCGGCCATGGTGAGGACATGCATCAGCACGCACGGTTAGGAATGTGTCAAAGAAGGTGCGGTGTGTATATCTAATAAAATTTTTTTAGCTCCGTCAGATTATACAGGCCACTGCTGCCTAGGACCACATAGCATCGTCATGCGGTCACTCATAACTCTTCTTTGAAGCTAGAGATGTAACACCTTCGATTGAAGTCCGACTTCTAAGATTGTTATTTTATTTAAGGTATGGAAACTATTAATTTAGTGCGACAACATGCTGTCGAATAATGTCAACAAGGGCGTTCTAGCGTATTGCTCCCGTTTGGTTACCTTGTCAAAAATCATAAGCTTGCGACGATGACAATGAAGTTTTCTCAATTCTAATTGTTTGGGTGTATAGCTGTGATTCTTCCCTTCCCCCTTGAATACATGTGGTTATCGTCTGTTTCGTATCCGAGCGTGCAGTTACGCTCTTACATTCGAAAACTATGCAGATTCTGGGACAGCCGCGACAGTTACTGTATGAAAGACGATATGCTAAGGTTTTCACCGGAATGCATCCACTAAGGAATTCTTTAATAAAGGTCTTGACTTGTTCTTCTATGTTACGGTTGATGGCTTTTGATTACGTTTTTCAAGATGATAGTAGACGACAGAAATGTCGATATGGACAACACATATGATTTTAGACTCAAGAAACTGTTTAAAAAAAAGTCACTCCGTATGCTTCGGCTTTCGAAAAAACCGAAGTGACAAAAAAAAAAGGACCTCTATCCAGTTATCGAGCTAAAAATTCTTTTTTGTCTGGCAATCACTCGAGAAAGGTGGTAGGCACCCAGGTTCGCAGTTCAAAATTCTTGAGAAAGCACTCACCTCATTACCTTCAGCATATTTACAATTTTATTCTAGGGTGCCAATAAGCACTTCTATTGGAACCCTACAAAGAGCATCAGGTTGCCATTTGCCGGCCATTAATTACCACTTCTCCCTAACCATGATCATCAAACATCAAAACTATAGCTGCCTTCTTTTTTGCCCTCTCTTTTCCTTTTTTGGCAACATAAGAGCTTACACTGTTACAGACTGACAACGCGTGAAGAGTATATGCAGCACAGACAACGGCAACGAAACCTGCAAAAAAAGAAAAAAAAGAAAAAAAAAACAAGATCGAGCTAACGGCCGGCTTGCCGGAGTCGGAGTTTCTTGGGCTCCTCTCCTCTCCTCAGGGCGGCTAGACCTTGCTGGCCTTCCTGGCCGCAGCGGCGGCGCCGGTGGCGCTGCCCCACCTCTGGTCCTGCAGGAAGAGGCAGACAGCGGAGCAGTCGTCCACCCTGGACGCCGGGAACTTGCTCTTCCACCTCTGCGTCGCCGCCTCCACGACCGCTTTGGACGCGTGCTGCTTCCGCGGCGTCGCGCACACGATGGACACCACCTCCTCGTTGCTCAGCACGTCCCACACCCCGTCGGTGGCGAGGATGATGAAGAGGTCGGCGCCGGTGATCCGGTGGCCGGTGACCTGCGGCGTGGAGATGACGCCGTGGTGCTTGAGCCGGAAGTCGCCCAGCGACCGCGCCATGGCAAGGCCCGGGCAGTTCTCGCCGGGCAGCCACACGCGCATGACGCTCGGCTCGTCCTTGAGCGCGAACACGCGCCCGTCGCAGCTCTTGATCCTCTCGGCCTCCTCTGCGATCAATGCTCAGTTAATTAGTTGCGTGCACGATCATCAATCAATTATCAATGTAATATAAATTCCTGAAGATTTGGATGATGAGGAATATTACTTACGAGGCACATTGGGCTTCTGGTCAGTGGTGAGCTGCACGGCCTTCAGGTAGCCTGTCTCCGACATAGTCGCAAGAACCGCCCTCGAGTCGCCGAGGTTCGCGATGATCAGATCCTTCCCCTGTTATCAATGGTGATTCAGATTCTTCGTAAGATGATAAGGAGAAATTTGAGATGATAAGATAGTAAGACTACAACTTTGTGATGTAGCATTTGCTTCAAGCAATCCGTAGTACCTGCTTGATGGCACACACTGCCGTGGTTCCACTGAAGGAGCAGTCCATGTTGGCCTGCAGCTTGAGCTCGTTGTCCATGGCCTTGAACGCGTTGGTGCAGGCCTCCCTCCACTCCTCCAGCAGCTGCGCCGATGCCGACGCCTGCGGCGAGGAGTTGCCGCTGCTGTCCGTTGAGGAGGACGGCGAGGAGTCGCTGAACGCGAGGTCGTCGTCGGCGTCGGCCAGGAACAGCGCGTTCCGGTGGCTGAGGATCATGAAGGGGAGGTAGTCCCTCACCAGCTTGCTGATGAACTGCCCGCACCTGCCGTGGCCGTCGAACACGCCGCAGAACACGCCGTCCTCCATGCTGAATCCCTGAAAAATAAACACCAAAATTACACCAAAACCTGGTCAGATTCAGACCACATTGCATTGTTGATTTGAAGGACAAAAGAATGATAATTATCAGATGATTTCTGGAAATACATCTTTGATAATTAAATCCAAATGGTAGGTGAGATTAGTTGTGTGGGGGTAAAGCAAGCTTTGGAAACAGATTGGAAGTATCATGGCGCGTCTAGAAATTGGGCTATATGAGGTACAATAATTGAGGAGAAAAGAAGCTAAATCTGAAGTGATACACTTTTTTGCGGTGTAAAGCAACACTTTGGCCAAACACATCCAACAATTATTAGCATAACAAATATATACTACTCACTGTTCATCTAAAGTTGTCTAATTAACCCCCTTGACATTAAGAATTTCTTTCACCATCCTTCTAACAAGAATTAAAGGTGAAACAGTTCGCCAATTTGTCAACTGAACTTTTGTTGTTAATAGTTGCAACAACGTGAAGAGGAATTTTGTTGTCATAGTCTGAGACCCTGAAGCACAAAGAATCGATTTTGTTTCCGTTTTTCATATAATGATTGGTGATACAAGATACTGTGTTCCTGCGAATTTCAGTGACCTCAGGAAAGTCAATAACGCAACCAGGAGATAGACTTAACCAAACCACCTAAAACTGCAACTGTTTTTTTTTAAAAGGATAACTTCAATTTGATTCATGATTAGACACGGTAGAGAAGAAAGTTAGGCGGAATAATTTGACACCAAAAAGATGAGTCCATCGCACTGTTCATGGAAATATCTATACCTGTATACACCCACCAGAACTCAGGAAACATGAAGAGGAAACTTTTTTAAGAGCATAGAATCCTGCAGCCAGCACCAAGAACATCCCCAATTAAAAGCGATTGATCTGAAACCACACATCAAACCCCAAACGACCCAAGAAAGGCACAAATCTTAACATACTGAACAAACAAACCAAGCAATTCACAAAGAACAAAAGATCCCCCCCCTCCCCCCGGCCCCGACCCAATAACTGCAGAACAAAAACTAAGGTTCTTCTGCCATTGTGGGACTCCATGACAAAGCTCATGGAGCTTCTTGGCCTCAAGAATACCCAATAATTAATTCTGCAAATGACAGCCAAAGAACCTGAACGCCTACACCTCTACTGATCCATACCAACAAAATTTAAAAAAAATCCAACACAAACCCAGCACACAATTAAGAGGACAGAGCAACAAATTAAACCAGCAAGCACTGGCAGATAGAAGAACTGAAAGAACTGAAGACATATACCTGGCACAGGATGACAGCATCCTGGTTGGGCCCCTTCTTGCCCTTCTGGGAGAAGAGGGAGGCCACCTTCCTGGCCCCACAATCCAGCCCCCCATCCCCCCCTCCTCCCTGCTCATCCATCACATACACAATGTTCTCATCAGCCTCCTGCACCTGCTCCAGATGCTCTGAAGATGCACAGATCCCCATCAAGAATCTCCAAGAATCCAAATCCACCACCACCACCACTATTCCTCCTTGGCTGCAGAAGTGCAGAGGAGGAGGAGCAAGCTGTGCTGTGTGCTGCGCTGCTGCTATGAGAGGCTTAAATTAAGAAGCCTGCAGACTGCAGGGGAGGAGAGCTGGTCAGCAGGAAACAACACAGAAGAAGAAGAACCTGTGGGTGTTTTAAAGTGGGGGAGGGTAAAAACTACTGTGCAATAGTGGATGCCAGTGCCCAGTGGTGGGCGCGGCTCATGGAGATGTCATGCGCAAGTTTTTGGCGCGTTACTGTCCCGTGAACCCGACGCCATGGACCGGCTCTGACTTTTTTTCTTCATTTTTTTAGACAAGAATTTCATTTTCATGGTGGAAATGAAATAAAAATGTGTTCTGGGTTGGTTGGTCGCTTGGATTCGAAGGCCGGCGTCGGCCACCATTTTATATATTTTCTCTTTTAGGCTTTTCTTTGGCGTCATCAGATTTGATAGTACAGCGTATATATGGACCTCTTCCCAGCCGTTGGATCTAGACGTGAGTAATCGGAGTGGTTGTACTTGCGAGAAGTCTAGTAGGCTAGTACTAATACCTGCATCTACTCCTCTGATGGATGTTTTGGAACAGGCGCAGCATCAACATAAGTAGCCACGGTGGCTAGTACAAATCCAACGTCCATAGGAATGCACGAGAGCGCTTTTTCTACTTGCTAGTATTATGTCGTGTTTAAAATAATGTGGCTTTTGATTGATGGTAAAAGATTAAGAGAAAAAATATACATGATAAAAAACCATTTAGTTCAAAATGGCTTATATAATATTTTCAACAAATAATTTATAGAAACTATTATGAGAAGCCACTCTCTCTAAAACCTAGTTTCTAAAAGCCAAAAATTATTTAAAACAGGATATTAAATTTGCATAATTAACATCCGATTGTTGGTTTACATGATATCCCTCTACTCACAGGGACACAGAGATGTCGTGTCGAACATCACCATGCTCTTCCTTACACAGCTGCGACCACTGTTTTTTTTCTCATTATATGTTAGTAAAAATTCTTTCTAAAGAAAACATAATCATATGCGAATACTTTTGTGGACATATATATATATATATATATATATATATATATATATATATATATATATATTAATGGAGATCTGGTCGCTACGATGTAAGGTAGAGAATAGATAATATGAGTGCAAGGAGGATAGAGTTAGATATGCAGGTTGGAAAGGATGATTAAAAATTAAAATTAAACAATAACTAAGAACATAAATAGTAAATAGGAACGTAAATAGGAAATAAGAACAGTAATAGTAAAGAATAGTAAAGACTGAATTTAAAGCACACAAATATAAAAGAACATATGCAGATGCAACACACAAAGAATTAAAAGATATGCTTATGCAAGAACTGAAAGTAAGAACGCAATATAAAGTTAGAACGAAATAGAAATAATATAGAACATAAAAGCTTAAGTATAGAACTTAAAGAACAAAATAAAAAGAACATTAGTAATATAGCAGAATAACATTAGTAATATAGAAGATAGAATGAAAAGAACATAAGTAAGAACAAACTTAAATTAAAGAGAGTTTAAGGAGAAATCGTTCTTCGTTCATTCATATACCTTGTAGACAGAAGGAATCCTTCTGTGTAGTACACCAGAACTTAGAACTACTACAAGTTTTAGTTATACAAACCCTACTTAGATATTACACACTTACACTCTTACACTCTTACACACTCACAATCTTAGACTCAAAGATTGAGTCTTTATTTAGGCTACTACTTATTTTACACTAGCTTGTGGAGTGGAGGTGGAGTGGTAGTGGTAGTGGAGTGATCAATCTTCTCCTCAGAGTTTTGTGGAATGATGGAGCGCTCTGAGGGGTGGTAGAAGTGATGCCCTTTGAAGCTTGCCTTCATGCCCTTTATATAGTAACCTATTTCTATTATTTCGTTCTAACTCTAAATTCTGTCCTTTATATTATGTTCTTACTTTCAGTTCTTGCATAAGCATATCTTTTAATTCTTTGTGTGTTGCATCTGCATATGTTCTTTTATATTTGTGTGCTTTAAATTCAGTCTTTACTATTCTTTACTATTACTGTTCTTATTTCCTATTTACACAAGTATGAATAGATCCTATCTCCTCAGTACACCAGAACTTAGAACTACTAAAGGGTACTGAACAGAAGGATTTCTATGGCACGCTAAATCAGATTCTTCAATCTGACCTTGGGATTGCAGTTAAAGAAGCATGCCAGAAACTGGTGTCATTCAGAGGAAGATACAAACTTGTCTTCTATTCTACTCCTCCAAGGTTCATAACACCAGTCAGGCCGGCCATGCATGATATTTATATTTTCAAAGGATATTTCAATTTCTTTGACAGAAGAAGAACTGGTGTTCTAACAGAGGAACAAAGGAAACTCTTCTATCAGAACACAAATCATGATAAGTGGCGATGGTTCAAAGAAGCCATGGAAATTGAAGAAAGTATTCATCTCGACACCACATACCAGATGATTTTTCAGAATCAAATAATGAACATATGGTGTGGTGGAAATAATGGTTTCCTACATAAAGGTGTTGGACGTCTACTAAAACCAGATTTTGGAGAAGACACCTTAATTAGGAGAGAATATCGCAAACTACTGGATTGGTATGAATTACTCCAACCAGATGAAGATACGACCTTTGCACCAATAATAGGAGATGAAGACAGCGAATAACAATAATTGTTCGCCAAAACCCTCCGACAGCGAGGACAATTGTCAGGACAATTATTTGGGTACTATCTACTATTGCAGAGGGAATCTGAACTATTGCAGACAGAATATAGTCTGGTCAAAAGTGTCATTATGACGAATATTCTTCACGGAGGTCTAAAGTTTCATCATGACTCCCTGAGGTGTAAAGCGTCATCATGAAGAATAATATTGCCAGTCAAAAGGCGTCATCATGGGGTATCTTTACCCATGCTTATCCCAGGGGTGGCGACCCCTATATAAAGGGCATGAAGGTAAGCTTCAAGGGGCATCACTTCTACCACCCCTCAGAGCGCTCCATCATTCCACAAAACTCTGAGGAGAAGATTGATCACTCCACTACCACTCCACCTCCACTCCACAAGCTAGTGTAAAATAAGTAGTAGCCTAAATAAAGACTCAATCTTTGAGTCTAAGTGTGTAAGATTGTAAGAGTGTAAGTGTGTAATATCTAAGTAGGGTTTGTATAACTAAAACTTGTAGTAGTTCTAAGTTCTGGTGTACTACACAGAAGGATTCCTTCTGTCTACAAGGTATATGAATGAACGAAGAACGATTTCTATCCCTAAACTCTCTTTATCTTAAGTTCGTTCTTACTTATGTTGTTCTGTTATATTACTAATGTTCTTTTTATTCTGTTCTTTAAGTTCTTTACTTAAGTTCTTTATGTTCTATATTATTTCTATTTCGTTCTAACTTTATATTGTGTTCTTTACTTTCAGTTCTTTAAGTTTCTGTCTTACTTTTATGCATCTGCATACTATCTTTCAGTTATTGCATAAGCATATCTTCTTTTATTTTTGTGTGCTTTAAATTCAGTACTTTACTATTACTGTTCTTATTCTTGTTCTTAGTTACTATTTATGTTCTTCTTTCCTATTTACGTTCTTGTTTACTATTCTTGTTTTTAATTATTATTTTCTTCCAACCTTTCTAACCCGCGGAGGTCCCGGTTGGTGTGGCGGTACGCTGAGTCGTGTAGGTCCCGAAGCCCTGAGCAGGTGAGAGCGAAGTCGCGTGGCCCGATAAGTCGCCAAGAGAGCGCAGTAAGTGGTGGAAATCGTTGACTGCAGGATCCTGCAAGGGGTATAGGTCGATCAGAATTAAGGGTTCTACCCTGCCGTTGACTAGAAACCGTCCATCCAAAAGGTTGATCTTAATAGTGGGATTTTCCCTGCCGTAGACTAGAAAGACTACCTATCCTATCTCTTTTATCTCCGTATAAGATGTCTTGGTTAGCCAGGTCTCTTGGTGTAACTGACCGTCTAGAAGCCTCTGGCAGTAATGACAGGTCTATCAAAACGATGTCGGTTAAGAATGCTTCGTCTGTTTGCTTTGAGGATATAGAGCAAAATATTGCAAATTGGAAAGTACCTAAGGTAAATGTTAAGGATATATATCATATAGGCACGTTTTCTCTTCGTTCTGATTACTATATTAAAACTATAGAAAAAACTCTTCCTATTAGCTCTTTGCATGAAACTCTGCATCTTCTTTCTGAAAAAGAAATCAATCGTATCAGAGAAAAACCTCAATATCATTATATACATTTTGGTCTAGTACAAGTGGCTATTAGATCATTAACTCGAAGAGGTTTAAATATTTCTGTGTTGGCTTGTCTAAGAGATTGCAAAAATAAAAAGTTTAAGGACTCTTTGTTAGGAATGGTTGAAGCTAGTCTTAGTAATGGTCCTGTGCTCTCCAACACCTTCCCAGACTTTTCTGTATCTCTTTCGGATTTAAATCTCCATAAGGTTCTGACCTTGAGCTTACAAACATCTGGCTTTGATCTTGAACCTGGAAGTGAAAACATTTCAGTGACATATAGGATCTATTACAAAGCCATGACTACGTTAGCTCCTTGTGCAAAACAGAATACACCCAAAGGTCTGACCACACTTCTTCAAGCCAATCCTAGAAATCATATTATTACTCCCAAAACCTTGAAGTGGGATGAGATAACACTTCCGGAGAAGTGGACTCTCCTACAAGCGGTTGAGCCAAAAGCCACCCAACAAAATGAATTAGAATCTCTGGCCGAAACACCAGATGGAGATGTTGAGATAACATTCTCCTCAAAAAGAACAATCTTTATCCAATCAAGGCCCTCATTCCATCTAGACAATAGACCACAGTTAAAACCAAATAATATTGTCTATGCAACTTATGAGGATAAGGATAATCAGTATGAGCCCTCAATCTCAGATTTTGAGCTCAATGTTATAGAGGAAGTAAAAGAAGATCATGAGTTTGAAATCGATAAGGATCTCCTTAAGAGAAATCTTGATCTTCCTGAAAATAAGATTAAGTGTGAAAGGTACTACAAAAATGTAGACAGTCCTTATGTTCAAAAAATAAGAGAGATTTGGTATAAAGAGATGAAAGAGCAAAAAAGACATATTTACTTCTTTGACTGGTATGAGAATAGCCAGATTATACATTTGGAAGAATTCTTTAAGCCAAAGAGTAAATCAAAAACCAAATCCAAAACTGAGCCTAAGGAAAAGCCTAAGTCAGACCTAGATGAGTTAAAGTCTGAATTAGCCAAATTAAGGTCTGAAATAAATACTCTAAAATCCGTTCAAAAGAAACCAAAGTCTGATGACTTAAATGTTATCAAAAAGGTTTCAAAAGAATGGAAAACCTCTGATGGAAAGATTGAAGAGTAGGTTCATCCGCCCTTCAAATCTATCCAACTTCCAAATAATACTCAGGGAGAAAGCTCCAAAGCATCTCCATTAAAAAATATTTCTAAAACCACTCATGGTGATCCTGTAAAAGTAGAACACATAGGACACCTAGTGGAACAACAAAATTATACAAACATATCTTTACATGCTCTTGGACAGCAAACGGATCGCATCGAAAATATTCTCCTGGAAGGATCCAAGACCAACAAGGCTGAGGTAAAGATAAATTATCCATTTAATTCTCAGTCTGAATCATCTAACTCTCGATCTATTGTTCCTTTGTTTACCCCACAAATATTAGGTCCTAATATAAAGCTAGGGAAACAAAACGCAATAGGATCATCCGTCTCTACAGATTTGGTTAGTGAGTTAGCCAATAAGTTAAGTAACTTAAAGGTGAACAAAAATATTAATCAAATCTCTGATGGAGAAGATAATGATATGGTCAATAAGATCTTTAAACCAATTACTAATACTGCTAGGACAAGGAATTACTATCCTAGACCAACTTATGCTGATCTTCAACTGGAAGAAAGGCCTCAAATTAGTAATATGACATATTTCAATGGCAAAGAAATTGTGGAATGGAATTTAGATGGATACACTGAGTATCAAATATTTACCCTTTGCCATCAAATGATTATGTATGCTAATGCTTGCATAGCTAGTGGTAATCCAGAAAGAGAAGCAGCCTCAATGATTGTTGTTGGATTCTCTGGTCAATTGAGAGGCTGGTGGGATCACTACATGGATTCTGATCAGAAGCAAGCAATTCTTAATGCAGTGAAGATAGATGGAAATGGCAATCCCATAGTCCGGGTAGATGCGCAAGGAAACCCTGTCGGTAACATCTCAGATGCCCTGACTACTTTGGTTTATAACATCGTCTATCATTTCGCTGGAAATTATCAAGATATCTATGAGAAAAATAGAGAACAATTGATAAACCTAAGATGTAAGACTATGTCTGATTTTAGGTGGTATAAAGATACTTTCTTATCAAAATTATATACTCTTCCTGAGCCTAATCAAGATTTTTGGAAGGAAAAGTATATATCAAGACTACCTCCTCTATTTGCTGAAAAAGTTAGAAACTCTTTAAGAAAGGAAGGAGAGTGTAGTATAAATTATCAATTCCTAGATATAGGCAAAATCACCCAAAAGATACAGTTGGTAGGTGCTGAACTTTGTAATGACCTTAAAATCAAAGACCAACTGAAGAAACAAAAAATTATTGGGAAAAAGGAATTGGGAGATTTTTGCTATCAATTTGGATTTGAGGATCAACATGAAAAGAGACATAGGACAAAGTATGTCAAAAGATTTAGAAAAAACCATGTTGATAATAAGAAAGAAACTTATTATGTTAAGAGGAAGCGTCACCGAAAACCTCTTAAGAAAAATACTCCTAAAAAGGATGCTAAACCAATTGTATGCTATAAATGTGGACTAAAGGGTCATATAGCAAGCAATTGCTTTAAATCCAAAATCAAAAAAGAAATCCAAACTTTGCTAGAATCAGAGTCAGAAGACATTAAAGAAAAACTAGGAGATATCCTAAACCATATTGACAATGAGTCTAGTTCTGAAAATGAAGAAAAATCAGAAGTTAATCATTGTGAAGATAGTGTATGTTCTTGCTGTGAGCAAGATACATCTGATGAAAATATTCTAGTCCTCACAGACTTAGAACAATTTGTATTAGACACCTTTGATACGGTGCAAGATCCAAGAGAAAAAGAAGTTATCTTGGAAAGATTCTTATCAAGGGTAAAAAATAACAAGGAGAAGTTGGTAAAAGATATCCAACATAAAAAGTATTTCTCTATTGATGAAGTCATCCAAAGAGTAGAAGATCATAAGAAGGCTAAGAAGCAGTTAAGTCTGAATGACTTGCTTCAAGAGCAAAATTATATAAAAGAAGTACTAAATGATCTTCAAAAAAGAATTCAAATTCTAGAAATTTCTAGAAAAGAAGAAAGAAAAATATGAAACTCAAAATGAATCTGAGAGTGAATCTGAAGAAGAAATTCTTCAGAACAATCAAGAAATAGTTAGTTCCATAGAAACCTACTTCAAGCAAAAATGGTATGTAGAAATATCATACAAGTTTGTTGATGGGTTTCACTTCAAATATAAAACTTTAATTGACTCAGGAGCTGATATGAATTGTATTCGTGAAGGAATTATTCCTTCCAAATATTTTCAAAAATCTACTCATAAAATTCATGGGGCGGATGGGAACCAACTTAAAGCCAATTTCAAAATCCCCGAAGTTCTCATTTGCATCTCTGGTGTTTCTATTAAGACTTCCTTTTTGCTTGTTAAAAATCTAAAACAATGAGTCATTCTAGGCACACCATTCTTATCGTTGATACGTCCTTTTCTTGTGACAAATGATAGTATCAAGTTTGAAATCATGAACCAAGAATTGGAATTAAAATTTTGTTCCATACCCGAAGAAGCGTTATTGAATCAATATATATATATATATATATATATATATATATATATATATATATATATATATATATATATATATATATATATATATATATATATATATATATATATAGAGAGAGAGAGAGAGAGAGAGAGAGAGAGAGAGAGAGAGAGAGAGAGAGAGAGAGAAATAACTACTAAGCAACTGGCTTTGCCACTTGGGTAAAGCTTAGGTGGATTTTTTAGGGCTAAGATTTATGGCAAAAAAAAGTTAAGTTATGATCAGCTTGATTAGGTCTTTTCAGGTGTGAGATTCTCTGGGTGTTTTCTTACGTTCTACTGGACTCAGTAAAAGCGATGCCACTGTCTTCCTTAGTAAGAGTACGATTTTGTTCTTGATCACCTACCTAGTTTTCGAATATAAAACTTGAGACATATTTAGCGCAACACAATATATAATCCATCCAATTCAGGTTCTAGTATTGAAGTTTTTTTTGGTCTAAACTCAAATAGATCTTAAACGAATGATAAATTGACGAATATGTACTGCTAGCATCCTATTAATGGCTATATACGTACGTATGTTTTATGATCGTTGTTTTTTCCTAAAAATAGTTATTTGATGCTAACTATGTCAAGTTCACTGTATTAGATAGGGTAAATAATTAATAGCTGCCCCTTAACTTTCTGAAAGCTCAACTTAGCATAATTAGGTCTTTCAGATGTGAAATTTGGGCCTTTTTTTTTTCTTTCTTGCTTACCTTTTTTACTAGTTCCTAGTACTTGCGCAACTTGACTTGATAAAAATCATGCTACAGTAGTCTTCCTAAGTCGGATTTTGCTCTCCATCGTTTCAGTTTTTATTATCGGATGTCTCTTAGACAAGCTGGATCTTATACGTTCTTGAACGGCTGCCTAGTCTTCAAAATTAAACATCAAACAACAACAACAAAAATCCCATTAAAACGGAGCGGTAGTTTATAGAGCGATCATACATGTTTTATGATTGCTTCAATTTTGTTTTCCAAACTTGTTACTATCGATGCGATGAATCACTGCTGACTGGTTAGATCAATTTACTACATCTTACGAAGGAAGGGGCATTAATTAATAACTCGGTTTTCTGACCTGGTAAAAGTTCCATTAATTAAGGTCTTTTAGATGTGAAGTTTTGTGAGTGCCTTTCTTGCTTACCCCTTTTTACGTGGTCTACATTGACTGGGTAAAAATCAAGCCACTTCGGATTTGTATTTTGCTCGGGCCTACAAATTTGGTCTTACGCAAACCATGATTTAGGTGCAAATACAGAGACTACTTTAATTTGAGCAGTAAATTAACATGGATTTTTTTAAAAAAATTATGGAGCTAGTTCAAACTCAAAATGAATCAGGAGAAACTAAAAAAAAGTTTGTCGAAGATAATAATTTTTGTGTTTTCCCCATTTCTTCTAGTTATAGTTTGTCAGATATTTCTCCTTTTTCCACCTCCATGCTCAAATTGAATTGCTGAAATTTTAAATAGAAGTATGCTAAACTAAAACTACTTTCACATATTCCCCAATTTTTTTTCTCATCGCTTTGGTGTTCAAACCAAAATGGTTTGCATGTTTTGCACTAGATATACCCGCTAAAACAAAAACCGACATATAATTATGTAATAAACTATCAATGCACTACAAGGATTTCTAAATATTGCAACAACACATTATTTGTTGCATTATTTATTATTATTGCCATGAATTATTTTTCATAGCAATAAGTACATCATATTTCCATAAGTTTGAATCGTTGCAATATATTTTATTTTCATTGCAAAAGGTCATTCATATCACTAGTTTTGGGTCTTGGGTGTTGACATGTAAGAAGGCCAGTTAGCAAAATAAGCAAATAAATTTCAAAAATGATAGGGCTCACCCGTCAGTCCCTCACTTCTATCTCCGTCTTCTTCTTACCTCTTCGCACTGGGGAGGTGGCCATGGGGGCCTCAACCAAGCTTGGCTTTGGTGAGGACAGCAACAATGGCAACATGCAAGCGCAAAAACAGGTTGCATTGGCTTGTGCGATCTCTAGGGTCACGGAGGTGTGGCCTGCAATGGCCTAAGGCGATGCACAGCTACAGACAAATGCAATAGCGGAGTACTAGCATGGTGGCGACAGCTAAATGGTAAGTAGAACAAAAAATTAAGCACATCATGAGCATCGACATGACAAGGGTAAGGTTGTTAAAATCATGATTTTAGTTGTAGAATCGTACGATTCTATGATCCCACGAAGCTAATCCGACTCAAATCGCATCTTGAATCGTATCTGATAGAATCATGGTAGAATCACGATCTTAGTTATAGAATCATGTAGAATCACAGTAGAATCATAGTAGAATGGCAGTAGAATCATGTAGAATCACGTATCATCCAAGATTATGAAAGATTTAGGTGTTTGGTTGTGTCCTATCCTCAATTTAAGTTGTATGTTAAATACTAAGTAGTTAATAGCTTAGATATTAAGATTTGAAGGTTTGGAATAATAAAAATTAATTTAATTATCTATTTATTTTATATTTTTAATGTAAAATGACCATATTATTGTAATATTGATAACATCACTCTTCTAGTCGTAGCTCTCAATGACATAGAATTTAAACCATGATTTTAGTCATGAATAAGATATATTTTTTTAATCAAATTAGATGCTAAATGACCAAGTAAACATTTATATCACTCTTGAAATACACGGTAAATTAGAATAAGTATGGATCTTAGATTCTACGATTCGATCCTAGAATGCAATCCTACTAGAGTGTCTTCAATCTAATTCAGAATCACGATTTTGACAACCTTGAACAAGGGGAACTCACCAGTGTGAACAACAAATACGGAGATGATTTGGGGTGGTCTAGTGTCGTGAGTGAAGGGCGACGTGGCGATCTTCTCATGGCAGCACCGACCTGGAGTGGGAGGCCTTAAAATAGAGGTTTGGGGAGGAAGAAGGAGGTGTGATGGTTCTTTGGTAGGAAGGAATTAGTGGGAAGCTCACCGTAATAAGAATGGCAGCGATAGTGGTTGGTTTGGCCGAATGTGAGGAAGAAGACTGCGACGCGGTGCTCCTATGGGAAAATCCCAAAATTCGGTAAGGGGTTTTGAAGAGTATGCTTAGGAACACGTTGTGACATGAAAAGTTTGGAGGGATCACAACGGATTCAATGGGAACAACAAGATTGAGATGCAGCTTTGTCGGGCAATGCATCACTGGAGTTGAAGGTGATGACGATGTTCCTAGCGATCCTACCAGGGAAATAAGAAATGGAGGAGAGGAATGAATGGGGGAACCAAGGCAGTGCTAAAGGGCATGATGGTGCAGGTCAGGGCACACTGGAGTGGCTACGCGACCTTGGCAAAGCACGGTTGCTGGAACAGAGGAGCTAGAGCTCCTTGGTTTGGTTCTTCTTCTTTGGTGTGTGAGAGGGATGGAGGGAAGAGGGAAAATGAAAGAAGTGAAGATGTGAACCCAGCTATATCCTTTACTACAGCGGTGCGGTGAGGTGATGGTTGTGAGAGTAGGTCGATGGAGCTGGCTGTCAGGGGAGGGGAGAGAGAGGATGAACAAGGCTAACCAGGCGATGATTCGATGCTTACATATGAGTACACTTGTCCATGTAGGCGCCAAGTAGGTACCACATCAGCTAAAACCGCCTTTAATCTACCTCAGAGGGTAAAATAAATGGTATTGATACTTGAGAGGGGTAAAATATCTGGTTTTGTAGTTCAAGATTGAAACTTAGACTGTCGCAAGAGTTCCGGGGGGGGGGGGGGTCAAATAGACTTATTCCTTAACAATTTGATATTACCATGATTTTATATCATTGCGATATTTATATTCTATTGCAACAAATATAGTAGCTACGAAAGTATTTTTTAAAAATATTCATCCCATAGAAAAAATTGGTTCGCAAGGGGCCACTAGTCATATTTCCTTAACCCCCTCTCTCTCGCCCCCCGTCCTCTCGTCCCCCATTGTTGCTAGCCAATCCCATGAAATTTGCTACCGATGATGACTCTTCTTGCCACCGATGACCATCTTCCTCCTATTCCCAACAACAGGAACCTCTTTGTGGTGTCTTTAGAATTTGGACATCGTGGGGCGAACAGATTAGTGAGGTCTCTATGCTGTCTTCCTTGACATTAGTGTCATCTTCCTCAACGCTATCTTCCTCACCTTGTCCAGTGATGTCAACCTCATCTTGGCTCTAGCACTACTGACCTGACCCTGGCCTTGATGCCACTCTCTCTCTCTCCCTCCCTCCCCCTCCTCATCCTTCTTAACCGACGCCGCCACCATCTCTTGCATGCACTACATCTGCTATCCCTGTGTGCATTGCCGCTGACACCCCCAGCTCCAACCACACATTCCCACTTTGTCCTCCACCGTAACCTCACTGCTGATCTCATCCTCCACCGTGCCAACCCTGCCACTATCCAATCTCGCGGATGCCTGCCGTCACCATTGTAGGGAGCAGCCAATCACCTCCAAAGCCCTACCGCAATCATCTCCCACTAATTGCAAATAGAGAGGAGGTTGCAGAGGATGTTGTTCTTCATTTACTATTGCCTTCAGTAAAGTTGCCCACCAAGTGTTTGAGGTAATGGTTGATCCATCACAACACCTCATCCTCCTCAATTCAAGCTTTTTTTATTCGATGATATTGTTGAAGTGTGTTGTAGTATGTAAAATTTTTGCTTAGTTTAGTACTTGGATTATTTTATCTTGCACTGGTAGCTTGTGTGTGGTGCATGTTGCATTCTATTTGTTCTGTACTAAAATTTAGCTTTAAAGGCAATCAACTGTTGGAGATACTGACATCAGCTACTAGTGAGGCGATTAGCCCAGTTTCAATTAGTTCAATATTCCATTTGTCCCATATGCTATATCTTAAAATCATTGGATTCTTTGATTATCATCATCTTTGTATGTCTTTTAGTCTCTGTGCTCATGGGATCCTTGCAAGAGACCAAAGGTTGCAGAAGTTCTCCATCAAACATTCTTTAAGTAAAGCTATTATTTCTACTCTGTTGTTTTTATCTATGTAGAAGCTCTTGAGAATATCTTATAGCTTTTTCCATCCCTGATACCCTTATTTATCTATGTTTGATCCATTTGTTTCAGTTGGGTTCACGAGCATAACAATGCTCGAAGATGCTCTAATGGAACTATCCACAACTATACCTACTAGCAACACATCTATGAAATCAAATGGCTTATCTAAGATTGGTAATATGTACTATTTGTTTACTTAAGTGCTCATAATTAGCTAGCATTGCAAGCTACATTTTGATTATATTTATCCACCTTCTAGGTGTACAAATAAAACTTCAGATATGGATTGTCAAGTACCACATAAAAGTACAAGACCCACTGAGGATAACAACAAACTAACTACTAATCAAGTACCGGCAAGGAATAACCTAGGCAAGTTTCCTGTAATGGGTCATTTTGTCCAAATTCCTACATAAAATTTTGATATATTCTCTGGATAACTGTTCCTTTGGTTTGTAGCATTTCAGTTATATTTTCAAGCATACATGTAGGTTAAAAACTGAATGTAGAACATTTTAAATGGGTTCCCTGTTTCTCTGATTTGAAACCTTAGAAGCTATTTGGCTAGATTGAAATTTGGACAAATATTACTACCTCTGTTAGTCTATTAGGACTACTATTATAAACTATTATCAATTTTTTAGTCAAAAATGATTTGAACATTACTTTTTACTACCTATTATGAATCTGTAAGGGTTTGTTCATGTTGGCCCTTCTTAAGACAACACACAGAGTAAAAACACTCCATTTAAAACCATACTATTGAGTACATATGATTAATGCTACGCATCTTAGTTGAATCAATGTAAAGACAAACTACATAAATGTGCAATATATCCAAATTCCACTAATCCTATTGAATCATAGAGTACACACATCCAAATACAGGAGTGTACAATTTATACTGCCATTGTTTTAGTATCTAAATAAAAATAAGGTTACAATAACACATATAAACATGTAAGTTTGAATCTTTGCCTACTATTTTGTAGGTTGGTACCAATTTGATTGGAGATTGGTCACCACCGTAGAAATGATTTGCATTTATATTGTTGGATTCTAAAAACTGAATGCCCCAATTTCTATTGTGAAGAACATGTTGAGCATTTCTGTTTTTGCCATTTCTTGCTATATGAACGCTCCATTCATAGAGACAATATTTGATGTATTATATTAAAAAATTAAAACATATCATTGTCTATGTGTTTGAAATGTATATTTTAGATTATTGCTTTATTTTTGAGTGTACAATTGCAATGGATGAATGAGCATATCAATAATTTTGGTATTTCTAAGGTTCATTATATTACAATATTTTTTGTTGTTTTATATTTATATTGCAATGAAATATTTGTTGTACTAGCGCTCAATTACAACATTTTTGTTTGTTGCAATAGCTTATTACCACAAAAATTGCCTGTTGCAATATGTTGTTACCACAACAAATAGATCTTTGCAATAGGCTATTACCATGAAAAATACTTCGCGTCAATATATGCGTATTGCAACATTTCAAAATCATGGCGATAAAAACTATTGCAAAAACAAAATTGTTGCAATATCATAATTTGTTGTCATGATTAAATTTTGTTACGATTTGTTATTGCCACGGGTTTACTGCAATGGTTGGCAATGAATTTAATTTTGTTGTAACATGTACATATTGAAATAATTTTGAACTTAATGCAACAATTGTTTCATTGCAATAAATAGGTTTTCTTGGAGTGATGGCCATACATATTTTACAATCGATACAAATTTCTTTTTAACTTGCCATCTTAACTACCTACTAGTTATTCTAAAAAAAGCCTTCCTACTAGTTGTGTTGAGGTCTTTTGGATGTGAAATGTTATGGTTTTTTCTTACCTTTTTCCATGACTTAGTCAAAACCATGCTATTGCCTTGCAATAAGTTGGATTTTGCTCTTGAACACCTTCCTATTTTTGAATATGAAATCAGAGACAACGTATAATCTAGACAATAAATATAAAATTCATGTAAAACTTAAGGAGGCAGCACAGGCCTAACCCATCAACTCCTAACATTTCTTGTCTAAACTCAAACATCTTAACATAAAGGACGAATTGCCAAACCAGTATGTACTAAAATATAGTCCTACATGGACAACAACACATTTGAGGAACTGCACAATTTTCTTCTCCCAGAAACCAAATCATTTCCCTAAAAAAAGAAACCAAATCATTTAATCTATCCAATCACATAGCCCATAATGAGCTGCTAGCAATGAAAACTGACCCAAGACCCACCCGACAATCACCGGTACAAGCAACCCTCTAGCCTCTGACATGGTAAATTTTGGGCAAGCTCTTCTGGGACCACATTGTGGCTAGGCTAGCTATTGCAGCAATGTTTCCACCATAGTGAAACCGATGGAGAGATGCAATGTGGGGGCTTTTTAACCTCACTGTCATGATGCATCCATCGATCGATCAAATAATTGTGCATTTTTTATACTTTGTGCAATTGTACCAATAGGCAATAACAAGTCTAGTCGATGTCTCACTCTTGAGTTATTTTCCAGCTTTGTAGGAAGCTAATGGAAAGAAAGACAGAGAGATAAAGGCTTACTTATTCATCTAGTTTCTTTACTTCATTTTCTAGCTCACTTGATCATGTTCAACTTCTATTCACTTCTTGAGCTAAATTGAGTTCCCTTTTGTAAAATTCTCTTCTAAATTCTAAATCAACTCAACTTTATATTTTTAAGAGAATTGAAAATGCGTTCATCAATAGATAGAGTGGGAGACTATGTACAAGGTCTAATACATGTTTGTGATAAATAATTGACATTTTGGTTGAATTGAATTTGAATTTTGTAGTAGTTTTTTTAAAAAAAATCAGATTTGCTGACAATGTAGTTTAAAAAAATCAGATTTTCTGACAGTGTTCCTAATTGGACTGGTCAGCGGGACCGATCGAACCGTTGGAGGGAAGTGATCGGGCTGGTGTGTAAATGGCGATCTGACCGGTGGTCCAATGTGACCAGATATTGGGTGGTTGTCTGATCATCGGGGTGGTATGACCGATTTCTAGTTAGCGGCCACTTTTTTCTAGAGAGCGTGCTTTGGTGTTGGTCACGTGCGATCGGATCGGACATGGTTGGTGGTCGGATCAAGGTGATTTGGCTGGTGTGATCGGCATTGAAGCTAAGGAGAGTGGTCAAACCAAAGGAGGCAGCTAGAAGGCAAATTGAGTTGACCTAAGTTGGTTTGAGGTCAGTTCATGGCTTGAAAGCTATGAGGGTTTGTGTTCACTACATGATGCATGTTTCTAACTAATGTGAATCAAATGCATAGAACGTGTGCTCAGTTTGGTTGCATGGTCTTTGAATGTACAGGTGGCTTCAAGGATATAGCACTCGATGGAAATAGACTTTGACTAGATGGGGAAGTTGAGGTCCGAGCAGTCATGTAAGTTTGAGTGAGGCTATATGGCTCAAGCGGAAAGTATAGAGAAGACAAAGATCGCGAAAAGGTGAGTTGGTGCATGTGGTACACTAAGTGACGAGAACGATGCACGTAGAGACAGTTTGAGGGAGTTTGAATGCATGAAGATATGACAGCTAGTCATTGGACACTACGGACTGTATATCAAAGCATGGGGAGATGCTTTGAGGTGATGATGAAGATAGAGTCAAAGGAAGGTGCCCGGAAGTTTTGTCAATGGTATTTTGGTAGTTGGCAAAATATCGTGTTGGTGCCTTGATCAAAACTATGGCATTGAGAGCACAAAGGAGAAGTGGTTTTAGGTTAAAAAGAGCTGAAATTGATAAGTGGATCAATCGCTAAAGAGTTAGCATGTTAAGTCTTGTAAATGCTTTGAGAAGCTTGCGCGACTGTGTAAAATCCGTGTTAGTATGTTTGACAGACTTCCTTGGTAAGCTTAATGGGTTGGATCCATTAGAGTTGTGCTGGTTATTTAGAGGGGAGAAGATGGGGTGGGAGATCTAAGGATTCTATGGTTTAGTTTTTGCTCTACCACCTTGTCTCTTTTCATGGTTGTGTGAGAGAGAACTTGAGAGAGAAAAGGGTGGTACTTTAGCTGGACCTTGTAATCATCCATGAGTATATAAACATTGTCCTTCACTAAAATAGACTAAAGCTTTTGTCTCAATCATATTCTTGTTTGTTGTTTTACTTAGTTTTGCTTGTTCTTAAGCTAGATTTGTGATTCTGGATTTGTAGGAGTTTTAGCCTAATCTCTTGATTAAATTACCTTGCTAGAACATATGAGAATAGATCTAAAAGACCTCATATCTTAGATCCTCATGAACAAGAAGTAATTTGAGATTTAGTGTTTTTGGTATTCTTGTGAACTAGATTTGATTCTCTTTAATTTGGTAAACTCGAGCCCAAGAACCTTGTGATTCTTGATTGATTTAGGTTCCTGTTGCCTTGAACAAGTCGCATGCAAAATTTAAATGTGTTTGGATGATAATTGGGCAAATACTTGAGATTTGAGCTTTTGGCCCAGAAGGTTTTTAGTTCTAAAAGCAGGGGACCGGTTGGACCGACTGTCGGTGTGACCAGTCATAGGCCGGTGGTTAGACCAACCCTTCAATGGCAGTCTGACTGGCCCTCTACAGGAGGCTATTGATTTTGTTGGCTCTTTGTTCCAATTTTGTTTTCCTTAGCCGTGTTGGTATGATCTAAACTTGGTGACTATCATAGTCACTTGAGTGGAAATTTTGAATACTTAAGGGTAAAAATGTTCTAGGAATCATTTACCCCTTTGATTGCTAACATATGTCCTATGGATAGAACGATTTTTCCTAACTATATATAGAGCATATTACCAGCCCTCTGTGTATGCATGCCTCGTGGGTTCCTTATGTGATGGTTGTCCTTCACTGATTAGCTATTGTTTACCAAGATGCTACTTGCATGGTGATCTCTCCATGTTGGTAGGCTAGGTGCTTCCATCCATGGAGATGATCTAAATCATGGCCCTTGCATTGTACGGCGCCGAGGGGACACACTATTGCTTCCAAATGGTGTCTCCTCTATCCATAGCAAGTAGATAGAGACCATGTAGCTGTCCTTATAGGCTAGTGGCAATGCTCTTCTGGTCTTCCCCTTGAAAAGTAAGCAAGTTGATATTTCAAAATCAAGAGAAGGTGCCACAACTTTCTGTGCGATACGAAAGAGGTCAATTTGGTTCATATCCCCTGCCGTTTAGGTTGATAGATAAGACATGCATATTCAAAAACTTAGTTTCATGTCCCATAAGAATTTGAGCATCAAAATGCCTTCTACCTTTGTATCAGTTGCCTTGTTTATGAGCACATGGCCTGTTTGCACCAATCTCCTCACACCATATTTGTAGGATCAGTATAGCAACAGAGGAGGAGGTGAATGATGCCTTCAATTTTTTTTCAAGTATTTGTCAATCCTTCACTCCAATTGCTACAGAACTATGAAGCTCAGGATTGGAAGCTAACACTAAAGCAAGCAACTCAAGAACCAAAATCCAACAATAACTCAAGCTCTAACAATCAGACTAGCTACCAGGGGAGGTATGATAGGTGTCCAGTGGTTTGACTGGCCTCTAGCAGTCCGATCAGAGGGAAGGTGGGTCTGATCGCTCCCATGTCCTAGAACTATAAATTTTAGTCCAAGCCAATGCAACTTTTGGTGCAACTCTAAAAATCCAATTCCAAATTATATGAACTTTTGCACACATCTTACTTTAAGGTCTTAGGAACATATTTCATCTAAGGATTGCAAGAATCCATGTCAAAGTTTAGACATTTGTTAAAAACAAGTAAGCTTGCGCCAAAACCGGGCAAAAACCAAAAATGACGAATATGACTTGCTCGTAGGTGGAGGTACCCAAGATGGCTTTAGATATATTCCCACATGTCACAGCAAGGAAGAACTCCCAATGTTTGAGATAAAACTATTTGGATCAAGGAATTTTCTAAGAAGGTCAAATCCTAGCAAAAACAGACAACATCAATAACTTGCCAAACCTGATGTCTAGATGGATGATGATTGATTTCCATAAGATATATCTATCACTTACTCGTCCATGGCATCTAGTAAGATCAAGAAGGGGAGAGAGAAGATCAAAACTACAAAAATAAAGAGCTAATAATCAACCAAAACAAGAGGGATCCATGAGATAAACAAAGTTTATATATTGTTACTTGAGAATAAAGGTTTTACAGCCACCCTACCTAGAGGACAAGAGAGTACACTATAATATTCACACTTCTCAAACCCTAATCCTAGAACACTTGGTTTCAATGAGGAAATCTATGATGTTTAGATGGTTAACTAGCAAGTTTCCATCTCAACCCGTTAAATTGATAGGCAACCAACACCTATCTAACCATAATAGATATTATCCACTAACACATATGGGAGAAACCCATTAACATCACACAATATGGGTTTTACTCACACACTACACCTATGCACGCTTTTTAAAGCACATGAGTTTGAATCCCCTAAGTCCTTAGCCTCTGATCCAACTTAATCTTCTCAGCTTTTCCTTAACCTAAATCATTGTCCTAAGCGCCGCTTGAGTGCCGCGGTTTTAATCCAAGGTACTTTTCGGTATTTTGGTCAACTTACCAAAATATCCTTTTTTGACCCAGTCTTTACCTTCGATTGCAAGCAATCATCAAGCATGCCACATGTAGGTGCATCACTGACTTGCCACACATAAGTAAGTCTATCCTGTTCTGGTTCCTATGGACCACGCCTCACATGGACCGACTAAACTACATGGTGTAACCCATCACTTGAACCTTTCTTCAACATTTTTCATCTTTCTCGTGCTATGTTTAAGCTCAGCCATCTCACCAAATATCTTTGATTGTTCTGGGCCTCAGCTGTTCCATGAGCATAGCCCCGATTCTCACTGTTGACCATGATTGATTCCAAGCCTCCTACACATCTAAAGATAGATAAATTATTTTCGAACACAAGTTCTTCACAACTTGACCCATGTTAACTAAAACATGCATTATGTAATACATATGGACTGATTTAGGTCAAAATAAATCAACCCACGACCAAAATAACCAAAACTCCCATTTTCAACCGAAGTACCTTGCCTTGCCGATCAGACCGCTAGCCCTGGCTGGTCTGACCGCTGTTGGTTGCCGGTCAGACCACTGCGCGCTGGTTGGTCTGACCGCTACCTTTGGTCGGTCAAATCGTCAAGTCTGCAACTTGTTTAGAAAACAACAAATTTGTAAAATTCAAATTTTCACTCCTCTAAAATGGCAATGGTTCATTACAATAAAACCATGAGCCTTCTCACATAGTCCTTCAATATTATTATTTTCTTTTTTCCCAACATCTTATTATCAATGATGCCCTCTTAATCTAAAAATAACAAAAGAAAGACAAAAGCTTACAGAAAAATCTTTAAACATGCAACATGTGCTTGACACAGTTCAAGAATTGGGTATCCATGTACTTAGAAGGCGTTCATATTGTCTTTTGTTGATGGTTTTTTGTTGTAGCTTATGACTTTTGGTTGAAAATGAATAGTAGTGGCTGAAAGAAGTGGCTTTTAGAAGGAGAGACGAGCAGTACAAAAAGTGAGGTTGATATGCGTGCACATGATGAAAGCAATAGGAATAGGGTGGGTGATGCACCCGTGACTTTGTATCTTATCCTCGGAGCGAGATTGTAGCGAGAGGAGTAAGACGCTACTTCAAAAAATCAGATATTTATATTGGCTTTTTTAAATAAAAGACAGAAATAAAAGTCAATTTGAACATGGCCAGTGGTACAGTGAATCCTGCATTTTAGACTTTTTCTACTCAGTTGCCATTGGGGTTGGTTGGCTGCTGGTGATAAGGTAGGATTCTAAAACTTTCCCTCGTCCAATCATGTGCCGCAAAGTGGCCAAACTGTCGAGCTAATCACCTCACACTTGCCTAATTATTGTACAAAACAAATGCTCCATTTCCAAATGGAACTGACAAGTCTCTCTCTCGAGCGTCATTTCGTGCGTCAAGTAATTAACGGTGCAACTGGCGATTAACATTTCATGTAAGGTGTGAACACGCGGGATTGAGATTTCCCGAGGGTTCGTCATTGTTGGCGCCACGTCAGCCAGGCCAGCCATGTCAACTTAATTATACCTTTTGCAAATCTGGTGATCGAGCAGAGACAAAGCAATTATATTATAGGCCAAAAAAAGTACTATATATCCTTCTGCTAATTCGACACGTTAACATGACAGCGATGATTAGTTGATTAAAGCGCTGGTGCCTACGCAATACGTGTGAAGTGTGACGCTTGGGATGGCTGAATCTGCAAGCTATAGCAATGGTTTAGGAGGGAAAATCTGAGGATTCATCACTGCAAAAGTATTAGAATTAATCTTGATGATGCTGCTATGTGTGGTAAGAAGATACGAGTGACGTATCGGTGAGTCAACATATCAAGATTAAGGAAAAGAATGTTAAAATTAATATTGATGATTCGTACATGGTCGAAGCCATGATCGAAGGAGCAATCGAAGCCGAGGTCGAAGGAGCAGTTGAAGTTGTGGTCAAAGTTATGGTCAAAGTTGCAGTCGAAGTGACCATGGGCGATGTGGCCGTGGTCGAAGTAGCGGTGGTCAAAGTGACTGTAGTCGAAGAGTCAGTCGATGGCAGCCGTAGTCGAAAGTACAGTAGAGGTTGAAAGTGCTGTAGCAGTCGATAGTATTGTAGCAGTTGAAAGTATTGTACGGTCGAGAGTACTGTAGTAGTCATGGGCACTGTAGTAGTTGTAGTGGATACTGTAGCTACCAAGTGATTCGGTCGTACTCGGAAGCTGTGGTTGAAGTAGCGTCATGGTCGTAACCTGTAAGAGTATTATAGCAACCGGACGCCTGAATGAAGCGGTAGTCTAAGTCAATAAGTTGGCCGAGTCTTTTGGATCTTGGAGGGGATCCAAGAGGTCGTGGCATGAGAATAGGTTCTAGTAGACTTAGTGGGTGCGTGTACAGGTCAAGTGACCGCTTGTGCGTGAGGCTTAGAGAGAAGTAAGTGAGATGCAATAGAAAAGATTGAGTCATTCGATCCCAACATTGCTTTAGTCTTGTTGTGTGTGTTTATTCATAGTGACAAGAGAGAGGATTGAGTGATTCAATCCCAACAAAAAGATCCTCATTTGTGAATTTGCTATTTGATATCTCACTAGCTAAGATGTGATCTTTAAATACATTTCTTTACCGTAGCAAATCTTTAATTTTTTTGGGCTTAGAATGGATGGTTGATGTATAAAAACGAATGTTTCTCCAGGCTGACGTGGATCCGTGGTGATTAAGTTACTTGATCACTTACCTTTATTACTATCTAGTATTATACCTAGCCAATCTTCTTGTTCGCCTGTCTGCCTCTCTCCTCTTCTTTTCTATGTTTGACTACTAACACCTCGGCTCATTTTCATTAGAATAGTTCATGGACCAAATGAAGAGTGTCCACAGCAACCATGTCGGTATTGTGTTGCCTTGTTTACATGATGGGATTTACCATGTTGTGAATACCCCCCTTTTACAATTCGGTGACTTCATTTTTCTCCAATATTGGCGACCTTTCCTCCCATTTGGGGTTTATCAGGTCCGAGCTTAGATTTGACGAGTAGCTGGAGGACCGGCCATGGACAGTGGCCGGCAGTGGGTGGCGATTGGTGCTAGCCGTGTGGGCGCGCGGCGGTGGATAGAGCCCGTGGGATGGAATGCAATTCTATAGAGGATGAGGGAACGAGAGGGAGGGTAGGGCGAGGTTGTCTTGTATTTGTGCCGCCCTTGGCACTAGTAGACACTGTGAGGCGGCGACCACGAGGATTGCTCATGAGTTTCGGCATGAAATAATGCTGATGTTTTGTGCTAAGGTAGCTTAATTGTTCATCTCTTGCCTTAACTGAACCATTAGCTTAATTGCTCATTTCTTGCCTTAACTGAACCAAACCAAACTGAGTAGACATAGGTTTTCAAACACAGTCCAGATTCACTACCAAAATGGTTGGAGCTTTTCAAAATAAAGTACTTGTTTTGGGTAATATTTGAAGCATTTGTTTCTTGTGTTGCTTAGTGGAAGAGAGATGAAATTAATGGCCTGCGATAACCATATGTATATGCATGTAGCAGTGCATGGGACATGAGACAAACACCATTCGGTTGGTGTTACTGCATTTTTGCGTGAGTAAACTTGCATGGTAGTTATAGTGCTTCTTGATTTCTCATGTGTTACACGTGTGAGAACAGGGGAGCAGTTTTGATCGGTTAATTAAACCGATGCAACCGTAAGCACCAATTCGGTACCACTGCTTCAAAGCTGTAAGTTCCATGCATGATTTAATTCATTCGTCCAAGTAAGAGTAGAACGGCATCAAGAGGCCATGAAGTTCTCTCATTCCACATTGATCTCGATCACTAGGGTGTTGTGCCAGTGCGCAAGGCACTTTATTCTAGTAGCTAGTCGGCATTCTTGTTAATTCTGAAGAGCATCCAGATCGTCTTCACGAGTGCTTGTGCAGGATGAGGTTTATCTCACTACTACAGAAATCCACATTACAGACGGTTCAGAAACGTCATCATAGACGGTTTTCTGAACCATCTGAAATTATGGGTCAGTGATAATCCAAGTTATCACAGACGGTTTTCAAACCGTCTGTGATTATGCGATATCACAGACGGTTTTTTATTAAAAACCGTCTGTGATTATGCGATATCACAGGGTTTTTCTTTAAAAACCGTCTGTGATTATCCGATATCACAGACGGTTTTCATTAAAAACCGTCTGTGATATCGCATAATCACAGACGGTTTTTAATAAAAAACCGTCTGTGATATCGCATAATCACAGACGGTTTTTAATGAAAAACCGTCTGTGATACTCCTCCCCCCAGCAGAATCTATTTCTGTTTATAGCTAGCCTCAGGAAATGCTAGCCATGCCCTCTGAAACAAGCAGATAATCACAGACAAAAAACATACAATTCACACATCTCATTTCCTTTCAGATACATTTCACAGACATAAAACATCCCATTGACATCGCACTTCATTTCACAAACATAAAGCATGCATCCATTTCGCAAATCGATTAATTGAATTGAAATGAAATATCCATTAACAAATGCACAGTTACAAAAGATGTGCACTGCATTTGCACTTAGTGATAAGACCAATAAGAAATCATGGTGCGCAGTGGAACCGTCCTCCTGGCGTTATGACTTGAGTCAGCAAAAAGTACGCCAACTCTCCTCGAATCCCTCCAAGAACAGGCTGTTTCAATGCAGTTGACGGGATGGACGCAGCCTGTCGATAGGAATATCAATGTGCGTATATATGTAACGTGTTAAGTATGAAGTAATTATGGGAAGAGTGACAAACCTTGCGATTGGTGAGCCTCGAGGAATCGAGGAGTAGTTCCATATGTTGGCAAACGTAGTATCCACACGTGTTGCCCGGCTCCTACTGGTGACACTGCAAAAAATGAAATGTGTTAGTTCAAGAGGCATTAGTACCAACTGTTGCATAGGATTAATTAATGTGAAATAGCGAATACCTTAAAATCTCGAACATGTGTCAGCAGGGCTTTGGCCCCGCGCTTCGAGTCACCTCCTTTTTCAATGTAGGTGGCGAACGCCCTACGTAATTCGAAAAAGTTAACCTTAATCATTCGGAAGGAAAGAAAGTACAATGTAGATATGTATGGGGAATATGTGCTTACCTATCGATTACTTGGCTGAGAACTGTGAAGTCCATTTTATTCTTACTTAGGGAATCAAGGTAATATACCTTGTTCCATTTTGGTACAATTACTATTAAAATCCAATGAAAGTTCTGAAGGAAGGGCATAAGTACATAATCCTTCTTGACGCAACCCAGCAGTCCTGCTGCAATGTACCTCTCGACGAGGGGTGTATCCTGGTCGATGGTTTCCTTGGCGACCAATTGTGGGTCCAAGAAACCAACTGATAAGTTGGATGATCTAGCTTTAATCAGCATGTGTCTATATATATACACACGAAAGCAAAAAATTAGATATGACATTTATCGGTATGACATTAACGGAGACTGTGATTGTACACACTTACAGCGTCCAGCATCGAATGATTGAGACGTCAAGAGCGTTGAACGTGAACAGATCGAATAAATCCTCAAAGGCGACCACGAACATACACTCTTGAAAACTGTGGTGTAAATCTTCTTCGGTGAATTTGACAGTGATACTTGAAGTCCGTTCTCCCTCTAGCTTATTGGACTGCTGCATATACCACATGTGCAATTGCATGCAACTATATGATAGCTTTTGGAGGTATTTTTCCTCGAGCAACGGCTGACCAAGCACGAATTTGCGGGCCAAAGGTAGGTATGGAATATCATCATTGGTCTTCTTTGCTTTGCCCTTGCTGGCCTTGCTGCATCGGCTATAGGCCGACTTAACGGCAGTCGGCAGCAGCGGTGCAAGTTGCTCTGGCGAGAATAGGACCCGTGGAGATAGCACCGGTGCAGTATCCGGTGGTGGAACCGACTGGTCTTGTAATGGAGATGGCACTAGTGCAAGTTGCTCTGGCGAGAGTATGACCAGTGGAGATAGCACCGGTGCAGTATCCGGTGGTGGAACCGACTGGTGTTGTAATGGAGATGGAACCAGTGCATGTTGCTCTGGTCCTGCCACCGGTGAAGAAGACTCCAGGGAGATGTCGCTTTTGGGCCACTGGATGAATGTTCCGATGGCCTGTCCTAGAGTCATGATCTCGTCGTTGGGGGGCTTCGGTAGCGGGACCACCTCAAAATTGACATGCACACCATCCACATTAACTTTTGCGAAGCCTGGCGCTAAAGCTTGACCGTGCACCATGGCCCCGATACCAGACGAATATGCCTGGCCCCAAGCAGCGTACAAGGGAACGGAGCCATATCTCATTGGAGCTTGCAATTCGTAGGCTCCTACATAACGATACAAAATTAGCTACTCGAATAGGCCTACCAATGGAGCAAGCATTCGAGAGGTAATAATTATTACCTGGATGTCGTCCACGGGAAATTTGGACTGGATTTGCGTCGGATTGGACGCGCAGCTACTCGGACGGTTGTGCGGGCTAGCTAGCGCAGCAACGACGGTGGCGGCCTGCTGACTTTCTGTCTGTTTCCGCACCTCATCTCTGATTATATCAGCCATCGAACCCAGTAGCTCCTCTTTAAGAGATGCCTTGATCTCTTCTCGTAGCTGTGCGTCACGCTCGGCTTTGTTTCTCTTCCTGCGCCGATACATGTCGGAGTCATCTTGGAAACCATGTTTCCATGGAACGTAAAGCCCAAGGCCTCTCGTACGGCCCGAGTGCTCCTTGTTTTCCAGGGCCACGGAGAGCATATCATTCTCCCTTGTTCCCTGGAATGATCCCTCGGTAGATTGAAAACTCAGCTCTTCCTGCAAGAGCACGACATGTCATTTCAATTCGTACGAAGTTGTGGAGTAATTACAAGCTACGTAGTTCGATCGATATCTTACCAGGCGCTGGGACACTTGCTGGTCTGCAGGGTTTCGAAAGGAGACGTCCCCCGATGTCGTTGTAGATGACCTTGCTCTAAGCCAATTTCGAGCGCGGTCATCCGGGATATTGGAAAACGGCGGGGCGATGTCCTCTGCAGCTGCCAGCTCATCCTCCAACCTCCACTGCGGGATTTTACCCGCATACCCAGCTGTGCCAAGTCTGTGGGGGTGCGTGTTTTTTGCTTGGAGGGCCTTGTGTGCCACATTTGTACTTTTGAAATCTTCGGTCGTTTTCATCGCCTTGAACTCTTCCCATTGTGGTTCCAGGAATGGGTATTTAGTAAAAGGCGTTTCGTCCGTCTCCACGTATTTCTTGACAAGCGTGCTCTTGAAGTTCTTTCATGCTTTGCACGCTGCTTGGTAGGTTTGTCGTTCCACAGTGTGTAAGTGTTCTTCTGGGAACTCGAACGATGCCAAAATTTCGGTCCACAGCTCACGTTTCCGAGTGTCAGGCACGTTCTTCCATGAATTGTATGTGATCTCAATTCGTTCTCGTGCAACTATTCCGACCATGGTTCGGAATGCGTTTACCGCTTGCTTAGGAAGGATAGGGACCCCAGCTGCGTTTACCGCTGTGATGGTCTGTCGGCTCTGAGGCTTCTTTGATAGCCCTCTTCCTTGGTGTCTTGATGTTGGAGCGGACGCCTCCGGCGATGATGTTGAAGAATGCGCGGGTGACATGTTGCTCATTTTGTGGGTCTATTAAGATAAGATGAGAATGTAATCATATTGAATTGGAAGAGAGGAGTAGAGGGGAGGGGGAGAAGGGAGGGGGTGATATGGACATAGAGAGGGGGTGATGTGCCTATCTTAGCACCTACTTTAGTTGCTAATACTATAAACCAAATAATAGAATCAATAACAGTCTCAACATGAATATGTGCTCTCAAATTGTAGGGTTGCACAAGATTAATCTTGGCCGTCCCGCTACTAAATCATATACTCTTCCTTGATTGGTTATGCCAAATAATGAATTCAGTCTTTTGAGCTCTAGATACAAACTCTACAATCTCAAGATCAAGATATATTCAGCATGCATATATTCAGACAGCAGTTGACTTTTAACTTGTCAAGATGAAATCCTAACAGATCAATTTAATAACATGCCATAACTGTAAATCCCACAGGCAATCTCAGTATATGGAAGATTGTATATAACAGCTATTAGAGCTCAAAGACCAAATGAACCAATCTCAGTATATGAATTTATCATCATCGAGCAACTGTAAATCCCACAGGCAATCTCAGTATATGGAAGATTAACAAACTTGAATATACATGAATGCAACTAAGCAACTAACCATAACAGTAAGCATAACTAACCATATACATAACAGTAAGCAACTAACCATATACATAACAGTAAGCAACTAACCATATACATAACAGTAAGCCCTAAACCCTAACAGTAAGCATGAAGCTCGGGGAGGGATTTGATGACCTTAGGGTTTTGGTGATGGAGGAGGAGGCGGCGACGACGGAGGAGGAGGAGGAGGTGACGACGACGGAGGAGGAGGAGGAGGCGGCGGCGACGCAGGAGGAGGCGGCGGCGACGGAGGAGGCCCCGGGCTCGGGGAGGCGGCCGGCGACGACGGAGGAGGAGGAGGAGGCGACGACGGGCTCGGGGATGCGGCGGCGACGACGGGCTCGAGTGAGGCGGCCGGGGAGGGCTCGAGGGAGGCGGCGGCGAGGGCTCGGGGGAGGCAGATCGGGATTTAGATATAGAATAACTGCAGAATACACGGAAAACCCTAGACACGAGTATATATAGCGGATTATTACAGACGGTTCTAAACTTAGAACCGTCTGTGATATGAATATCACAGACGGTTCTAAGTTTAGAATCGTCTGTAATAAGCATACTATCTCAGACGGTTCTACGTTTAGAACCGTCTGAGATAGTAGGCTTATCACAGACGGTTCTAAGTTTAGAACCGTCTGTGATAAGCCTATGCCCGACTGTAGTCATTCATGATCAACAGCCAACCATCTGCATTCATGATCAACTACCTACCAGCTGCATTCATTTTTGTCACACATTTTCACATACACATCTGGAAATTGACTACATCACACATTTTCACATAGACATATCAAAATTGACTACATCACACATTTTCACATATACATCTCAAAATTGACTACATCACATATTTTCACATATACATCTCAAAATTGACTACATCACACATTTTCACATATACATCTCAAAATTGACTACATCACACATTTTCACATATACATCTCAAAATTGACTACATCACACATTTTCACATATACATCTCAAAATTGACTACATCACACATTTTCACATATACATCTCAAAATTGACTACATCACACATTTTCACATATACATCTCAAAATTGACTACATCACACATTTTCACATATACATCTCAAAATTGACTACATCACACATTTTCACATATACATTCTTATTGTACTTGCTTATTTCCTTTAAAAATTAGCCCTTCATCATGATCAATGCGTACGTAACTAGTTTCGTCACGTTGTTCATCGTCGACCCTTATGCCATTTCCAAAAGGAGGTAACTCGTCAAATTGATTGTATTCCTCCTCGTCCACTACATTCTCCACTCCAACAATTCTCCTTTTTCCATGAAGAACTACATGGCGTTTCTTATTTGGCGGGTCGGTTACATAGAAAACTTGAACAACTTGATTGGCGAGTACGAATGGTTCGTCTTTGTACCCGACACGTTGGAGGTCCACGGTCGTGACACCGTACTTGTCAACCTTCACCTGTGGGAGATGCACCCAACGGCAGCGAAATAAGGGGATTTTGAAAACCACATAGTCGAGCTCCCAAATCTCTTCTATGAAGCCATAGTACGAGTTTCTCGACCCATCGGTACTGAATGCATCTATGCGGACACCGCTGTTCTGGTTAGTGCTCTTGACATCCTGAGACTTCGTATAGAATGTGTACCCATTTATGTCATATCCTTGCCATGACACAACTGTAAATGTCGGCCCTTTTGCCAACCATGTCAGCGTCTCACTCGGCGAGCTCCTAGCGATTTGCTCCTTCAACCATTGGTTGAACCAACGGTTGTGTTGCCTCATGATCCAAACATCCAGCCGCTCTGGATTCTGTTGCCGAAGCACATCCTTGTGCTGCTCCACATAAGGCGCCACTTCAGTCATGTGTTGCAACACCGTGAAATGGGCTTGAGTATACGTGTCCATATCTGGAGTGATTGCTTTCCTTCCGATAGTTCCGAGACCCTTCAGCCTCCCCTCATGACGAGATTGAGGGACACCTATCGGTTCAATCTGAGCCATATAATCGACACGAAACTCAATGACCTCTTCGCTTGCATAACCTTCGACGATGCTGCCCTCCGGCCGAGAACGATTCCGTACGTAGGACTTGAGAATTCCCATGAACCTCTCAAATGGGTACATGCTACGTAGGAATACGGGCCCGCACATTTTTATCTCCCACACAACGTGAACAATGAGATGGACCATGATATCGAAAAACGAAGGAGGGAAATACATTTCAAGGTGACATAGAGTCATCACCACCTCGTCCTGCAGAGCATCTAGTCCTTCGGGATCGATGACTTTCTGAGCAATTGTGTTAAAGAAATAACATAGCCTCATGATTGTCTCTCGGACTTTGATCGGCAAAATATTTCTAATTGCAATAGGGAGCATCTGTGTCATCAGCACATGACAATCATGAGACTTCATGCCATTTAACTTCAAATCTTGCATCGAAACAAGTTTCTTCACGTTGTCGGAGTAACCAGACGGAACTTTGACATCATGCAAGCACTGGCACAGTTCTGTTTTCTCAGCCTTGGACAGAGTGTAACACGCAGGGGGAAGGTACGTTCATCCATTATCAGTGCATGTCGGTGCTAACTCAGGCCTGATGTCCATGTTAGCCAAGTCAAGCCGTGCGTTGACGCCGTCCTTTGTTTTATCACGGATGTTCAGTAAGAGACCAATCAAGCTGTCGCACACATTCTTTTCTACTTGCATGACGTCGATGCAGTGCCGAACATCTAGGTACTCCCAATAAGGTAAGTCCCAAAATATTGATCTCTTCTTCCAGGTGTTCTTCTCATGAGCCCTCAATTTACGTCCCTTTCCGAGGACAACATCTAAATCCTTAACCATATCATAAACCTCGTGTCCCCTTAAATGCCTTGGAGCTGAACCGTCTTCCATCTCTCCGTCAAATTGTTGCTTCATCTTGCGGTATGGGTGAGCCCTCCGAAGGAACCGGCGGTGACGCATGTAGACGGTTTTGCGTGTCTCAGCCACACACTCTCGGTACCATCTAAACAGTGAGTACAAGCTTTGGCACCTTTTGTACAATGGCCTGATAGGTTACCAAGGGCAGGATAATCATTTATGGTGCAGAACAATAAGGAGCGCAGAGTGAAGTTCTCTCGTTTGTATGCATCCCATACCTGTACCCCTTCGTTCCACAGTACTTTTAGATCTTCCACCAACGGTGCTAGGAACACATCGATATCATTCCCAGGTTGTTTTGGCCCTTGGATAAGTATCGACAGCAAAATGTACTTTCGCTTCATACACAACCAAGGAGGAAAGTTATAGATGCAGAGAGTCACGGGCCATGTGCTGTGTCGGCTGCTCATGCTACTGAAAGGATTCATTCCATCTGTACTCAGTCCAAACCTTATATTCCTTGGTTCTGCACCGAACTCTGCAAAACTCCTATCGATGTTTCTCCACTGCGCGGAATCAGCAAGGTGTCTTATCATTCCATCCTTCTTGCGCTCCTCCGAGTGCCAACGCAGCAGTTTTGCCTCCTTTGGATTTGCAAAACACCTTTTCAAACGGGGAATTATAGGAAAATACCATGCCACCTTAGCAGGAGGTCCTTTCTTCGCCTCTGTTCCCTCGCCATCATCTGATTGATTGTTACGTTTGTATCGGGATGCGTTGCACACCGGACATACATGCATGTTTGCATACTCTTTACGGTAGAGGATACAGTCGTTCGGGCATGCATGTATTCTTTCTACTTCCATTCCCAACGGACAAAGAACCTTCTTGGCTTTATACGTGGTTTTAGGCAACTCATTTCCCTCCGGAAGCATGTCCGCTAAAAGACCTAGCAGCGCCGTGAAACTCTTGTCGGACCAACTGTTGCTTGCCTTCAATTTCAACAGTTCAAGCACGGCCGACAACCTCGTGTACTTGCAGCCCGTGTACAAAGGTTTCTCTGAGTCCTCCATCAAGCCACGGAATTTAACATACTCTCTCTCATCATAGTTCTCTTCTACATCGCGAAGCATCTAATCCAGATTATCATCGTGCAACCTATCCGAATCCGAGCCACAATCGACATCAACCGGCGGCATGTCATTCACTTCACCGGCGATGTCATCCGGGGGCATATCATTCACTTCGCCGGCGATGTCATCCGGGGGCATATCATTCACTTCACCAACGATGTCATCCGGCAGCATATGATCATTCACTTCGCCATGACTGGTCCAACACGTATAATCCTTTTTGAAACCCCTCCGAATCAAGTGCGCTACAATTTGCCCTCGGTTCTTAAACATCTTCAAATTCTCGCAGTCAGTGCATGGACAGCACATATATTCCACCCCCTTATTCAACATATCCTCCTCGGCGACTCTTATAAAAGCAGAAACGCCATTAATGTACTCTTCACTCACACGGCTCGCGGCATACATCCAGCTTCGGTCCTACGTTATGTACATATATAACAACTTAGTATTAAAATCTAGATTAACTAATTATAACTACATATATACGGGCCATATTTATTATATTGAGACTTAATTTGCTAGCTCAATTCATATTATAAACACAACAGCTATTATATAACCAACAATTTTGCAAATTAACCATCTTCAATAACCACTAATGGATTACTTAGACCTAAATTGTAATGCAATTAAAGAAAAAATAAATTACATTACTAACCATATCTAGAGCAACCAGGAAAGACTGAATATTCAAAGCTCAAACTCTGCCTCTTCCCACCAAATTAACTGGCCTGAAATCGCCTAGCTTCCTCCCGAGTGAAAAAGTGCGCAGCAATGGCTAGATCTGGATCGAAATGAAGACACATGCGGTCTGAGCAGCGCAATAAATGCCTTAGCCATTATCACAGACGGTTTTTAACTAAAAACCGTCTGTGATATATCACAGACGGTTTTTGATTAAAAACCGTCTGTGATAACTAGCTTATCACAGACGGTTTTTTAATACAGACCGTCTGTGATACTTCGGTAATAACCGCCTGTGATAATCCATTTTCCCGCCACAAATACCACAGACGGCCTCCTAATTACAACCGTCTGTAATAGTGTTCATCAGAGACGGTTTTACAAAACCGTCTGTGATGAGGCGTCTACTATGAGGCTTTCTGTAGTAGTGTCTGCTTCTGACTTCTGGCTTATACTTTTTTTTAGTTTCGTCCTTCTTTTGGTTTTTTAGCTTTTTTAGATATTTTTATTTTTCCTTTTTTACTTATTCTTTTGTATTATCTATAATGATATAATTTTTTAAAAAATTAATTATACTAAAAAAGTTAATAATAGTTATAATGTATTTTTAATCGTTAAAGTGAAAAAACCCTAAAAGTATAGGCTTAAAAGCCCAAATGAGTTGCGTCTCGAGAGGCTATTTGTTGGTAACCCAATGCACACCTAATGATAGGGACAAACAAGTTTCAAGGACAGCGGCGATGTTACGTTCTTTGAAGCCGATCCTGCACATATGGGTTTGTCTTTTTCAGCTTTTTAAAGTTGTTTTGACTAACTAATTTTTAAACGGAGTATTTTTTTAACATAGGATTTATTAGTTAATTATAGTACATACTGTATGGACTTTATTTATATCGGTAAAAACCACATGTAAATTCCTATATTCATGTCATCTCCAACCCTTCTACACCAACAAAAATATTTCATCTTCCAGTTTGAAGAGAGGCAAAAGTAGGCCTCCATAAATACAGAAGCTACTCGAATGTGATGACATATAGGTTTTCAGGACCTTCAACGTTACTCCTCAGGGTCCGAAAGTTTCCAATTCCGTCAGACCTAAGCAAACATCGAGTACGTGGCCAAGTTTGAGCATGAAATAAAGTTCTCTTGTTTATATTTGTTAAAGTTGACTTCTGCCAATTTTATCTTAGGTGGAGAAGAGTTTATTTTTTAAGTGGTAATTTGGTTGAAGAAAAATATATTGGTACGCATTATAGGAGCCCAATAATATAATTGGAAACTCTAGACAAGCTCTTTTTTTTAATAATGGGACAATTGGATAGTGCAATTATCTACTCACCCAACCTACGGTTAGTAGAAATTAAACTCTGATCATTAACCAGAGTACGTGGTGGCACATCGTTGGACTATGCATTATGCAATGGTTGGCCTCTAAAAATATACTGCCATCAACAAATTAATTCACATAGGACACCACTGATAAATTAATAGGAAAAAACTTAAGAAAAATGCTAATCAAAACTACGATGATACTCCTGAAATTCCAATAATTAAGTCGGTACTGGTGCTACAATTTTGTTAGTTATTGATAATCTACTGGTTTTGGAATCATAAAATCCTGATATTTTCAAGCTAAGATGGTAGGTGCATTTCACGCATTAACTAAAATTCAATCAAATGCAGTAGGCACATATAGGTTTTCAGGAAAAACGCAATTGTCGGAAATATCCTCTTTGAATTAAAGTGCCAAACGTAGGTACGTCTCCACAGGAAGACTATGGTACAATCAATGAAGTTACTGGTGGTTTTTTTTTTGAAATTTTGGCTACAGGTTATAGCTTACAACTATGGTTAGCTTTTAGCCATAATACAAGCCCTCGTGTGAATGAATAGAATACCGATAAGTCGCTTAAAAACTTATTCCGATAAGCTGCTTCGAAACGGCGATGGAGAAACCATTCCGTTCGTTTATTTGAATGAGGTCATAAACTATAAGCCATAGAATGACCTTTGATATAGTAGGCCAAGAGCAGCCTTGAAATAAAGAGGTGAGGATTTCCACTAGACTTAAAACAGTGGTCAGTCAAGCAATCACTAGAAGGTCATAGTGGATGCCTCGTCATAGACAGTTCTACAGAATCCGTCAGTGTTAAACTGTAGCGTAGTTATCTCAGACGGTTTTTACTAATATTACCGTCTATGTTGCAACTGATGGTAAGAACCGTTAGTGATGACCTACTTATCACAGACGATTTTTATTACCGTATATGATGTATGGACTTATCACATATGGTTTGTATGAAAAGCCGTCGGTGATACATCACACTGATGACCTACTTATCATAGATGGGTTGTGAATGGAAGTGTCTGTGATATTCACTGCATTATTAAATACTCTCATCCCAACAGATATTCTATTTGTTAAGCGGTGGCTTTGGGGCGATTTAGTGAAAGAAGACCAGAGTTTTGGAAGGGTACTTGTGTATCCATTTGTTTTTAGTGATCTAAGGTTAGTAATTGGTACTATATATATAATGAAATGTATTATATTCTTTCATTCATACTCGCTAAGTAAGTTGTACAATTTTTTTATCTAACGGATCCGGCACATACAAACCACCACATAGTTCTTCGTGGAAAAAAGGATTATTAGAGTTAAGAATGTTGTGGATGACGAAGAGTACAATCAATTTGATGAGTTGCCTCCATTTGGAGACGGCATTAGGCCCGAGGAAGAACCCAGTGAGGAAGCTAGTTATATGTGCGCCGATCATCGTGAAGGGCTATTTTTTTAAAGGAAATAGCCAAGTGAAATTTTGAGTTGTAAATCACTTATCTTTACTTATCTATGCTTTGCTTGCTAGTTTTCAGAAGGCATAGGTAACATTTCCTAAGGCTACCTAGAAAATAGGAAAAATTTTAGCTATACAAAGAACTATCATAGATGGCTTCTAACACTAAACCGTCTATGATACGTAGACCATCACAGATGGTTTTTTTATATTAGCCATCTGTGATATATCGAATATCACAGATGGTTATTTTCGAAAACAATCTTGAGATGTATGGATGGTTCATCCAAAACATTCCCCAAGTTCATCTCTAATGCAATGACAAGCTATTTCACGATAAAAAATTAGTGAGATTAGTTTTTCACAAAAAGAAATCAATTTTTAATTTTATTTTTTAGTTCAAGAACAATGAGTTATTCATAAGTCCGTAAGCAATACCCAACCCAAGACGAAAAATTCTAGGAGAAGTAAACTAATGCTTCAACGAAGAACTAGCATAACTAAATCTAAAACTCAATTTAGATTCAAGATTCAACAAAGAATATTTGACATGTCATGAATTATACTAGGAGCACTAAAGCAAAACTAGTCATGAGATCAACTATTGACATGCTTTATTTCAATTTTTGCAATTCCACTTGTAATTTCAATTTACTAGCATGATAAAAGCTAAGACTTTGAAGGAAATTCAAGATAAATCTAGCTATCATAGCACAAACCATGGCAATGAGAAATTTCATGAAACCACTTGTATTAAACATGAATAACAGTCAGAGCTCTATGGATATTTAGCTAGATTTAGTTGCAGAAATTTAGATGAGCAATATCTTACAATGAATGTAACAAATATTCAAATTCTCCCTCAAACCAAACAAGGCAAATAACCTCAAAAAAACCCTCAAAAAGTGAAATAAGAGAAATGCAAGGCCAAAAGAGTACAAGTGAGATAAATCTCAAATTCAACACAAGAGCACCACTCCAACTTTCTCAACATGGGTTCTAAGGGAAGAGAACCTAAAGCAAGTCAGAAAGATATAAGTTATGGAATTTATACCACTTGTAAGAAAGAATTAAACCAATTGTAAAATAGAATATGAGATAAGAGACTACAATCAATTGGAAGAGAAGCTAGGGTCACTAAAGCTCAAACAACAAGCATAAGACAACTAGTTCAAGAAACAACTCTCGACCAAGAGAAATACAAGCTAAGGAGCAAATTAACACCACTAGGTATCCCAACTACTAGAAACTAGTGACTGAAGAAGCTAGCTCAACTTAGATAAGATAAAATACTCTAGAAGACCTAAAGGAGAGAGAATAACCTATTCAAACTTAGAACCTCAACTAAGACCCAAATGATATGCAATAATGACAATGGGAATCGAGAATATGAAAAGAGCTCAAGAAAAGATACCACTTGTCTAAGTGATCACTTGGTACCACTTGTAGCAATCACCATTTGTAAACCCAAAGTTAGTATCACTTGTAGATGGCAGTGATGCAAGAGCTTGATGTAGTTCCAAAAGTCATAGACATCACCAGAAGTCCAAGTGAAGAAAATCCTAAAATAGTATGCATGATCTCCTCACTACCGAAAAAGTCTATCTCAAAGAGACAAGAGCCGTCGGTGCCTCAGTACTGAGGTTATTGATAAAGGATTTGGGAATCCAATATCGAGACACACGATGAGCAGGCACAACAGTATAAGAACCATATGAGGGATTAGCATGAAACACATGTGAATGCATACGAGCACTACCTAAAGCTCTCTTGAGCACTCCTGATCTACCCTTACCCTCTGGTAACCTAAGCCTTTGTGTTGTTGGGCACTAGCAAAAGAGTTATAAAACCCCTATATAAATCTAGGCTTGGACTTGACACTTGGAACCATAGAAGCTCTAGGTCTAGCTCTAGGTGCACTTTGGACTAATGGCATTCTCATGGAAGCCGTAGTTGGGTTGCTTCTTCTTTTCATTGCGAGCTCAAGTAGGCTTGTGGTACTCATTTTCCTCCTTGTCTTTTAGCTTGGAACACTTTTGCCTAAATGTGGTTTGGTTCACCATACACATAGCAAAAGAAGTGACCTCCTCTCTTCTTATTCCTCACATTGTGGTAGGCTTTTGTGAATTTTGTGAATATGAGCGCTTTCTCAGGTAGTTTCTCAAGTTGCTCGCAGCTCTCTTCATGAAAAGCAATCAAGGAAAATTCATATGAGCTAAAATCCAAAGGTTGAGAAGAGTCATTCTTCACGGGGTCGATCAAATGAGCCATCGACTTTGACTTTAGGAGATGCGAGATAAAGTCAATCTCATGCACCTTTAACCTCGAGTAGAGCTTATCTAAGGTAAACTCACTTATGACAGTGTTGTCATTAATGAATGTAATCTTCATCTCCAAACTTTCACATCTAGAGCACCAACCACTTGCCCCGCATATTTAGACTCGTAATAAGTTAAGCCAACTGCACGAAGGTTGCTGAGAATCTTGGTGAACATAGCAAACAACTCATTCAAAGATTTACTGAACTTTTGCTCAAATTTTGAGTACTCCTTGAATTGGTTCTCTCACTTTGATTGCTGTAGAGTCTTCATGATAATCTGTTAGAGTTCTTTAGATCTCGTGACTAGAAGTCAAGTGAACTACTCAATCAAACTTAGATCTATTATGCTCTTGAATCAAGAAATTATGTACCTTATTGTTTTTCTCTACGTCCGCTTACTTTAATGCATCATTTCATAGCGTTTAGTTGTAGCTTTTTCAGGCTTTAATTATAGACATATTTGTCCCGTCTCACAACTAGCTAGCTAGATCTTTAAAAGCCCGAATAGATTTGTCAACCACCCGATGCCCAGATATTTTTCTTGTCCTGATCGAACTACAGATGATTCGATGTTTTGAAATGTAGTTGAAAATTTGGTTGTGGTGGCATGTTTGTGGCAGTTGGATGGTACAGTTGTGCGTGCTGATGGGTGTCACGTACTCGAAAATTATAAATCTACTAGGCGAGTCTAGATGTGCATTAAAGTAAACGGAGATATTAACCACAACAATATATAACTGCTTAATCCTGTTTTCAAAAAAATTGGGCACTGATGTTCTGTTTGGAAGGCGGAAATTTAACAGTGTAACAATTCTATTCTGCAAGATAAAAAAAAATTCTAGCATTCTAAATGAGCGTGAAATACTTTGTTTTACTATCGCATCATCTGCTACATCACCAGAAATGACCTAAGTGGGATTCTAATACAAGTTTAATGATCTATCAGACGACTTTACAAGGTTAAGAGACATAAGTGAGACTTCGATGTATGTTTAAGGACCTGCGGTGTCATTTTTTTTCCTTTTTTTTAAAAAAAAGCATGAAGCAAATCTTTTTGGGAATTCTCTATCAAAAACAGAGTAAGAACTTTCGAGAAATTTTCCTTATTTCAATATAGTTAGATCTCATGTTCTGTCAACAATTAAACACTTGCTTGTTTCTTGATGTTATTATCCAACCACCACGATCTTGAATAGGAAGATCAAATTAAAGAAGAGAAACTTCTAGAGCGAACTGTTTACGAGTCTGCTAAAAGCAGAATCGTCTCGATCAAGCTACTTTTATTTAAGGCCCGCTCATTTCAGTTTCAACTTCTGATTTCTAGCTTATTTTTTATTATTTATAAATTTCATCTTTTTTTGAACTTTTGACTTTTTTGAGCTTTTTTGCCGGTTCTTTTTTTCCCATATTTGTTCACGTTGTCTGTAATAAGCTAACATTTTTTTCTATTTTTAAATTTTTTAAATTTAATTACGCTAAATAAGTCATCTTCAGCTTCAGTAAAATCTCAGCCGCTATAGTACAATTTTAGCTATAAGTCACAACTTTTCAGCCCAACCGAGCGGGGCCTACTTGTTTTAGCCGGCATTAATGAAACATGTGGTGTAATTTAAATGTATATTTCACGCTAACTGCGTAAATTATGTAAGTTCAGAGTCCCCTCGAGCTAATATTGAAGTTTGGCTTAAGTGGGACAGCAAGCTCAATTTTATTTTGTTGCACACAAATCAACTTAACGCATGCTTTAGTAACTCTGAACCCCAATTTTGGTTGGATAAGTTAAGGCCTAGAGTTCTGCGAAAAATGAACTGTTTTTCGTGAACTCTTACAAAAAAAAATATTTGTCCTACGTAGCCCTAAGGCTCTTTTTTTAAAATGATAAATTTGGTAATACAAAGGTAATCGAGTAGACAAATTTCATTAAAGTTTGTACTAGAAGTGGGCTGGGCCACAATTAGGCTATAAATTAGGATCAGATTATAGGCTCTGGGTGGGCTATGTTACATTTTAACCTGGTCTGTCCTCTGTTCCTTCTTCTTAAGCTGGGCCTATTATGTTCTCTTCTCGTGCTCGAAGGAGACACCAGAGGATCATAGTTGGCTCCACACTCTCAAAAAGAAAAAGGCTTTTCTTAGCTTTCTGTTGAAAGTTGAAACAAGGATAGTATGTGCTAACATTCATAGTCTCTTTGAAGCAAGCAGCTTTTAGTAGGTGAAGAAATGTTAGGGATATATGTTTGTGGCTCTGCCATGCTATGGGCTGATCATTCAGATTTTCAGGGGGTTAAAAATATGTCAATGAGGTTGGCGGCAGTTCCATTCAAGGAGAGGGATGGTCGATAAGGGCAGCCAGTTGACTGATGGCTTTGTTGATAGCTGACAGAAATTGAAGATTGCTAGAAAAATGTATGCTTATGACCCTAGCTAGCTGCAGGAGTTCCTAGGTAAGGCAAGCCAAAGTATGACACTGGAAAATTATTGTGCCCTGTGATGCTACATCGTTACGTTTGGTTGATCTTATTGCCAGATATATCTATATCTTCCTACTTGTCTGCCTCATAATCGCAAAAAAAAAAAGAGATATGAAACAACCCAAAAATTCTTAAAATTTCGAAATTTCTTGAATTTCTTTTTGAATTCGGATTTCTTTTCCATTTTGGCAATTCCCAGCGAAATTCCGCTTTCCCTTTTGGTCTTTTCCGCCTTTTCCTCTTGCTGGCGCCGCCGTGCGCACTCGCTTCTCCACTGCCTCTCTGTTCATCGCCTTCATGCGCCGCGCTTAGGGATGGAAACGGTCGGAAAACTCCTCAACCGTTTTCTACTTCTACATTTGAATACGAAAACGAAAGCGAAAGCGGTAAAGCCGGACACGAAAACGAACGCGAACTTACGGAATATCGAGAATTTCGAAAACGAACCAATTCGAACGGAATTATGTCGAACACGGTCGGTATACGAAAATTCAATACGGAATACCGACCTGTAGGACCAAGTGCATAACAATTAACAAGTGACCAAGTACATAACAATTACCAAGTGCATGATCAAGTTCAAGTGCATATAATAATTAACAAGTGCATGACCCTCGGTCTTAAGTATTAACACAATAGCGGACACAAATACAAATACAATACAAGTCTAGAACAAGCAATTAACAGCTAGCAGAACATCTACAGTTCATCAGCATTATCCATGAGGTCAGGATCACTTTCCATATCTTTTGCTTCCTCATTGTCCTCCTCAGAGTCCTCATCCCCCTCCTTGTCCTTTTCCTACAAGTTTGCAAAGTGAATTAAAATTAGATGTAGCAATAGCATATTTCAGAGCAAGCAGTCAATAAACATACACATACCTCAATTTTCAGTTTAGCCACAACATTAGCCAAAGCCTCAACCTCAAGATCACTCACAATTGATCCAACCATTTTAGAATCTGAAAAAAAAATTTTGGTATTCCGTATTTCGAACCGAATTTACAATACGGTATATTCCGAATAAAATGTAGAAAAGTAGAAAACGGTCGGAAAACGCCTAAACCGTTTCCGCTCCGTTTTCGAATTTGGTATTCCGTATTTCGAACCGAATTCGAATTTGTCCGAAAATACGAATTCGATCGGGTCAAATGTAGAAAACGATGCGGTTCGGTACGTGATATTTCCATTCCGTTTTCATCCCTAGCCGCGCTGCCGTCTCGTTGGATTGCGGCCGCCTTCGCCCGCGCGTTCGCACCAAGCTGACGTCGTGACCCTGCCAGTCAGTCGCCCAGCTCCTACTGCTCTCTCCCTCGCCTTGCGTGCTGCTCTGCCCGCTTTCTTCTCTCTCTCGCTACGGCTCTCTACTCCTGGTGACGCTCTTGCCTCCGTACCACAACGTCAACCCTCGTCAACTATTGCAGAAGCCGTAGAGCCACGTCGCCAGTGCAATTACTCCCTCTGCAAAGCCTTCCTCGTCTTTTCTTGCCGCACACACGAAAACTGTAACACCCCAGCCATACAATGGCTTGGAATGCTACCAAACTAGTAATGAAACAAGGATAACTAACTACATCTCACAAAACTTCGGCAGAACCTCCCTTGTATAGTTGTCTATGTCAGAGGTTTACACAAGCAGTTTCAATAAAAATAGACAACCAACAAGTATTATGACTATGACTAATCAAAATTGACTATATGTTCTAGGACAACCATAGGCCTAGCATCTAGATAAAAAAACAGGAGCATCATAAAAGAATTCTAGTTATTTATTATAGTTTAATTCCAGCAAGCATTGGCCATACATGTACTTAAAGTAATTCATTCATCTACTATTTAATTTTCTGCCTTTCCCTCCATTATGGGTGGAACGTGCAAAATGCAACAAGACTAATCCTTTCTTTCCCCCATGTATACTGATCTCATACGGGTACCTAAAACACAGCAACAACAAAGGTGAGTCCAACGACTCAGCAAATATAATAAATGAATAGCAATAGCATACATGCACACCATTCCATAAGAACATCCATTAGTTACTTATAAGTACATGCTATGCAATATGATCAACAATATCTTTCACTTTTCTCTTTCTCTTTGCATTTTACCAGTAATGCAAAGTGTGCATCCATCGACACACACTCATGCCTGTACCATCTGGTACAGGGACCAATTGCCCATACTCCGCAAGTATGGGGACCTGAGCCCATGCTCTTCAAGCATGGGGACCTTTAGCCCGTCATCAATATGATGGGGACCTCAAATGCTTGGTCATTACATGACCAAAACTTCAATAAGCCAGCATGATGCATATGTATGCAAGTCTCAGTTTAATAAAAACGTGCATTCACAACAACCTTGCACAAGGAAAACTTATTCATACTACAATATTCACACTCATAAATTTCATAACTTTCAAACAACCATGAACATTACCATATACGCCTTCGACACAATCATAGGCACACAATTGCTCACAATGTAAATCAATCATATTGTATCCATCATTATACTTGCCTTAACCGCGAGAGAACGAGGGAGGTGCAGAAGGTGCTGCCCCTGGGACCAGTCCACCACCTGAATAATAATTATAGTGCATGCTAAGATAACAGTAGTGGACCTTAGACTAAATAAAAACAATCACGAACTCGCAAAAATGCCTAACTCGGTTCCAATCCCCAAATCCCACAGGTCGATCTGCCCCCTCTGTGGATAGTCAACTTCAAAAATCCATATATATTGGTACGGAAGTCCAATAAGATGTTCTTAGACTTTCTGGAAACATAATTAAATTCTCCATCTAAACCTAGTTGGTGAACCCCCCTGAATCGGCCAAATTATACCCGCACCAGCCAGTTTTCTAAAACATAAATTTTACGTCGGGTTCTCTGGACAGAATACTAAAAATAGCATAACTTTCAGTACGAATGTCTGATTCACAAGTTCTTGAGCTTCCTGAAAATCTGGGAAAATTATCTTCAACTTTCATTATAATGAGCTTCTCTAATTCTCCCTTTTTCTAATCGCCCAACACGATTTACCAAAACCTAACAGAAAACCCACGAATCTGCAGAACAGTCCCACTAAAAAAATCATAACTTCTGCTACAGAGGTCCAATAACGTGTTCTAGCACTTCATGAAAAGATGGCGACGTCCTCTACAATACTCCAAAAGACTCCCAGAACTGAGTACACACGAAACTACATCAAAAGGACCGTCTAACACAAACTGTCCTGAGCAGATCAGAATACCGACATTGCTACAACAATTAAAATATGCCTCTAACTGGGGGAAACAGGGATTACTCTTGATGAACCGCTGAAGAATACGATGAACACCACGCGAGCTCTCTCTCCCTTCCTTTTCCCTTTTCCCCTTCCTCCTCCTCTTCTTCTTCTTCCGGGTCAAAAACACCTCCCAGCGACCGATCTCCTTCCTCCACTCGACCGGCAGCAAAGGGGATCTTTTTCACCAACAGCAGGAGCTTCAATGGAGGAGGGGGTGCTGCTGGACAAGGTGGAGGCGCAAGGGGCAGGGGAGGTGGCGGCCACAAGGGGGAAGGAGGAGAGGGAGAAGGGGTGGCGACTAGGGTTTGGGGGAGGGGCGCCTCCCCCCTTTTTGACCGGCCACCTCTTGGGCCAAGGCCCAGGCCCAGGTTGCCAGGAATTTTCAGAAATCCCTCCTCTAAAATCTCTGTTTAACTCTTTTCTATTTGGTCCTTCCCTCCAATTAATCGATTATCTCTTGAATCACTTTTGGGGTATTACAAAAACCCCCCAAACCGCCTTCTTGTGCAAGCCATCTCTCGGTCGCCCTAAAGTCTCTTGGATTCGTTCTAGAGCTTGTACACACCCCATACAACCCTCCCGAGCGGTCAATTGTTTTCCTTCACTCACCATCGTCGACGCCATCGTCTCCCTGCGCCGGTGAGCCCTTCCTTGCAATCTCCTTTGTTTCTCAATAAATATTCAATTGCTCCTGTTCCTAGCATCTCAAAGGTGTCCTGATTACACTATTGAGCCCGCCTTAGCATGAGCATAGCTCTAGAGCTCTGACGGCGTGAGCCCTTGCCGGTGGAAAGGACCTCACTGTGGACAGCTCAACTTGAGCTATCCTAGCCTAAGCCACTTCTACCGTTGAGTTCACCTTGGCCCGTAGTTGGTTAAAAACCCTAGCAACTCATCGAAATTCCACTGGAGTTGCCTTGTGCCATGCCCTAACTCGTGCCGCTTCATGTCACCGTAGGCCAAAATCATCGCTCTTCATGTCCAGCCAACCTCAAAAATGGAACCCCAAGACCTTGAGGAACCCGTAGATATCCTTGGTTGCCGTCGGCCACCTTCGCCGACGCTCAATCGGCCACCGCCACCGCTGCGTTGTTCTCCTGCCCTGTAGCGGTAGAAGGTAGAAGACAACGACGACACGACTCAATCTCGTCTGTCCGCATCGCCATCAACGGTCCACATGCGGGTGCCATTTGGGCCGAATCGCTTGCAAGTTCTTGGGCCAAGCCAGTACTGTTGAGTACTGTTCACCCAAAATATTTGACCCGCAACTGTTGGAACCCAGTACTGTAGCTATCGATTCGTGATAAACTGTGTTGAACCAGTTGCTGTTCATCAAAACTCGAATTTACAAAAATACTCTATTTTGACCGTTTCAACCCCATGAATCCATTTCCGACCTCCGTTTTGTCAAATCAAATCTCAATGAAAATCCCAACTCACCCAATTCAAAAATCAATCATCCATTTCTAAAAAGCCTATCATCCATTTCCAAAATCTGTATATAACCTTTTTGATTGTCCCGGACCTATCCAATCCAATTCTAGCCTGTCAACCAACCAAATATTGTTGGACCCCGACCACCAAACCCAACCCATTTCCTTTTATGTCCTTTCTTGTTTTTAATTGCATTTTGTTCCCAGCTTGCATTTTGCAAGGTAGGAACTTGTTTGACCCCGTTTTCTACGCTAGTGATCGGACCAAACGAGTTGATCAACTGAAGAGCTGCAAAGGCAAATGAAGTAAGTTTGAAGCCGGTCAAGAAGATCAAGAACAACATAAAGAAGGCAAGTCACATGTTTTTTATCACGTTGAACCTACAATTTGTTAATTATTTATTTATCAGTATTTCCATTATCCTTTATTTGAGAGCTGATATTTTATGTACAATAAATTGTTTAGAATGACATGATATCTAGTTACATCCTACCACTGAAAAAGCCATATTTACTTTGATGGCCATATTCACCTTGACAAGACTTAGTAAAGCTAAGTCTACTACTTAAATAATCATGGTAGTGTAGGAAACTCAACTATTTCATACTACTGTTTAACATATCATTTTTGCCTGTACTTATACACAATTGTTTCTTGGGAATTGATTATCATGAGAATTACATGTTGGCTTTTGGCCGGTAGAATTGTTGAATTGGCTCTAGGGTAAGGGGGTCTAGTGGAAAGCCACTAGGTGACATTCGTCCACGACTTTACCCTAAGGTTGTGTAGTTAATGTCTCAGAGTGAAGTGCTGGTATAGTTGGAGAAATAAGAATGACCTTATGCTGAACAAAGAACATAATGATCGCCCAACTACAAGTTTTGACTTGTCAAACCTGGTTTAATAGCTGCTTAAATCAATTGAATCTCTACAGGAGTGAGAAGTGTTAGTATGGGAGGGGCAAAACCATACTGAACAACGGTAGATTCCTCTCAGGACGGGCAGAAGATATCTGGCCGTGTCGGCAGATACCCAGGTCTGAGTTGGAGGTCTACCAGGTAGAGCCTATATAAAAAGATGAGCAGTGAAACGACCTTATTTTCTTAACTCAGTCATGAGGGTTAAGAAATTCTTGTATGGGAAAGCTATGCAACTCTACGGAGTAATCACAATAGTATCTTGAATACGCTGTGCTTCCGGTAAAAGAAGCTATGTTCATGGGTGATTCCAACAGCAAGGTATAAGTAGATTTGGAAATGAGTTGAAAGATGCTGAGGTCTATTAATCAAGTTTTGAAACCCCAAATCTTATGTAGTTATTATTCTTTTGTATTTAAAACATTGACAAATAAAATTTGCATCCACATCATAATGAAACAACTATACTCCTGTCATTTGAGAATCCTGGCAAGTAGCTATATAGCTTTTCTCCATGTGATTTGCTGAGTATGGTTAATGGTACTCAGTCTTTCAATGTCTCCACCACAATAGATACCAAAAGAAAAGAGAATGTTGCAAGTTTTCCTGTTAGGGTTACGACCGCACTCAAGCGTTCCTGTGGAGCTTTCTTCGGTTCTTCTGAATGTAAGGAAAATTTTGGGCTTAGATGCCCTTATTGTTACTAAAATTGACCGTTATGTCTTATTTTAATCAATTTAACTTCTTTTAATTATACGTGAGCAGGTATGGTACTCTTTCTATCTGCGACAAAACTCCTGAGCTATTACGGGTGGTTCGACGTCCCTGTTCCCAAAAATAAATGCGTTACAAGATATATCTTCCTACTCCTTGTAAACTCTCTCTCCTACAGTCGAGACGCTGTCCTTTCTTCATATATGCTGACATGAGTGGAGATTCTATACGCTTTTCTGTGGTGATTTTTGGGCTAGTTTAAGGGAACTTTGTCTCTGCAAGTCCATCAAAATAATAAAAATAAAAGAAGCAATGTGCCCTAGGGAATAGATGGACATAGTTTTTTTTAACATCATGAGCACAACAGGTAAGTATCCACGTACGCACACAACACTACACACTTATATATAGTCGCGGCGTGGGTACATTTAATACATACGCTTAAAACAAGACAGAGACTGAAAAGTCTCCGAAGCACAAACAGACTCTTTAATCACTAAATATACTCATATATACATACATACATTGTTTACATAAACAGCACCAAACTCCCAAAAATCGCGGCTCTAAGCCGGGCGGGGCAGCACGCCCACTGGCATGCCTGTCATCCGAGCGAACGGTCGGTCGCAGAGATGGACAAAGTTGGGGTACAATCTTGCATTGCTGACCCTGACTTGCGACAGTGACCAGCTTAATTACAAATGAAAATATCGACAAAACTAGTCTAACAAATGAAAATATCGACAAAACTAGTCTACATCTCGAGTTTTAATTTTATATTTCCTCTAGTGAAAACCTCTGTAAGGTCAAGGTCCGCGTCTACGCTTCTTAAGAAATTCCAATTCCAGCCTTACACATCCTCAGGTTTGGACTTTGGACAATTCTAAGTACCATACACATTACATAATACAATAGAGTCATCAACAAATTGCATCGCTGCGTCCAATTTTATACATACTAGCAACGTAAGCGCGGCATTACGCCGCACTAGTTACTATGTGGACTGAAGTAAAAGAGACGACAATTCACGAATAAGTTCTTTTTAAAAAATTAAGGACACATACGTAATTTTGGAAAAAACCAAAAGCCTTTTTCGTAAAAAACTAAGGACCTGTAAGGATTTGTACGTAACTAAACGAGGACCCATACGTAATTTTGGAAGACTGTGGGGTGTTATCCTGTGAAAGGATATGCAATTTCGGTGGATATTATTTAACAACTAGTTACTATAATAAAAGACAAAAACTATATATTTGCAAGGGTAATCCAACTATCTGCACTTAATGGTTCAGTTGTTTCTGAAAAGATAAGCGGTCGAGTTTTCAGAAACGTTGCAAATTTAATTGCTGTCGTACTTGATGTTGACATTGATTCCGCTGGTGCCATTGTGTCAGTAGACTGTTGTTCTACACTCTCGATTTGCCTGTGTTGGTCTTTAATTTGATCTTTCTTCATGACAGCTTGGGCTTCCATTACTGTAGACTGTTCTTTAAGGTTTCTTTTCTTCATCTGTCGTGCGGCTAAAATCTCAATCTGCTTCATGATATTCTGCACTTAATATTTAGGAATCAGTTCTGTAACATTTTTGGGCTAGCAAGGGAAAGTAAGACGAAATCAAGATAAGAGCAAAAGTAGGAAAGAAATTGCTTGGGGGAAAATTAAACAATTTTCCTGATCACTTCCTAAAATACTATTTCTCACTTCCTATATATTTGCAAGGGTAATCCAATTTCTTCTGACATTCGACGCCACTCATGGAATTAATTCAACCCTATTTTGCTCTTACTTACACAGTTACACTCTAATAATTGTACTGATTTTGCTTCCATCACCTACTATCTACCTCTATACTACTTCTTTCCGTTGATTGCTCTTAACACCTTTGTTGGCTAAATTCTAAACATTCATTTTTATTTATTGAATCCTCCCATTATATATTTCTATATTTTTAAATTCATTGATCAGTTCGTGACTACTTAGCCTTATTCTAATTCGCAATTTCAATCATAACCCTACAGATCTGACCTTAAATTTGTCGTAGTCCAGCTCTTTTGTTTTAAGTCTATCAACATTGTCTGCTTCAGACTATTTTAGAGTTTTGATTCCTCCCACCATTGTGTCACAATCTCGTTAGGCTCATTCAATCATCAACTAAACTCTTATTACCTGCTTCTAAATTAATTCACTATCCTTTGTATCCACCGAAAATTGAACATAGCATTATGGCTAGGGTTTTAATCCACTTAAAATTTGTACTATTGACTCATTTTGTTAATCAAATATAACTTCTCTAATATCTTTGGTTATCTTTCACGTCATAATTCAATCCCTTACGGATTTATCTATTTTCTCCCATTTATGACTCTCTTAGATGGAATTTAACCTATTCATTGCAATCAGGAATTTGCATTTAAGTTCCTCCAAGATTTAGAGTTTAATAGATAAGAGGGGAATCAGAACAGAAGAAAATAGATACAGGCTGAGACGAAGTAAGGTAGGAGTAGAAAAATTTTCCACATAAACTTTGTTTAAAACTCAAGATTAACTTTAAAAAAAAATTTCTTCACAAATTGCTCATATCTAGAAGCCTACCGGCTACTAGTGCAATTTGGCTACTATTACAATCAGAAAACTTCGTCTACTCAATTGGTTTTACCCGTTATATCAAGGGAATTAAACGGGCATTAGGTGCTAATTACTTAAACGGTGACCTCAACTTTTCAAAAGGAAAAATTTTGGTCAAGGTATTCGTGCTATCCTTCTTAACACCATCCTTAGCACTTCTACTAAAGTTAGTTTTCGTTCCATTTGGTTTAGACTTACAGTAAGGAGTTAGTCTAAACGGCTACTCGTATTTTTGAGCTTTTGACCAATCCAAACAAAATTTTTAATGCATGTCTAGGAAAGATAAGGCAGACATAGGAAGAGTGAGGCAGCAATATTACTTATGATTTTTGTAACCCTTTTGTATCATAAATTTAGATTTTGTAGAATCGTGTTCCTATCGAAATCAAACCTATACTTAGGGTTACATCCTACAGTCAAGCATAGCTCTGATACCACTTGTAACGCCCCCAATTTTTGGGACCAGGGACGCCGTACCACCCGCAACTGCCCAAGAGTTCAGTTGCGGATCACAGAAGCATCACGCCTGCTTGTAAGCCATTTAAAAAGAGTTAATTTGATTAAAGTAAGACCTAATGGCCAGCTTTAACGACAATAAGGGCATCCAAACCCAAAACTTAACTTACATACAGAAGAGCCGAAGAAAACTCCACAGGAACACTTGAGTGCGGTCGTAACCCTAATGCGAAATCTTGAATTGCTTCCTTTTTCTTCTGGTATATGTTGGGGGAAAATTATGCAAGCCTGAGTACTCCGACCCCGTACTCAGCAAATCACATGTGGAAAATAATATATATAACTATATGCTAGTATTCTCAAGGGAAGGGAGTATAGTGTTTTATTAAGAGGTGGATGCAATTTTATTTGCAAAAAAATAAACTTTTAAAACAATTGCTCCTTAAGATCAGGGGTTTTCTGTTATCAGATAAAATCTCATCAATACTCAATTTAACAACCTCAGAAACACTACTTATGCCTCGTTGTTGGAATCACCCAATTAACACAGCTTCATTAACCGGAAGCACGGCGTATTCGAATACCATTTATTTCACTCTGCAGAGCTGCCCTGCTTTACCCACAAGATTTCTTAACCCACGTCTGGCATTAAGAAAACATGGCTTTTCGCTGCTCAATTCTTTATATAGCCTCTACCTAGTAGACTTCCTCAATAAGCCCAGGCCACTCCTGACTTACACCAATAAGCTCAGGATACCTCTGACTTATCTCAGTCTACTATTGTGCGGCTCACATAACACATGATCGAGGTTCAGATCGACCGGTCAGATTGTTCAAATAAAATAACCAACTTCCATACGGCCCTACTCAGCCCCTTCCGTATGGACTTGCACGGTGCCTCCAGACTGCGTCTGTAGAGGTTCAATCGAACTTGAGCAGCTACTAGACCAGGGTTGACGTATCAACACTTGTGGTTGGGCGATCACTGTGTCTCTTACTTAGCACAAGGTTCTTGCCCTTATCTTTTTCCTGAGGTCCGCAGCCTCAGGCTCAGGGTAAAGCGGTGGACGAAGTCCTCCACGGACCTCCACACCATTTTTACCCCAACTTGCACACCAGCACGGGTAAAGCGGTGGACGAAGTCCTCCACGGACCTCCACACCCTTTTTACCCTAACTTGCACACCAGCTTCACCGGCCTAGGGTACGGTGTCCCATACCACCCTACCCTCTCCGGGTTTTTCAATTCTACCGGCCAACGGCCAGAGTCACTTAGTAGTGTAACATGTTGAATAAAATGATATTGTATACATTTACATCATATATTAATTCTTACTAAGGTTGTCAAGGTGAATATGGCCATCAAGGTAAACAGGGCTCTGTATCGGTGGTAGGATTATCTAGATAGCATGCCATTCTAAACCTTTGTTTTAAGCAATTATCAGTTCACAACTATCAATAATGAAAATACATTAAATAATTAATGTAAATTTCAGGGGATTCAATATTATCAAAAACATGTGACTTGCCTTGCAGACTTATGATTTCGACAATTTCGTATTCTTCGATTTCTGGGCCTTGATCTTGATCTGAAGCTTCGTATTCTTGAATCAGCTGATCCTCGACGTCACGTGCTAGCGTAAAGCAAAGAAATTAATTTAATTCCACGCTCGACGAAAATGAGCTAGGAATAAAGAAATGGAAATAACAAAATAAATTCAATTAAAATTCAAATAAAATAGGTTTGGGATTTTTGGAGGCTTGGCATGAATATTTGGAGCTATGAAATGGATTGGCGGGCTCGAAACGGATCCGGGGAGTATAAACATGTATTTTTGAATTTGGGTCAAGTACTATTCATTAGACTCGGTCGGTTACTATTCCTCGGGTTCAGCGATGCGGTTCGGCGCGACCAGCTCGGCCTGGCCCGGTCGGGCGCGCCTGGTGCGGGCGGAGGCGGCTTGGCTCAGCCAGCTCGGGCGGGCCGGGTCGGAGGAACAGTGCCGAACGACACTGTTCTTCTTCCTCCTCAGGCGAGCGCGCGCGCAGAGAACAGGGGAGGGTGGCGGCGGCTGGTGGCGGCGCTCCGGTGCCTTGCGACACAAACCAAGGGTATGGTTGGGTTCGTGGCAGTGATAGGAGTCCATTTTTGGCGGTTGGAGGGCCGGCGGAGGTGGCATTCGCCGGCGGCGAGGACTTTTCTCCCACGGCCGTTTTTGAAATTGCAGGTGGAGGGGAGGCTCCTGGGGAGATTGGGCCGGTGTTTAAGCATCATTGGGGATAGTTGAGGCTAGTGGAGGTGGTGGTTTAGGCTAGGGTGGCCGGAGTTATGCTGGCCACGTTGACTGGTTTTGGAGGTGGGGCGGCTCACGGCGCCGGGGGAGATGGGTGACCGAGAGGCTAAGACGGCGGGCGGGGTAGGTTCCTAGGGGCTTAGAGAAGCTACCAGTGAAAGTAATTGGGGAATGGTCGGCCGGAGAATTGGAATTGAGTTAGGGCACGGGATTGGGGAATTCGGCCATTACCGGCAATGGAGGGGGCAAGAGGCGAATTCGGTTGGTGGGGAGCTTCACTGGTGTGCAAGGGGGAGGTCGGAAGGGTCCCTTGGCTTTTAAAGAGGCTCGAAGGAGGTTGGCACCGAGGGCGGGGCAGAGAGCGCACAGAGAGGGCAGGAGCAGCTGGCCGGGCAGCAATTAAGCGTTCGGCCGGGGCAGGGGAGGCGTGGCACAGCTCGTGCACGTCTGGCGGATGCGCAGGCGCGAGAAGACGCAAGGTGGCGAGGTGGCCGACTTGGGGAGCAAGGCGGCGGTGATATTTTCGGACAGCGCACAGGGACAGCGCGAAATCGGTGGAGGGACGAGATTGCTTCAAGATTCGTGCGCAAATTTGGGTGTAGATTGGTGAGAATTAGGCTCTAGTTTAAGACTTTGCAACCCGATTTGGGAATTGAATTGTTTTTCAAATTTTTGAAAAATTCAGGTCATTACAGCATGCAAGCGGCTTTGTCCTTTCGCCCAACTAGCTGTTCCACAACAGTGCTTGCTCTTCCTGTCGATCCGTGTGACGATTGATGGAGCTATTGAGATTGAATCGCTTAATCCTCTCTCATGTCACTTTAGATATACACATGTAGAGAGAGACTAACACATATAGAAAAACTTCTTGAGACTGAATTGCTCAATCTCTATTTTCCTCAACTCTTTTCAGCTCTTACAGCTTATCTCTTACATAACAGAAATTACTTGATTTAAATAAGTCTCATGCATATACACACACCACCTTCACGCACCCACTAAGTTGGCCTATTCTCATACCTCCTGGAATCTCTCCATAATTGTAGGATCTGAAATGGCAACAGAGGGGGTGAATGGTGCCTTTTAAAAAATTGCCCCAAAGTATCCACTAAAGTCTCCTCTCCAATAGCTATGAAAGCTATGAAAAAGAATTCATATGCTCACTGGAAACTTAAGCTAACAGAGAGAGAAGCAAAGCAATAAAGACTAAAGCAAGGCATGCAGCAAAAACCAAAAGCCAGAGTAAATCAGTAGCCAAAAATAAAGGAGGCCGGTCTGACCGCAATACATAAGCCGGTCAGACCGCCTGAAGGCTGCTAGTCAGACTGCAGCATGAAGGCCGGTCAGACTGCTCTCTCTGGGCCGGTCAGACCGCATTGGGCAGGCCGGTCAGACCGCCTGAAGGCCACCGATCGGACCGCCATAGGGTGGCCGGTCTGACCGCAATGCACCGACCGGTCAGACCGGGCCAAACCCTAGAGGTCTGACCGGCCTCCCGAGAACAGAGCACGAACTGCTGAAGAATTCTTTTGCACTGTTTTTACTGAAGAAGCTGAACTGAGGGAAAATTCCAAACTCCTGCTGATCCCCTTTGGGCCAAAAGAGAAGAACTTTGAACTAAATAGCAGGAGAGCCTTGGGAATCAAAAGATATGGCCAGAAGAGCAGGAAATCAATACTTGTGCACAAATCTGAAAACTAATAGAAAAAGGGAGTTGATTTCCAAAATAGTTCCCATACTTGAGTCTATTGCTCGGAACCTGAGAAACTCAACTAGGAATGACCTCACAACAGTAATGCATGAAACTTAGGCCATCTTTTGAAGGGAAATCACAAGAACCAAACCTCCCCTGACATCAAACCCTAAAAACAAGGAAACAGAGCAAAAGTATTTCTTCATTTCCTGGGAAGGATTTGGATGAGAAGATGATTGCATTAGGAATATGATAGCCAAATGGCTTTGGGATTAATTCCTATCCAAAGCATGTCCATTTTGCACTTCTCAACTAAAGAATCACTTCAAGGAAACAAAATGCAGACAGAGCAAAAACACAGAGAGCACAAACGGGAATAACTCAAGCTCATTCCTTCTCACATTGATTCAACACCATGAATGCTTTACTAAGAGGAATGATTACACAGGAGTGTTCTACATCCACACACTACATCCCCATACGCTCTTAAGGAGAAAAGCCTCTCATCACACTACATGCTTGAGAGGAAACTCACGTACTCAACACAGAGCTCACTCCCTTGAGCTCTCTCTCAACTGGAATGCCTCCACTGCTGCCTCCCTCTTCTCTTTTTGAAGGCAACACTTCACCCCTGTAACATCCCAAAAATCCAACTCTGAAAAATTTAATTTAAAATTTATTTATTTTAAAGTATTTGGAGTTTATTTGGCTTTTGTTTGGTTTTCTGGATTTTCTGGAGTTTAAAACCTATTTTTAAAAATTAAAAAGTATTTTAAAGTATGAAAATTAAATACCAACATTAGTTGGAAATAATTTTATTAAGTCCAAAATATCTCCAAAAGCTTCTGTGAATGTTTCTGGAATTTTTGGAGGTATTTTCATATTTTTCTGAGGCCTAAATAATTTCCTAGCCTTTTCTGAAAATCAAAATCAAATTCTAAAAATAAAAAAATCCAAAACCCTCCCTCCAGCCGACGCGTGGACGGCCCAAATCCGCCCACGTCGCCGCCCGGTTTAATCTCGGCCGCTTTCCCCTCTCCCACCGCCCAGCGGGCCCGGCCCGTCAGTCGGCTCCGCCTTCCCCTCCCCTCGGGCCGACGCGTGGCCGGCCCGATGCGCGCCACGCCATCCCGCTCGCCCATCCGACCGTCCCCTCCCCCTTAACTGCAACCGCTGCCCGATCCTCCCTCCGAGCCACGTGGCTGCGATCCGCGCCGCCCGCTCACTCCCTCCTCTCTCTCACTGCGCGCGGGTCCCGCCTGTCAGACCCGTCGTCTACCCCGCGCCACCTTCCTTCTTCTCCCCCTTTCTTTCCTTTCTTGCGTCGGCGACCGAGTCCCCCGCGGATCCCGTCTTCCCTTCCCCGGCTCTCTCCGGTTTTGGAAACCCCGGGTGCCGCCGCGACCAAATCCCCGAACTGCCGCGCCCCCTTTCCTTCCGCGCCCCCCTCTTTCCTTCCCTTCCCTACCCTTCCATTTTCCGGTCGCCATCTCCGGCGAGGGATTGCGTGCCCGTGCTCCCCCACCGGCCTCCCCTCTCACCGCACCACCTCCCCCTCCACTTCCATCTCTCTCCCGTGCGCTCCACCTCCCCCGCGTCGTGCGCACTCACCGCCGCCGTTGTCTTGGACTCCGGCGAGGAATCGCCGCCTGCTCAGGCAACGCCTCGCCTCTTCGCCGCCTCTGTCGTCTTCCCCGTGCGCCGGCGACCACCCCAGACACCTCGGTCGAGCCTCCCCGCCACCGGAACGTCGCCGCACCGGAGCACCCGAACCCCTCTGGCAACCCTCGTCGTCGCCTCCGACCGCTTCTGGCCGAACCCCTCCGGCAGATACCTCAAAAGGTATATTTACCCTTTATGGGTAAGAAACACCCGTGAGCCCAGTTGGTTAGCAGCGCTATCCCTCCCTCCCCCCGGTTCCCTCGGAGCGCGTTCGAGCCCCCGGCTCCGCACGCTGAGGTTGAGCCTTTCCTTTATTTTCCCGCACTGACAGCAGGGCCCCGCACGTCAGCGGCCGCCGTCTGCGCTGGCCACTGCCGTCCGGGCCCCACCCGTCTGCGCTGGCCACTGACATATGGGCCCAGAGCCTAGTAGGTCCCACGTATCAGTGACCAACAGAGTGTATGGTCACTGACAGAGGGGTCCCACATGTCAGAGACCGACGCAGTGGGCTCACTGTCATGTGGGTCCCACCTGTCATAGACTCAGAGTAAAGCAATAAAATAAAAGATTAGAAAGTAAATGCTACCAGTGGGCCCCCTGTCAGAAATTTAATAATTTCTGGTTTTATTCAAACTGAGATTTTCAAATGAGCATAACTTGTTCATTTTAACTCCAAATTGAGCCATTCAAAATTTTAAATTCTTCTAAAATCATAATCTATACAAATATGGCCTCTATTTGAATTTTTGATTTTATATGAATTTTGTTTGTATTTATTTGCTTTGTTTGCTTCGTCTTTTTCATGCGTAGATTCCACCGTTGTCGAAGATCTCTCCACTCCGCAGCAAGAAGACCCAGAGAGCGTGCAAGAAGGCAAGTCTCCTTTGATCATTTTGAACCTATATTTGATAAATGTTTTTAATTATTTTAAATTTATGTGCATCGCTATTTAATTAGAACTCTAATTCTGGTATTAAGGCATTAGTTAATCCAACCTTGTTATGCCTCCATTGTACTTGAATGCCATGTTCCCTTGTAACCCTAGTATTACATTTGTCTCAATAATGAGAATTTCATAATCCTATGGTAATATTAAGACGGTAGTAAAATGCTTAGTCATGATATTTAAATCTTTTGTTCTATGGGAAATCATGTTTCATTGAATTGGTTATTGTATTTATAAATAAGTGGTGACTGGTGTTGCCACTGTTCTTTTAGAAATAAAATAAAATGTGAAAATTGGTTTAGACTGGGGTGGATGGTTGGTTGGAATTGGTGCGGAAAGCACGAGATCTTGTAAAGTGTAAGTTCCACCCTAGTTAATTAAGGACCGACGCTTGTGTCTGTCCAGACTAAGCACTACCGTACAACCCCGAGTCTATATGGTACGACCTAGCTGATTAACTTACGATAGTCTAGTTTAGGTGCCACCAGTGGAAAGTTGGTGCCAGGGATTTACTGGTTATTCACAGTGAGGGACAGGGATTTACTGTACTCATATGGCGCAAGAGGGGGCTTCGGACTGGGTGGATGGAACCCTTCTGCGGTGAAACCTCAGTGGGTGGTGTCTGGCTAGACTAGAGTGAGGTAAAGGCTTTGTGATATTTTATCTGTGTCTCATGCCAAAGGAAGCGTGGTGACTATTAAGGTAATTTATCACTTGGGGGTAAAGTTGTACAACCTCTGCAAAGTGTCAAACTATTCGAATAGCCGTGCCCACTGTCAAGGGCGGGCAAGGAATGCATTCACATGGTAGACCCTTGGTTTTCATTTTAAAAACAAAGTTTTGTACTCCGAGAGTGGAGGGAACTCTCGGAAGGGTATCATGGCGGTCAAAGCCAGAGAGGGTGGATGTAACCTGCAGTTTCAAACTTTATCGGTTAAAGTTGGATAACTAGTGTTGGTGGATAGAACCTTCACTATGAAATGCTTATTAGTTTCAGTTAAAACAATTAATTGGTCAAAATGATGCCTTCGAAATTACTTAATGGTATTTGAAATAAAATATTGCTTTGTGCAAAAGAACCATATAACCCTTCTTTGTTAAGCCTTACATCTACTGCATTTTTCCCAAGACTTGCGGAGTACTTTATGTACTCACATGTTGCACTCAAAAATAATATGCAGAGGAATACGAGGCCCAAGAAGGAGACTACGACTACTTCGCGGGTGGATTCGACGAAGGATTCCCGGAGTACTAGGTCGCGCTTCCCCAGTCAATTGCCTGTGGCATATTGATGGGTCTCCGCTGAATTTATTTTTGCTTCCGTTGTGTTTCGTGTGTGCGAGATCTTGAAACCTCATTTGTAATAATGAGACCTTTCGGTCAGTACTCTTTATTATTATAATAAAGCACGGTTGGTTATGTAATCATCTCTGTTTAACTGTGTGCACTAGTTTTGATCTGGGACTAGTGCTGTAATACACAGAGGGTCCAGGTTTGAAAATCCGGGGTCCCGACAACCCCCATATGGAAAATCAAGAAGTGTCATACCATGCCCACTCCAAGACCTCACACCCATAAGAAGCAAAAGTCAAGGCACTCAATTTTGGAGGGAAAAACCAGCCCCTCCTCTCATTGCTTGAGTCAAATCTCCAATTTGCCCCTCAAGCGCCTTACTGGAAGCTTTCCGCGTCCGGTACCTTGACCATCTGGACCTCGACTCCTCCCTGAGTCTAGTCCGGTCCGCTCTGCTGCACACAACCGCACCTGGCATCCTGACCGTCTGGACCTCCGACTTCTCCCTGAGCCTAGTCCCGATCCACTCGCCGCTGCCCGTCGTGTCCACCCGACACCGACCGAGACCTTCGACTCCACCTGAGTCTAGTCCTGGTCTGTTCCGTCGCGCACGATCGCATCCAACACCCAACCGTCTGGACCTCCGACTCCTTCCTGAGCCTAGTTCCGATTCGCTCATCGTTGCCCGTCGTGTCCGTCACCGGTAGCTCCAGCTCTGGTTTCTCGTCTCCCGACTCGCAACCACCTTACCAGCCTCGATCATCTTCGGCATCACCGACCGTCGGGACCTTAACACCTCCTGTGCCTAGTCCCGGTCCTCCTCGCCTCACCATGACCTAGCTCCGAAGTTCTGCAGTCACATAGACAAGCAAATCGTCACATAGCACCTCACGAAACAGCATATCAACAATAGCACAAGTAAAGGTACTCAACCCTAGAATACCCGAAACAAACTCAAACTCACTAACACAACCATCAATTACTCATCACAAACATGGTGATACCTCCACATGGTCTCTCAATGATCGCACGAGACTGTTTCTCACGGCTACGACCGCTTCTCATGGTGTTTCAATTTTCGATTTCCCTCAGTACTCGAATGCTCCGACTGCACTTGGTTACATCCGACTTCCGACCACAATACGCACTCGGACACTTCCGATTACTACAGTGTTCTTCTGACTATGCCTTTCGACCATGGTGCCTTACGACCACGACTACCTTACGACTATGGTGCCTTTGACCACATTGCCACGACCATGTCGGAGCACCGACTAGGTTCTCAAAATTCCATCTGCTGCTTCGACCATGTCACATCATCTCGATGCTATAACCACGGCTTCTCACGTACTCGAAGTCTTCGACTGCCTTCGTACTCGTGGTCTTCGACTGTGGCTTCGGACGTGGCTTCGATCACTGCTTCCCGGCTTCGACCACGATTTTGATTACTGTGGTTTCGACCACTGCTTTGATCATTGGCTTCAATTATTTATAACTCATTAAGATTTTTTAGATAAAGGATATAATATCCGGCCTCTATATCCACGAGGGATATATACAGCCAAAAGTTACACGAGCACTTAGGCTCAAAGCCTCAAAACTGAGAAGCATAAAACAACACTAAAGACATCTTAAAGACAATGAAAAAAAGCTAAAAAGACCAAGCTTCAGAACTCTTTCATCGTCCTTGCTTTCAACCAAGTCTCTACCACATCCGACTGAGCCATCCAACCTTCGTCTACTTTGCGTGAAGATGCACCTCCAAGGCGACGTCTCCAACGAGGCGACGAGGGTCACCGACGTCACCCGCCTCACCGAGGCTAGGTTTTCACCTGGAGATCAGTAAACATGAGGGCTATGTAGTGCCATGACAACACCTCCCGGAAGGAAAATGGCGCCCGAAGGCGTCATCGTTGTCGAGACCGGTAAGAACACTGGCAAGGCTTTCGCCAGCACCCCACACACTACCCACACGCAAAATAGACCGTCACCAACATACCGAGGTCATGTACGTCTCAAGGCCATGGCATAGCCACCCTTGAACTCCTCGACGATCCGCTCCCTGCAAAGTCCGTCACTGAATAAACCACTATACGACGCTTATGCGCCACCATTGAGCAGATCCAGCGACATGAGCCACGGATACAGCCTAAACCCAAACCACATAAGAGCACGGAACCCGGCCCCGGCCAGAACCAAGCCCAGGAGCCAGAGGAGCGCCGTCCTTGCCTCCACCCACCGCCGTCGCAGTTGACACCGACATCACCGGTCCCTTCGCCGCCTGCACCTTCAACACGTCAGCCGCGCCGAAGTCGCCTTCAAACCGGCATCTTGAGATCCCAAACCATGGAACTCAGCAGCTCAAGAAGCACTACTGCTCCCCGCACTGCTTCTTGGCTACTACAAATCTAGCAGGTATCTAGCTCTCCGCCCTCGCACTGGCACCGGAGGTCCCTGCTGCGCCCTCCACCGACGAGCTGCCGACCACGTCGCCGCCCACGGGGCGCCGGCACCGAAGTCGTCCGATCGGGAGCCCGCCACGGCGCCGCAGACCCGGGCCGAGAGACGCCAGATCCGGCCACCAAGCCGCCGGATCCGCCACCGGCGAAGAGAGCCGCTGCCGGGGAGCTCGCGACCCTCTGCTCCCCACTGACCAGATCTGAGGAAGGGGGAAAACCCCGCCGCCGCTCTCCTTTCGACCACCGGCGACCGGCGGCGCGCACCGGCGACGGCGAGGAAGCGAGATCCGGGCGGGGAAGGGGCGAGGATGAGAGAGGCCCGAGAAGCCCGCACTCGGCGTTGATGCCCTCTGCCGACAGGGGAAGAGGAGCCCCAGAGGAGAAAATCCCCGCCGCCGCCCTCCTTGCGACCACCGGTGCTCGGTGGCGCGCTCCGCGCAGGGGAAGGGGGAAGCTGATGAGGCGGTCCCGAACCGGAAGAAAGTGCTACCTGGTACCATCTGTTTGCCGTCGTTGTCAACTCATTAAGATTAATTCTAACATTTGCAACTTTGACTGACGGTGTGTGTGGATAAATAATTTCCAAAAACCAAAATCGGTGGCGCAAGAAGAACGCATATCATCATACGTACGTGCAAGCACCAGAGGCACAAGCTAGTCGTCACAGAACACATACGGCCAGTTGCCAGTAGAGGTACGTGAAGCTAGAGAAGTGGGTCCAGTACCTGTATCGATGAGCTGGGACTGGGAGGGGGGCAGGCAGAGCAGATGAGTAGAAACCTGCAAGACGTACGCACCGGTCGCACTTGGTTCTTTTGAAGTCTTGTGTGTTTTAAATTCTAGCTATTTATATGAGAAAAATATGAAGAAAAATAGTTATATATAATTTTAATCGATATAATTGAAGTCAGTATAGTATTTATTATAATTGATTTATAGACCTGTTTTAAAAAGATATATTATTTAAAAATTAGCTACTATAACAAAAGACAAAAATCATAAACATCAAGTATAACAGATTCCAGTCAAAGTTGGGTACAAAATCTTGCATTGCATTGTTGACCCTGACTTGCGACAGTGACAAGCGTAATTACAAATGAAAATATCGACAAAACTAGTCTACATCTCGAGTTTTAATTTTATATTTTTTTTCTGGTGGAAACCTCTGTAATGTCAAGGTCCGCGTCTACGCTTCTTAAGAAATTCCAGCCTAAGAGCATCTCCAACAATCCCCCTAAAAACCTACCCCCAAAAGACACCTTTTAGGGGCAGCCTAAAAAATTTGTTAACCTATTTTAGTCCCCTCCTTCAACAGCACCCCTAAATATATCCTAATAGTATTTTGAATCTGGCCCAATATTAACAACCGGCCCATTTACTTTGCTCGATACGTAATTTTGATCGTGAGCGATCCTGGAGAGTTGGCCGCCAGCTTGAGGTCAGGGAGGAAGCGCCGGCGGATCGACGACGTGCAGCCATCTGCCGCGACAAGCAAATCTCCGGCGACCTCCACCGTTTCTCCGGTCTGGAGCACGCAAGCCGTCGCGACGACCCCGCGTTCGTCGTCATCCGATACCTCAAACGACAGGAACTGGTGCCCCCAGAGCACAGTCACCGCGGCCGGCAGCGCCTCGTGGAGCCGCCGGTGCAGGTCGCCCCAGTGCGCCGCGCGGAAGTTGAAGCCCTCGTCTCGCGTCCGCGTCCGCGTCCGCCTTCGTCTCGCTGTCCGTTGCTCGATTCTGCGGTGGCAACAGAAGCACGCATTGACAAGGTCGCATCGCCATCAGCCATCGCAAGGACGTCACCCGGCTCCCGCACCCGACTTCGATCTCCTGATGCTGCTTCCTCTATAGTTTTCTCTACTGATTTGCCAATCTATATGTGCCCCTGTATTCAAGGATTGCCGGCACATTCTATGTGCCGCGATTACAATTCAAGGCACATATATATGCCCCTATATATATGCCCCTGTATTCAAGGATTGCCGGCACATGATTTATGCCATGATACTTTTTAGTGGCACATAGTTAATCTTTTCGCAGCCGGGGACACGGGGCGCCGGGTGGGGGGCGCCGGGGATACGGGGCACCGGGTGGGGGCGCCGGTTTGGCAGGATTGGGGCGGCGGGCGGGGAGATGTGGCTGGGAAAAGGGCGGGGGTGGCGAGCTGTGAAGGAAAAATGTGGCGCGAACTTTTTTTCCCAGCGCGCGTGACAGCGGGAGCGAGGATACAGGACCCCTGAAAGTTCCCGGTTTCTGCCTGGGTTTTGGGAGAGTTTTGGGGGGAATAGAAATAGGGGGTGTTTAGGGGAGTTGTTGGAGAAGACTTTTTACACAATTTCCCAATAATTTGATTTAGGGGGAGATTTAGGGGGATTGTTGGAGATGCTCTTACACATCCTCAGGTTTGGACTTTGGACGATTCTACGTACCATACACATTACATAATACAATGGACTCATCAACAAATTGCATCGCTGCTTCCAACTTTTGAACTTTATATATATGTGCTTTTCAAGGATGATAAAAAAAGCTCATATAAACTGGATATAACTCTTGCGTCAGTGCCTCATCGTAACACCAATGGAGCTCGCCGAGTCCTTGCTCGCCATGGTTTCCCTTCTCGCATGGCTAGCTGGTCCCGAAACCACCGCAGCCAGTGCGGTTGACGACCGCCTCGCGCTCACGTCGTTCATGTTACGCATGACGAGTGACTCGTCGGCAGCTCTGGCGCCGTCGTGGGGCAACAGCTCCGTCCCGGTCTGCCAGTGGCGCGGCGTGACGTGTGGCCTGAGCGGCCGCCGCCGCGGCCGCGTGGTAGCGTTGGAGCTTCCCGGGCTCGGCCTCCGCGGCACCGTCCCTCCCGAGCTCGGCAACCTCACCTACTTGAGGCGGCTCCACCTCCCCGCGAACCACCTGCACGGCGTCCTACCGCCGGAGCTCGGCAGCCTCCCTGACCTCAACCTCAGCGAGAACAACATTCATGGGCGGGTTCCGGCGTCGCTGTCGAACTGCACCAGTCTCGAGAACCTTTTGCTGTACAACAACAGGCTCCATGGCGAGATACCACAGGAGCTCTGCTCGTTGCGCAGTCTCAAGGTATTCAATCTTGGCCTGAACACTCTTACAGGAAGCATTCCATCAAAGATTGGGAACCTTGTAAACCTTAGAACTCTGAACTTAGAATTTAACAACCTCACTGGGGAGATCACTCAGGAGATAGGTGGTCTTGTTAGCCTTGTCGGACTAGGTCTAGGTTACAATCTACTGACAGGCCCCATTCCTGCTTCACTTGGAAACCTTTCAGCACTGAAGTATCTCAGTATCCCTTCAGCTAAACTAACAGGGAGCATACCACGACTGCAAAAGCTTTCATCTCTTGTTGTCCTTGAATTGGGTGCGAACAACCTCGAAGGAACCGTCCCTGCTTGGTTGGGAAATCTCTCATCACTAGTGTTTCTTGATCTTCAGCAAAATCGCCTCACAGGACGCATCCCAGAATCATTAGGCGGCCTTCAGTTGCTTACAGATCTTTCTCTTTTAGAAAACAATCTTTCAGGTTCCATACCACATTCTCTTGGAAATCTTGGCGCCCTGACCAGCCTTCGTCTAGACTACAACAAACTTGAAGGTCCTTTTCCTCCTTCACTACTCAACCTTTCCTCTCTTGAAGATGCTTACAAAGCAATCGTCTCAGTGGGTCTTTTCCACCTGACATCGGCAATAGGCTTCCAAATCTACAAGATTTTGTTGTAGATATCAATCAGTTTCACGGAACAATCCCGCCATCCTTATGCAATGCCTCTATGCTCCAAGTTCTGCAAACAGTAAATAACTTTTTGTCAGGAAGAATTCCCCAGTGCCTTGGAATTCGACAAAAGAGATTGTTAGTCGTGTCGGTTGCAAGAAATCAGCTGGAAGCAATAAATGATGCTGATTGGGGCTTTATGTCCAGCCTAACCAATTGCAGCAATTTGGATTTATTAGATTTGGGTTACAACAATCTTCAGGGTGAGCTACCGAGTTCAATTGGAAACCTTTCCTCACATTTGAGATATCTTGTCATAGCAAACAACAATATAGCTGGGAAAATACCTGAAGGAATAGGGAACTTGGTCAGTTTAGTGTTGCTCTACACGAACTTCAACCGCTTGGAGGGAACTATTCCAGCTTCTCTTGGCAAACTCAAGATGTTGAATCAATTGTCTCTGCCATATAACAACCTGTCAGGATCCATCCCACCAACTCTTGGAAATCTTACAACACTAAATCTACTAGCACTCGAAGGAAATGCACTTGATGGAGGAATTCCTTCCAGTCTTTCCAGCTGTCCTCTAGAACATTTGGATCTTTCATATAACAGTCTTACTGGCCCAATATCTAAACAACTATTTCTCATATCTACCTTATCTAGTTTCATGCTTTTGGGACATAATTTTTTATCTGGGGCTCTACCACCCGAAATGGGTAATCTAAAAAATCTGGGAGTGCTTGATTTATCTTCAAACAACATTTCTGGAGAGATTCCTACCTCTATTGCTGAGTGCCAGAGCTTGCAGGATCTCAATATATCTGGAAACTTACTTCAAGGGACAATTCCATCGTCGCTTGGGCAACTAAAGGGTCTCTTGGTGCTTGATCTTTCCCACAATAATTTGTCTGGGGGCATCCCTGCGTTTCTTGGGAGTTTGAGAGGCCTATCTACCTTGAATCTCTCATTCAACAAATTTGAAGGTGAAGTTCCAAAAGATGGGGTCTTTCTTAATGCAACAGCAATCTCGATTGCTGGAAATGATGGCCTATGTGGTGGTATCCCTCAACTGAATTTGGCACCCTGCTCTGAACACACCACCAAGAAGGCACCCAGGAAACTTGTCATAATAATCCCCATATGCAGTTCAATTCTATTTATCACATTAGTTTTTGCACTGCTGACATTCTATTATACAAGAAAAACGACAAAAGTAAGCCTACAAACTTCACCCATCAGCGAGCAACATATGAGGCTTTCGTATGCTGAGTTAGTTAATGCAACAAATGGTTTTGCCTCTGAGAACCTCATCGGAGCAGGAAGCTTTGGTTCGGTCTACAAGGGAAGAATGAGAAGCAATTGTTAGGTCCCTTAGGATCATCTAGGTGTAGATCAGAGGGTGCTCTTGATTGGGTTCGAGAGAGAAGGGGAGAGGGAGAGGGTAGTAGGCAACGTTACCGACCGTCTGATGCATTGGAGGAGGAGCTGGCCATCGCTGGTTCGTTGGTGAAGTCTGCGCACGGGCAGCGACGGTCGGGGAAGAGGAGGGCGGTGGCGGCGGTGTAGATCCGGTGAAGGGGACAGTGATGGAGCTTCCCGCCGCCGACTGCGCGTCCCTCTAGATCGGTCTAGGGTTTGTGTCGGTGGGGATTTGCGGCTCATGCGAACCTCGTAACTTGAGCCGCCGGCCCCCACCCCTTTATTTATTGCGCAGCGCGACGGGGGCCCACCAGCCAATAGATGGGCTGGGCGCCCCCGATCAGGGCGCGGATCAAGGCCCCGATTAGCCGTTGGGCTAATCGGGAGAGAGATCAATCCAACAGCAATGACCAACAGGTAGTCGTCGCTGTAAAGGTGCTCAACCTCATGCAGCGTGGTGCATCTCAAAGTTTCATTGCAGAATGTGAGACACTGAGATGCGTTCGACATCGGAACCTTGTGAAGATATTGACGGTATGCTCAAGTATTGATTTTCAGGGCCATGACTTCAAGGCCCTTGTATATGAGTTCCTACCAAATGGAAATTTAGACCAATGGCTACACCAGCATGTCATGGAAGATGGTGAACACAAGGCACTAGATCTCATTGCAAGACTACGCATTGCAGTTGATGTGGCATCTCACTTGAATATCTTCACCAACATAGGCCATTACCAATTATTCATTGTGATATTAAGCCAAGCAATGTTTTCCTCGACAGTGACATGGTTGCTCATGTTGGTGATTTTGGGCTTGCAAGGTTTCTACACAAAGACTTAGAGAAATCAAGTGGTTGGGCATCAATGAGAGGAACAATTGGTTATGCTGCTCCAGGTGAGCTTCTTCTATACATATCCCACAAAGCCGGCTTTTGAAATTTAAATAGGATTTGTTGTTGTTCAGCTTACTTAGATGAGTATATTATGACTAAACTCTTTTTTTAGAATGGAAAAGAACTTAAATATGTAAAATATTGTACATGTAAATGTAGTGCTTTGGAAATGAATTTTATATAAGATCATTAATTAGACATATGTAAACTTGCAGAGTCAGGTCCTTTTTTTCTTCACAACTCTTTTTGTCGGTTTCAGAATATGGACTTGGCAACGAAGTCTCAATCCAAGGTGATGTCTATAGTTATGGCATATTGTTGCTAGAGATGTTCACTGGAAAAAGACCAACAAACAGTGAATTTGGAGGAGTTGTTGGCCTTCGCAAGTATGTCCAGATGGCATTACCAGACAATGTGGCTAATGTCGTCGACCAGCGGTTACTACCAGAGATAGAAGATGATGAACGCAGCAGGTCAAACTCTAACAACACCAGAGATCTGAGAATTGCTTGTATCACTTCAATTCTGCGCGTTGGAATTTCCTGTTCAGAGGAGATGCCAACGGACCGCGTGCAAATCGGAGATGCTCTGAAGGAGTTGCTAGCAATAAGAGACAACTTTCAGAAGCAACTCTCCTGTGAAGGGGCGTCTTCAAGCCAGTGAAACATTAGATGTTTTTTCTAGCGCATGATATGGCCTTATGCCATATGATACAATCAACCGGATCAATAAGGTCATCGGGCAAAAAACCCAGATCAATAAGATGCTGCAAGCAGCTATCTCTATTAACTTAAACTTCGCTCTACGACTAAAACAGGGTCTAAGCTGATTAAAACAGGGTCTCTAGATGTGATGTGAGAGCAACCACTGAAGTGTGTACTTATGATTTTTGTTTACATTTTTTGATACCACAGTGAACGGTAAAGATATTGACGTGGACGGCTCATATATTTTTATACTCGATAAGTCATTTAAAAAACTGCTTTAAAAACACTCTATTTATTTTGATTTTCGAAGAAATAAAAAAAACAAATCCACGAGAACATGTCCATTGTATTGCCGTAGAAATTCGGCCAAAATATTTTCTTGGCTTTTAATTAAAGGTTCCTAGCGTTATATACTCCACCAGCTAGTAGTGCTTGAGTGATCTTCAATCACACCTATGACTAGCTACAACAGCTTCTAGTCAACTCACCAGCCTGCATTAATCATCCTAAGATTAAGAACACAAACATGCATATCCTACAGATCACGGTACGCACCACCTTGTAACCCGCATTTACAAAGACCAGTAGATACAAAGCTAAAACAAGAAACAAGACAAAGAGGATTTGGGCTGCATATGACTGGATTTTAAACATACTTTACATTTAGGCTAAATTAGGAGGGACCAAACCACTAATTAAACACATGTAATTAACTATATAATGAAGGATTAGTAAAAGATTGGGGGGTGCCGGGCCCCCACCAGCCCCCCTTGTCTCCGCCACTGGCTACGAGCAAGATCAGCGGGCTGTCCCGGCACAGTAGCCAATAGGCCTGTAGCTAGCGTTGTTGCCCGCATGGCGAGGTTCATTTTCCTTCCACCGAGAGGGGAATATGTAGGCCGAACCGACACGTAGCCGCCTTGGCTGTTGCTCGGTTGAGCGGTCTTGGTGGCTGCGTCCACTAGATGAGAGGCTGTCTGTGCCACTGGCCGGTCTCCTCATCTGGCCCGTGCAGTCAGCTGGGCAGTACTCCCTTCTTCTAAGTTTATAGGGTATATTTTTTGAATGATCTTATCTACAAATATAAGACGTATTTTATATTTCAATACAAAATTAGTGTAATGTTTCCCATATAGCCCTAATAAATATCTACCTTTACTTGATATTCTTTACATACATGTATTAAATATAATGCTTAGAGATAATAATTAGAGGTAACATAGTTATTTTTAAAATCTTCTTAGTCTATGTGTTGAGTAAAAATACACCATATAAATTTGAACGGAGGGAATATCAAGGATTAACCGGGCAGTATCTTACAGGTCAGAAAGTCCAGGGCCAGTAGCTTCTTCGGTTTAACGTACGGCCTTCTTTCTTGATCTCTTCCAGCGAGACGGTGATTCCATGACCTATGCACTACGTGCTTGATGCATGCATTGCCGAACAATCGTTGAAATAGTTGACGAGCATTCTGTTGGGACGTCGCGACCACTTGTTGTGCGTGCCCGGCCGACTCTATGAGGATCCAGGAGATGTGATACGCACCTTGATTTGCGCCGTTGGTGGACAACTATAACCTAATCGCCATGTGCTCGATATGACTGTACTGCAGTGCAGCGGGAAGGCCGTGCCGTCTCTTTCGTCCACCCAACACCTCCAACACCACCCATGAGGCCATGATCGACTCCATGAGTCTCAGCTCTGCACGGATGTTATGGCAACACTATGCACCTAATTACATCAGACAAAGTCTCAAGATCAGGGAATGCATATCTTCTAGCTTGGAAGTCTCCATCATAGCTTTTTGTACAATAGCTTAACAGTGAAGCATCAAGCCAGCGGTGTCAGGCAGGTTAATTCCTGAAGAACCCCTGAAAGATGATGGACCGGCATCAGAAAAGCAACAGCACCTCAGCCTTTTCTTTAACCTGGAACAATGCATCCAGAAAATAATGCACCCAAAGCAGGGACAGGGGGGCTGTAGCCGTGGACTAGCTGATCAGTGATTACAGGCATATGACCAACCAGATCCAAAAATGAATGAATCAGAGCTGGGGATAAGAAACTGGAGGCCCTAATAGGGTTTCAAGGTAGGTCATGGATTAGTGGGCAGTATTCTAAGATGCACTCTCTCTTCAGATTGAGTTGACCTGACCCGACCAGGTGTATCTTATCAGGTAGGCATTGACCTCTGCGGATTACAGAGATTCGAGCCCAGCTTATTGTACTTTAAATTTCAGCCATAAATCATGATTCCAAGATGCAAGGCGTGTTTGGGTCAGTGCTACAACCAAAGTGTTCTCGCCAAAGTTGACTTGCCATAATTTTTGTGATGTCCAAATCGGTTGCCACAACTTGGGTAAAATTTACTAAGAGCTTGTGCAAGTGACCAGTGGGACGTAGCATTAGGAAGTGTGACACGCTATAAATATGGCTGCAAGCTGAATAGTGTTCAAAGAAAGTCAAACTTGTCTAACTTGAGTGTGGTAAGGTGTGGCTATGGACCAAACATACGTGGATGTCACCCTAGATGGACACAACTCAGCATAAGCAAACATCCAAAGTAATTATTCAACGGACCCCTGATGGAGCAATTTGTGATCCTATGACCAACCGTAAGTTTCAAGAAGAAGAAGATCGAAGCTTGACACGTTTCTTTATTTACTGAGTGATTCGATTAATACCGCGGTAATCATCAGGCGAAGGATTCACCGAGAAGTTGTATTCATAAATCGAAGAAGCTTGCAACTAGATGGAGGATTGACTAGCTGTAAAGAAAAAGGGAGGATTGGTACACAATAGAGATGTGACGAGTGGCGGGGTCAGAAAATCACCATGTTAAGAATTTAGTTAGATATGAGACGGGTTGTTTCCAGTTTACTGCTTATGACTTTTAATTTATGTTACATTAACTAACTTTTAAATAGTGTGTATTTTTAAGATGGAGTCTGTAAATCGATTGTAGTATATATTATACTGACTTATATATATCAGTCAAACTTGCACGTGAGTGTCTCTCTACATAGTCTCTCTTGCGAATAGCTAGAATTTAAAATTTTAAGTTAAAAGCCAGAAAGCACGGCCCAAAAAAACCCATCCATAGCTACGTGGATACCATGCGAGACGGACACAACTCAAAATAACAAGATATCCGGAACACCGATTGATTTGATCAATGGAGCAACTTGTGATATCATCGCTAATCTTAACAACAACGTCGACACTTGACACGTTCTTGCATTATTACTTACTGATTGATTTGATTAATACCGCCGCAATCATCAGGCGAAGGATTCACAACTAGATGAAGGGTGGGTACACAATAGAATTGTGACAAGTAGCAGAGCCACGGAATCACCAGGGAAGAATTAAGAGGGTGTTTTCTCTGGCTTCTAAGTTTAAACTCCAGCTCTCATATTCTTATTGGATCTACTCTTCTGAGAATCTGATACTATCGTAAGGTTGTGTTTGACCAGGAGGCTAACTCGGACTCAAAAAATGAGAAAATTTTATGCAAAATGTCTATAAGTTAGACATGGCTACGTGTATACCAGTCTACCACACGAGACGGACACAACTCAAAAATAACAAGGTATCAGAGACATCGATTGATTTGATCAATGGACCCCTCATGGAGCAACTTGTGATTCACTGCTAATCTTTTGATTTCAACAGAGACATCAAAGCTCAACAAGTTCCTGGATCATTTACTGACTGATTTGATTAATTCTGCAGAAATCATCATACGGAGAATCGACCGGGAAGTTGAATTCACAAACCAAAAGCTTGGATGACGGGTGATCACGGATCTATATAGCACACAATTCAGATGTTGCAAGCCAAAAAAATTTCAACGACCTTAGCCGATGGGTGGACTCAAGGCCATGTCTCAACCATGGATCCCACAATCCACCTATCAGTGAATGTCCCGCGAGAATTTTATTGATTAAATGTTTCCACGTGGAGTACACAACTGTACATGTGTATAATAACAAGCGTAGTGAGCATGACGCCCCGCAACAAGTCAACAAGTCAAAGTTCAATTCAAAGCAGTGTCCTTTTTTGGTTTACGTCCCGTTTATTTCAGCTTAAGCTTCTGGTTTCAGACTTATTTTTTTCTATTTATAAATTTCGCATTTTTCTTTCTTTTCGTCTTTTTTAGCTTTTTTGCCGTTTCTTTTTCCCCGTATTTGTTTGTATTATACGAGATGGGCTAACATGTTTTTCCCATTTTTAATTTTTTTTAAATTTAATTATGCTAAATAAGCCACCATCAGCTATAGGGCAAAATAAACTAGTTACAATAAAAATAAGTCATAATCTAAGTTTATTCAGCTCAAATGAACACCCTGCCGGAGACCTGAACTTTTCCATTCGATGGTACCAGTACCGACAAGCAGAAGACTGAACAGGATTTCTCACGCGAGAAGACAAAACCAAAACACAAGCACGGTCAAGAAGATAAGAATATAACCACACTAAGGCCATTTGGAACGTGGAAATTTTCCCAAACTTCTGTTCACATTAAATTGTTTCCCGTGAAATTATTGCGTTTCAAACAGTCCTCCATGACGCCACCAATTGAATGGAAGTCCGGAACTAATGAACACAAGAAGCATGTAGGGAAGCATCAACCGTGCGCCTGCTGCCGGGCAAGGTTAATTTCAGGTAAGCAAATCGCAGCTGCACATCAAGATCTGATGGCACAGCCCAATTGCTGTCACTGATGAGGAGAAATTTTTTTTTCGAGAAAATGTAAAAGATTTGTGTGTCATTTCATTAATAGAAGAAAAAAGAGTACAACTAATCACCTGACTAAATTGGTCAGGTGAGAAAGTACAATAGGTCGTGCTCAAAGTTCTCTCTAAATTAGAAACGGGGAAAAGGAAAACATATGAGACTAAATAACACCGACAAAAGCAACACAAAACAACATCCAGCTGCAAAGGCAAGAAGCTCTTGCCGAACTCCATAACAACCCTTCTTGCCTAATAACCTTCAGAATATCTTGCAAGAAGCAAAAGTTATTATTGAATGCTCTTGCATTCCTTTCTTTCCTAATTGTCCAGAAAACTAATATCACCATTGTATCTTTCATGTGATCCTTCTGAACAACACTCCGGGAAGATAGCCACCATTCTGAAAGTTTAGAGTCCGCAGCTGACATGATAGCACTACGAGCCGTCAGGGAAAGAATAGCAAACCACACCTACCTTACAACAACACAATTGATTAAAAGATGCTGAAATGTCTTTGGTCCTTGTTCACATAGCACTTAGGTATGAGGATATAACAATCCTCTATTTTGCGACCAGTCAGCAGTCCAACAGCGTTTCAGAACAACCAACCATGAAAGAACTTACATCGCAACTGAGGAGAAAATTCTGTCCATCCACTGTTACAGACCAAGGGAGGCCAATTCAAGAAAAGGATAAGAGTGTAACGAAGGACAAGGTCAGGCTGTTCACTGTTGAGTAATCTGAATTCACAGGAGCACACGCTTGAAAGGAACTGTACGCGCTATCTTGTCATACATGAACTTTTTCAATGTGATATCTTGCTAAAATCGGCCAAGTCTCAAAGTAGGATCAGAGAGTAGATAAAGAGTCGAATGGCATAAAGGAGACAAGTTCGACAGAGCATGGTTTCCTTGGAGACGGAACAGATAGAAAGAAAATGACTTGGGAATTCTTTTCCCACGAGGGTAAAGAACTCATGGACAAATTAACGACCTTATCAGTGTAAAAGAAGTCGCAAAGCTGTCCGTTCTTGCAAGCAACAGACCGGCGAAGATCTCTCTACAGAGCGATCAACTACAACCTTTTTCGTGTGGACTTCGATTGAACCACGTAGGCGGAAACAAGCAGCAGGGGAAGACAGTCAAATTGAACCTGTTTCTGTTACCAACATAAGCAAACCAGATCCTTAATACAGTAAACTTAGATAATAGAAGCATCCAGAGCATTCGCTAGATAGGAGTACATCACTGCTATGCATACATGTTTTCTCCGATGATTGACTCATTCAGCCGACGGGGGAAAATAAAGAAAATTATTGAGGACTATATGACTATATGAGAAGGTCTAAAAGTATTTTATAATAAATTATTGTTAATGTATGTTATGTTGAAATTTAAATTTGTGAAACATTTAGATTTTCAGTCTGGTGATTTCAGCCTCAGGTGGTCAGACCGGCCTTATTGAGTGGCCTGACTGGTCAGTAAGTGGCGGATAGATTGGGCTCATGTAGCGGTTAGACCAAGTAGTTCGAAATTTTGGCTAAGAGTTTTGGATTTTAGGGAATTGACTATGGATCGAGTAAATTTGTTCTAGGTCAGTACATTCATATTGCATGAAGTATGTTTAAGTTAACGTGGGTTGAGTTGTGAAGAATTTGTGCCTGGAAATGATTTCTCGATCTTAGATGTGCAGAGAAGTTTAGAGTCAACTATGGTTAACAACGAGAACCAGAACTATACTCATAGAGAAGTCGAGGTCCAGAACAGTCAAGAATGCTATATGAGATGGTTGAACTCAAGCATAGCTCAAGGAATGCAATGAATATTACATGAAAGGTTTGAACGGCGGGTTGCACCAAGTGCCTTAGTCAATCTAAGCGAGGCATGGTATGGTGGGAATCGGAGTGTAAGAGATTTACCGATGTGTGATAAGCCATTGATGCATCTACACGTAGCAAGCATAGCGATTCCTTGCAAGGGAAGGAGAAAATTAGGTTAATAAGAGGGTATTTTGGTAGTAAACCAAATACCAAAAAGTTTATTGGATCAAAACCATTGCATTTGAGTGGCGCTTGGGAAAGCATTTTAGGTCAAGGAGATGCTAAGAAAATCAAGTGGATCAAAGGCTAATAACTTAGCGGGTTCAGACTCATTTACTTTGAAAAATGTGAATGAGTTAAGTGTGAATGTAAAACTCCATGTCGTATGGAGTTAACGGTTTTCCTCCAATTGTACTAGTGGATAATATCCATTATAGTAAATATGGACATGTTAATTTAATGGATTGGAGATAAAAACTTGCAAACCAATCATCCAAACCATTTCAATCTTGAGTTCTAGGATTGTGGTTTAAGAGAGAAGAGTGAGTATTATGATATGCTCTTTTGTCCTCATTATGAAGTGACTGTAAAATCTTTATCTTTAAGTAGCAGAAGATCAACTTTGTTTATCTCTCATAAAGTATTCTTGTCTTGGTTAATCTGCTCTTGTTCTTATTGGTTCTTTACATCTTCTCTTCCCTTCTTAATCTTGCTGAGTGCCAAGTACATAGAAGTGAAAGAGATAACTCAAATAGATCAAATCCTATCTATCTAGATAATGTGGTTTGTAAGATTTCGAAGTTGCCCAATTCTTGCTTGGTTCGAAGCTTTTATTGAGGAATCTTGATTCGAGGGTTTTGGTTTCGAATATTTAGGTGGTCTAGTTTATTATGACATGTGGGAACTCATCTAGATCCATCTTAGATATTCTTAACACATGAGCAAGTTGTTTCTCGAATTTTTGAGATTTGCCTAGTTTTGGTGCAATATTGTATGTTTTGAGAAAATTTTGAAACTTTAGCCAATACCCATGCAATCCTTAGATGGAATAGGTTCCGGTGGCCCTCAGCAAGGTGTGTGCAAAGTTTCACATCATTTAGATATGCATTTTGAAGTTTGCACCAAAATTGATTTTGACTCAGGCTGATTTTATGTTCTGGGAACAGAGGAGCGGTCAGACCTACAGTTTGTACGGTTAAACTGACCACCGGTCTAACCGCACATCTAGTGATGATCAGACAAGTTAGGTGCTAATTTTGTAAGACCTTACTATTTTTGGTTGTCGTTTGAATTTAGGCTATTAAATCTGATCTTCTTAGCTCTTTAGTTATTGGAGTGAAAGATTTCTGAATGCTTGGGGGAAGATTTCTGAATGCTTGGGGGAAGATTTTAATGAAGGCATATTTTAAAGATTTTAACCAAGAACCTGCTTTTAAACTTTCAATTGAAGGAGAGAAAGTACAAATGCCTTTACTAGAGTGAATCCATTCCTTCCATCTGCCATAAAGAATCTAGCATGGGTGGGCACAAAGACCCCATCCCAATGAGGTGTGTCTGCCTTTTCTACAACATTGGTCAGTCCTTCCCAAATGGGCAGCACAGCACAGTCCGGCATGGGCCCATTAGGTATGACCCATTTAGCTAAATCTCTAGTCATTGTCTGTCTAAAAATATGAGTAAATATAGGATTATGAGCAGTTCTAATGTACTTTTCGAACGCATCTGACACACCAAAGTTCAAATAAAGATCTTGTGAGGCAATCAAATAGGCTAAAGATTCTCGAGCTACCTCGGGATTATAATCCCAGTTACATACCGTACTGCCAGGGTTGTACTGCAGCTACATCTGCCTCATGGTTATGCCTTGCTTTTTTACATCTTTGGGCATATCTGTGCAAGTGTCCGGTTCCACTTGAGGACTTTGTAGACAATTCATGATGATATATTTTGCAAACAACAACTCTTACTTTATCTCTTGACACATTTCGTTTCATTATCTTGTCAAAATCTGCCCACATGTCCGACATGCTTGATCTGGACCTCTTTGCTCTCGTGCTTGCTGACGTAGAGGTACTGGTAGAGCCTGAGGATGGTACAGCCATGGTCTACTCTACTATTTGAGGTGGAGGTGGAGATATTTCATTCTCGAAGGATGAAAGTTTTCTAGATCAATTCTGTATTTACTTATAGGAAAATTGTCAAATTTTTCTATATAGAAATATGAAAAATTACAAAATACAAATAGAAAATTACACAATTACCTATTTTATATCACAATAAGAAAAAATAAGAACAATATAAGTATACAAAAATTAGTATTATTACCTCTTTTATTGGTTGTAGGCCGGATTTCAAATGTTTGAATTTTTAGCAAAATTATTTTGAATTTGCCAAATTATCGCAAAGTGTATCAAAACTTTCACAAGAGAATTTGGAGAAGAGATTGCTAGTTTGAGTGTGACAAAATGAGGAGTGTATGCTGCCTATTTATAGAAAAAATTTAAGATTTTTTTTATATTTAAACTCACAAACAACCATAAAATATTTTAAATTTAAAAAATCGACTGTTACTTGTGCTAAACGAGCCATGCCCGAGCCAAATATGCCTACTGGCTATTTTCGTGCCAAATGAGTCGTGCCCACTAGGATACATGTGCCGATCGGGCCATTGTGCTGCACGGGCTGTGCCATGCCATGCCCGACCCAATACTATGTGTGTCGTGTTGTGTCGTGCCGGCACGTTGGGCCGGGATGTCAACCCTGCTGACCTGGCCCTCCCCCTCGTGCCCTACTGACCTTGCCTGATAGGTGCTTCTATGGGTCGTGCTTATAGTAACGGACTGTAGACCGGTTGCTAGGTACGGTCTTGGACACCACCAACACTGGTAGCACCTTTAAGAAAGGAGAGAAGCTAATGAAATTTGTACTAGCAAAAATTTCCTCATTGGCATTTCAGCTCAAGAACTTCTTTTTTCTTTGAAACGGATAGGTCTGGAACTCAATGCTCTTAGCACAGTCATAGCAAGTGAAAGTTAGTTAAGAAAAAAACATACCGGGGAGTACACAGAGTAGAGATGGAACAACTCAGTAGTACTAACATAAGTAGTATATAATATGTGTTGTTATGCGAGGGCAATTCGGTAATTTCCCAATTGGAAAAGAAATAAAAAGGAAAAAACCGCAGACGGGGCCTACCTGTCGGTGAGCCACGCGAAGAGTTAAGAGAGGAGACTGCGTCTCCTCCTTGAGTGCATCTTGTGTGCGTGCGCATGCTCGTGCGGCCGATTCGGCTTCCGCCCAGATATGGCGATTTTGGCGGCGAATGGGAGAGACGGCGAGTGGAGGGGCGGCGGCAGAGGCGCGGGCTGGCCTGGGTTCCTCGGAGCCGGCCGCTCGTGTCACCCACTGCAAACCCTTGTCTCCTCTTCTTAAGGCCTGGTTGCTCCACGGTTGCGGCATATCTCTTCCGATCCCGATTTGCTTCTCTTGAGTCTTCTTCCTCTCGGTTATTTGGTCTATGCGTAGTATTGGGGCTTCGGCGCCATCTCTGATTGAAGCTTTTTGCTTTCGATTTCATGTGAACCCTATTGTGGTGTGAGGGGAAACTCGAAGATTGAAGGCTGACCGAGGGAGGACGGAGGCGGTGACGGCTCCCTGTTGCTTTTGAGCGCACTTGGCCGGTGCGTTTTTGTGGTCTTGTGCGGCACTACCCCGACCCTCAGCTCCGGCATCGGCTTCCCGAGGTTGGAGAGGGCACTGTATCTCCGTCAACCACATCCTTTTTCTGCATCGGCAAAGAGGGGTGATAGGTTTTCTGGGACAGCACTTTTGAGTGTGCCTTGCCCTGTTCTTTGTGTTCTTCACCGGCTTGGTATTCTTCTAGATGGCTTTAAGTGCCGCCTGCACTGTGAGTATATTGATCTTTTTGCATTTTGTGGCAACAATACTTGTTCTCCTTTTCAATTCAAGTACTTGGGAATGCACCGTTTATTTGTGGGCTCAGATTATGCTCTATGATGAACTATTTGAATGCTGATTGTGATCTTGATAAAAGAATCAGATTTGAGCTCTAGTAGTTTGATTCCACTGACTGAGCCGTAGCCTATTGTATATCTGTTAAGAAGATTTGTTAACATGCAACTGAATTTGTTGAGTATGCAGTAGTTTCTGTTCAGTGCTATTCAGGTCAAATTATTTCTGCGCAGTAATATCTTTTTGTTCAGTTCTGATTCAATTCAGTCTATTTCTGTGAACTGTTATTGCTTGCTGCTTATGATCCAGAAATCTGAGAGAATACTATATGGTATACCTTTGCATGTGAACATTTAAAACTGAAATTCAAGTTAGATATCTTCTGTGCATGGTTCTATCAGTAGGAAAATATTTAGAGCTCAAACCCTGATTTTAGTTATGAGATCATTTATGGAGAGTATCGACATTAGCATGAAAAGGCCAACGTAAATCTTGTGCAACTCTATTCTGAGAGCAAAATTAAAGCAATTACTTTGTCATATGCTAGATTTAATTGCTTTACTGCTTAAAGGACTATTTTACATGTTGTTTTCAACAGATTTGTGTTTATATTCATTGAATATTTACATGTATATAAATGGTAAGATGGAATTACATGATTATATGCTATTTATGTCATTCATGTTATGATAGAAATATGTTGAATATATGTTTAATACAGATAAAATTAAAACTGAAAATACGCTTATATCGCTTTATTTACAACAATATGTAGTTTACAACTCAAACCACCAAAATCTTATTCTACATAGCGTCTAAATCACGGAGGCAGATGATGGTACACCGGGAAGAAAGATATCAACATGTATATGTACAAGTACACCACAGAGCGACTCCTCTTGGATTTTGCTACGCCACAACCCACCCCTACCATACCGTCCCACAGGCTTGCAGAACACCAAGAGAAGCACTGTTCGTACTACTATATGCCAGGGCACCAAATCTCGTCAAAAATCCTACTCCAAGAACAAGAACAAATGGAAGAGAGGGCAAGTAGGAAATCAAGCGGATTACTGTAGTAATCCGCGCGCACACCAGCAAGAAGAAGAGAACAAGATCGAGCTCTAACTCATACGTACAACAGAGCTCAGATCAAACCAGGACAGGAGCAGAGCGAGATGGGTACGGATCACCACCAGCCGTACACCGCGCGGGAGTACATGCCCTTGATCCACTTGACGCTGCGCCGCAGCGAGTCCTTCACCTTCCCCTCCACGTCGTACACCTTGTAGGCCACCAGCCGCTTCTTCCTCTGCAGCTCGGCGTCGTCGAACGACCCGCCGGCGGCGGCGGGGGGAGCCCCCAGCGCCTTCTTGGCCGGGGCCGGGGCGGCGGTGTAGTCCAATGCGGCGAAGGAGGGGGTGTAGCTCCTGAGGTTGATGGAGCGGCGGCCGGCGGAGGACCAGGTGCTGCTGTTGGCCCGCTTCACCTGCGCCGCTGCGCCGTCGGAGAAGGGCGCGTAGGACGCCGCGTAGGAGGCGCTGTAGCACCGGAGGTTCAGGCCGGGGGTGGGGCCGGAGACGGTCTTGGTGCTGCCGCTCCGCTGTACGGTGGAAGCCGCCGCCGGCCGCGACCAAGTGCTGGCGCGCTTCACCTTGGGTGGAGGCGCCGGCGCGTAGGAGGTGGCGTAGGAGGCGCTGTAGCACCGGAGGTCGGTGGATGCCGGCGCCGTCGGGGTGCTCCTCTCCGCACAGGACACTGACCTCTCCATTGGCATCTTTCCTCTCTCTCTCTACGTCTTCGTGTGTGGAGCTCTGCACTGCAGTAAGGAGTGCCAGAAGGCAGGAAGGTGAGGAATTGCAGAGGCCTTTTTATGAAGGGGCCAGAGGACCCGGATCCTCTGCAGCCGTAATTACGGGAGTCACTTGGACGGGCCGAGCAACCCAGCGTTTTTCTAGCCTTCAGACTTAAGAATAGACAGATATATAAATTTAAATTCTAGGTATTTACAATAGATAAGTTTGAAGAAAAAATTCCATGCTACTTGATTAGTATAACTGGATTCGGTGCAATGTTTGCTACAATTACATGTAAAATCTACCTTAAAAAGACATATAGTTTGAAAATAAGTTATTGTAGCATACAGTAAAAAATCGAAGTTGAAGCGTTCTTAAACGTAGCTCTTATTTGTCCGGACATCGGGTACGGCAATTTACGCTTGGATTGATCGCTCACCGAAAAACTATCACTTCATAATTCTTGTCGTACTGATCAGCGCCATCCATCTACGATCAACCTATTTTGACAAAATAGGTTGCACGACATGCTACGGTCGAACAATTACAGACGATCCGGTTCCGAAGGCGAGAGGTGTGAAAGGGGAGAAGGGGCGGGGAGTGGTGGTGAGGGGGGGGGGGCCTCGCTCGCTTTGTTTTCTTGCTCTCTTTTGGCCTACTTCACTACTTCGGGATGAGATTTGTTTCGTGTGCAGAAATCACAGGGAGGGTCAAAAAAGACGGAGAATGTGTGTCTTGTTACGAGCGTCCGTGCGCCCTGATTCGGCGATGGGATGAAAGCTTTTCAGATGAGTTTTGTTTCGTCCGCAAAAAAGCGATCGTGAAAAAAAAATCTTCTTGTGACAGCAGATTTCTAGGCGTAGGCTGTCTGCACGCCGTCAAGGACCTTTCAAAGGCAGAGCGCTGTCAAAGATACTTCCTTCTATATCGAATGTTCATAGATATTCTCGCTATTTTCGTGGGTTCTTAACATGAACATGCTTGTATCGATCCAGAAAGCAGATAATTTGAACAAATCACACACAAAAAGGAAGAAAAAAAGGGAGGAAAACCGAAAGGAAAGGAAAGGAAAAGATGGAAACGGCAACTCGGAAGTTGCATGCGTTGGACGGGTCGAGCCGGAGGCTGCCATGGCACTGAGCGGTGAATCCGTGAAAAGAGATGCCGCGAAAGCCACAGCGCACGATGGCCGCGAGCGTGACACGTTTCACGTTGCGTTGGGGCAAAGCTAACGCACTCCGCCGTGGCACGAACCGGCTCGTGCTTGCGAGGGGCACGCGCCCGTTCCGGGTCGGATGTGCGAGGGGATCTTTTCCCCGTGCGTGATGTCGCCATGCCAATGTGCGTGCTTGCCAGGATCCACTAGAGACTGGAGTTTGAACTTGTGTAAAACTGATAATTTTCGATGAAAGATTGTAGGAGGAGAGGGGATTGACAAGGTTTGTTCTAAAGTGTCGTGTCTTTTGAGTGAGATGATACTGTAGCGACGATTAATTTTTTTCTAATATATTTAATTAAGAAGTAGAAAAAATAAAAATATCATTATATCTCATAGATAATGCAAGGTGAAAAATAGAAAAAAAGTGTTAAAAAGTTAACATGTTTCAAACAATTTTTGACTTTTAGAAATCATAAGCTGGAAGTCATCGCTATTTTGAAGCAGGGCATAGTCTGCCGTTTAAACTAGAAACTGGATTTTGGAGCGGTAAATCGGATAGATTTTTTTCTACTAAAGACTGTAATTTAAGGGGAAAATAAAGGGGGGGATTAAATATAGTTTGCCGTTTATAATTCGAGCGGCAGAAATACCAGTGCTAGCGAGCGGTGGAGGTTAGCTGGAAACGTACGGTGTCGAACGCTCCCCACGAGCGATATGCCTGAAACTCCTCTTTCAGCTCGATTTCAGTGCTTCTAGCTGAAGACCGAGCCGACGTCGGCGGTGTTTTCGCCGTTCGAGGGAAAGACAAAACGATCCACATCTCTCCTCGCCCAGTCGCGCATGGCAAACAATACAAAAATGAAATCAGACTCGAGCTCGTTAATTTTGCATGTATATATGTCGACCTCGTTCTGTTCTCTGCAGATCTTAGTCGCCCAAGGGTTAGGTTTCTTCAATCTTCCAAGATCTGATGCTTGAAAGGATAAGATCGGTGAAGATACTGCCTGTAGCTGTCATTTAAACGTCCCCCACTCGTTTCAGCAGCATAAATGCCTGCGCTTCGATCGGCACTGAAAGCTGCCCCCAAATTCTCATTTCTTCCCCGATAGCGACTCTGGCGCCAAATTAATCAATGATTGATGGGCTCTAAACCGGGCCGGATCGTCGATCCAACACCCGTTGCAAGAACCAATACCCGCCATCCCGTAAAGCTTTCTGCCGTTGCTTTTTGCTACTGCAATCTTCTGGCTCCCTTTTTTTTCAGTTTTAAATGTTGTTCTTCAGTTTGCTATAGTAATTAGATTTTAAATAAAATATTTTTTAATATATAATTCACAAAACTGATTATAGTACGTACTATAACGACTTTATTTATATCAACCAAAATCATACGTAAGTTTCTGTTACTTCGTACTCTCTCATAAATAACTTAAAAGTCATAAGCCAAAGGTGAAGCATCCATCAACTGTGTCTATGGTCCAGTCAAGTTTTTTGTTTTACAGAATATCGGCCGCATTTTTTGTCATTTCATATTTTAACATTAGTGAAAAACTATTTTGTGAAAAAACTATTTCTTTCCCTTCGATCTCCTCGACTTTTACTACTACAGCCTAACAAGGACAGCCACCTGCTACTCACAACCCGGCCCCTTGCTACTCACAACCCCATGATGTTTCCCACTCACTGGCTACGTCTGCCAGTGTAACATTGCCATCACTGTTCATGGCCTTGCTTCCTAGCTTGACTGCCAACACTGCCGTATATAGCCCTCGATCACCGCCCTTGCGGCCTCCAATGGCACCACAACCGCTTGAGTCACCACGATATATCAATTTGCCGTCGGCTGGTGATATCTATGGTTAGGGGGTCTATGTGTTAAACATAATCTTAACTTATCAAGTAATAGATTGTTAGGATCTTGATGTAATTGGTATCAAATCAAAATTGATTAGTTTATTTTTTGTTAGGATTTTTATGTTTAGTTATTGACTTGGTTAGCAAGTTGACTAGACTATATAAGTAGAAAACATGTAATCTATTTTGTGAGAAATATAGCAAGAGAAAAAGAAAAGATGTTAAGTTGTAACAACATCAGAAAAATTTCTTTGTGCTATTTTGTGTTCTTCCACTGTGAATTTGTATAATGTATGAGTTTTGTCCTGCGGTTAAGCCAACAATTGGTATCAGTGCTTGCTAACCAGACACTGAGCCTTTTCGTTGAGATACCCAGTGAGGCGCCATACCACCTACAGCCCTGTCTCTTCGGTGAGATCGTTCCTAACAAGTGCAGGTTCAGCGTCCTATCCATGAAGATTGAAGTGCACTTTGCAAAGTCGGAACCCATAATGTGGACATTGCTGGAGTACACCGGCAAGCCTAAGGTTGCCATGGCATAGAAGGGGAATAGTTCTACTATTGCCGCTAAGGGGCCATCCTATCCTTCGTCCAAAGGTAGGAAGGACTGGGACAAGATGGTGGCGCCTGGCAGAGGCCATTGCTACACGATGACAGTGGTGCGATGCTGTTGGGCGAATGTCGGTGTGAAGTTGACAACGACGGTGGTGTGATGCCACTAGGAGATGAGTCTAGGATGTTCGACGTCCTGAGTCGAGTCTGTAGAGTTGAGTCCGCAACATTGAGAAGATGTGTTCGCTGTCTTGAGTCGAGTCTATGGAGTTGAGCCAGGACGTTGAGGAGATGCATTTGTCGTCTTGTATCGAGTATGAGTTAGACAAGTTGTAGTTGAGACCGACTACCTCAACAAATTAGAGATACGTTAAGATTAAGGGGGGTTTCACCTAAGTGTTTTGCATGTTAGTCGAGTTAAAGTCTTTGCATGTAGATGAATATATATCAGTTGAATTGAATTCCTACATGTAGTTATGTATTTGATCGCTTTATGTGGGGATGTAGCTGGTTGTTCAGATAATATGTTGAGACTAAACTAGGAGTATGTAGAGTCAAGATTAGAGAGGAGAATGTTGGAAATAATCTTGACTTGCCAAGTATAGGGTGTTAGGATCTTAATACAATCGGTATCAGATCAAAATTAGTTAGTTTATTTCCTTTGTTAGGTTTTTCATGCTTAGTTGTTGGCTCGATTAGCAAGTTAACTAGGCTATATAAGTAGGAGGTATGTAATCTATTTTGTGAGAAATACAGCAAGAGAAAAAAGAAAAGAAGTGAAGTAGTAGTGCCGACACTAGAAAAAAATCTCTGTATGCTATTGTGTTCTTTCACCGTGAATTCGTGCAATATTGTGTGAGTTTTTCCTGGCCTGGGCCAACACTTTTTGACTCAAAAACCTAACGAGAGCGTAAATGTCGAGGTGTAATCAAAAGGCTAAAACACATTTTTTTTTCAGAAATCTGGCTCATTTTAGCAAATCCCTAAGGCAAATGGAGCGTGCGTGTTTTCCTTCACATGCATGCATGTTTCCGCTGGTATGACGACTCCCCTGTTAATGTCGCATCAATCAGTCTCGCTAGAACAACGAGCGGCGGGGCCACGGCGATTATCTGCACGAATCCACGGTAGATTAGCTCGTGCCAAAAAGGTCGAGCGTTTTTTCTTTTTCGCGCCGAGCTGGGTGTGTCCTCCTTGCTCGGCTGCCGACCTGGGTGCCGACAAAACCGGTGTCGGCAGCCGGCCAGTGTGATCACTGATGCCGGCGTTTATCCGGGACGCGTCGCTACCGGCGAGCCGCTGTTTTTCGGCTGCCGAAGAAGGCTGCTTCCCACTTTTCCCTGTACACCGATAACGAGTAGCTTTGATGAGCGCTGTCGGCTGGAAGTAGTTGGCGTACGTGCGAGCAACGGGGAGGGAGGCGCCGACGATGGGGAAGACAGGGAGGCGGCGGCTTCCGGCGATCGAGGAGGCGCGCCGTCTGCTGATCCGAGACGGTCGACGGCCCTCTAAAAGTACCTGCTTAATTATCACGTGATCGGGTTACGAGCTCCTCTTCGATCTCTAGCTAGCCAGCGGCACCATCCACTAAATTATGGCAGGCTGGTATTACTGGTACTACGACGTACTACTGTCTTAACAATGAAAACACACTATCTCCACGCGTTCCGACATTGATCGGACACACGAAAGCAATTAAGAGTGTGCCTGAAACAAGAAAAGACAAGTATCCGTACGTACGTACCGTACCACCATCCACACCCTAAAATTTAAGTTAGAAGTGATTTAGACCCGCTCCAAACGGGTTCAGCTTCTAGACATTTTTTATTTTGGTATTTTAGTCTTTTTTTGGTTTTTAGTTTTTTCAAAGGGTTCAGCTTCTAGACTTTTTTATTTTGGCAGTTTAGTCTTTTTTTGGTTTTTAGTTTTTTCTTCTCCTCTTATTCATTTGTATTGTCTTAAAAATATAACGGTGTTTTTCTATTTTTTTTATTGTTTACTATTTTTGTTATTTTTGACTTAGAAAAAACAAACAACCGGCATGGTGCATTCATAGCCAAAAGTCTATAGAAAAAGCAAAAAAACCACTTTTTTGAAGCCGTTCGAAGCAAGCCGTCAATTATCCTCTCTTTGTAGCTATTATAATCATACATTTCAAGAAGATGTATATATACATACACACACTGAATGAAACAGCAAGCAAGCTGGCTGGCTAGTTGAACAGCTACCATGATGCTGATGCATCGGAATTTCTACATAGACGGCTACTACTGTCTGAAAGAATGATCGGCTTACTCAGTGGTTGGCACGTCAAGTGATGAAGTGGAATAGCTTGCTCCCTTACGTGGAGGGTGAAGTACGCGGTGGATCCGACGTGTCAGCTTCCGTTGATCCGCTCCAAGTGGGAGGCGACACGTGTGAAGCTACTGTTCATGTTGATCATCACAGTGCGGCCAAGAGGAATTCGGGCTTAGATAACGCAAAAGATCAGAAACAAATGAACAGTCGTGAAAACCTCACTGATCTCTCCGCAAATATGAGAACATCACGGGGTCATCTCGATCCAATGAGACGATCTCTCTCTCTCTCTCTCTCTCTCCCAGCTATGTCTCAGAAAAAAAGCTAAAAAAACCAAAAATTCAGAAAAAGATAAAATTTATGAATAATGAAAAATAAGTTAGAAGCTAAAAGCTAAAGCCGAAACGAGCGGGACTCCTCAAGGAAATTGAGCTTGTGGTGCACTATACATTGAGAGTGGAGTACCTTGTGTACTCTTTATCCTCTAAGGTTGAGTGGCTGTAAACCTTTCCTCCTTAAGAAGCAATAGAATCAATCTTTTGATCATCTCTATGGCTATTTCTTGTCTTGATTGATTTTCTCTTGATTTGATTGGTTTTCCTCTCCTCTCATCCCTCTTCTTGATCTTACTATACCAAGAACATATATGAGATGAAGATAATCTCAGAAAATTTATCTCCATCCATCTAGGCACTTTGCTAGTAAGTTCATCAAAAAACTCTTTTTTCCACTTTTTAATCTTTCAGGTGATTTCTTGATTTGAGGGTTGTTGGCTTGATTTGTCGGTGTTCTAACTTACTATGATATATGGGAGCATATTCAAAACCATCTTTGCTATCTTCTACCCACGAGCAAGTCTTGATCATCGATTTAGGTTTCAAGTCACTTTTGGTGCATGTTTGCTCAAATCTCAAAAAGTTCTCAACTTTGATGTGGGTTTTGTAATCAATGGATGAAATAGACTCCTGAAACCTTAAGTAATACTTGTACAAAGTTTAACGGCTTTTGGATCATTCAATCAAAAGTTATGTGAATTTGTGATCTCGTGATCATGTTGAAAACTTTGTTCTTCGACTTGTTTCTATCACTTTGGTTTTCAACCACTCACTGATCATCGACCACACTAGTCGTTCTTCGACTTGCTTCGACCACTCACTCGTCATTGACCACACTGGTCGTATTTCTACTTGGTTCGACTCATTAGTTTTTGATCACTCACTGATCGTCAACCACTCTGGTGTTATTTCGACCACATTAGTTTTCGGTCACTCATTGGTCTTCAACGACACATTGGTCTTCGACCACCCTGGTTTTTTTACCACACCGGTTTTTCTCTGTCAAATAAGTCTATGTTGATTTATTCTTTACTCTTGATCTTTATTGCTTCTTATTGCTATTAGAGTAAGAATTAGAGAATACTTAGGGGAAATTTTAAGGCATCATTCATCTTATTTTATTGCCATCTTCGGTCCTACACTAATCATAAAGGAAAGCAATGTATGCTCACTGGGTACTGCATTAGCATATATATCGATCGATCGGCCGTTTGTTAGGCTCATTCCATCAAGTGAGAGCACACCACCGAGTACAGCCAACCTTTACTCACTACTTTGTCTCCGTCCATCCTTAATCGCCGTTGACTTCTCGATCAATAATGCATCATACATATCACAAGATCTTTCCTTCCATCGCAAACTTGTTGCCATGCCGTGCCACCTCAAGCTCGTAGTACGCACGTACGTACGTGCTCTGTCCTTGCGTTAGTTGCTGAAAACGGCACAGGTCCTTGTAATGGAACATTCTAGGCAACAAGTTACAGCCAGCACGCATGCATGCGTGTTCTATTTCTTGGTAGGTTTAGGCGTTCTTTAGGGCAGGGGTTAATGAATTATAATGCAAACGACATGGCTAGTTTTTTTTTTGCTGCGGTTTATGATTTTTGGCTACAGTTTGTGACTTTTGGGTTATTTGTACGAGAGATTACAGAGTAACAGAAACTCACGTGCGGTTTTTGCCGATATAAATGAAGTCAGTAAAGTATGTATTACAATTAACTAGTAGACTCTATCTTAAAAAAATACTCCGATTAAAAAGCTAGTTACTATAAAAAAGTCAAAAAGCAGTTTTTAGAAGCTGAAAATAAGAGAGCCATATGCGTCTATTGCTTATATATACAGTTTGTGGTGCAGAACTGCATATCGATCGATGAGTAAAATGACATCGTTTTCATTATGGTCCGGGATATTTAGTACGAGTGGTCTAAGCTTTATGATGCAGAGATGTATTTAGGGCAGGGTTGAATTAGCTAGCTAGCTTGCTGTGATTTGCACATGCCATCCGAAATGTGTGCTGGGTAAGCTCGAGGCGTGCATGACCAAGATTCCACACGCAATTACGCATACAAGGACATGCAAGATTATGTCTCTTTGTACTGTTTGGTTTTCTTCGATAGTTGAAGTGTTAATTTGGGCACCTATGCTTTCGAAAAACATTTATAAGGCCACAAGTGCCTTAGATATTTCTGACACAAATGAAATTGCATTGGATTAACAAAATGACAGAACTATATTATATGGTAAGCGAAATTAAAAACAGGAACATATAAAAGATTTTTTTTCATCTTTCAATTATATATAACGCTGATAAAGGTATCTCCAATCGTCCATATTTACTATCTCTTCAACGATGCTATATAGATTTAGCGGCATGAAGGAGAGAGAATAGCTTGGGAGTTCGAGCCGATCTCACCCACTTTCGAGCTCGAGCCATCCCTTCGCATTAGGGATAACACTGGCATGCAATACATAATTAAATGTACTATTGAAGCCAGGTCATTCCTCACCCACTCAGTTGTCGAATTCTTTACGTAATTTTTTTATTAATATTACATTTATATATCATCGTTTGACAACAATATAAAATAACCCACTATCATCATTCCAAATAGTAACATCACTTTATCACTATTTGAAATAACAACAAGCCTACATGGAGTCTTGCGTAGCAGCTTGTAGGTCTCTGTCACCAAATAATTTGACTACAGTGACCCTGCTGTCAATTTATTTGGTGACAGAGATTCTGTCAACTAAATTGGTGATAAAGTCTCTGTCATCAATTTATTTGGTGACAGAATCTCTGTCATCAATTCAAATGGCAACATCGATTTTGCCAATTGAAATTGCGACAAAGTGATTTTCTGTTTTTAAATAATACATTTTTCCTAATTAAAAAATGTATTATTTATGAATAAATCTTCTGTTTTTTGGCTTTAATAGATTTGAAATAATAGCTAACAATTAAAGAGAGAATTTGAGTAGCGCGCCTCAGGTTGTGTTGATGATTTTTGTTTAAACAAATCATTTTAAGCATGACATAACACTTCATATTGACGGTGTGAATTACATGGCACATAAGGTTTAATTAGGTGCATATGTTTTCCTTACAACTTCTACGATACAAATGACGACATGAACGAACCATCAACCCAAACTACTTATAAGATATATCTGCGTCTTGTGGAATGTAAATGACATGGTTGTTGTAGATCTAATAGAGCTTGTGGGCGAACAGCCCTATAGCGAAAATGGAACTCTGTAGGACACCCACATGGAGTGGTGGTCATTAGGACGTGCCTAGTTGTCATGGTAGTGGTAGGCATAATTGCAGCTCGGGTTAGCCCAGCAGCAGTACGGGTGGTAGCCACTGCTGAGGTAGACCACCTCCTCATTGTTCCTCCCCTTGATCCTCTATTTGCGGAGTTCATCATTGTTGATCCTCTCCGTCTGGAGCTCCTCTCGCAACTCATACATGCATATGTGCAGTGTGTGGATGTAAACTTGGGCAGGTATTCGATACAGTTGATCACTCGATGAACTTGCAATCCACGCTTTGCAAGGAAGATGAGGTGATAACAAGTGATGCACGAGTCAAAGTATAGATAGGAAATGAAGTACTTACCATGAACAGAGAGCAGCGAAAGAATCGATGTCCTAGGTTCCCCACATTGTTAGAAACCTAGACCATGGCATCATGCATGGTTGTGCTTGAATTGCGGTCAACGCTCAGGGATGTGTGGGTAATCGTGGAGGGAATTTCTAGAGGTGTAGGACTCCCTAGTTTCGAGTGGTAGATTGGGGCTTGGGAGGTCGGAATCCAAGGGACCATAGATATGTGTGTCTTCAAGGTCAGGGTCATAGCCTTGAAATCCAGTCCATGCCCGATGTCCCCTCCCATGCCTTTGTTGTATGACTTGGAGCAGACCAGACAGGTCGTGGTATGGGTCTTCAAACATACCGAACCTTGCTTCAAGTGCCTTCTGCCTCACCCTCTAAGCCTTAGCATATTTTATTGTGCACTAGAACCTCTGCTCTACCACAAGAATAATAGAAAGCGGCTCAAAAATCTAGGTTCTCCACAATCTCTTTGTGTATGACATTTATAAAAAAATCCTAAAGATATATTTTTGTGGGATTGCATGGACTCTGTCACCATGCAAGTGTGTGAAATGACTACGAAGCACTTCCAACATGTGTCCCATATAGGTTAGTATGCATGCACTTGCCAAAGGCATCCCTCTATCTCATATTTCACGTCATACACACGCAAGATAAATTTCACTACCTTGAATGTCCTCGTCAATAATACTGCCCAAAATATGACTGCTTCCTGCACCTCCTCCTTACTTTTGTAAAATGCTCCTTGCCTGACCTCATTCTGATGGTACTCGTAGGCCAGCTGCTCACATTCACTCATTACTAGTTTATTGAATTGGTGTGCATTCCACACTAACAGAACATCTTGATCTCCTCCACGTTGCTCATCATCAGAACCTTCATCTTCCGATATTGCCTTGTACTCATGGTTTTTGAGCTCTATCCATCCACCAAAGCTTCAATATTCTTACCTTCATCTGTAATCCCCATGTGTTCTTGTGCCTTGGCCATATGAAGGTCTACAGTCTCAGCTTAGACTGAGCCTGTCTCCCTCTTCTTGGCTCAAACAGTATACACACTTTGACTAGTCTATCCAACTTCTTCAGCATCACCACCAATTGGATCTGCTTATGTCACATAAGCTGGAGGGACTTTCTAAAAGGCTTGGGCCAGCAAGACTAGTGGCCATCCACACTCCTTCACCAATCTCACGTATGAGCTCCACGATTTCACCCCTTCAGTTCCACCAACTCCTAGTACGTGTGTTGTCATGCCTGGCAGCAACACCATGCAACGCATGATCCAACGAGAATATCTGGTACAACTATCTCATAACAGTGCCGCATGGACGCTGCTCTGCATTTGAAAGACTGGCTGTCACACGTGGAAAATCATGTAAATTGACTCCTTTTGCACCCATATGTGGAACCCCTTCTCCCTAGTGTATTTCAAAAGCTACTCGTTCAACTATACTTGTCGATCAATTTGACAACTAATTTGATATTAATGATAGCTGCTCATTCAATTAAATAAAAGCAAAATAGACCTAATAACAAATCTAGTACTCACTAATAAACTTGTAAAGAAGGGGATTCCCCTAACCTGTAATACCCTAAAGAAAGACAACCAATCATATATATCTTATAAAAAACTAACTTACCATCCGTGCTTCATCTACGTAGTGCACATAATTAGTAATGGATCCTACATATTCCTACTTTCCATGTTTCGAATAGACCTAACTAGTAGATCTAATATTTTAAAACTAATTGATGCACTATAACTTACGATTACGAGAAATTAATAGTTCTACAAAAATCCATTCTACACATACTACCCTAAGTAACTATATATCTACAATCACACTATTTACACATCTACTCATTATCCAATATAACTACACATCTAATCATTTGATTTACTAACCTACCATGATTTCAAAATGAAATCTACTAAAAAAGAAAACTCACCTCTAGGATGCGGAAACCACTCCTTCTCCCACTCTCTTCTCCACCTCTTCCCCTCTTCTCTTCTCTCCTCTCTTCTCCTCTTCTCCTCTCCTCTCCTCTTTCTCTTTTACCGAATTGTTAAGAATTTTGGCCTTTTTTGGCCCTTAAATACACTGCCCTCTGTTGCCATTAGGATTGGTTCCTTTATCGCCAATTGAAATGGTGCAGACGCCATCACGTGGCACACTATCATTCATTTGTTTGATGATAGAAGCTTTGTCTCAAATTTAAATGGCAATAGAGCCTTTGTCGCTATTTGGAATGGCAACAAAATATTATTTTTTGTATTTTTAAGTGATGATATATAAATTTAAGTGATGATATATAAATGTAATATTAATAAAAATGTATTTTAAAAAAAACCCTCAGTTGTGTGTGGGTCAATTGGTGGTGAGGTGTGAGAAAAGTGGGGAGCTGATTATCAAAAAAGAACAGACAATTGGAGCCCACTATTGAGAAACAAAATATAGAAAACATGATGTTGTTGAGTGTGATAGAGACAACGGTTGCAGATGTTATCTCCTTTTTTTATGAATGGTTTAGTTGGTCATCACAGTCATCCTTAATGCTCAGTAACCAAAAGATCACATGATCAAAACTCTAAAAATTCTCACATAAACATACCTAACTAACCATCATTTGGTGAGTTAGAAAGCCCCGCTCATTTCGGTTTGAGCTTCTGGCTTATTTTTCACTATTCATAAATTTTGTCTTTTTCTAAACTTTTGGCTTTTTTGGAGCTTTTTTTATGGTTCTTTTTTCCCGCATTCGTTCGCGTTGTCCGTGATGAGCTAACATATTTTTTTATTTTTAAAATTTTTAAATTTAATTACGCCAAATAAGCCACCTTCAGCTACAGTGTAATTTCGACTAGCTACAATGCAATTTTAGTCATAAGCCATAGCTTTTTAGCCCAACCGACCGTGAATATATAAATGTAAGATCCCTAGTGCTATCTCTAAATGATGTAAAACATTGTTGGAAATGCTCTAAGAAAAGCACATGTGATTCATATATTCACGGAAACATCCTCATTTTGCTTATTTGAATTTTGGAGCATCCATAAACAGATCAGATGAATTAAACTACAAATATTCAAAGTCACATTAAAAAAAGCCATTCGTGTCCTCTTCTCGTACCTCCGTCTTTCCAAAAGTTCCATCCAGCAGCTACTTGCCATGGAAGTTTTCTTGTGGTAGTGAAGCGAAGAGCACAATTATAGCTCGTTCCGGTTAGGTTGAGGTGTCGGATTCCGGAGCAACAACTACAAAATTCTCTGTGTTAATCGCACTAATCCAAGATCGCACACATTAATAATAAGGATACATATCAAACACAATGATAAATTTTATTTAACTGAATATGGGCCTGATGGCCAAAGTTTACATCCATGGCATATAAGCCAAAATTAAATATAAGCAGCGGAAGAAAAAAGAAATGAAGTGGAAGAAGCCCAACAAGCCTTCCCACAGGCAAATGACAGCAAGACGCGGCCTATGCATCCTTATCCTCACCGAAGTCGAAGCTGTTATCTGTTAATAGAATTAAGTAAGGTGAGCACATAAAATGTACTCCACGAGTTACATGGGAAAATGCACAATAATGCAAGGCTAACAAGTGAAGGCATATAGAGTTATTTGAGCATAAAATAACATTTAAGAAATACAATAAATAGATTGAAATTGCTGAATTTAATACAGTAGGTAAAAACAACATTGTAATCAAAATAGGTACCATTAGTGCAGGTCTATCCCCCCACACCAACCTATCCACAGGCATCCCATCTGGACCATTTTTCCCAAAATGATCTTATATGGATTCCATCCATCCATACATTTTTAATCTCTCATGGATTCCATCCATCCATACACTTTTTAATCTCTCATTCAAAAACAAAGTTTAATACGTGAAAAATTTCACTCAGCTTGCCCATGATTGTGGGCACGGCTATCTAGGATAGATTATACACTCTGCAAAGGTTATACAGTTTTACCCACAAGACATGATTATCTCATATTGCCGCGCGATTAGCACACTTCCTTAGGTGTGCGGCGGAGAGATCATGACAAGGTCTTTACAATGCAAAGCCTTCAACCTGGTCAAGTCAACACTGAGATTTTACCACAACTTGAATCCACAAGTTGGAGCCCCTCTTGAGCCGAGTGAGACTTCTCATAGCTTATGCTACGCTCACTTTCAACCTGTAGCGACTCAGGTTGGGACCTACAAATTAATCAGGCAGGACTGTCCCATACCAGCTTGTGGCAATATGATAGGGCTTTGCAACAGTAGCTCACATACCAGTCCTTAATTTGACTTAGGCACCAACCACATACCTCTTGTGTCTGGCAATCAACATTGAGTCACCAAACAACAATGCATGCCAGCAAGCACCCACCACCTAACCATTTACTTAAGTCTAAACTAATTTTTATATTTTATTTTGAAATAATTTATAGACTTTCTTGACTCACCGAAGTCAAGACTACATTTGAAAAACATATCATTTTATGTGAAAAGGTTATCCCAAAACAAAAAATATGTCTAAGCAGATCTAAGCATTTGATACAAAATTCTCTAGTCCATACTAGTGTACTAACCAGAGTTTTATTCTAGGGTGACAAGGTATCCGGGAATCAATGTCAAAGGAGGTATTAACAAGTAGGCAATAACTAAGTTTAAAACTGAATTAAAATACATTGAATAAAAATATACACGTAGAATAATTTAAAATAACATACTTTTATTTGCAAACTGGGATTAACATGATCAAGGTGTAACTTGCCTTGCTCCGCGAATTGGTGAGAATTGTCGTCGAAGAATTCCTCTGAATCGTTGCAATCTACACGTGAAGATAACCCACCAAACTCAAACAAAATTCAAATAAATTCAAATAAACTCTAAATTTTAGAAAGGATGGTAGAAATGGATAGATTAGAATTTTTTAATGAATTTAGAAATTTGAACAGGCTCAATCGGAGTTAGGATGAAGGAGAACGGGCTTCCAGAAGTTTGAAATCAAAGAAAAAGAAAAGGGGATTTTTGGAATTATTTTTGTACTGAAAAAGGAAGATTATGACGTCAGCAGGAGAAATGATTTTTTGTGGAATTATTATGCTGTAAAAAAATGATTTATGATGTCAAGGTGACGTCCGCAAGAGAAATGAATTTCCAGATGATCTATTTTTCATCAGAAAAAGGATTTTATTCACTAACAGGTGGGACCGAATTTTGGTGGACTAGTCCATGGACCAGGAAGGTGGCTGAGGATGTAGGGAGGATAGTGTGGTGCTTGCATGGCGGGCTAGTGCTGAGGTGGCGAACACACGGCGTGGCATGGCGGCCACGTCAGCTTGACCGCTGATGTGGGCACGCTGGTGAGCGGCGGCGCTCTGGGCCCGGTGGTCGCCGGCGAACGGGGGCATGGTGGCGGCTGATGAATGGCACAAAAGAGAGGGGAGTGAGGGGAGTTTGACAGTACCTCGCGCGAAGCCAGGGGGGCAATGGAGGCGACTGGCGACGAAGAGGCAGAGGCAGCGGAGCGAGGATGTCGACGGCGGCTTCGCTTGATGGAGGGGCGGGGAATGTGCGCATGATGACGAGGGAGATGTAGACGACGTCGGCGAGGCACGAGGTTGACTGGGGCGGTGGCGATTGCTCGTCGGAGGACCACCAGAGCTCGGTGAAGAGGAGAAACGGCGCTAGGACATCTCGGGCACGGAGGGAGGGAAATGGTGGAGGGAAAATGGGCAACGTGTCTAGAGGATCCTTGGGGAGGGGCTTTCATAGGGCACGGGAAGGGATATGGCCGGCAGTTACTCGACGGAGTAAAGGCGGCCATGAATGCCGCATAACGGCGAAATGGGACTTTAAGGCAGAGGGGAAACGATGGAGGTTGATGGAATGATGGAGGGGCACTCAATGGCCATTAATGGCAAGGAGTAACGGACAGAGGGTGAAGTAAAGGAGCTCGAGCGCGTGCGGCAATGGTGGCGGCTAGAGGAAGAAGAAGTGGGCTAGGGCCCGCACGTCAGCGAGAGAAAGAGGGAGGGAAGAGCGGGTGGACAGATATGCGACGCGTGGCGAGGGAACCAATCCAGCTGTCACCTGAGTTAAGTGAAGATGGACGCACGGGATTAGATTGAGCAGCAGGCACGAAATCAAAGCCGTTGGCTAAGGAGCGAAGGGGTAATTGGGAGTAGGCGGCTAAGATTAGACGGGGCGGGGTGGATTGGATCTGGGCGTGACACTTGTCAGCCATGAAGAGAGAGGGTTTAAATTCCATTTTTAGATTTTCAAGAACTTTCAAAAACACTTATAAAATAGAACATAAAGTCTAAAAATTCCAACAAATTCACAAAAATTTCTGGAGATATTTTAGACTTATGAAAAATATTTCCAACTTAAAGTTGGTCTTTTAATTTTTTCAAAAATACTTTTTAGCTTTGAAATTAATTTTTAAAATCTAGAAAAACACAGAAAATCCAGATAAACACCAATGCTTTTAAAATAATTGATTTTGAAATATTATTTTTATAGAAATTTAAAATATCTTTTATTTAATAATATTTTTATTTTTTTAGTTAAATTACTTTTAAGAAGAGCCTTTTTAAAATATGAAAATAGACAAATAAAATCTTCAAAATTCAGGCAACCAAAAATCACTTGATTTTATTTTAAATTAAAAAAATTACTGAAAATTTTGAAATAAATAGCTGGACTGTTACATAAGGGTAGCTCAGAATTTTTGCTGTTGGGGCCTTGATTTCAAATCAAAGGTATGCCATTGGTTGTCTTGCCCCTCCCATAATCCTATTTGAGCTCCCCTTATATCCCCAGACCTAAGCCCTGATAGGTCTATTTGGGTTGGCCGACCATAGAGAGGCTGCTACAAGAGGTGGAACTAGGGGTGGAAAACGGTAACGGATAATTCATTTTATCCGATATTCGTATCCGAGAAAACACGAATATGGTAAGCAAAATCCGTATTAAAAAATATTCGTATTCATATTCAAGAATATTCGTATTCATATTTGAGAGTATTTGTATTCACATTCATATTCGAGAATATTTGTATCCGTATTCGTATTTTACACTATTCGATTCGTATTCGATCTGTTTCTAGAACCCATGAAAAATCTGTACAAATTTTGTGATTCAAAATTTGAATTTAGGTGGTTTAATACCGGTAACCGGTCAAAAACCGGTGAAAATCGGCAAAATCGCTAGGAATCTGTTTTATCCGATATTCGTATCCGAGAAAATCCGTATTTGAAAATATCTGTATTCGTATTCGAGAATATTCGTATTCGTATTTGAGAATATTTGAATTCGTATTTGTATTCATTTTAAAAATATGAATTTATTTTCGTATTTCAGACTATTCGACCGTATCTGATCTGTTTCCACCCCTAGGTGGAACACATGGGCATGGCGGCTCACTCAGGAGTTCCTATCATTTGATACGCCTAAAAGCAAATTAGAACTCTCATTTACGTATGTACTAAAACAACTTTTACATGTAAACATTTATTTTGGACCGTTTAAGCGTACACATCTTTCAATTGCAAACGTACTTTTTGTAACTCTTTTGTCATCTAACACTTCACATATTTTAAGTATTGACATGGTACCTCCATAAATAAAAAATGCTATTATAGTATTACAACATTATAATTTTCAGTAGGCTACTATAACATTAAAAATTAATACATGCCAAATGTTGTAATATAGTAAAATGCAACAAATAAAAAGGGGAAAGTGTTTGACGTGAGAAATCGCTTTTGAATTTCTAGCTATGGGTATAAGGTGCGGGCATGCCAGTGTACCAAAGTACACAAGAATAGATAGGGAAACATGTATTTTATTTATTCATTTGAGAATAATAAAATTACATATTCTCTTTATATGAGTGTGTTCCATGGCCTTCTCTGCATAGCAGATCTGATATAGACAACGTGGTATCTTGGTTCTCGAGGCCTTGGAAAGCTCCTAGTTAATTACATATGCAGGGCAAGCCTACGGAACACCTCCGATTAATTTGCATATTGGTTGTCATCTTTAGTGTTCGCTTCATGTTCTTCATATATGTGATGAATGGTTGATGTGGATGTGAGCGTTGGCATGATCTATAACCTCATTGGTCTTTAGGGTCATTAACAACATAGCCCTTGCATTGACCACGTCCGCCTATATCATTCGACCTCGTCGGTATCCAATGACGCATAGAATTAAGGTGATTAAAAGTGTGCATGATTTACACCAAGCATGACTGATCTGACGATACAGTGGTAGAATTGGTGTAGTAGATATAATTCGGGTAGTGAGGTTAACAAAGAACAATGTCAGGGTCGGGTGTAGACATGGTAAAAAATGACCGCTAGGAAGAACTCCACTGCAGTGTAGACACACCTAGTTGAACTCAGGTATCATAAGGGTAGACCATCCTCATTTTGACACGGATACTTAAGTTATAGGAGATAGCCGAGGCAACTCCAATGTAGTGGAGATACATGGCAAGCAAACTCCTAAGGTCACGAGGGTAGGCCATCCTCGTTCGGGTATAACCGGTATGAAGATCGTTTGAGATGACTCAAGTGTTGTGAATGTGTATTGGAGTGGGCTTCAGCATCATGGGCATCATGCCAGTCTTAGCGGATGACTCGGATAACAACGGTCGTATGCTACCAGTTACTATAGCAGTGGTCATACTCGATCGAGAACTATAGCTCCTAGTACTGTAGCTTGACTACCGTGGCAGTTGGATTGTCCGAGTAAATGGGGTAGTAGTACGCAGATTAAGTTGGAGTCCTAAGCAGTCAAAAGTTGGAAGCAGCCGACTGCTCGATTCCTTACTGTAGCATGACTGATTATTGTAGCAGCAGTCATATTCGACCGAGTATTGTGGGCAGTCGTAAGCATCCAAGTACAGCAGGTGGTCATAAGTGTCCGAGTACCAAAGGCAATTGGAAGCATCTGAGTACAGTGGGCGGTCGCAAGCGTCTGAGTACGGTAGGTGATCAGAAGCAGTCGAAATACTGAAGGTGATCGGAAGCATCTGAGTATAGTGGGCGGTCGCAAGCGTCTGAGTACGGGGGTGGTCGTAAGCGTCCAAGTATAGCAGGTAGTCGTAAGCGTCCAAGTACAACGAGCAGTCATAAGCATGTGAGTACTGAAGGCAGTCGAAAGCGTCCGAGTACAGTGGGTGGTCGCAAGCGTTTGAGCTCCACAAGGGTCGTAAGCATTTGAGTACAGCGGGCGATCATAAGCGTCCGAGCTTAGCGGGCGATCATAAGCGTCCGAGTACCAAAGATGGTCAGAAGCATCCAAGTACAGCGGGCATTCGCAAGCGTTTGAGTACCACGAGCGGTCGTAAGCATCTGAGTACCACCGACGGTCATAGGGAGTCGTGGTGGGTACGGTAGGAGATACCTAGGACAACTCCAATGTGTTAGAGGCGCATGGTAGGAGAACACCAAGATCACGAGGGCAGGCCATCCTTGTTAGATTGTAGCGACAATCGATGACGTCGCGTGTCTCGAGCGTTGAGAAGGACTTGCGAGTAGCACCATCTGCCTCGCCTTGTGGAGCTATCATTAGATTGGAGGTACATGCATGCATAGCTCATTGATTCATGCATGTGTAGTAATGTACTGCCATGCCTTGGTATCAAGTCGAGTAGAATGTCGACAACCATTGATTCATTCATTTCTTTTTTTTTTGAGAGAGAGAAAGGTTGGAAATTTTATTCATTAGTTATAGAGATGATCACATCCAACAAAGAAGAGGCCAGAAGGGGGAGGGGGGGGGGTTAAACAAGCCAAGCATGTCTCCCCTCTCCTAAAGAACAAGCAAACTTTGCTAGATTATGAGGTTCCTCATTGGAATTCCTACCTTCACGGCACAATCAACATACTTACTCTTCTCTTTGATTTCACAAAGAATCATCACATCGGGGCATCATGGCATCTCTTAAAGATTCTTTATCACATACTTACAAGCTAATGTCACGCAAATATCTCGAAATTGCAACTAGCCACGAGTGCTAGTGCTTCACTGCAAGCCATCGCCTCTAATGTTTCTAGAATTACATCTGTTCCACGTTCTCGCCGCTGTAGCAACAAACCTACCCCTACATTTGGGGACAGTCAAAGTCTTTGGTTGGGCCCACATCATTGTGAAGAGGACATAAGTTATTTATTCGCTTTGATAGATCGCCCCACCTTGGACAGGTTTCCTTACCTCTCTCCCAACACAGGTGACTCACTAGTCAATTCGTCACCGATAACGACAGATCTTGCCACTGGCAGCCACAAATTGAATCGTGAGCTCACCCTACTAGTTCAATGAGAAAATTGATCATTTGCCACTTTGAAGAGTGGACTTCGTAAAATTGTCACTTTCAAAATTGGCTTCGCAAAAATGCCATGCAGTACATTTACCTCTTGATTACCATGCCATTTGAGCCATTTAACTCATTTAATATTTTCTTTTCTAATTTTAGGGGCTGGAAAAGACATTTCTACCCTTGTTAAATTTTGCACTGCATGGGCTCTGGATTGGAAGATGAAACGTCGCCCGCCGAAGCAACGATCTGCACTGCATCCCCGCGCGGCCTCCCAGCGCTGCATCCCCGGCCGGTCTCCCCGTCGCCGGCCGGACTCCCCGCGCCGCCCTCCGCGCACGGCGGCCTCCCCGTGCCTGCCTCCCCGCCGGCCGGCCTACCCGCGCGGCCTCCCCGCGCTGCATCCCCGGCCGGTCTCCCCGTCGCCGGCCGGCCTCCCCGCGCCGCCCTCCGCGCACGGCGGCCTCCCCGCCGGCCGGCCTCCCCGCGCCGCCTCCCCGCGCTGCATCCGCGGCCGGTCTCCCCGTCGCCGGCCGGCCTCCCCGCGCCGCCCTCCGCGCACGGCGGCCTCCCGCGCCTACCTCCCCGCCGGCCGGCCTCCCCGCGCCGCCCTCTGCGCACGGCGGCCCCCCGCGCCTGCCTCACCACCGGCCGGCCTCCCCGCGCAGATAAAGCAGATGAGAGGAGTGTAAGTGTACATGCATATGTTTCCTGACGAAGATAAAGCAGAGGAGAGGAGTGGTGTTTCGTTTTGCTTGTTTTGTTGATGCATATTGGTCAAATGTGCATGCTTGTACTCAACCTATTTTAATTCATGTAGATTGTTGTTGAGTCTGCTTCCTGTATGCAAATCTCCTTTAAGTTTGTTCGTTAGTTTAGAAAATAAGTGCTATTTTGAGCCACAGCATATGTAACTGATCAGAAGTGCATATGTTTTGGTGATTGATGTGGTAATCTCGGCTCCTTGCTTATATGGTTATATGCATGTATGATTTGTTCATACTAAAGATAAGATGATCTAAAGTTAGGAAATCAATTTTGACAACATGATCGGCTAGATGTGAACTGCGCAACAACAACACTCTGGAAGTCTGGATGTTGAAATGTCTAGTATTCAGGGACATTTCTACATTTATGTTAAGACTTTAAGACTTGAGAGCATGGAGCAGCGAGAAATTAGTACTCTATACTAAAATTGATATCATCCCATGTTCTCACAATACTTCTTTTCCCACTAGCGATGTAGAAAATTATTGCGGATAGGATTCCTGAATGATAACGAATATATGTGTGACACAGAGTAGCTGGAAGGCACAAGTTCTCAGTTCTTATATAATGTTATTTGGCATGGAGATGGCTTCCATCATTGCAAGGGTAGAAAGGTCTTTTCCAATCTCTAAAATTAGAAAAGAAAATATTAAATGAGTTAAATGGCTCAAATGACATGGTAATCAAGAGTTAAATGTACTGCATGACATTTTTGCGAAGCCAATTTTGAAAGTGGCAATTTTACGAAGCCTACTCTTCAAAGTGACAAATGATCAATTTTCTCCTAGTTCAATTCCCCTTGCTTTCATCCTCCAATTTGAGCCCTAGAGCAGTGGCTACGGACGAGAGCAGTGCGAGTGGGTATGGCTGTGTCAAGAGAGCTCAGCTACGACGGCGAGAGACGAATAAGTTGTGATGGCCATGGTGACCAGCAAGAAAGGTGTCGTGATCGTGAGGCGTATAGCCATTACAATGATGTGGAGGTCTGGCATTGAGCTCAACATCTTTCTCCTCGTCATCTCTAGATGTTTTGAACTTGAAATTTGTAATATTTCTATTGAAATTTGTACTAGTTGTTGCTTTTTTTTTGTTGAATTCCACGAAACCTTTGTTTGAAACTACCGGTACTTTTGTGAAACTTGTGATTTTTTAATTTTTCAAAACACACTTGAAACTTTTATAAAACTTATGTGAAACTTTTCAAAACACGTGATAAGACTTGCTGAAGCACACATGAAATTTGCTAAAACATTTGTGAAACTTGTCGAAACACGCATGAGTTTTACTTGAATTTTTCCTAAAACATGAGTAGAACTTTCAAAACATAGACAAAATTTGGTTGAAACTTCTGAACTTTTTTGTGATACTTTTATGAAAACATAGTGATTCGATGTACCTTAGCTCCCTATGCTCTACACACTCGATGTGGGCTAGCGGTAAAGTTTCCTTGTGTTGCCACATGTGCGAAGGAGGATGGGCTATGAGGTTCAGCACATGCTCCTACGTGTGATACCAAGGAAGCAAGGCAAAAGACGATGAAGTGGTATTGCAAACTCATGTGATGTGAGAATGAAGATACACGAGAGCAACAACTGTACGTGAGGAGTCTTGTGGGTCGTCTAATGGAGGCGGATTCGCTATATATTATACCGTTGGAAGCCCAACTCAACGGTATAGCGTGGGGAAGCTACGCCCAATGTAGATGCTCTATTTTTCTTTTTGTTTAAAGAATAGCCCTATTTTTCTCTTTTTCAATTAAAATGCCCTCTATCCTTAATTGCTCTCGTTGATAGTAATGTTGGCATGTTGCTCATAGTTAACATTCAATACTAATAAATACTTTGTACCCACTACTATCTATTCGATACATACTACATACCTTTAGATGCGTACGGGTTGGGCCTCTATTGGTGCTGCGCACCTGAGCGGGTGCCCTTGTTGCCCTGGCCCAGGGTCGACCCTGGGCTCACAACGCTGTGGTTGAAGGAGGAGCTGGTGGGTGTGGCGGCGCCCTACGCTACAGCGGGAGGCAGAGCCCGTGGAAGCGGCGCATTGCGGCCGGACGCGGAGCTGGGGAGCTCAGAGGTGCACTGCGCTGCTATGCGTCGAGAGGCAGGGCACGGCGCCTCCCACGGTGGCAACGGCAATGTTTGCTACTTCCCTTCCCCGAACACATCGGGGTGCCAGTCGAGGTGCTCAAGTTTAGCTCGTTTAAAGTTCGAGCCGAGCTCGAATCAAGCCTAAAACGAATCGAACTTGAATAGTTCGCGAGCTTTGAGCTTTTTTTTTATAGCCTTACGCGTCCGACCGTATGGTGGCAGCGGTCGGCCAGACTGTAGTTTTTCGACTAGTTTTTAGATTTTTCTATTGTGGGTTTTGATGATTAAGATCAATATATATATATATATATATATATATATATATATATATATATATATATATATATATATATATTATGAGCTATGTTACAGGTAATGTAGGTTATGTTGTGAAGAATTTAAGCTCGAAAGCGATTTCTTTGTCTTTGGATGTGTAGGATCCTTTGGAGTTAACCATGATCAACATTAAGGATTGTGGCTACACTTATGGAGTAGCTGAGGCCCAGAATGATCGAGGATGCCAGGTGAGATGGTGAGCTCAAGCATAATACGAGAAGTGCGCGAAATGTTGAAGGCAAGTTCGAACAACAGGATTGCACCATGTAGCTTAATCGGTCGAAGCGAGGTGTAGTTCGATAGAACCAAAGTGGGAGAAACCTATCGACAAGTGGCAAACCAAGAGTGCACCTAAACATGGCAAGTATGACGATTGCTTACAATGGAAGGAGATGACTCGGTCAAGAAAGAGTATTTTGGTAGTTTGACCAAAATACCGGAAACAGCTTTGGAAGAAAACCGCAGTAGGTGAGTAGTGGTTGAGAAGGTGATTTAGGTTATGGAGAAGCTAGTTTGATCAAAATAGATCAAGGCGAAGGACTTAGCGGATTCAGGCTTATGCATTTTGAAAAGCATGTATAAGTGTTGTGAGATAAAAACCTGTGTGTATGCGGTTATCAAGTTTTCCATATTGTGCTAAGTAAATACTATACATTAAGGGTTAGATGTGGCTGGCTAGCCTATCTATTTAAGAGGTTGGGATATAGACTTGTGGTTAAGCATCTAAGCTATATTTCTTGTGCTCTCTTGTTATGGTTAGGATTTGAGAGTTGAGTGCTTGATGTGCTCTCTGTCTTCCAAAGAGAAGTAGTTGTAAAATTTTCCTCCTCAAGCAGCAACAGAATCAATTTTTGATCTTCTCCATGGCTACTCTTTTCTTGATTGATTTACTCTTGATTTTGTTGGTTTTTCTTCTCTCACGCTTTCTTTATCTTGTTGTGTCAAGAACGTATAAGAGATGGAGATAACTTTTGAGAATCATTCTTCACCATCTAGACACTTTGATAGCAAGATCATCAAGAAACTCGGTTTTTACATGTTTTTGATTTTTTTAAGTGGTTTCTTGATTTGAAGGTTTTGGAGTGATTTCTTTAGTGTTTTTGCTTACTGTAACATGTGGAAACATATCCAAAGCCATCTTGGCTATTCTCTGCCCACGAACAAGTCTTTATCATCAATTTTGGTTTTAGATCTTTTTTGGTGCAAACTTGCTTAGATCTCAAGAAATTTTGAACATTGATGTGGTTTTTGTGATCTACAGATGGAATAGATTCCTAAGACCTTAAGCAAGATGTGTATAAAATTTCATGATTTTTGGATCATCCAATCAAAAGTTACGTAGATTTGAAGTTTCACAACTGTGCTGATTTTACTATTCATTTTTCTAAAATCACTATTTATAGCAGTCAGACCGCTAGAACAGAGATTAGACCGTCCCTTGTTTGGCGGTTGGACCGCCAAGGAGAGGTCAAACCTCTAGAAGCTGGGTTTTTCAAGATTTTGTGTTCATGAGCAATTTACGTTGGGTTTTTGGTTTTGTATTTAATTCTCCATAAATCTATAGTTATTTAAGAAAATGATTCAAAATACTTGGGAGAAAATTTTAGTCGGTGCTATGCACCCCTCTATTACCTTTTGGTCCTACATCGCTGAAAAAAACTAAAATGTGTGGTAGAATGCAACCTGCGGTTGTTTTCTGTTTTAGAATCGAATTGCTGAAGACTGCTTGTTACTGGCCTTTCCAATGTATTCAGAAAAGCTTGGTAAGGGCACAGGAATTTCGTAGTAAAGAAGACATATGGTGAGAGTTGATATTTCTTTTCCTCTAAATTCTTCACTCAAAGCGAGCAATATGCTTGAATTCTACACATAGCACAGACTGTTAGATCAAGCCACCAAGAAAGTCCATGGCTCAACAATGGAGCAAGTAACATTTGGAGTATCTAGAATTGCATTTCAGTTCCTCTATTAGCTCCAACAGTGTCTGGTTATTGAGTAACTCAAGCTAGAGTAAGACAACTACGCCATGAAGTCTTGAAAGGTCGATAACATTACGCTTCAGGATCACCCCTACACTGTAATTGCCTCAAGCTGAACATCAGAAGGTCATGTTGATGTTGACACATTCCTCCTTCACCTGCGCAAAGAGTTCAGAGTTAAGGTATCTCTCCCCACCGCTGGAAAACATCGTCACGATCATCTTGCCCTTGCTCTCCTCTCTTGCTGCAACCTATCAGGCAGTACACAAATCAAGGACTATGTAATAAGCAGGTTTATATAATCATCATTGTAGCATTTGAAACAAACCAAAAAAAAAAGGAGCTTGCCTTTAAGCAGGCAGCTGCATTTGCCCCTGAAGATATGCCAACGAGCAATCCTTCTTCCCTTGCCAACCTTCTCGCCATGTCCATAGCTTCTTGAGTGGTTACTGTTACAATTTCATCTATTTGTGATCTATCCAGTATTTCTGGGACAAAACCTGGCCCTATTCCTAGGATGTTATGGAAGCCTGGCTCGCCACCTACAAATGATAAGCACAGTAAGATCTTGCTTATTTACAAGCCAAGAAATGAAGCAAGGGTACTAATGAACGTTATCACACACATGTTCAGTATCACTCATTCGATTTGTTTCACATTGCAACGTGGAATGTAAACATCAATATAGTGGTCAAATGTCTTGCCTGAAATTACTGCACTTTCAGCTGGCTCAACGCAGATTAGTTTTATGGACGGGTTCTTCGTCTTGAGATACCTCCCTGCGCCTGTAATGGTGCCTCCTGAACCAGACGCAGCTACAAATATATCCACTTTGCCTGCCGTATCTTTCCATATCTCAGGTCCTAAGGACAAATTTTAATTCAATATATTACTGAGGTTAATTTGGTAATCAAGAATTGGTAGAGAAATTGCATGGAAGTATGTTATTGTTCGTGCAAAAGCCAACGGAAATGTCGATCGCGTCGAAGCATTTATTGCGTGCCATTCTTTAATCTATATAAATAAAAAAACTACCGGTGATACTAAGACACCTCCTTTATTTTAAGAGCAAGAAAATCCCACAATAATCTTAAAAAAGAAAAATCTAGAAATTCTCACATTAATCAAATGAAAAAGAAAAACCTCCATCACTTATTTTAGTAAGACTAAATTATAACGATGCAAATTAATTATATATAGATATTAGATTTATATAACAACTATAATTGTATTTTTAATTTTAAGAAGTAGTATTTATATCAAAGACAGCTACATCGTAATATCTAGCTACGCAGCTACGCGGGTAATTCCGCTAGTTAATTTCAACAACTTAAGTTTCTCGGTCAATAGTTTCCATAGTTTTTAACAGCGTGCCTCACGTTGATTGTAATCCTGTCAATCATTAAGCTCCTTGATTCTTAAAAAAAGAAGAAACTCGTAAGTTCCAATTGAGTATTGGTCATGATGCATATAATAGCCTGGTTTCAAGAAGAATTTAGCACTACTCCAGCGTATGTAAGAGTACTAGCTCTTAATCCAATTTACTTCAAAGAAATCATGTACCAGTCCATCTGAAGTGCGCATCTGGATTTGCAGGATTGGTGAATTGATCTACAACATACGCATTTTCCACATCCTTCTTAAGCTGTTCTACTCTATCAAGTAGTCCCTTGAATCCATGTGGCGCAGGATCTGCAGGAGACAAGCATGTGACCATCTGACCTGTGATATGAGGGACATGGTGCTTAGCTCCTTACCAACTAATACCACTTCAACGCCCAGGTACCTCAACAGTATCTGCTTATCAAGTGAGAGTTTAGCAGGCATGACGGCGATGAACTTGTATCCTTTCTGAGCAGCAACAAACGCCACGCCGATACCGAGATTACCGCTCGTGACCCCCACTAGTGTTGTGATGCCAGGTGTGATCAAGCCTTTCTCCTCTGCATCTTCGATCAATCTGCAAATTTAGCATTCAATAAGAAGTTAGGAAAACAGTTTAGTGACTAGATTCATACTGTTGTCGAAACTCAGAATACTGTGTGGTAAATTTGAATTGAAGGAATTCTACATAAAAAAAAGGGCCAGTCACCTGAGAGCACTCCGATCCTTCACAGAGGAAAGGGGCTGGTATGGCTCAATCTTCCCAACCAACCGAGCATCTATGCCATCTTTCACAGCAATATTATTCAGTTCTACCAGTGGCGTCCAACCAATGAGCTGAAAGGCAGAGCAATATTAGGGCCTGTTCTTTTTGGCTGAGGTTATGCTTTTTGGCTGCGACTTGTGACTTTTGGTTTATTCGTGTGAGAGATTACAGAGTAACAGAAACTCACGTGAGGTTTTTGTCGATATAAATAAAGTCGGTATAGTATATACTACAATTAACTAGTAGACTCTATCTTAAAAAGACACTCTGTTTAAAAGCTAGTTACTGTAGAAAAGTCAAAAACAGAAGCCAAAAGCTGAAAAAGAACAGGGCTTTATTTAGTTCTATCAGTGGCGTCCAACCAATGAGCTGAAAGGCACAGCAATATTATTCAGTTCTATCAGTGGCGTCCAACCATTGAGCTGAAAGGCATAGAATTTACTTAAAATTGAGCCTAACAAGCATTGCAGTTCAAAAATAACAAACTTTGCAATACTTTCACTTATTCAAAGGAATAATGACTACACAAAGAGAAAGTTTAGGAATAGGCACCTGAGTAATGTTCGATGCAATGCACTCCCCCTGGGAGAACAGCAGAGATGGTATTCCTTTCCTTCCTTCCTGCACCTCCATCTCTTTGGCACTTAATTTTCAACAAAGAAGACTAGCACTGAACTTCAAATCTCTTAACAAATGGATGAGTAGAAGTATGTATATATAGCACTGAGAAGTTCCATTTTGACTGTGGAAAGAAGGATCAAAGATGTGGATAGAGACCAGGGCAGTATCCATGAAACTTCCCTTCAAGCCAACTTGCAATGGTTTGTTGGCATATAATGCATAAAAAAATAAAACCTTGTTGACATATGAGACTTGGTTGCGCAGTATGTCCATGCAAGAGAAAGTGATAGCAAGTACAGAAGCCACCAATTGGCTGGAAGCCTGGAACTTAGACAAATTCTAAACTAGTTCTCGCTGCTTGGGGTGCAAGGCAAGCAATTGTTGTTGTGAAGACACCGAGAAGGATCATCGTCGCAGGTTGCAACAAATTCCCCAAAAAAAATTACAGCAAGTGTTGTGGAAGCCCCACAGATGAAATGCAACGCTAACCTGGAGCAAATCATCGGTAAGAAGTCAAGCGGCACAATGCAGTTGCATAAGAACACAACCAAATCTTGGAAATGGGTACCAGCATAGCACATCAGCTGGAAGCATTAGCAAGAGGCCAAGAACTGTTCATGACTTTGGGGATCAAGAGCTAGCCCGAGTCTACAAACTACAATATGCCAGTTTCGATATCTAATATGCACTTGATATTAGGGGTGGCAGTCGGGCGCGACGGGCACGGGTATTGCATACTCATGCACGTGCCCGCAAGCAATTTTCGTGCCCGCGCCCGTGCCCGCCACCCGTGACGGGCAAAAACCCGCGCCCATGCCCGCCGCCCGCGGGCGCCGTATGCCCGCGGGCATACCCGTTTGTCCGCCAACAAATATACAAACAATATATACTTCAACAAATGGACAGCCAGACAGGGCATCATAATTTAATAAAAGCACAATATAAATTGTCAACAATCAATGTTCAATCCCAGTAACAAGTTACAAGTCTACAAGACCACACAGCCAGACAGGGCATCATAATTTCTTAAAAGCACAATACAAATTGTCAACAAATAATGTTCAATCCCAGCAACAAGTCCACAAGTCCACAGTTCAACGTAGCAAGGATGAAATCAATCTGAATCAACAATTGTGATGCAAGATGAGCTATCCTTGAAGTCCTCCACAACATCTTCAAGGCATGTCCAGAAGCCATCAGACCCATCTTCACCTAGATCATAAAAAATAATATTTGCATTAGTAGTTGGCCATCAAATGAAAAGAATAGACAACACAATTGCACAATTCCATACCTTCAAGCTGATAACGAAGCCAATCTTGACTGCACATTAATGCCTCTAACATTTTTGGAGTGAGACGGCTACGATGCTCACTTAAAACCCTTCCACTAGTGCTAAAGGCTGACTCGGCATCCCTACTTGATATCTTAATTACTCCATGCCCAACTCTTCGAATGCGAGCCGAAATTAAGACTTCAGCAAACGAAACTGTTGGTGGAGCGCCAGGCCCAATCGGCCTACCACGTGCAAGCCCGAACAGACATGTATCTGAGGCTCATATAGGCCAGCCGAGGAAATGAAATATTTGTCCTACTAGTAAAGGCACTAAAGAGACATTTATATAAAACGCCTTCACCCATGGCCATAAATATGTCCCACAGGACACCACGAAGGAAAATGAGGCATTGTGTGTAAGAAAAAGACTGAATTAATACCGACTACAATGTATCCACTCTACACATCTCGTCTCTTGTGAATTCTAGATTTCAGGTGCCCTGCTCGGGCTTCCTGAATGTAACACCCCGGCCCCTCCCTGAGCCCAAAGTGCTACCACCTACTCCAAAATGTTACCTACTCCAACCTTTGCCGCTGGTCTTGCAAAGCAATTCTTTTATTTAAGTATCCACCAAGCGACAAAAGCTGGTACACTTGACACTAAGCGCAGCAGAGATATAACCTTACTAATTACCCAAAAAGGTACTTAGGCTATCCAAGACTAAATATGTTAACTGTAGATGATCTGTGACACGTGAATGACTGTGCTACTCCCGCCCATGCATGTCGCCTTCAACAGATCCCAATAAAAACAACATTAAAGCAAGGGTGAGTCCGAAGACTCAGCAAGCACATGATAAAACAGTAACATCACTTTAGCAATTCAATCAATTTCACGAACTGTAAGCTGTAAATCCACTTTTTAATTGTAAACTGTAAATTAATTCTGTAACTATACTGTAAATCAACTCTGTATCTGTAATGCATCTGTAACCATCCAATCACATTTATGAGCTGTAACCCAGAATCTCTGGGTTCCCTCTCTGTTATCTGTCGCTTCCTGTAAATGCAATGCAATGCATCTGTATGCACCTATAACTGTAGCTGATACCGGTATAGCGGAGCGTCCAACCGTCGATGGACCACTCGATTGCCTACCTCTGTAGGTCTTACTCCAGAGCACTCCGGAATAGTCACTTGACTTTCTCACCGACCTTGCTCTTATTCAAGAGCACTACGGACTAGTCATGACTTTCTCACCGGCCTGGCTCTTATGCATTTGCATGATGCAATATGCTTCACATATGGATGTCTAATCATAAGCGATACTCATCAAGGTATGATTAGCACAACTCATATACATCTCATAAACACTGTAAATCATAGCATGGAAACCCAAGTAACAAACATTCACCACAATTTACTGTTCTACCCTGTACTTGCCTGTTAACTTGGCGGACGGTGCGTGGACAGCACCAGACTCGAACCACCACCTGAACAAGCATTAACCATCTCAATCCATCATTCATTCAATACATTCAATTACGAGTAAATAACATCGCTCTAATGTCCAATCGACATAACCCACTCCTATCTCACCGGGCAACCTCTCATTGACCCGATGCTGAACCAGTCTATAAATTGAGCGATCACCTTATTTATACTCGCCGATCAAATTCTACACGTTTAATCAGTTACACTGTCTAATCTCAATTTATTCTCTCCTCCCTCCTCTGCCACGGATCGATCAGATTAACAGTGGCAGTACCAATTGTACCGACCAGGCAATTATATTAATAACGATAATTAAAGTCACATGCATCGACTCTAATTATCGGTATACTATTTATACCCGACTCGGTAAAATAAACAAGGGAGAACGATTTTCGAGACGTTACCCTGGCCTCGAACGATCGGATCGGGACAGCCTTCTTTTTCTCAGTCGGATCGGGCATCTCTGGCCGCAGATCAGCCCCCTTCTCCCCTCTTTTTCTTTTTCCTCTCTCCCCTCTCTCTCTTTTCTTTTCTTTTCTTTCTTTTCTTTTTTTCCTTTCCCTCCAGCCGACTCTCTCTTCCTTCCTTTGCTTTTCACGCCAGCCCTCTCTCTTTCTCTGTTTCTTCCCACACCGACAGCTTCCTCTCTCTCTTCTTCCCCCACCGGAGCTCGGCCTCCCCCTCGCTCTCCACGGGCGGCGCTCCTCCCTCACGGCCGACGCCCCCTGCGGCTCCTTTCCCCCAGTCAGCCGACGGAGGCCCCCTCTCCTCCTCTTCCCAGCCGGAACCCGGCCCTCCCCCTTGCCCCCTTGCACGGCGCGCAGCCAGCGGAGCAGGGGAGCGGCAACGGCGGCGGCGGGTGGCAGCAGGAGCGGCGGCGCGCGGCTGGTCGACGACGGCGCGCACACGAGGGAGGACGGCGAGGCGACGAGCGGCGGCAGCGCAAGTGAAGACGCGCGGCAGCAAGCTGCGGACGACGGCGCGCGCGAGCTGGGGACGGCGCACTCGAGCAACGTCCGCGGCAGGGGCAGCGAGGCGCGGCGGCGCCGGCGAGCTAGCGGCCTGGCGGCGGTGGCGCACCAGCGACGCAGGACGGGGGCGGCAACGGCAAGACCCGGCGGCACCAGCGGCAGCACGCGCGAGGGAAGCAGCAGCAACGCGAAGGCACGTGAAGAGGGAGCAAAATCCAGTTTGGCTTCTCCCTCTGTCTCTCTCTCTCATATAGATATTTGTGGGCTGGGCCGGGCTGAGCTCATACGGCCCAGGTATTACATTCTACCCCCCTTAACAGAATTCGACCCCGAATTCTGCAACTCAATAGTCTGTACGAAAAACAAACAACAGAATCAAATAGAAACCAACTGTAACTCATACCCGTAGAGAACAACTCTGGGTACTTCTCGCGCATGCGAGATTCCAATTCCCACGTCGCTTCTCGCTCAGTTTGATGCGACCATAGGACTTTCACATATTTTAACGTTCTGTGCCTCAACACTCTCTCCGATTCCTCCAGAATCCGAACTGGACAGGACTCGAAGGTGAGGTCTTGCTTAAGGGGCAATGGTTCTCGAACAATCTCATGTTCCGGATCCCTTAAGTACTTTCTCAACATAGACACATGAAACACATTATGAACCCCTCACATCGACTCGGGAAGACCCAAACGATATGCTGACTTTCCAATTCATGCCAGAATCGGAAATCGCCCAATATACCGCGGGCTAAGCTTCCCTTTGATCCCAAATCTCACAATCCCTTTAGTGGGAGACACTCTCAAAAGCACATGATCTCCCACTTCGAACTCTAAGTCTCGCCTTCTAACATCCGCATAGCTCTTCTGCCTACTCTGGGCAGCTAGCAGATTTTGTCTAATCTCCGCCACTCGTTCTACTGTCTGTTGGACCCAATCCGGTCCTAGAACTGCCTTTTCACCTACGACATCCCAACAGAGTGGCGATCTCCATTTCCACCCGTACAGAACCTCAAATGGCGCGGCCCGAACACTGGAATGGTAGCTGCTGTTGTAGGCAAACTCCGCGAGTGCCACCACATCCTCCCAGCTACCTTTCCATGACAAAACATAGGACCTCAACCTGTCCTCTAGTATTTGAATGGTGCGTTCAGACTGACCATCTGTCTGTGGGTGGAAAGCAGTGCTAACTGAAGTTTTGTGCCCAAAGCGCTTTGCAAGCTCTCCCAAAACTTGGAGACAAACTTGGCATTTCTGTCCGAAACTATCGTCTTGGGCATACCATGCAATCTCACTATCTCACGCACATAGACTCAATCCTCACGTCATCCTACGTCTGGTCTAACACGACCACTACCTTAGGAATCTTTAACATCTCATGCATCGGCATGAGGAAATCATCAATCCTCCACGAAATCACTCTCATCGCTTGCACAAAAGAGACGCTACTTTTGTTCGCAACAAAGAGAGCTCTTCTCTTTCATGCGAGAAATATCACATAACACTCATAAACTCGACTTGCTTTTACAAAGCAAAATCTTTTATAAAGGTAATCCAATCACAGGATCAATCTCTTCATCCGCCAATAACAACCTTTCTTCTAAAATAATTGGGAATTCACTTCCCTACCGGAAATCATTTCATCACAATAAATCCACTCAGAGTGAAAACCGAACAGGACATCAATTCTCATCCTAACAAACAACTTTATGCCGCATATACCATGCGACAATTCATCCTTCCAACACCAACCTATGAGTTACAAAACCAATTCAATCCTGGAGCAAGATTCACACGAATCTAGGGGTGCTTTAGTACGTGTCTCGCAAAGTACTCAAGCAAACCTCCTACACCAATGACATGCTGTCGACAGGTAACCTCACCTGTCCTATCAAAATCTGTATTCAATTCTATTAATTCGATTCCTCCAATACCCTTATTCTCTAGGGTTTCAACTCATGCTCTATTTACACGACGATGAACTCCATCAATGGTCAACTTCATCTCATGAAATGATTCATTTCTCTAACTATTTCCTCAGTCAATGATCACCGAACATAGTGAACATAATAATCACCCATCTATACTCAATTCCTCATATCCACAAAATGAGGTAAGCTCTTTTCAAGATCTCAGTTAACATCTGATAACTAAGCTCTCTAATAGCTCTACTTCAATTTTTTTTCCTCAATCTTTTAGCCTCCACTAGCTATCAACAAATATGAGGCTCATAAACCAAGGTTTCCAATATTCCCCCAATAACTTCGATAACATTCTCATCCTCGATCTATGTTATGGGAATCAAGCAATCTAAACCATTAACACCTAGTGATGATTACCTCAAAACATAAGTCAGGGAAGCTCTTTCCACCAAAATCTCATACTCTCGACACTACCCATGATTTACCAACTCAAATGTGACAACAATCACCATTATTTCCCATAGACGCGACTAGTTGCGATAGCACAATCGACAATCGGTTTTGCCTTTAAGGTCGATTTTTATCCCTAATTAATTTCTCGCCAGGATTATGGCATAAGATCAACTCGTTTTCTATTAGCCATAAACAATAGACAAATAACACCAAGGAACAAGGAGATGCAACAAAATCCAAATCTTACATGACCCTAATTGACGCGCCCGGGCTCACTTTAGACTCCCAATTCAAAACAACCGAAATTATGTGTTTGGGAAACGCTCAGGACTCATTCCTGAGTACGCCTAGGACTTCGTTCCTAGGTACGCCCGAAACTTACGCGTTCGGGAACGCCACGGACCACTCGTCCGAGAAATCTCATATGCAGAAGTGAGGGAAGTCAAGTAGCACTCATGACACATGCACATAAATCAATCTGTGAGTCATACGGATCTCTTACTGTACCTCCAAGCATTCATTATTAGAAATTGAACATGACCTCCTCCGAAGTCATGAACTCCAAATGCTAATGCACATCAAAACACAGAGCATTTCTTCCAAATACCAACATAGAAATAAATTAAAATTCTTTTCCCCATAACAACGACAAGCAAGTACCTCTTGTACTGTTTACACAGATTAGCAAATGTCAATTCGCTAATATATAAATCATTGACTTTTTTTAGTATCCCATCTTGAACCTTTCCACGGCTCACCGGATACTTTATTCCTCCATATTTACTCTATAATTCATCAAACACTGCCATCTTACTGTACAAAACAACACAATCATAACGACTATCAAGTACGCATACCACAAGATGCGATCAAGGCTCTTTGATCAAAAGATCCACTATCAATAAATAACCCCATGAGCACCTAATTCCAAGGCGCTAACTAATCTCTACAACTCAACTTTAAGGATGATCAATCACCCAGATTTTAGCACACATCATAAGTACTTCCGTAACCACAATTGCTTTTAAGCATAGAATACGTATGTTCTACTTCCATATGCGTGCACATGATTTCCTACAAAATGCAGTGGCAACTCCACCAACTCATGCTTAAATATTGCCACCAAACCTCACTAGAACATTACTAGCTTCATTCCTCAAAATTTGAGTCACACTCAGTTGTACAACAATTCTTCTCCATCCAATTTAACTGGGAGATTTATCCGACATCAATCCCCATTCTAGTCCTCCCAACTCATTCCAATCATAACTATTAAAATCTTTCCAAAACTTCAGTCATGATTATAGTAATCTATCACTGTGCAAGATTGGTAAACTTAGATCTATAATCCTTCGCCTAATGCCAAATGAAACGATAACTCCCCGAGGGATTTTCCACCAAAACAATAAATTAGCACACTTCTTAGCATGCCTAGTTTGCATGATTGGGTTAATCAATTGGGACCATCATAATACCAGTCATTCAATGTGGCTCAACAGTTTAAGCAACCATAATCACTGACTGATTCATCAATATTTCAAGTCTAACTATTAAACAAGAATGAGTCTGCCTTACGTCGCTGCTTCTCATATCACTACTAAATCCCCATTGTATTCAAATCAACTTCAATCCCACAAACATAACTAAAGTTAATCACTCTCTTGGGTTCTCACCATCTAGAATTCCATACCCAACCAACCTGTTACTTTAACTACCATATCCCACGTACGCTGAATCAAATACTTCAACCACTATCAGATATTGTCTTCTCCAAACATTGATCTCAACATGCAAGTCACTCCAATCATTCATATACTCAAAATTCCCCCGAATACCAGACTTGCCTGGAGCACTCCCCACTATCGGGTATTTCCATACAACTCAACGAGTTGCTAATCAAAGGGAACCAATTTCCCAAAACTGAAACAAAGGATCACTACTTCACTGTCACAAATGGCAACATGACCAGGCCTCTCCCGTGGCCACGATCTCAGTCTCTATTGCATCGTTACGCGACACAATCATAGCAAAGTCCCGTAGGACACACAAATAACTTCATATACTTGCTATCAACTCACAAGCATCAACCTCAAAGCATTGCAAGTCAACAACATGACTAACATAACTGAAAATGCAATGCTTGACCCAATCTCATCCTACTGCGCACCAGTGTGTGTCAAGTTTTAATTTAACCATTAGACCTAAGTTAGGTTTTTTTTTCACCACGGACCTAACGCCCGCTCTGATACCAACTGTAACACCCCGGCCCCTCCCTGAGCCCAAAGTGATACCACCTACTCCAAAATGTTACCTACTCCAACCTTTGCCGCTGGTCTTGCAAAGCAATTCTTTTATTTAAGTATCCACCAAGCGACAAAAGCCGGTACACTTGACACTAAGTGCAGCAGAGATATAACTTTACTAATTACCCAAAAAGGTACTTAGGCTATCCAAGACTAAATATGTCAACTGTAGATGATCTGTGACACGTGAATGACTGTGCTACTCCCGCCCATGCATGTCGCCTTCAACAGATCCCTATAAAAACAACATTAAAGCAAGGGTGAGTCCGAAGACTCAGCAAGCACACGATAAAACAGTAACATCACTTTAGCAATTCAATCAATTTCACGAACTGTAAGCTGTAAATTCACTTTTTGATTGTAAACTGTAAATTAATTCTGTAACTGTACTGTAAATCAACTCTGTATCTGTAATGCATCTGTAACCATCCAATCACATTTATGAGCTGTAACCCAGAATCTCTGGGTTCCCTCTCTGTTATCTGTCGCTTCCTGTAAATGCAATGCAATGCATCTGTATGCACCTATAACTGTAGCTGATACCGGTATAGCGGAGCGTCCAACCGTCGATGGACCACTCGATTGCCTACCTCTGTAGGTCTTACTCCAGAGCACTCCGGAATAGTCACTTGACTTTCTCACCGACCTTGCTCTTATTCAAGAGCACTACGAACTAGTCATGACTTTCTCACCGGCCTAGCTCTTATGCATTTGCATGATGCAATATGCTTCACATATGGATGTCTAATCATAAGCGATACTCATCAAGGTATGATTAGCACAACTCATATACATCTCATAAATACTGTAAATCATAGCATGGAAACCCAAGTAACAAACATTCACCACAATTTACTGTTCTACCCTGTACTTGCTTGTTAATTTGGCGGACGGTGCGTGGACAGCACCAGACTCGAACCGCCACCTGAACAAGCATTAACCATCTCAATCCATCATTCATTCAATACATTCAATTACGAATAAATAACATCGCTCTAATGTCCAATCGACATAACCCACTCCTGTCTCACCGGGCAACCTCTCATTGACCCGATGCTGAACCAGTCTATAAATTGAGCGATCACCTTATTTATACTCGCCGATCAAATTCTACACGCTTAATCAGTTACACTGTCTAATCTCAATTTATTCTCTCCTCCCTCCTCTGCCACGGATCGATCAGATTAACAGTGGCAGTACCAATTGTACCGACCAGACAATTATATTAATAACGATAATTAAAGTCACATGCATTGACTCTAATTATCGGTATACTATTTATACCCGACTCGGTAAAATAAACAAGGGAGAACGATTTTCGAGACGTTACCCTGGCCTCGAACGATCGGATCGGGACAACCTTCTTTTTCTCAGTCGGATCGGGCATCTCTGGCCGCAGATCAGCCCCCTTCTCCCCTCTTTTTCTTTTTCCTCTCTCCCCTCTCTCTCTTTTCTTTTCTTTTCTTTCTTTTCTTTTTTTCCTTTCCCTCCAGCTGACTCTCTCTTCCTTCCTTTGCTTTTCACGCCAGCCCTATCTCTTTCTTTGTTTCTTCCCATACCGACAGCTTCCTCTCTCTCTTCTTCCCCCACCGGAGCTCGGCCTCCCCCTCACTCTCCACGGGCGGCGCTCCTCCCTCACGGCCGACGCCCCCTGCGGCTCCTTTCCCCCAGTCAGCCGACGGAGGCCCCCTCTCCTCCTCTTCCCCGCCGGAACCCGGCCCTCCCCCTTGCCCCCTTGCACGGCGCGCAGCCAGCGGAGCAGGGGAGCGGCAACAGCGGCGGCGGGTGGCAGCAGGAGCGGCGGCGCGCGGCTGGTTGACGACGGCGCGCACACGAGGGAGGACGGCGAGGCGACGAGCGGCGGCAGCGCAAGCGAAGACGCGCGGCAGCGAGCTGCGGACGACGGCGCGCGCGAGCTAGGGCTGTAAAAAAAGCTCGAAGCTCGCGAGCTACTCGAGTTCGGCTCGTTCTAGGCTCGATTCGAGCTCGGTTCGAGCTTTAAACGAGCCGAACTCGAGTTTGATCTCGAGCTCGCGAGCTTTACCGAGCCGAGCTCGAATAGTTCGCGAGCCTCGATTCGAGCTTAAATAGTAATATATATTAATTCTTACCGAGCTTTCTCGAGCCGAACTCGAGCTCGAGCTTTTCTTATTATTAAAAATTAGTGTGTATTTGAATTATTTTGACTGTTATCGAGCTTATTAGAGTCGAGCTCGAACCTAAAATTTTTTTATTATTGAAAAATAGTGCATAATAAATTATTTTAATTGTTATCGAGCTTCAACGAGCCGAACTCGAGCTTAGGCCGAGCCGAGCTCGAGCCCAGGTTCGAGCTCGGACCCCAACTCGAGCTCGGTTCGAGCTCGGCTCGAGCTTCTACCGAGCTCGAGCCTGAAAGGCCGAGCTCGCTCGAGCTCGACTCGTTTACAGCCCTAGCGCGAGCTGGGGACGGCGCTCCCGAGCGACGTCCGCGTCAGGGGCAGCGAGGCGCGGCTGGCGGAGCGGTGGCGCCGGCGAGCTAGCGGCGGTGGCGCACCGGCGACACAGGACGGGGGCGGCAATGGCAAGACCCGGCGGCACCAGCGGCAGCACGCGCGAGGGAAGCAGCAGCAACGCGAAGGCACGTGAAGAGGGAGCAAAATCCAGTTTGACTTCTCCCTCTGTCTCTCTCTCTCATATAGATATTTGTGGGCTGGGCCGGGCTGAGCTCATACGGCCCAGGTATTACACTGAAGCTCCAGTCTCTATTGTATAGTGCGTAACCACACCATCGACCCTGAGTAGTATCAGAACGCAAGGTGCAGTTCCAAGCCTAGTGTTAAAGGAGAGGATAGACACATATAGAATATGTATATCATAATTTGTATCTTACTATTCCTCTTTCTCCTTTTCTGTTCTCGTCCGGAGATGGTCTGTTTCCTACAGAACCAAATCCCTGTATTCACTCTCTGTAATCTTGGCTTGCCGTTTTCTGTTTTTTGCTTTCCTACTGTAGCTTATTTGGCAAGAGCCGGCTGTAACCTTTTGGTGTATATATCACATAGACATAAGGAATTTCTCTGTGTGGGATCAAAATCTTCTTCTTCAGTTTTATATCTCTTTCACATGGTATCAGAGCCTTGATCTAATCAAGCGCGATGACCACATCTTCTGCTTCCTCTGCTGCAATTGGCTCCATGACCACCGGTGCCACACCCAGCCATGCTGGTCTCCTACCTACACCACCGGCGACACACTTGATAACCATTAAGCTGCATTGTGAGAATTGTCTCATGTGGAAGGCACAATTTCTTCCATATCTGCGGAGTCACTAGTTCCTTGGAATTGTGGATGGGTCGGAAGTCTCTCCGCCCAAAACCGTTGCGAACGCTGGTGAAGGAGGAGTCATAGCCGTGCCCAATCCAGATTACCTTGTGTGGCAGCAGAAGGATCAGGCAGTACTTAGCACTCTGTTTTCCTCTCTCAGTGGGGAAATACTTGTGCAAGTGATGCTGTTAAGCATAGCTGCTAAAGTTTGGAGAGCACTGGAGAGCTCATATTCGTCTGGTTCAAGTGCAAGAACTATGCAGATCAGACGTCAACTGTCTACGATTCAAAAGAAAGATATGACGGCACCAGCCTATTTCAACAAAGTGAAGGCTTTAGCTGATACACTCGGTTCAATTGGTGTGATGCTTCCTAATGATGAGATAGTTAATTATCTCCTCTCAGGACTTGACACTGATTATGATCCGCTTGTAACATCCATCACCACCCCACCAAGAGTGAATCGATCTCACTCAATGACATGTATGCTCATCTCATGAGCTATGAAATGTGTTTGGAGCAAAATAATTCTATTTTTCAGGTTTCGGGAGTGACTGTAAATTCAGCTACCCGAGGCTATAGTGGTGGCCGTGGCAAAGGACGTGGATGGCGTGGTAAGGCAGGCATGCAGCATAGCACTTCTTCCCAAGGAGTGTTGCACAACCAGCCCTTCTCTGCTGCCAGTGGAAACCGCCCTACATGCCAGGTGTGTGGAAGAATAGGTCATATAGCTCTCAAGTGCTATCACCGGTTTGACCACTCTTATCAAGCCGAAGGCACACGAGCGGCAAATGCAGCGATCACTCCATCCTATGCCATTGATTCAAACTGGTATACGGATACAGAAGCGACAGATCATATCACAAGTCAACTTGATCGTCTAACCATGAGGGAGAAGTATCATGGTAAAGATCAGGTACAAGCTGCTAATGGTGAAGGTATGCCCACTAAACATATCGGTCATTCTACATTTGTTGCTCCTGATCAGACTCTTCTTCTAAACAATATCCTTCATGTCCCTAGAACCTCTTGAAATCTTCTTTCTGTTCATCGATTTACAACAGATAATAATGTCTTTTTTGAGTATCATCCTAACTATTTCCTTGTCAAGGATTGGGAAACGAAGACAGTTCTTCTTTGAGGGGAATGTAGGGAGGTCTTTACCTTTTGATTTCCAGCCATGATGACACACCCTTGAAGGAGGTTTTCGCAAGTACTAAACCGACTCAGGATCTGTGGCATTGTCGATTGGGTCATCCTTCTACTCAAGTGTTATAGACATGGGCCTTGGGCCAGTTGGGTTATTATTAGGAATAAGAGATTGGTTTCTATTTGAGTTAGGGATTGGTTTCCTTGTATTAGAGATATAGTTAGAGATATGATGGGAGTTAGATTACATCTGTTAGGGGGAGCCATCTATATAAAGAGGCTACCGCATGCCATTATCATCAAGCAGAGTAATAATAAAGTCTTCCTAGTCTAAAGTCTCTCCTCCCTCCCTACGCCGACTCCATCCGGCCATCTTCTTGGTGGTGTTTACCCGTTATGAACTGAGGTTCATAACAGATTGGTATCAGAGCAGTCGATCCCTTCCCACGACTTCTGCTACCATGGTTTCTGCGATTCGCCTTACTGCCGAGTCGTTAGCCATGATAAAAGCTAGCGCCAACGAGTTGGCCAGCATCAACAAGAAGATAACGGACAGCCTTCTCAACATGCATGCCATCCTTGAGAGGATGGAGAATCGAAGGAAGGAGCAACAAGAAACAAAGAGCCAGATTCATCATCCAATACCAGATTCCCAGATCACCATATCATCAGATCTACAACAGCAAGAACCATCTATTCATCTAGTGCTAGCTCCCAGCGCCACGACATCTCCGTCCAGTTCCTCAACCGTCGTCATGGTCGCCGCAGCGTCGGCTCCGGCGTTCCCGTTCAACGCCTCACCCGTCGTCGCCAGGCGTCGTCCGTCGCCGCCGAGATGTTTTCTGTCGCCGCCTGCAAACTTCCGTTCGCCAGCGACCGTCTGCTTGCTGCGTCGCCGCGCTCTCTGCGTCGGCCGTCGTAGTTCGTCGTCATCGCCAGGCCGCTGTCCCGCCCGGAGCCGCCGTCGCTCGACCGACGACCTCTGCGCGCGAGCCGGCCGCCATCGGCCACGACGCGTCCGGATCCGGACGCGTCCGCTCCAGATCGGGACGTCCCCGGCCTTGGCTTCTCCGCGCCGCCTCCGGTTCGGTAGGAAGGGGCCAGCTCATCGCCGCCGGGACGAAGGCCTCCACCGGGCTGCCGCCGTTCGGACCGCTGCCGCTCGGGTCGCCACTACCCGAGCCGTCGCCGTCGCGTTTCGTCGTCGTCGCCGCCGCAAGGCCCCTGGGCACCCGGAGCCGCGTCGCTGTCTCCGCCTGTGGCCGCCTCCTCCCCGCGCCGCCGCCGCCGCCGCCTGCGCCGCCGCCTCCGCGCGGGCCACCGCTCGGCCGTTGCCAGATCTGGCCGTCCGGAGCAGCCGCCACCGCCGCCGCCGCTCCTTCAGCCGCCAGCCGCACCGGCCGGCTCTCCTCTAGCCGCCGCTCCTTGAGACATTTGGGCTTGGAGGTGTGGGTATCGGGTTGGTCTCGGTCGGATTTAACCGACTGGTGGATTAACTAGTTAGGGCATTATATTGCAAAAAAAAGCTACTGCCTGGCTTCCCAGCAACACCAGGTGCACCACATGTCCCCAGTTCCCCCAGTGCACCAGCAGGTACTCCCTCGCCGCCATTGTCATCACCGCCACAACCGACAGAGTGCTTATCATCGTTGATGGGTTTGATGCCGTGCATGGACTACCTCACCAACTCAAGCATACCGGCTCCTCCAGGCACATGCTGCGACGGATTCAAGTCCCTCGTCGACAAGGCGCCCATCTGCCTGTGCCACGGCATGAACGGCGACATCAACAAGCACCCTGCCACCGTTCGTCTTCTACATCGGCGTCGAAGGTCTTCCATTGACCGCCGTTTAGCAGCTCGAGGACAAGCTGCTTGTCTGGGAGGGGTGTAATGTTATAGACATGGGCCTTGGGCCAGTTGGGTTATTATTAGGAATAAGAGATTGGTTTCGATTTGAGTTAGGGATTGGTTTCCTTGTATTAGAGATATAGTTAGAGATATGATGGGAGTTAGATTACATCTATTAGGGGGAGCCATCTATATAAAGATGCTACCGCATGCTATTATCATCAAGCAGAGTAATAATAAAGTCTTCCTAGTCTAAAGTCTCTCCTCCCTCCCTACGCCGACTCCATCCGGCCATCTTCTTGGTGGTGTTTACCCGTTATGAACTGAGGTTCATAACATCAAGTCATTCAGCAAGTTCTTCAGCAAAATAACCTACCTTGTAGTCCAAATAAAATACTTGTTTGTGATGCCTGTCAACAAGGCAAGAGTCATCAATTGCCTTTTGTTATCTTAAACAGTGTTTCTTCTTCTCCTTTAGAGCTTATTTTCTCAGATGTTTGGGAACCTGCCCCAACATCAGTTGGAGGATTTCAATATTACATAAGTTTTATAGATGATTTCAGCAAGTTTACTTGGATTTATTTCCTGAAAAGTAGAGCTGAAGTCCAATTTCAATCTCATGTTGAACACCTCTTGAACAAAAAGATAGTTTGCATGCAAACTGATTGAGGTGGCGAATACCATAAGCTTCACAAATTCTTTAATCGTGTTGGCATTTCTCATCATGTTTCTTGCCCTCATACACACCAACAAAATAGATCTGCTGAACGAAAACATCAGCATATCATTGAAGTTGGCCTCACTCTTCTTGCTCAAGCCGCAATACCAATACAATTTTGGGATGAAGCTTTTCAAACTGCTTGTTTTCTTATCAATCGCCTCCCAAGTAAAGTCATTAATTCCTTCACTCCTTTGGAACGACTCTTAGGATCAAAACCTAACTACAAGTTCTTGAAAACCTTTGGGTGTGCTTGCTGGCCCAATCTACGTCCTTATAATCAACATAAACTCGAGTTTCGATCTAAAAAGTGTGTCTACTATGGATATAACCCCATACACAAAGGATACAAATGCTTATTTGTTCCAACCAAACACATTTACATCTCACAGGATGTAGTCTTATATGAGTATGTGTTCCCCTTCTCACAGTCTTTGGCATCTCCTTCAGTTGAAAACATTTCCGTTCCAACTTTGCTTCCCTCTTTGAAATCCTTATGCCTTCTCCAAATATGGAATCAGGAGGTGGCTAGTTGTTTAATGAGCTTTCATTACCACTTAACACTTCATACACTAATCAATTTGTGCAGGAACTTTCTATGCAGAACCAGGATGCTCACTCTGTTTAGCAGCACAAATCGGTCTCAAATGTTATTAGTGGTGATGAAGCTGCAGATGCTGGAGTGGTCAGTCAAGTTACTGCGCATGATGGTCATCCTATGCGCACTCAGCTACAGAACAAAGTGAGACAACCAAAGGTACATACAGATGGCATTGTCACATATCATATGGATGGACTTCGTGCTATGAATGTCACTACTGAACCAGAGAATCATGTTGAAGCATTGAAAGATCCTAGGTGGAGGGAAGCAATGGATGATGAGTATAATGCCACACTCAAAAATAATACTTGGTGTTTAGTACCTTCTCATCAATAGAGTAACATCATTGACAGCAGATGGGTGTTCAAGCTAAAGCATAAGGCAGATGGATCAGTGGAACACTACAAAGCGTGACTAGTTGTTAAAGGGTTCAAGCAATGCTATGGGATGGACTATGAGGACACCTTCAGTCTTGTAGTCAAATCGGCAACAATAAGACTTGTTCTCTCATTAGCAATTTCTCGTGGTTGGCATCTTCGTCAACTTGATGTTCAAAATGCTTTCTTACATGGCATGTTAGAAGAGGAAGTTTTCATGAGGCAACCTCCAGGATATGAAGATGCAAGGTATCCTAAACTTCTGTGCAAATTAAACAAAGCTTTGTATGGGCTAAAACAAGCACCTCGGGCCTGGTATTCAAGTTTGAGTTCTAAATTGCAAGAGATGGGTTTTGTGCCGTCCAAGACAGATACTTCTCTGTTTGTATATAATCAGCATGAAAATATGGTGTACATCCTAGTTTATGTGGATGATATCATAGTGGCGAGTTCATCTTCTAGCATTACTGATTATATACTTCAACAACTTCAAGAAAGTTTTGCTGTTAAAGATCTTGGAGAGGTGCATTACTTCTTGGGCATTGAGGTAACCAAGCAGTCTAATGGCATCATTTTGACTCAGAGAAAATATATCAATGATTTGTTGCAAAAGGCAAACATGCAAGGTTGCAAACCTGTGACTACTCCTTTGTCTGCCTCAGAGAAGCTATCTAAAACTGAAGGGCAGGTTCTAGATCCGTTGATAGCAACCAAGTACAGAAGTTTAGTAGGAGCACTCCAATATTTGACTTTGACACGTTCTGATATTTCCTTTGTTGCAAACAAGGTATGTCAGTTCATGAGTACTCCCACGGACCTGCACTTGATAGCTGTGAAACGTATTTTGAGGTACTTGAAGCACACGTCCTCTTTTGGTCTTTCAATTCACAAATCAGCCTCTACTTTAGTCAGTGCTTTCTCGGACGCAGACTGGGTAGGATGCTCTAATGATCGGCGATCGACAGGAGGATTTACTATGCTTTTTGGTTCAAACCTCGTATCATGGAGTTCGAGAAAACAAGCCACTGTCTCTCGCTCAAGTACGGAGTCTGAGTACAAAGCATTAGCCAATGCCACAGCTGAGATAGTGTGGATCCAGTCATTGCTTGGAGAGTTTGGCATGTTTCACAAGAGAGCACCATGTCTATGGTGCAATAATTTGGGTGCTACCTACCTCTCTGCCAATCCAATTTTTCATGCCAGGACTAAGCATATTGAGGTAGATTTCCATTTTGTTCAAGAATGAGTAGCTTCCAAGGCATTGGAAATAATATTCATTTCATCACAGGATCAGGCGGTAGATGTACTCACCAAACCGCTGTTAGTGCGGCTACTAGCTAAAGCTCGACGCAATCTCAACCTGAATGAGGTTGTGATTGAGGAAGGATGTTTTAGATAAAGGATATAAAATCCGGCCTCTATATCCACGAGGGATATACACAGCCAACAGATACACGAGCTCTTAGGCTCAATTCCTCAAAACCTGAGGAGCATAAAACAACAAGAAATAAAGCTTAAGGACTATAAAAAAGCTAGAAAGACTAAGCTTCATAACTTCTTCTCCGTCCTTATTTTCAACCAAGCCCCTATCCTTTTCCGACCGTGCCCTCTAACCTTCGGTCTACTGTGCGTGAAGAAGGACCTCCGAGGCGACGCCTCCAAGGAGGTGACGAGAGTCGCCGACGCCGCCCGCCTCACCGAGGCAAGGTTTTCACCTGGAGATCAGTAAACATGAGGGCTATGGGGCACCATGACAACACCTCCAGGAAGGAAAATGGCGCCTGAAGGCGTCATCGTTGTCGAGACCGGTAAGATCACCGGTAAGGCTTTCGCCAGCACCTCCACAGCACCCCACGTACTACCCACTCACAAAATAGACCGCCACCAACCCACCGGGGACCTGCGCGCCTCAAGGCCATGGCATAGCCACCCTTGAACTCTACGACGAGTCGCTCCCTGCAATGTCCGCCACTGAAGAAACCACAAAGCGACGCCTATGCGCCACCACTGAGCAGATCCAGGGAAGAAATCTCCCACGCACGGATCCAAGCGCGCCCAGTGAGGAAATCCAGGTGCGGCTGCGACTGTGACTTGCACAACCCACTCAATTCGTTGCCTCGTCCGGCGGGCACCCCTTCTCCTTCCATGACCGCATCATCCGCCCAGCGTCCTCAATCTTCCCTGCCTTACACAGGGACGAGAGCAGGACCGCGTAGATCTTCACACTGGGCATGATCTCTTCTTGAGCATTTCGTCGAACATCTTGAGCGCATCCCCCGACATGCCGCGCTTGCACAGCCCGCCCATGATCACATTGTACGTGACCCTGTTGGGTGCGCAACCGGTGCCATCCATCCGGTTCTACAGCGCCAGACCGAGGAGGATGACGCCGCTGTCGACGAGGACCTTGAGGACGTCCACCGGCCGCAACACCGATTTCTCCTCCGGGAAGCGCACAGGAGCCGCCGCCTCCGGGCCCGACGCCCTGCCGCCCGCTCGGAGCCGGCCGCCGCCTCAACACCCCGCGCTCGAGGGTGACCGCACGAAGCCGGCCGACGCTTCTGCTCGATCCCGCCGCCTCGAAGCCACCGGCCCGTCGCCCGCCTCCGGCCCGAAGCTGCCGGAGCCGCACCGGCTGCCCACGCCTGCGCCCGCGCTGGCGCCGCCGACCGCCGCCCCGAAGCCGCTGTGCACGGTCGAAACCGAGCTCGGCCGCCGCCCTGAATGAGGTTGTGATTGAGGGAGGATGTTAAAGGAAAGGATAGACACATATAGCATATGTATATCATAATTTGTATCTTACTATTCCTCTTTCTCCCTTTCTGTTCTCGTCAGGAGATGGTCTGTTTCCTACATAACCAAATCCCTATATTTGCTCTTTGTAATCTGCTTGTCGTTCTCTATTTTTCTGCTTTCCTACTGTAGCTTATTTGGCAAGAACCGGCTGTAACCTTTTGGTGTATATATCACATAGACATGAGGCATTTCTCTGTGTGGGATCAATATCTTCTTCTTCAGTTTTCTATCTCTTTCACACCTAGCTTGAGAGTGATCGTGAGATGAAAGGGTGTATGAGAGTCACCGAAGTGGAGTGTGAGCAACGGAGGTGAGGCGACGAGAGCCCATCGCCGGTGGAGGGGCCGTCGCAGCTAGGGAGTTGGGGTTGGTTGAGCTGCCGTCAAAATTAGAGGGAACGAGCATCAAGCGGAAGAACTTCGTGTCGCCAACAACTAACAAGTGGGCCTACATGTTAGTGGACCAAAGTTCCTATTTTGTTCTTGCTTTTTACGGTTTTACCCCTCTCTTCTTCTCTCTCCCTCTCCACCGCCCACCTCCTTCATTGACGGCGATGGTGGTTTCTGCCACTTCCACCGCAGACGTCCCTGTGTAAGCGACAGCATTCGCATGGCACCATAGCCGAATACAGTGGAGGTAGAGTGTTGGATATCAAGCCAAAGAATCGTCTTCACCGGATCAATCTTCTTCTGATCTGCCGAACTGCACACCCAGTGCGTTTCGGACGTGCAACAGTGGAAATTCAGAGAACGCAAAACAGCGAGCGAGTGGAGTATTTTTGGGGCAAGTTTTCTGTATTACTCAGGTGCACACAGCAATGGAATTACAGAGTAAAAAATGGAGTTCAACAACTAAAGCAACGACTAAAACTTGATCCGCATAATCCGGATTCAAATCGTGCAAAACCGCACGTTACGAAAAACTGAAAACAAACAAATCACAACTCACTCGATCCGCACACAGCGGCAAATCCTGAAACTAACTCAACGTCTGGAAATGTCTCCCGCGCATTCCAGCTTTTATTTCCATCCGAGTAACTCGGTCTGACGCAGCTTCACCAGAACCATGTCAGGATTATTTGCTCATATAGAGCTTCTCCATTGCTGTACCCACGTACCCCCTCATGCTCCTCCTAGGCCACAGCAGACCCATCAGGAGGTTAGACAGGGCTGACACCCTCCTACCATCGGCTAGCACGTGGGTACCCCCAACCGTCGTGCCTGAGGGCCAGCCCGTGGGTACCCCGAGTTGTGCACCAGCATGGCGGGGAAGCAGACGACAAACTACCCCACCGTGGATGCGCTGGCTGTGCTCAACATGTGGGTGGATGCATTTGCCAAATGCACCACAGCGATGCGGCCCCGTGTGGCCTAGGTGGCCAAGACGACGACGCCCGATGTGCAAATGGCGCTGGACCTATGCGGCAACCTATACCAGGATGTGGAAGACAACCTCGGTGCAACCCAATGCTCTTCAGTTCAAGGACGCCATCACCATCCATGACATGGTGGGCATGGCGGCACAGCCGCACAGGATATGTAGGGTTGTGACGAGCAGATCAAGAAGGTCTATGAGAAGAACCCCATGAAGCACTTCGACCAGTCGGTCAGCAAGATGTCCGAGAGCTACCACATGCTCTCCAACATGATCTGATCCCTGGCACAATGGCATGACCTTGCACTACTATCGTTGCATGCATGCACGTGCGTGTGAGTGACATTGATGTGTTTTAATTTTTTTTATTTCTTTTCATTCAATCTTGTTTATTGTTGATAAAATGCATGTGTTAATTCAGTCTTGGAAAGGGGAGGTGAATTAAACTCTGATTTTGAATCGCAATTATCATTATACTCCCTGATCTGTGCATGTTTCTTTGACCTGATTGGTACCGATATATGAACATTGAGCTAGTCACCATTGACATATGACTGTTGCAAGTGAGTGGCTTCTTCACGGTTGCAACATCAGCCTCCTTCTCCACTGTTATGTCTTTGATGAGGGTGAGGAGCTCGTTGTGTACGATCCCCTCATGCATACCACCGACTTGTTCCATCGGCCCAAAGTCATCCAGTTTAACTTCAGCTTTCACTCCATCTAGTACGCCCTCCTGGCTGACGAGGCCGAAGCCTTGTTCCAGGTGGCCACTGCCTAGTTCTATCTGGACTGCGTGATAGCCACCATCTTCTCCTCCTGCACCAGGGAGTGGGCGCCGCTGCCCTCCTTCGACAAAATACGACGTGCATCATAGCTTCCAAGACAACCCTACCCGTCATGTGTAAAATTGGAAGTTCAATTCAGACTGAACTCTCTATGGTAAACCTCAGAGATTTGTTTCAAATAAGGGCCGTTTAGGGGATTCTCGTAGGTAGAAAATTTCCGCAGAATTGCTGTAAAATATAGTGTTTGATCAGTTAGTCCTAAGAAAGGAAAATGCAGATTACTAGGGGAAACCAAGCTGTTGAGCTAAAATATGACTCTTTTATGCATTTTTTACATCTATGAACTTTGGCAACTTTACTAATTTTTTAGGAAGAGCAACTTTACTGATCACTTGCTTGGAGTAACCTATGTATCTCCAATACATTTTCCTTTATCTTGTGATAATTAGGAATTTCTATCACCATTTCTAATTAAGAAGAGCCTTCACAGAGAGCGCATAATTACATAGTGCACTCCAACATCCATATCATTTTTATGTCTTTTCAGCAATTAGTTGTATTATTTGTGAGAATAACTGCATGTTCTACTAGTTAGACTACTAGTCTGACCATCAGTTTGCAACTGCATCCACATTATGTGGAAGTGACATAAAAAAATGACTATGATAACTAGCTTGTGAAAGAGCATCGGTGGCTATCTAGTTGTTACAAATGAAGGTAGAATCACCTACACCATCTGCAGACACAGATTCTCATCATCATCACACTTCATCAACTGACATCTGAACCAATGGTGGAATCAAGATTTAGCTATGTCCCAGTTTAAACTCTAACAACCTAGAACTAATGCTAATTTATACCCATACTACGGCATAATAAAAATACTTCATAAATGCATCATTGATATAAAACTTAAGTTCAATGCTAAGACATAAAATATAATAAAGAAAACATGGCAAAATATAAATAGTTTAGCATAGTTTGGTTTGCATGTGTGGACTGATATCGGTTAAGTTGAAGAGAACTTGTGCTGGGAGAAAGTTCTTTAGTCTTTGCATATGCAGGTTGGGCATGGAGACGATCATAGTCGGTGACGAGGAGGACCAGGACTAGGAGGGGGAATCTGAAGTCCAAGTGGTCAAGGATGTTACGAGGTGATAGGGTTCATGCTAGAGCGTGTGGAGATCAAAGGACAATGATGCGTGGAGAAGCTACGGGAGGAGCGGTCCTAGAGGCTTTGACACGTAATGGGTTGGAAGGAGTTATGGAAGGTGTCCATAACTGGAAGGTTTTGGAAAACTTGTGTTCGGAAGTGTTTCGAGTCTCTTGATTTTCGAAATTGGTTAGGATTTCGTATCCGTGTTGATGAGGACACAGTTTGGGGCTCTAGCATATAAAAGTAGGGAGAAGCTAAGTGTTTAACCATGGCTTTGTGGCTTTGGTATGGCTTTTGGGAGCAAGCTTTTGGAGTTTTTTGTGCAAGGGTTTGAGGGGCGCCATGTGGGCACTTTGTAGCCATAGAATATAATCATCCAGCAATGCAAATCAACTTGTGATTCAATCCATTAAGGAATATTGCATCTATTCTTAGTCTTTTGCTTCATTTTGTGGAATAGGCTGTTTTCGTTATCCATGTAATTTTGATTTGATTCTTTTTAAGGAATAGGTTGCAAATAGGCCTAAGAATAGAGCTGCAAAGTTTCGTTGGAATTCTCCAACAAGTCGCTTGAAAGCAATTACAATATTCGGGTTTGGCTAAACTATTGCAATCATAGTATGCTAAACTTCAGATTCCACCTCCTAGTCCTGGTCCTCCTCATCACTGACTATGATCGTCTCCATGCCCAACCTGCATATGCAAAGACTAAAGAACTTTCTCCTGGCACAAGTTCTCTTTAACTTGACCGATATCAGTTCACACATGCAAACCACACCCTTAACCAACAATAAACACTAACCAAACCATCCACGACCTCAATTTACACGTTCTTAAAAAATCAACCTCAGACCACCCAGTAAGATCAGTCTAACCGCCATGCATAGGACAGTCAAACCACTGGCCCATTAGACATGAGTACCCCAAGATTACTAAAATTGAAGCACTCGAAGTCTACGAGTACCGACTGTGAAGCCTACAACAACCGATCGCAAAGCCTACGACTATTGATGACCAAGTCTATGACAACATATCGCAAAGTGTATGGCTACCGATCACAAAGTCTATGACAGCATATCGCAAAGTGTATGACTACCGATCACAAAGTCTACAGCTACCGATCACCAAGTAGGTACTATAGCTCTAAGTATCGACTGGTTACTGCAGCTACAACCGTCGACAAATCACTATAACTACAACCACCGACAAGGTACTGTAGCTTCGACCAACGAACAAGAACTGCAGCTATGACCACCGACAAGGTACTATAGCTATGACCACTGACTGGTTACTATAGCTCACACTGTTGATCACTGATCACGGTCGTCACCTCTGACTACTGACCGTGGTTGAAGTCTACCAATCGAACAGCCCAACACAAGGCTACGACTATCGACCGATTCACTGTAGCTCATGGCCAGTTCATTGTAGCTCACGACCGACTCACTGTTGCATATAACCGGTTCATTGTTGCTTATGACCGGTTCATTGATCGTGGTCGAAGCCTACCGACTACCGGTTGATTTGCCGTGGTCGTAAACTCTCAGGCTTCCAACCATGGTCGAAGACTACCGATCGGACCGCCCAACACAAGGCCATTTGGATCACTAACTACCGATCATAGCCAGCCAGTCAAACCATCCAATACAAGCCGGTCGGACCACTTAACCTAAATATTCCAACAATTCCAGTTTTCAAAAAGGCATCGACCTAAACTTTCACAAACAATTTTAATGCAACCCAATTATCAATTATTCATCATCACTAAATTCACGACCTATCCACATGGTCTAACAATCTCCCCCTTGACGAATACATTAACAACACCACAAAATCTCTCGAATGAGTTGGGTTTGAAAGAAAAGCAAATTTTGGCAAACCATAGTAGCAACCTCTCGACAAAAACATTCACAGCAGCAAACTCTCAACAACGGCAAAAACTCCGAAAAACTCCACCTCAACACAAGAGGAGCAATTTTAGCAAATATCTCTAATTTCTCCAAAAACAAAATCTCTCTAATTTCTCTCCCCCTTTGGCAATGTAATCATCAAGAACTTCATAGAAGAAAAAATTCTAAGAAGGAGCAATAGGAGTAAACATCAAGAAGCTTTGAAGACTATCTAAGCCACTTTTGCATTGAATTAATAAATTAGTCAAGCCATCTTTTTGAGTAGATCTACCTACATCATATGAAGTCATATATCATGTAGCAATGTCAAAACATGTCTTTTGGCATGATTAAGTAACTTAGATTAATGACAGGCATCTCAATAATGATCAAAACAATTATAAAGAGCACAATGAGATATCACAATGAAAAGTCAAAGCCTAAAAGTGACCCAAACCTTAAATCTAGATGAGCTAACAGTATCATGTAACAACCTATTACTTCACACCCAATTCTTAAGTATGTGGCATGCTTAAAGCATACTTCTTTTCATGGTGGCATACTTGTAGCATACTTCTTTTAAATGGTGGCATACTTAAAGCATACTTCTTTTCATATGTGCACTTTCTATGCTTTATCGTTTTGTTTACACATGGCATGCTTGACGCATACATCTTTTCAACTTTCTCATTTTTTAATAACATGCCAAATTAAGTGAACATAAAAAATATTGCAATATGAAATATACGAGCATCATAGCCAAGTTTAAAATAAGACTCACAATAAAGCTAATTATTTTAGATAAACATCACAAAGTACTATTTATAAACAATCTAGCTAAAGTATTCCACCATGTCATACTTTAGTTCAAATGTAGCAGTTTAATTATAACAAGTCATGATCAAATCTATATAGCACATGAGTAATAACGAGAGCTCTACTACTCATTTGATTTCAATGGTTTGAACTTGATGAATTATTTGACAAGTATAATAAACAAAGCTTCTGAAACATCTTTGAACAACAAGCTCCCCCTCAAAATAATCACAAAAGATGCAACACACCCAAATCACTTCGCAAAAAAGCAAAATGAGAAGAACCAAGTGGTTTTGAGAGAATATGAGCAATCTAAAAAATTAACTTCAACAAGGTGTAGAATAACATCACCCTTTCCATATATTCTCTCAGAAAGTGAAATCTCTTGGAAGACATCAAAGGGAGTGAAGAATATCAAGTGTTCCAACCAAGCAATGACATAAAGACCAGAACCCAATCTAGCGATGTTCTCCATCCTCGACAATTGCTCTTACATCACAAGAAACATCGGTCTTACAGTATTGGGTTAGTGAGAAAAGATTTAGGAATCCAGTACTGAGATACATGATAAAAAGAAGCAACAGTGGGAAAAGATAAAGATTTAAGTGAAGAGTTAACCTCTATCAAATTCCAGTCAGACCGCTGTTGAAGTGCCGGTCTAACTGCCGAGTGGTCTGGCTACCTCGGCAAGGCCGATCTAATCGTCCAAGACCGGTCAAACCACATGTAAAATGCTGGTCTGACCGGTCTTGTCGCAATAAGTTTTGAACATATAGAAAATTGATTAGAGGGACTAAAGAGATGATGAGGAGCTTGTACACACTCCACTCCAGAATGAGAAACCTTTCTTAACCTGTCTTTTTTTTCTTTCTTCATATTTCGAGAATAAAATTGAACTAAATGACCCTCTCTACCATAATGAGTGTATTGATACTTGACTTGATGAGTAGTCATATCTATTGCCTTCACAGCTGGCATATGAGTCCTTTGCAATACCAGTAGATTTAAAAACACTTTATTTTGGTTTAGATTTTACTTCAAATTTTTCATGTTCAAGAAGCTTAACAATCTTAGGAGAAATATTCTTGTCATGCTCAACAAAATTAAATCCTAGACCATATTTTTTCACACTTGTTTTTGACTTGTCTAGAATCATATTCAGATTTTTCTTGCCAAAAGAAAACCTCTCTAAAATGTCTTTAAGATACTTATTTTCTTTAGCTAAAGTAGGACAGATTGTGCATTTAACAGGTTCCTTATGGCCCAAAGAGTTTGTTATCCATTCTGGCCATGAATTACTGAAACATATTACAAGTCAAGCTAAAGTAAACAAATGACATGCTAAATGGGTAGGATTTATTGAGTCATTTCCATAAATCATAAAACATAAGAAAGGTAAAGACAATGTGATTACTCATGCGCTATCTAGACGCTATACCGTGTTATCTCAACTTGATCATAAGATTTTTGGTTTGGAAATGATAAAGAAATTATATGCTACTGATTTGGACTTTAAAGAAGTGCTTTATAATTGTAAGGATCAAAAAACATGAAATAAGTACGTGCTAAGTGATGGCATGATTTATCATGCTAACAAGCTATGTGTTTCAACTAGCTCCATTCATCTTTCGTTGCTGCAGGAGGCGCATGGTGGAGGGCTGATGGCACATTTTGGAGCAAAAAAGACTGAAGATGTGATGTCTACCCATTTATTTTGGCCAAATATGAGATGCGACGTCGAGCGCTATGTGGCATGTTGCACTACATGCAACAAAGCTAAGTCTCGTCTCAATTCACATGGATTTTATATGCCTCTTCATATTTCCAGTGTACCATGGGAGGATATATCTATGGACTTTATTTTAGGATTGCCTAGGACAAACATGGGGAGAGATAATATTTTTGTGGTTGTTGATCGTTTTTCTAAAATGGCACACTTTATACCATGTCACAAGAGCGATGATGCTACAAATATAACTGATTTGTTTTTAGGGAGATTATTCGTTTACATGGAGTACCCAATACCATTGTTTTGGATCGTGATGCGAAATTTTTGAGTCACTTTTGGTGGTCACTTTGGAACAAGTTAGGGATGAAGCTGCTATTTTCTACTATATGTCATCCCCAACAGACAGACAAACTGGAATTGTGAACCGCACCTTGTCTATAATGCTACGGGCTGTGCTACAGAAGAATTTGAAAATGTGGGAAAAGTGTTTACCGCACATTGAGTTTGCTTATAACAGGGCGGTACACTCTACCACCAAGGTGAGTCTGTTTCAGATAGTGTATGTGTTTAATCCCCGTGCTCGAATTGATATTTTGCCCTGTCCTACTTCTGAAAAATTGAATTTAGATGCTCAAAAGCGTGTTGAACTAGTTCTAAAAATGCACAAAACTATTAAAGAGAACATTGAAAACATGACCGAGAACTATAGAATTACAGGTAGCTAGGGTAGGAAACATTCATCTTTGGAACCTAGTGATCTTATATGGTTACATTTGTGAAAAGATAGGTTCCCCGAGTTGAGAAAGTCGAAGTTAATGCCTAGAGCTGATGGTCCATTTAAGATGTTAGAAAAGATTAATGATAATGCCTACAAACTTGATTTGCCTGCAGATTTTCCCAAAATTTGCTTTCTTTAAAAATTAATTTTGAATTAATTATTTTAAAAGTGTTTAAATTTTATTTGGATTATTTGTGTATTACTGGAAGAAAATCTCAAAATCCCAATTGCAATCCAAATTCCCAACTTCAAATTCCAATTAAAAAATTTCCAAAAGGAGCACCCTTCACCCAAGCCTTTGATTGGAATTTTGTGACTGTGTCACCCTCCTTTTTTCCCTCAGCATCTTCACTTGAAATCGCCCAATTTGTGCTAGCAATTAATCATTCCTTTCCTTTGCGTGTCTTTGAATACCAAAATGATCGCATAGTGCCATAAATTCTGTCGATTTTCTTTCTTTGCCAAAGCAATAAATTGAAGCACCATGACCTTGTCGCCTCCCTTTCTATGCTGCTCACCAGGATGTGCATACTATCACGTGGGCTAAATTTGTCGAGGCTTTTCACACCGCACATATTCCTTTGGTAATAATGGAGATGAAGAAGAGGGAGTTTCACAAGTTGCAGCAAGGAAACCTTAGTGTTTCAGAGTATCTGAACAGGTTCACTCAATTGTCCAGGTATGCACTAGAAGATGTTGCAACAAATGCAACAAAGATTTAGCAGCTCATGGAAGGACTTGATCCCAACATTAAGGTTCAGTTGGTGTCTAATGATTTTCCAACATTTCAGCATATGGTGAACAAGGCCCTTGTTCAGGAAGATGCTCAACATCAATTGTAGGAATCTCGTAAGAGAAAGATGGCTTTTCAGACACAGTATAATGCAAGCAGTTCAAGACTCTGAATGAATCCACCCCAGTTCAACAAAGCTCCAGCAGCAATAAATGCACCAAGAACTCCAGGATCAGCGTCTCGTTTAGGGATGCAAGAACTCCACATCTATACCAGAGTCCGACCTTAGAAAAGCAACACATCAGCAGCAGGGGTGCAATGTTTTCGCTGAGATAGGGCATTATGCTAGCAATTGCCCGCAGAAGCCTCAGGCTATCACTCCAATTCCTTTCAACTTAGGGACTACACCAGCGAAAGCTCTAGCTACAGGACAAAGACGGGGAGTATCTCAAACTCTAGGAAAAGCTCCAAGAACTCCGCAATCACAAGAAAGGGGACGAGTTAACCACATCACTACAAAAGGTGCCCCAGAGGAAGTAATCATGCTTCATAAGTTTCAATTTGGTTCAAAGAAAGAAGCAGCTTGAGAGCACGACAAGAATCCAAGAGCTGTGTTTTCCTCTCCTTTCTTTTTCCCAGTTTGCCAAAATCTCGGGGTCGAGATTCTTTCTAAGGGGATAGATTTGTAACATCCCAAAATTTGATTTCTTTAAAAATTAATTTCAAATTAATTATTTTAAAAGTGTTTGAATTTTATTTGGATTATTTGTGTACTACTGAAAGAAAATCTTAAACTCCCGATTCCAATCCAAATTCCCAACTTCAAATTCCAATTAAAAAAATTCAGAAAGAAGCACCCTTCACCAAGCCTTAGATTGGAATTTTGTGACCGTGTCACCCTCATTTTTTTCCCCTCGGCATCTTCACTTGAAAACCACCCAATTTGTGCTTGCAATCAATCTTTCCTTTCCTTCGCACATCCTTGAATACTAAAACGATCGCACGGTGCCATAAATTCCGTCGGTTTCCTTTCTTTGCCAAAGCTATAAATTGGAGCACCATGACCTTGTCGCCTCCCTTTCAACTAGCCAAATCTTCCCTCCTCCAGAGAAGTGTTTGAGGCAATGCCGAGGGTGCTGACGACACCATCGACTTCGCCGTGCTGAGACAACGTCACCGACCACTTCACCGTCCAAGACCGCCATCGGAGCCATTCCCTCACTAAAGCACTCCATCGCCGCCGTCTTTCACCTCACCGTCGAGCAAATCCGTCGCCGCCACTCCTTCCTCGCCGCCGATCTACCTCCGGTAATGCAACCTTATACCGAAACCTTTTTCATGCTACCTCATCTCTCCGGCCGATCGAATGGTCTAAACATCTCTCTAGCTGACTAGACGGTCCGAATGTCTCTATCTTTCGACCACGGTCACTCACAACCACACCATGAAAAGTAAGAGTTTGCAATAGAAGAAATTTTATAATGCCTAACATAATAGTAAGACGTGATCTATATTCTTCCTCATCCTCCTTGGTGGCAACAGCCATCACATAATCCACACCATGCCTTTGATTTTTAAAAGTCTTGCAATGTTTCCTTGATTTATTGCGATAACTACATACTATATTAGCATGTTCATTAAAACATTTAATTTCATTCTTCCAATTAGCGAACCCTTCCCTTATGAATGATTCAATACCATAGTTCTCAGCTATAGGCTGCTTAAAGAAGAAACAATAAAAACAAAAAGCTACATCTTTAGCATCACTATATTCCAACCAATTATACCTTTCGAACCATGATTGTTAAAAGATCCTCCTCTGGTTCCCATACTCTTTTATGTGGAAATTTGTAACCAATTGGTTGGCATTGACCCATTTGCAAATACTCTCTTCTAGCAGCATCTCTGATATCCACACCCAAATCGTCAATTGGTTTCCGAAGCCCAGGATCAATAACAATGTCATCTGGACTAAGTACACCATGAGGATTGTTTTGATGTGTGTTACTAGCTCCTGTTTGTTGTGTTTTTGCAGCTGCAAGGGATTGGTGGGATTGTGCTTGTATTAGAAAATAAGATGATAATGTCTTGATCCGCTTCATTTTGTATTCATTAATATCTTCTACATAGAATAATTTAATGGAAGACATCAATAATCATTACCAAACCAACAACAACATCCAACATACAATAAGAAATCAGCTATTACACCTATTCTACTCTCAATAGTTTTTATTTGTTACATAAAAGTAAATATAAGCAATGGCAAATGATATGAAATTTACCATACTTCTCAATCATGCAGCTTTTTGTCAAAGCAAATCCGATAGCAGAAGGTGACTATCTAGGAATATCATGGCCAGTTACACCGAACATCCACTTTTACAAAGAAGGTCTTGTCGTTATCTCAGTCACCTCATTGGGCATGAAGGCGAGGAATCCATCTCGATCTTCCATATTATAAAGGAACTAGGCAAGTTAGCTTTAATAGTATATTGTTGTACATATTCTTTTTGTATTGTATGCTATTATTTGTGACATTATTTCAAATTTGTTTAAACCTTTTTGGCCATTTTTGTGCACATTTCCACCACCAATCCTAGATCTAAAACAAAGTCTATTCAGAAACACTACCATCGAAATTTTACAAACCGGCTCATATCAACAAGTCCAATTACTACAAGCAAACAGATTGAGCAATTTGCCACCACATAGATCAAAAACAAGTCCACATTTTGCGTATACAGTACACACATCAAGCATAGTCTTCTACACCAAATTGCCACACAAAATTGGCCAGATTTGGGAAAGAAATTGGAGGATGATGGGTAGTAGATCTGCCTCACTTTGGGGTCACCAGGGAGAGTTGGAGGAAGACGAGGTGCGGGGAAGCCGAGGTCACTGAGGATACTTCTTCACTCATCGGAGTAGCCACCTTCTCCGGCCACTGTCGTCCACATCTTTCTCGGTTACCTGCTCATTGCTTGGACGCAGAGAGGGGGGCTGAGAAGGGGCGGCGCAAGGAGGGGACTAGGAGGGGAGCGGGCCGGGTTGCCGGGAGGGGGTGGTGCTGGGCGGGAAAATTGCACATATACCCTATAGTTAATAGGTACTTGTAAATTTGCCCCACACTTAAGTGGCCTTGTAATTTTGCCCCATACTTGACATGCCCTCTTATTATTTTGCCCCATTGCCCATTTAGCTCCTATTTTAATTTCGTTTTTCATTTTTTGGGGCAGGAAAAATGCAGTAAAAAATATTTTTCCACAGGCCGAGCAAAGAGAATGTTTTAGGCATTTAATGGACAACTTTGTAAAACAAAATTTTACAGCCCCAAAAAATGAAAAACAAAATTAAAATAGGAGCTAAATGGGCAATAGGGCAAAATAATAAGAGGGCATGTCAAGTATGGGGCAAAATTATAAGGCCACTTAAGTGTGGGGCAAATCTACAAGTGCCTATTAATTATGGGGTACATGTGCAATTTTCCCGTTTCTATGAGCAGAGCACCGATGGGTTGCGACCTTCTTTCTACGAGTAGCGATGGGTCGAGTGAGCCGGCTACGGCGACATGGAATGACTGAAAATCTGAAATCACTTAGGCTACCTGGGCTAAACCATGATAATGCTACCCCAGCTATGTTGAAATTACATGGGATATACCGTAGATATTTTTCCACGTCCTAGGCTAAAGCTACCATGCCATGAGCCTAATTCCACCCCTGACCTGAACATAGCCTCTCCTCTCCTGGGAGTTGAGATATCACAGCTCACGTCAAGCAAATGATAATTATCTGTGTTGATCTTTATGCTGTATATGTTATGAAATACTCAAGGCAGCAATTGACGGGTTTTGCTGCAATTTAGCAGGTTATAAAGAGAAAACGGCAAGCATTATTAGCCTCACCACCTGGCTGGAGCGTGACTTGGCAGCAGGTTGTGCATTAATCAGTAGAAGATGGTAGATTATTACACCAGAGTTATCAAGAGAGCAGTGATTTGGCAAGCTTTGCTACTATCCGAAAAGAGAACTAATTAAGGTACGTGCTTGAAAGCAGCTCACCACTGCTGCTGTTGTTTCCTTGGTATGAAACTGCAACTGTTTTAGAGTCAGATTGCTCAAGAATAAGCTTGCTTCTCGACTTCCAGGTGTACTGAATTTCCTAGGAAAGAAAGCAATCAATGAGAGTTGATTTTTTTCCTTTTACTCTTAAATTCTTTACATTCCAGAGGTTGATGCTTTAATTCTATATATTGCACAGAACATTCCAATTTATATCTGATAAACCAAAGATGACTAAAAATTATACTAACCATTGTAGTCCAATCAATCATTTGACTCTGCGGAGCAAACTAGCATATGAATATTGTCACTTTGTGAGGAAATCATTAGCATTTTGAACTGATGGAGCAATACTCCTGCGACCATTGTCTGTTAATGCCTGTCACACCCAAGGAGCAAGGAATAATTAGGCCAAGGCAAATTCAAAGACCAAAAGAGAACTTTATTATGCCATAGGAGACTTGATGTCCACCTGTCACGTAAAATATGAATAGGGCGTTCTTTGAATTAACAGCTCTGCTCTCCAATTTCACGATTTTTGTGGAACACAACGATTATTGGAACTATATCTGGGGTTCCTCGTAATACGCTTCCAAGAAAGCTTATAATATTTTAGTCGGCTCCATACCAGTGCCTAAACCATTTCTTTGGCTGTGAAAATCTTGTGTTATGAGCAAGCTAAAGGTTTTCTTCTGGTTACTCTTGAATGATCGTTTAAACACTAGAAACATCCTCAAGAGGAAGAATTTCATAGCTTCAACTTACGATTGTGCGCTCTGCTCTGCTAGAATTGAAGAGACCGTGACGCACCTCTTTTTCTCTTGCACTTTCAGTCAATGGTGCTGGCATTTCCTTCACATTGATTTAGATTTATCCCTCTCAGTCTAGCTTTTAGTTCAGAACCTTATAACCCGTACTAGTTTAGTCTGCATCAAGGAGATCATCATAATCTCAGCTGGACGATTTTGATACATCGAAACATAATCATTTTTAATAATGGAGTTCTCTTTTTTGCAGCTTGGAAGAGAGTTTAAGGAGGTTATTGCAATGGCTATCCATAGGGCAAAACTATTGTTGAAGGATAAAATGTAGAGTTAGTTTTTTTTAGATAATGGAACTAAGTTCCAGCCTCTACCATCCGAGGATGATACACAGCTGAGAGTTACGTACCAACCAAAGCCATAAGGCTCCCACTCTTACATCCAAAACAAGGAAATAAAAGCAACAAGGTTCAGCCCAACCAGGACGAACAACTACTAAAATGGAAAAGAAGTAGTACTAGGCTTCAATTCGATTCCAAAAGCTCCATTCAAACTTTTTGAAGACCGCCATAATCAATGTCTCCAAGCTTCGACATCCGCAATTGAACGCCGGTCTCTCCTCTTCCTTATGCATTAGAGACCACTGTCGAATCCAGTACGTCGCCCTGAAGATTACCTGGTAGAACTCAGCTGGAAACCCATCGGGCCCGGGAGCTTTGTTATGTTCCATTTGAAAAATGGCTTCTCTAACTTCCTTCTCTGTAAAATCTGCGGTTAAGGCATCATTTTCTAACTGAGAAACTTGAGTGATGTCCCTCGTGAAGGACTCTATCATCGAAAAATTATTACTATTAGGATCTCCAAAAAGACCCTTGTAGTAATTGGTGATGAATTTCTTAAGGTTCTCATCTCCCTCGATTATTCCTTCCTCTTGCTCGAGCCGGAAAATTCTAGTTTTCCTATGTTTACCATTGGCCACCAAATGAAAATATTTGGTATCTGTAAAATGTAGAGTTAGTTGAGTAGTTTCCTTTAATGTTTTCGTATCCTTGAGGAGTTGTACATCCTTTTTCTTTACTGCTTGTACATAAACTCTTTCTATTTTATAAAATTTTAGTAGGACCTCCCCTCCTGTTCAATCAAAAAAATATATGAATAGGGCCAAGAGAAATGCTCGTCAGATTCATGCCCAGCAATGGTAGGACAACTTCAGCATTGGCCGTGAGACACCTATTCAATAATAAGTAGATTCTGCACTATCTAGAAGACTAGGAAACTTTGGATTAATGTATTGTTCTTAATTAAGTCCTAATGGGGCATACTATTCACCCAGGAGGCCTAGGTTTCGATCATAATAAGCACCTATAAAGATGAGGTAGACAAGAAATTATTGAAAGGTAACTGTGTACCACAGTTTCCTATCTCCATCTGTTGGTCTAACTTCTGATCAGATAATCTAAGGCCCCTTTTGGAATGGAGGATTTTTTTTTTTGTTTTTTTTTTTTGACGGGAATGAGGATTCTTATGGAATTTTTTAAGGAATTGTATTGTTTCCTGTGAAATTCCAAACAGGCCCTTGGTTTTCATCGCCTTCGCCGTCCAAATCAGAATCCATAAGCTCGAATATATACAATCATTGTGAACAAAGATTGAAGAATGTAAAATTGAAGTCGATGGGTGTCATCACATGATGCCATGAGAACGTTTCACTTTCAGTAATCAGCAATCGATCCTTGGTATCCACATGAAGTTGTACATACCTACCTGGCTACGTGCCTACTGGTTACTGAGATACAGCCACTGCCCTAGCCTGCCCTACAGGCTACAGAGGCCGAGCCTCCCCAGCAATCATCTCCAAACACTGAGCCATCAGGTTGCACGACCAGAAATGAGGGTCCTGCAAATCATTGTCAAAAAAGGAAGTTGCAAAATTCAGGGTGCAAAAATGCACATCAAAGATCACAAGTCATGCAAAAAGGCCACAACTTGAGATTCCCCTGGTTGGCTGGTACAATAATTGCCCAGCTAGGGCTTAACTTTTTCTTCCACTGTATCCATCAACCGTAATGTTACGTGCTTACTGTTCACACACAGTTTACATGCATAAACAGTACCCTCCGCACTGTTCCATCCGACCAAGGTAATATTTGATTAGTTAGATTAAGATAAAATTAGTTTCCTTTATATATGATTAGTTCATTTAAATTAGATATTGCTTGCTTAAAGGACAAGTAAATCAACCTTATAAAAGGGCTACCATATATTCATTTTCAATGAAGCAATAAGGATGAATTAATCCGGTCTCTTTCCCAAGTTCTATCATTCCAGTCTATAGCCAAAACTCTCATCCCACAAAGCCAACGACGTCTGGCTTTCTTCCGGCGATGTTTACCCTATGATGAAATAAGGTTCATCACATTTTGTATTAGAACAGTTGATCATTTTCCATAACTTATGCTACCATAGATCCTATTGCCGAGTCGTTGGCCATGATAAAGGCTAACGCCAACAAAATAACCACTAGTACCAACGACATCGATAAGAAGATAGCAACCATCTTTCTCAACATGCATGCCATCTTGGAGAAGATCGCGAATCAGAAGAAGGCGCAACAAGAGGTGATAGCGGTGTTGTTCCCAACAGCCGCAATGATGCAACTGAAACATGTCATGGTGTCGCCAAAGCCTGCGCAGTAGCTGCCACGTGCTACCAAAGCCCACTGTGGCCCTGCCAAAGTCTGCCTCAGCAGCTGCCACTCTATCGCAACAGGGCCAAAATCTGTCGTGGTGCTGTCGTAGCCTGTCGAGGTGCGACGAAAGCTTGCTAAGGCGCTACCGTGGTTGCTATCATGCTTGTTGTTGCAACCAGTGAGTTTGCCGCAATGATGCATGGAAGCAACGGTCTCCAAGGAACCACGTCAGCATAGCAACCTCTCGTCGACGTGAGGCATCCAATGGTTGCAACTATGGCTGCCACCACTGTTCGAGGACGAGTTGTCACAAAGGGAGGGAGAAGTTGTCACATGTAGGAATTACCGTGTCGTGCACTATTCACATACGTGAACAGTGCCACGGGTGTAGTAGCGCCATGTACTATTTATGCTAGGCCCACGGGTGCATTAATAGTTAAGAAGAAGAGATAAGAATAGTTAGTTTCCTTATTAGATATGTTTATTTTCTTATAGATGTATTCTATCTATTAGAGATAGAGATTATTTCTTAGAGGTCAAATTGAGTTATTCCTGTAAAAGGGATAGCATGTATATATTATCATCAAGCAATGAATAGTGAAGAAATATTCCTATGTCCCCAATTCCTAGCTCTGGTCTCTTCCGTAGACTAGCTACTCTAGATACATTCCTCTCCCCCAATCGGTGTCATCTTTTGTCTAGCACCATTTTACCTCAAGTCATCATCATCTGACCTTCTTCCGACGGATGATTATCTTGTTATGAACTAAGATTCATGACAATTGGTATCTCGGCAATGTTTATCTCATGATGAACTAAGATTCATCAATTTGGTACCAGAGCAGTGAGCCTTTCCCACAACTTCTGCTATCATGGTTTCTGTTGTTGAGTCATTGGCTACGATAAAGGCTAACGGCAACAAGATAGCCACTAGTACCAATGACATCGACAAGAAGATGGTGGTCATTTCCTCAACATGCATGCCATGTCCTGCCACGGCAACTATGTTGCTGCCGAAGCCTGTTGTGGCAACCATATCGCTACCACGACCTGTTGTGGTACCACCAACAGCCGATGTGACCTTGCTATGTCCTATCACAATGTTGCTAAAGGACACCATGGCCCTACTGATGTCTGCTGTAGCAACCGCATCGTGGAAACCTACCATAACGCTATCGTGGTTGCCACCGCGCCTGCCATGGCGATCGCAAATGCTATCAATATTGTTGTACTTGTACGTGGAGGCCATGGTCTTTAAGGTCACCAGTAAACATGTAGTCTCTCATTAACTTGGGGTCTCCTAAGGTTGTAGCCATAGCCGTCACCACAACTCGAGAACGAGCTGTCGCCAGAGGGGGGAGAAGTTGTCACGTGCTAGAATTACTATTCACACATGTCGTTCACATGTGTGAACAGTACCTTCTATACTGTAGTATCCGAGCATGGCAACATTTGATTAGTTAGAATTGAGATAAGATTAGTTTCATTTAGATATGATTAGTTCTTTTAAATTAGATATCACTTTCTTAAGAGTCAAGTAAGTCATTCCTATAAAAGAGGTAGCATGTATCCATTATCTATTAAATAATGAAGATAAATTAATCTAGTCTCTTCCCTAAGTTATATCATCCTAGTTTGTGGTCAAATGTCTTATCCTACCAAGTCAACGCCACTCGACCTTACTCCCAGCGGTGTTTACCCTATGATAAACTAAGGTTCATCACAGGTTATCTTCAAAGAAAGGGATCTAAACAAAAATCAAGGAGCTATGGTGCTTTTTAATGGGACCAAATATCCGTTCAAAGGCCTAATTCTTTTTGGCTTTTCAGCCGACTTTTAATTTCACTTTTTTAGCAATCACTATTTATTAGACTAATAAATCACAACTAAAAATCATAAACCGCAACCTGAAAAAACAAACCCAAAAAATTGACACGATATATTTATTGCTATAGTATCAGTGCTACAGTACTTTGACATTGCTACAGTACCGTGTTGCAGTGCTTGATACATTGCTACTAGCTGTATTAGAAAGATATTACTCTCGACTTTTTATCCAATGACTCTGGAAGTACTGCATGGCACCGTAGCACCGTGAAATTTGTTCAATAATGTGATGCACCCACTTCGCTCGGTTTTGAAACCCGGTTTTGCACCACGATAACCTACAAAAATGTAGAACACTGATAGTACACAACCAAGAGGTTGTTCACGAGACAGGTCTATCTTACTATAATCGCTGGTCTCAGTGTGGTGTGTTGGACGTTGGGTCAAAAAGTGACAGGTTTTCAGTCACCTTTGGTGGTTCATGCATCATGATGCACTCACATTTTACCATGGAAAAACAGTGGTTCTTGATAGAGCCTATCAACCTACAAAATATCTTCAATCATGTTTTCCACTAACTATGCCATATTTGTTGTTGATCAAGGAGCTATTTGATGTATGCCACTTGTGATAGAATTAAATCAGAGTAAAATTAGAATGTGAATAAATTATTCTTCCATTAGTTTCATTCAAGGGTGTCTTACGAGGTTTCTGGAGTTGATGATTACCTTTGAAAAGGGAGGAAGGCTAGAGCAGGTTCCTAAAGATATTTTTCTCTCTATGCTAGTTTTGCCTTCCGTCTTCCTCCCCTTCTCTTCTTGAGTAGATAGTTCTGCAGTTAGCCCCAAATGTACATAGTCCCATGTTTATGTCAAACTAACCTTACTTCTTTGATGTTGTCGTGATGTGACTTCGTCAATCAGAGAGGGTTTATAGCACAATTAAGATCATGGTAAATTAATTATGAATTTGATTGTACCAGTTCCTACATATAGTAAAAACGCGCTTTCATTTTTTTCGTAAAACATAGAAGCTGAAAAATATCAAAATTCTTCCAAATTGAACCAAAGTTTTAGCTTAAATAGCACTTATCCTCAACTCATTAAGCAGACCGAGTAGATGAAAAGAAAGCATGCACCATGATAACCATATTAACCTCCTCTAGGAAAAGCCATATAGACCAAAGTCCAAAGACATACATCCCATACAAGGGACAGCATGTATATATAGCACAAGCACAATCCTCTTTGTTGGACCACGTGGATAGGTCGGAAATATGGTGATGATGAATAATTGATATGGGTTGAATTGGAATTTGTGTTTGTGAAAGTTTCAGATGATGCACTTTTGCGAAAACTGAAAAGTACTAAAATATTCAGGTATTGCAGTCTGACTGCCATGTCAAGGGTAGTCTGACTGGCCAATGGTCTGATCGGCCCACGCATGGTGGTCAGACCGATTTTTCAGGGTGGTCACGGATTAATTTTTGGAAAACATGGCTATTGAGTTTGTGGATGAATTGGTTTGTGTTTATAGGTGAATTATGTTGTGTTATGCGTGTGTGGACTGATGTTGGTCAAGTTAGAGACAACTTGTACTGAAAAATATTCTTTGATCTTTGCATGTACAGGTTAAGCATGGAGGTGATCATGGTCGATGACGAGGTGGACTGGGACTAGGATAGAGGATCCGAGTTTCAAATGGTTGAGGATATCACGAGATGGTCGGGCTCATGTTGGGCACGTGGAGAATAAATGTGAATGATGCGTTGAGAAGCTATGGGAGATGCAATCCTGGAGGCTTCGAGACGTGACAAGTTGAAAAGTTGGAAGGAAAGTTTATTTCTAGAAGTTGTAAATTGAAAAGTCCATAGTATGGAAGTTGTATCCAGAGAAAGAGGAGAAGGTTTCGTAAGAGACTTGGAGTCGGATTAGGACTCAAAAGTCTTGATCCATTCAGACAGAGCTCTTATGGTGTCAGAGGATATAAATAGAGGTGTAGAGGCATAGCAAACGTATGGGTTTTTGGAGAAGTATTGAGAAGGGTTTAGTTTTGCCTAGACTTTTAGGGGTGCTTTTAAGGGCACTTTGTAAACCCATGAAAATCCAGGAATAAATATCACTTTGAGTCAATCTTATTCTAGATTCACAGAAGGTGCTGCTGATTACAGGAGTTGAAGCTTACAAGCGAAGGAAGTCTACGACTGCATGCAAAGATGTCGAGTCACTGCCAGAAAATAGAGGAAACACGAGTACTTGAAGGTGCAAACTAGTCTAAGTTATGACTCAATGCAAAGCAGTCAAAGTTACGACTTAGTGCAAGGTAGTTAAAGCTTACGAGTCAGTGCAACAAATCAATCAAAGTTCAAGTACGTGCAAATCAGTTGAAGTTTGAGTACATGTAAAGCGGTTGAAGCTTACGAGTGCTAACTGGTTGAAGATCAGAGTGTGAAGTGGTCGTAGTTTACAAACGCAGAAGTAGTCGAAGTTTATGACTGATAAGAGTTTACGATAGCTAAGCGGTCAAGCGTTGAGTGGTCAAAATCTATGTCTGGTATGTTAGATTGCTATTGAGTTTCGAATAACAACTACAATCATTCACTCCCCTTTGATTGCTGTGTTCGATCCTACACTCTTGGGTTGAAAAAGAACTGGGATGGGGGGCCATGCCATCACTGTAAGCTGTCATGGCTTTCATCTATCTAAAAGCCTTGAAAAAAGCACCTCACAGGGGAGAATCTTTCCGCAAGGGGATGGCAACAAGAGAAACAATGTCAACCCTGCAAACAATATCCAGAGAATGTGGACCAAGGATAGAAATCTCGGTACTGGTGAAGCTCCTGCCCAGCAGTCGATAATGGTAACTCACAGGATACTAAAAAACCTCGATTGAAATTCGAATATCAAATTTTGAATTCAGGCTGTTTTAAAACCGGTTACTATTCCGGTAAAAAGGAAAAAAATGGAAACATGCTAAAACCTAAAAAAACCAATAAAAACTTGGGAGCACAATAATTAGTGCATATATACAATAGGTAATCTAACACAAAAAACGGTCTAAACCAACCTAGGAATTATCAGTATATCTTTTGAAATTATCAGTATATCTTTTAAAACCTAGTTGAAAAATATATACAAATACATTTCATAGGTTTTCCAAAAGTTTTGGTGTTAGAAAAACTTATTTTAAGTAAAATTGAGTTTCTGACCCCAAAACTAGCAATATAGTATCTTGTTATGACTTTAAACTCAAAAATTAGCTAAAATCAATTCTAAAATAAATTTGAAAAAGTGCTCACTATCAAAAACTTAGAGTTGGCTATTTCAAACATTAATGGTATTCAAATGTTTTCCAAAAGATCAACCAAACGAAAGTTACTTAGCTTTTAAACTCATCCAAAATTTTAAGTTAATCGAAGTGGTCACAATCTAGCACTTAAATGAGTTTTGCCATTTGAGCCAAAATTATTGACATATATTAGCTAATAAGGGTATTACAAACTCATGCACACAAATGGATGCTAAAAACAATCTCACATGCTCATTTTTGCAATCTTGAAGAAATTTATTGAAAATGAGTTTGTTTTGAAAAATAAACACATAATTTGTTAAAAACTATATTTAAAAGTGTTTTATCTTTGGCATATAGTTAGATATATTCCAAAAGTGGTCTATGTTTCTTGGGGAAGCAAATTGGAGCAAATTACAATATTATATCATTTGTATCCTCTGAATTTCAATCCTTAGCAAGCTTTCAGTTGAAATAGGGTATGATCACATGTGACAAGCAATACTGTCGTAGTGCGGTATGACGACACATACCAAAGTGGTACTACCACAGAACGGTATGACCGCATCCTTATCAACAGTATAACCAGACTTGGAAAATTGGCTGATTTGATCAAAATTTGTTGATTTCCAATTTCCTCAGCCATTCTCTTTGTTCCCAAAAGTCAAGTTGATCCTTTTTATCCTTACTAGCTACCCTCAAGTAATTTCTTGACTCCATATGCCATTTTGATCATGTTGTAATGTTTTTATCATAAAATAGCATTCTCTCTAAAGTGGTAGCCTTTTTATCATCTTGACCTCGGCATTAGATTCATCCTTATCCTTGCAAGTGATGTCATCTTTTCTCTCAAGTGATATCTAATTTCTCTTCTTGCCGAGTAAAATCTTTCCTTAACTAAGCTCTCTCCTATATGGTATCTCCTCAAATGATATCATCCTCTTCATATAAGTAGCATCACCTTCAAATGGTATCAAATGGCAACTATTGAAGATCTCTCTAGTTATATTAAGTGGTTTACAAGTGATCGATAAGTGGTACCTCAATTATTCAAGATGAACTTAAAATTGGTATTTATAAGTGGATTTCAATCCTTAAAGAGAAGATCAAAGTGCCCAAATCAACCTAGTGTTTGTAAGGGATATTAGTTGTGCATACAAGTAATATCAAGTTTCTACAAATGTAATCAATCACACTTAGTATCATCTATGCTCACAAATGGTATCAAGTTTCTACAAATGGAATTAATTATGCTTGGTATCATTTATTTTCACAAGTGATATCTAGTGTCACTATGAGTGATATAAATACCAAGCTTCTTGGTGCTAGATAACAAAGGAGAAAAAGTTCAAATACGGAGAGATAGCAAAATAAAGAGTGATAAGATAGAAAAGAATCCTTTGTGTGTCAAAAGAAAAGCCAAAAGAAACCTTTGTGTAAGGGGGAGTTTTTCATTGCGAAAAACTTATTAAATATTTGTGGGCTTAACCTAAAAAGGGGTAAAATATTATTATTGAAAAAAATATTTTACCTAATTTCCCAAAATGTTTATGGATCTTGAGAATGCATGTGTTTCATTCTCATTTTCTTCATTTGGTACTCATGGAGTGAAAACTTAATGATATGCAAGATTAGCTTTTCAAAGAGCCTCTTGGGTCAAAAGTCAAATATCTTGTTTAAAATGCCCAAATTTGTGAAAAACTAAATTAAAGTAATTAAATATGTATTTAAAATGTTTTACAATACTTTTGGAGTAAACATTCCTATTTTAGAAACAAAATAACAAATTTGGCCTTAAAAGGATCTTCTGTGATCTTCTTTTTGAATAAAAACACATATTTCGATAAATCAAAATCTATAGACTTTTTGAAAAATTGTCAATACCAAACTCATAAGGTTGGTCATTTAACATATTTCTCTAGTTCAAAGTTTTTACAAAATACTAACCATTGAAATGTTATACTCCTTTGAATCTCGTCCAAAAACTAGACTTGACCCAAAATAACATATTCTTGCACATAGTGACTTTAGCTATTTGTCATGAATTTCTTTGTGTATCTTAGTTTGAAATAGTATTTCTAACTCATACAAAGCCACAAAAATGAAAAACACCATGAAATTCAAAATGTATTAGATTTTAAGCTTTTCAAGGAAAATGAATCAATCTGCATGCATACGATGTGCATTTTGTCATATCTTTTGAAAGAAATTTTTTCTTAAGAATTCTTTTTGGAAAATGCTTCAATCAGTCCAAAGTTAAAATTTAAAAAATTTCAAAATATTTGAACTTCATTTGAAAGTTTTTTGTATTTCTCCTTTCTTTATGCAAAAAGATTGCAAAGAAAGTGTTTTTTGGCATAAATTTTGAATGGAATTCTTATTGAAAAAAATTATAAGGGATCCAAATTTTAAAGCATTTCAAATTCATTTGAGAAAGCTGTGTACTTTTCTCATTTTGACAAAATGCTGAAATTAGAGTTTCTTGTGGTCCTGAGCCGATTTGTGATTTTTGTATCTCAAATTGGGTTCAGATTCTGAGGATGGCACAATTATGTGTTTTGATCCTCTATAATTGATCTTGTGTGTCAAATTTTCTCATTATTGTTGAAGATAATTTGGTCAGCTTTTATTCCCCCTCAAGAAGCTCAAATGGAATATTTTGAAAGTGAGCTCTCTTGCAAATTAAAAAAGTATTTTGAGGATATTTAAAGAGTGATCCTATTTGAATATGTTTCAAATATCATTTCCTTTCTTAACTCAAATATGGCCTCATTTCAACATGTTTCGCTCTTTTAGGCCACAAAAGCGAAGTTTGCAAAATTCGGGGTCTTTATTGAAAATTTCTTAAAGTCAAACTCCTCAATTAGTCATATGTATCTATTTAATACTCTTTATAACAAAAATTAAGATGGATTAATTGTCAAGCTCATTGTTTTATGAAGACTCCCTTTTGGCTTAACTTTCTCTTTGCTTTTTGGTGATCAATACCAAAAGAAGGAGAATATGTAAGAGCTATGTTAAATTTTCCCAAAAGAGGGAGAATTCGCTTTATGATCTATCTTTGATTTGTTAGGGGAGAATAATTTGTCAAAAAATTAAATTTAACACATTTGGATAATTGTGTTTTCACCTTATCTCATGCATAAATATAGTTCAATAGATTAATTTCCTATCATGTGTTGATTTACATCCAAATGCTATTATTGATAATGGATTTATCATCAATCACCAAAAAGGGAGAGATTGTAAGTTCAAGCTTCATTAAGTTGCTTTTGGTGTTTTGGTGATTAATGACAAATGCAAATGTGAGACTAACTCATTTTTTAATTGTGATATTGCTTAGTCTCATTTGGATGAAAAGGTGAAAATCCAATATGTATGCATTCGATGTCATATTCTTATCTCTTGTTACATTTCTTGAATCCAAAATATAGCTTGAACTCTACTAAAAGTCTAACTTGAATATATGCATGTTTTTTATTACACATTCGTGTATGCACACATTTAAAGGAAGTTCACTCTATGTTTTGCGGTTTTGTTGGACATATATTTGTGTTCTCCACCTTGAAACATATACTTTTGAGTATATAAAACTTGTGTAGTTTATATATAGTCATGATTTATTTAAATTCAATCATTTACAATTGAGTTGTCATAATGTGTTTGTTTTCCTTCATTATTTGTTAATGATTGGATGATAAATGACAACCAAAGGTGTAGCTTTACTAGCAATTAATTCAAAGGCATACACCTATATTCAAATGAGTTAATTGCTTTGAAAGCTTATCCTAGAGTATACAATCATTGTGTATATGATGTATACTTGCAAATTAACTTTTATCTCATTATTTACTGAGATTGTCATCAATTACCAAAAAGAAAAGATTGTAGAATCTAGTCCCTCCAATATGAGTTAATAGTAAGTTTTGATAATTAATGGCAATTGATTTGTGAATTAGTATTTTTCATGAGTTGGATGAATAGCTTAGGTTCCACAATGAGGATGATCTTGGATGACTTCATGTATTGAAATCATCAAGTCACAGTTCAGGATAGAAGATGGTTTCATGAGTTGAAGGTCATCAAGTGAAAGATGCATCATGTGTTGATGCACATCGAGATCCCAAAGTGGACATGATCATGTGTTGATCAAGATCCCGAAGACAGGTTGATTAATGAGTTGAAGTACATACACTTTTCAGAAAAATCAGAATTACCGTTGTGTGTCTTGCGAAACTACCACTGGGCGGAATTACCGACGTGTAACGCATGGTACTACGGCTTTTTGGTACTACCAGAGTTAAGATCAATGTGGTCAAACAAGACCAATGTGGTCGAAGACCAAAGTGATTGAAGACCAGCGTGGTTGAAGACCAGCGTGGTTGATGACCAATGTGATCAAAGACAAATGTGGTCGAATAAGACCTGTGCAGTCTAACCGGCTTGTGTGGCATGATAGTCCCGCAACCCAATAGTACCGATTGTGTTGAGCAGTATGGCCACATTGTAATACAACTGATTTATACTTGGCGGTACTTATTCCAGAGAAGTGGTTTTTGGAAGACATTTCTCTCCTCTGGAAATCAGTAGTACCGATTTGGAATTGTGATACTACCAAAGTGCGGTAGTACTGAACATGTAACTATGATAGTACCGTAATTGCTTAGTTATGACTAGGTTTATAACTGTTATGAGGAAAATGGTAATACCGACCATGTAATGGCAATAGTGCCGAATTTTTTAATATTTGGCTCTAATGGCTAGTTTCTTTGTCTAAGTTATAAATACCCCCTTGTGGCCAACTGGAGAATAATCTTTGCCACTCTATTTCATTATCCTAAGCTAGTGTGAGCTTCTCTCAATTGTGCATGTGTTGCACCTTGCGAGCAAGAAGAGAGGTCTCTAGTTACATGTGTTGCATCAAGAGGTGAATTTTGTATCCACTTGAGCTTGTGCGTGTTGCACGTGGTGAGAGTCAAGCAAGGGGCTTGACTTGTTACTCTTAGAGGTTGTCGACTTCTAGATGGCGTTGGAGACGTCATGCACAATGATATTCTCAAAAAAGGTTGTGAGAAAATCCGGCGTGTTGTGAAGGTTGGAGCTCATATACCCAAAGCGTGAAGGAGCTACCTCTAGTGGAATTGAGGTGTTTGTCTTAATTCGTAGAGCCAGTCTAATTCGTTTGGGCTTACATCAACGTGGACTAAGGGAGACCGGCAAGTTTCCGAACACCACAGTAAAAAGAAACCGTGTCATTGTGGCTTGCTTTTGGTGCTCAATTTATATTCATGCATTGTACATTTCTAGAATTAAATTGATTGTTTATCACTCTAGGATTGCAAACATTGATATAGACTTATGTTGTTAGTGCACTTAGTGAGACTAGTTGATTTAGGCCTTAATTATGCAAAATCGATTTGATTTACTCTTCCGCATATAAACTTGGTTTTAGCTAAAGAATTTTTAAAACCGCATATTCACCCACCCACCCTCTCTAGTTGGCCTCCTTGATCCTACACGGTGGCCAAATAAATCTGGCCATCATATAAAAGGAGTCTATCAACCATGGACTAGGCCAGTTCGGCTATGCCAGCCACCACCTTATCACACAATGTCTACAAGCTGGGTGATGTTGCAACCTCGGCACGAATGTCATCAAAATAGCAAAGGTTGGTGAGGATGTAGGTAAGAGTGTTGGCACAAGTTCCTCGCATCGTGAGAGAGCATCAGCTACTGCATTTTATCATCCCCGCCTGAACTCCACCTTGAAGTCATATTCAAATAACTTGCTCACCCACGTGTGCTGAGGTATCGTGGAGAGGTGTTGATCAAAGATATACTTAAGGCTATAATGATTCGTACAGACTGTGAACGTATGTCCCCAAAGATATGGCCACTAATGTCGCACTGCTTTGATGATGCCGATCAATTCACATTTATATGTTGCTAACTTCATGTGATGAGGTGCTACTGCCCTGCTAAAAAAGCAATCGATCCAGCCCCTTGATGTAGGATTGCACAAAATCTCATGCCAGATGAATCACAATCCACCAAAAACTGCTCACAAAAATCTAGAAGTTGAAGAACTGAGCCGGCTGTTAATGCTGCCTTGAGCGCTTGAAATGCAACATCTGCTTCCAAAGTCTAGGCAATGCTTCCTTTTTGAGTAATTTGGTGAGTGGGCTAGCTATCTCACCATACCCTATGATGAATTTGTAGTAGTGCCCAGTAAGACCGAGGAACACTCGCAATGTTTGAACGGATGTCGGTGTCGGCCAACTCTCCATTGCCTCCACTTTGCTAGGGTCCATGGCCACGCCACCGCTAGATATGATATGGCCAAGGTAAGCCACAAAATCTTCACCAAATTGACACTTAGAGCGTTTGAGAGCAAGGTGATGCTAGCGCAATAGCTGCAGAACAGCCTGGACATGTTGAAGATGCTCTGCCCATGTCGAATTGTAAGCCAAAATATAGTCAAAGAAAACTAAGACAAAATGACAGATGTAGGGCTTGAGAACCTCATTCATAAGAGTTTGGAATGTGGCCGGTGCATTCGTCAACCCAAATAACATAATGACAAACTCATGATGGCCCCAATGAGTGCAAAATGATGTCTTCTCAATGTCGGCTGGGTGCATATGCACTTGGTGATAACCACTGCGAAGGTCAAGCTTGGTGAAAAAGCAGGCACCCTTGAGCTCATCCAGAAGTTTATCCACTACCGGAATTGGAAATTTAACCTTCAATGTTTTGTCATTAAGTGTGTGATAGTCCACGCAAAAATGATATGAATTATCTTTCTTGCATACCAACAGGACCGGTGAAGAGAACGCCGATGTGTTGTCCTGAATGATACCCTGTTTTAGCATATCCTCACAACGGCGCTCAATCTCATCCTTCAACAATTGGGGGTAGCGATAAGGTTGAACCGCCACTGGCTCCATATCCACACGAAGGTGAATGTGATGGTCACAATGGTGATGTGGTGGCAGCCCCCGTGATTCCTCAAAAACATCTGCAAACTCATCTAGGAGTGCTATCATGAAGTCGCATTGTCCTATCATAAGAGTTTGGGCCCGAGTCTCGCCATTCTTCATGTCGTTCCATGTTACCGTGTGATTGAAGTGCCAAAAGGACATAGTAAGGTGCTCAAAATCCCACACAATAGGACCAAGAGTCCGTAGCCACTGAATGCCCAATACCATGTTGAACCCAACGAGTGGGATGACATAGAGATCAAGCGAAAATTCTTCATCTCCAATCTTGACTTGAGCTCCAGTGATAAAACCAATGTTGATTACTCGTTCGCCATTAGCCACAGCAATGTTGATGGCTCAACCTACTACTGGCGTGAGGCTAAGACGATGCGCTGCCTCCTCCGCCAAAAAAATATGTGTGGAACCAGAGTCAATGAGCGCCCGTAACTCTTCGTCATGCACTACTGCTGTTAACTACATTGTCTTGCCTGTGCGAATTCCCATGGGAGCATGCAAGGAGATTGCAATGTCGCCGTTAGATAAGCCGTCACACTCCTCTTCATCAAGTTCCAACAAGTATATTCCTTTCATAGAGCATTTACTAGCATGATCTTTGGAAATTTTCTCTGGGCAATTAAAGCATAGCCTTTTCATACGTCACTCTGCCATCTCCTCCCCGGTCAGACGGCGAAATTAAGTTCAGCGTCTTAGTGGCCGAATCTATTGTTGCTACTGTTGTCGGCCTGGACAGAGGTGGTGCTGCTGGTATGCCTTTAGCTGTTGCAGCCACACTGCCGAATGTACCACAGTTAGAGATGATTGGTTTGCTAGGTGCCACCAGTCTGGCAACCGGTTTGCCCTCTTCGTCATCCCCAATATTCAGCCTCCCTTCATAGGCTCGTGTGAGAATCATAGCCATCTCCAATGTTGACAGATTTTCAAGCTCGACATCCGTCTATAGAGGATTACAGAAACTACTAGTAAAAATTTGCACCTGTTGTTTCTCCGTCATGTCATTACATCGGGGCAATAGCGATAGGAACCACTCTTGGTACTCCTCCACTGTCCCCATACGCTAGAGCTAGATGAGCTCGTCAAGATGATTGTTCCGTATAAGGGGCCCGAAACGGAGATTGACATGCTCGACAAAGCGAGGCTAGGTCTGGACACCCTAACTGCGCTCTAGGTGACAATACCATTATGGTGCTGATCCCGTCATGTGATAGGATGCCAGCCACACTTTCTCCTCCTCCATCATATGTTGCCCTCGAAAGAATTGCTCGTAACGATTGAGCCCTGGTAGAGGGTCCTCTTTGCCGTCGAACATCGGAAATTCGAGTTTATGGAAACAGGGCACTCCCCGGTTGCCCTTGCCATGTGCCGTGTAGGCCATCCTTGAAGCCTTCATCATCGTCTGGTAAAGCCCTCTGTGGCTAGCGGCTAGGGCCTAGTCCCAAGCGCTTGTCAATTTCATCCAATTTCTCCTATTGCTTGGTCATGACATGGAGAAGTTGTGCCATCTGCCTACTAAGGACAGCCATTGACTTGGTTTCCTCCATGGTGGTCGGTTGCAGGTCGCAGGACGTCGGCTCTGATACCAAAGATGATGTGGCTTGAAGAAAGAAAAGGGATAGATGGGCAAGAATCGCCCTTGACCCTTGTGGTCAAGGCTCTGATCCAGCCGGTGCTTGAGCTAACTTTATCTCTTTATTGCCTTCACACAATAGCCGGCTACCCTATTATATAATAGGAGCCTTTCTAACAAAAGAAAACTATATCATACTAATACTAAAAGGACTCTTCTTAATATAGATTGCCTAATACAAGAATATCATATCAATACTAATAGCAAGCCTTTCCTAATACTTATCTCTTTCCTATGTTGCTGTTGTGTCGGAGTCCCTCTGGACTGATGCCGCCTCCATCATAGACTCGGCTGTTGTCGCCGTTGGCACTGTGCCGCATCCAGCTGTTGCCGCACCATCAGAATTAGCTGATAGCCGTGGACGGCGCTTATAAACCTTACCTACGCATGCATCCACAAATGACAATTGCACATTGGCAAAGTGCGCTTTTAGTGCATAAAGCCATAGCACAACGAAGAGTGGAAGATAATACCAGCCGCCCGAGTATGGTGGTGTCAATACCGTCCTTGTCAGAATCCTATTGTCAATACCTTCGTGTTTGGAATCTTGAGATACTTGAAAAGCTTATTCCATTCACCCTGTGAAGAATCGACAGCCATTTTGACTGCCATTGGCCAAGATTGAGATTTGGAATAGATGATGCGAATCTCGTGACCACTTTACAGTGCTGAAATTGGTGCATCGGTCTAGTCCATTTGATTCCTCCTTCCAGTGCGTTTTGTTGTTGTCGTCATCGTTATCATTGTTGTCAGTGCGACATGTGCTTTAAGATTTGTGTGAAGGCGATCGATGACTGGTCCAATACCAAACCCAATTTCCATCAGAAAAGGATACGTGAGGAACAACTCATCGCTTTCTGCTTCCTTCAGTTTGTGCTGTCGAATTGACACGGGCTGCAGGTTGTTATATTTGGTGTGGAATTCAATTTGTTTGGTTCAGATAGGTGAGTTGACACTGGCAAAACAATCACAGATTTATGTAGTGGCTTTTGCATCCGTTTTCTATTGCTGATTTTTCTTACACGATTTTTGCACTATTATTCGGTAATTAAAAATATGATAAAATTGGTGATGCGGTTTCTTTTCTTGACCCATGTAGCTACAATTGATCATCTGAAGCTATCTAGAATTTAGACTAACAGTGTATGCATTCCAAGTAAAAATCATCTTTTATTTCCTAACAATGCTTATAGATCATGCAAGACATGTGTATATGTTCTCTGAATTAAAAGGGCAAATTAATTAAGCAAGTATATAGAGAAAAGGCGGTAGATCAGAAAATATTTAGACATTGTATGTATCTGTAGACAAATCTATAGTTGACTTTGCTAAATTTTGGCGCAAATGAAAATTGAGCAGCGATTCAGAAATCAAAATTTGGTGCTTTAGATTGATGAAATTATCCTTTTTTTATATACCTGGATTGGAAATTACTGACGTGTCGCCACGTGATCTCCATGGTTCCTTTGATGGATCCATCGTGCATGTGGTATAGCTCCACTGCTACATGCATCATCTGATGACGACGACGAGGATGACAACCACATTGGATTCCATTTGCCTCACCCTTTATAAATCGGCATGAGCAACAGCAATGCAGAAACCAGAACACTGAGCAGCTTGCTAGCTTCTTTCATGGAGGCCACCAATTGCACCATTGCACTGGAAGCAGCCCATGCTGCACCCATAAGTCTACCTGCTCTGCCGCTCTTATCTTCACTAGCTCTGCTCGGTGCATTTCTGATATACTTCTATGCATCCTTCTGGGGTGTGAGGAGTGTCCCAGGGCCTCCAACGAGGTTCCCTCTGGGCCATCTTCATCTTCTTGCCAAGAACGGACCGGACGTCTTTCGTGCGATCGCCAAGGAGTACGGTCCGATCTTCAGGTAAATAATCCTAACAAGCGAACAAGTACTTCAGGTGTCACTGAAATTGTGATGTATATATGACATTTCAGAACTTTTTCTGACTAGGAGTAGTGAGTAGTTAGGTACTAATGGAGAAGGAACCCAACCATGCGTAATGCAGGTTTCACATGGGAAGGCAGCCGCTGGTGATTGTGGCCAATGCCGAGCTGTGCAAGGAGGTCGGCATCAAGAAGTTCAAGGACATCCGCAACCGGAGCACCCCGCCGCCAAACGTCGGATCGCTGCACCAGGACGCGCTCTTCCTCACCAGGGACTCCACGTGGTCGTCGATCAGGAACACGGTGATCCCACTCTACCAGCCGGCGCGGCTCGCCGGGCTCGTCCCGACGATGCAGTCGTACGTCGACGCGCTGGTGGACAACATCGCCGCCTGCCCGGACAAGGACTGCATCCCCTTCTGTCAGCTCTCGCTGCGCATGGCCATCGACATCATCGGCAAGACGGCCTTCGGCATCGAGTTCGGCCTGTGCAAGAAGGCTGCGGACGGCGGCGGCGAGGGCGACGACGACGTCAGGGAGTTTTTGAAGGAGTACAAGAAGTCCATGGAGTTCATCAAGATGGACCTGTCGAGCTCGTTGTCCACCATCCTCGGGCTCTTCCTGCCGTGCGTCCAGACGCCGTGCAAGCGGCTGCTGCGCCGGGTGCCCGGCACGGCGGACTACAAGATGGACGAGAACGAGCGCCGGCTGTGCCGCCGCCTCGACGCCATCATCGCCGGCCGGCGGAGGGACAGGGACAGGAGCGCGCGCGACGGGGGCGCCTCCTCCGCCGAGGCGCTGGACTTCATCGCGGCGCTGCTGGACGCGAGGGAGAGCGGCGGCGGGCACGGGCACGGCGCCAAGGAGTTCGCGCTGGAGGACAGGCACGTCCGGGCGCTGGCGTACGAGCACCTGATCGCCGGGACGAAGACGACGGCGTTCACGGTGTCGTCGGTGGTGTACTTGGTGTCGTGCCACCCGCGCGTGGAGGAGAAGCTGCTCCGGGAGGTGGACGGGTTCGGCCCGCGCGGCGGCCGCGCGCCGGACGCCGACGAGCTCCAGAGCAGGTTCCCCTACCTCGACCAGGTGATCAAGGAGGCCATGAGGTTTCACCTCGTCTCGCCGCTCATCGCCAGGGAGACCTCCGAGCAAGTCGTGATCGGTGGCTACCTCCTCCCAAAGGTTCATTCATAACTTAAACCCATAAATATTACGAAACTGCTATACAAGGTTCGGCTGTTTTTTTTTTTTGAAAAATTAGTGGAATTTCGTACTGTTCAATTTTGTGCCAAGATTAGTGCTCCTGTCCACTTCTATCTCTATCTCCGGTAAAGATCCGGTGAGGATCCCGTCGTCTTCTTCTCCAGCCACCCATGCCAACGCTAGGGTCTTCAATGGAGGCGCTGAGTTACGACTCAGGTCCATCGGTTAGGGTTATGGTTCACTAATAGCCATTGGGCTTAGAGGGATGCTAGGTGGCGACCGACCTGCAGTGGGCATCAGCGGCAACGGTATGTCGAGTGGGTGGTGGCACCTCCTCGGTTGCGGGGTTGGAGGTGGGCGATGGAGCAGCGGAGGGTGGCAAGAGCTGACGAGCAATTATGAGGAGGCATATAGCGCTGGCAAATCCTATGGTAGTAGCTGCCAAAGACGAGAAAGAAGGACAGCGGCGGTGATGACAGGATGTTGAGATACGGTAAAGGAGGAGAGGAGGAAGGGGGTAATGGTGCAGGAGGTAGCAGCAGTGGGGAAGGGCTTAATGGAGGGCCTTGCCGGTGTCGAAGGTGATGCCGGTGAGGCGGCGCGCTCGGTGGGGAGGGTGGGAGGTGGTGGCTAGAGGGAGGAGGTGGGATTAGGATTTAGGTGTTGTTTATATTAGAGATAGGGAAGAGATTTGGGGCGTTGGATCTCAATCCAATGGTCAAAAAAATTCGATTAATTTTGGATCAAAAATAGTCTGTTGATGTGTAGACAGATCCTATATATTAAACTCTTGAATATATCCTTAATTAATTAATTATATTGCACGGCACCGTAACAGAAACTAGAGGTAAATATGTAACATATAAGGACACCATATGGCATATATGCAGAAGAAACTGTCATCAAGACTTTTGTACTATGTCACTTAAAATTTATAAGACGTTGGCAGCGCGGCACAACACCTCAACAGTTTAAAACCGGACTTATAATCTCACTAGTTGGAGTCATGGAATACCACGATTATTTCCCATGAATATATTAGAGCTAGAAATTTTAATCGTAGTGCACAGTTTAGCTCGACAGAAGTTAAAAGTTTCATACAGCAATCAGTTACAGCACAAGCTTATTTATAACGAACGATGCACCGTGTGCCGTACGTAGCAGGGCACGTACGTGTGGCTGGCGCCAGGGGTCCTGTCCCGCGACGCGCAGCAGTTCCCGGAGCCGGAGGAGTTCCGGCCGGAGCGGTTCGCGGCGGAGGGAGAGGAGGAGCGCGCGCGGCACCCGTACGCGCACATCCCGTTCGGCATCGGGCCGAGGGCGTGCATCGGGCACAGGTTCGCGCTGCTGCAGGTGAAGCTCGCCGTCGTCCACCTCTACCGCCGGTACGTCTTCCGCCACTCGCCGGCCATGGAATCGCCCATCCAGTTCGACTTCGACCTCGTCCTCGGATTCCGCCACGGCGTCAAGCTCAGGGCCATCAGGAGGCACGACTGAGCGCGGATCAGGAATGGTGGTCGTCGACGTTCGTGAATTGTCCTTGCCACTCTGGGAGTCTGAATTCGAAGCTGCTTGCACGACGGTGTGCGTCTGTGACTCTGTGTATGAGTTAAATTTGTGCCGTATTCCCTCTTCCGTCTAAGTTTATAAGACATATTTTCTATTGGTATATAAGTCAAGGAAATAGTAAAAATAGTTAGATTACTCCTAATTATTATCTTTAAGCATTATATTCAATGTACGCATGTAAAAAATAACAAATAAAGATGTATATTTATTAGAGGTATAAAGAGAACATCACATTGATTTTGTATTGAAATATAAAATACACTATATTTACAAACAAAATCATTCAAAAATATATAAATTTGGACGAAATGAGTACTAGCTAGTTAGAGGAAATTGCAATGTATGCTTACTGGTGTTTCGACGTTCAACTCAACTTCAAAAGTCGAAAGTTGCAAAGGTGTTGCAAGTACAGTTTTGTTGCAGGAATATATGCTACCAAACCACGGAGAACAAACTTGAATGCAAGGTTTCGAGCACCAAGTCGTCAGATTAAAGCGTGTTTTGACCAATTATGACACATAAAACTGGAACTTTGCCCGTTCGGAACGTAGGAATTCCGTTGAAATTTTGGAAATAAATGGAACATTGACTCTCAATCACTTGATGCCTCCTTTCCTACATAATTTGTTTACAGTTACCGCGTTCCAAACATGTCTAACCTTGACCAGCCAATAGGTACTTATCAGTATTGCTTACCAGACTACCAGTTCACCATATATCGGGCTTCAGGGGATACTTGGATGTAAACTTCACAACACTTCAGGTGCTAAATAATTATGCCTTTCATTTTGATTGCACGCCTGCCGTCAGCTGCAAAACGGTGTGCTCTTTTTGGCAAAATAGACAGCGGATTTGTCGGCATCAAGATGTCACACTTGCAGGAAAAGAAAAGAATAGTTTCCAAAGTAGAGAACTGCACAATCTTTAGAGAGAGAGGGTTCAGGAATGCCAATACAAGCCCTATAGTTGCACTTTCCGGGTTTTCGTAGTTTACTAGTGTGTGATCCTGGAAAAAAATGCTAATTTTGCATTAAAAAATTGAAAGAAACAATACCACCTCACCGTACATATGAAGAAAATTAATTCAAGAAAGGTTAAGGTTACAAAAGAACTCTCTGCTTCTAAAACATGTGCACGAAAATACACGCTCGTGTTATACATGGAATTACCTGCCAAAAAGGGCATAATCGGATTAAAAATACTCAAGGACTTCAGTGCAAAGGCTAATGAATAAGAACTAACAAGGCAGTTCAAGTGAAAAACCGTGAAACATGTTTGCAGCCAGTAGATGAAACCGACAGATCATGAAAGTTAACCATTCACAGCAGTGCCTAACAGAGTGTTTTAAAGGTGATTCCTTAATACTTTGTGCTGTTAAACATGCAAACACATGTATTAGTGAAAGGTAGCAATTAAATAAAGCACATAAAGTATAATCTTGTGCTGCACATACCTTTGAGGAACTACCGGAGCTCATCATGAAACCCATAATCATCTTCTGTGAATAAAGCACTGTAAAATACATAAGGATTCTCAATCATCTCTTTCAAACTAAGCTGCCCATCTTTGTTTGTGTCAGCCTACATTGGGCAAAAGTACTATCAGTCTTATCAGATAACAAATCACCAGGTCTTTCTTGACAAACGTACTGCAAAGTTACTCATTCAACTTGATTGAAGTTGAAAGAATGTTTAGCAAAAAAGTGCCAGCTGCTGCACAAACACTGATGATAGTTCATCAATTCGGAATCTAGATGCAATTCTGACAGCATTAGACAGAAAGGTCAGCCAACATTTCCTGAAAAATAAAATGAGATGCAGTCTGCTAGTATTACCTGTGATATCGCATAGTCAGCTTGTTGCTTGGCATAGAAGTGTTCTGCTGGATGGAGATTTCCAATTATAGGTTTTATCTCATCTGCTGACAAAAGCCTACAAAATGGTGGAACTCTCCACACTCAGTCTCACAGGTTCGCTCTTCGGTGAATATGACCAATAGAAAGCACTATGAACTGTAATTTTTACCCATCATTATCCAGATCAAGCTGTGAAAATGATTTTCTAGCCGGTGCATCAGAGCCATTGGAGTCATCTGTTGAAGCTTCGTCGTCATAATGTCGAATTGAGTAAAACAAACCATTATAAAATTCTTGAAAATTGAGCTTCCCGTCATTGTCTTTATCTCTTTCCCTAAATAGTCAACAAAAATTTATCTTAAAATGTTGATCTTGTTGAAATGTCCATCTGACACCCCTAAGTAAGCTCACATAGATGTGATTGCGGCAGGATTCCTAAAATAATTTTAGTCTGGATAACCAGCTTGACACCTTCCTAAAATAATTTTAGTCTGGATAACAGCTTGGTACCGGCTGACACTATTCGAAAAGAATTTGCACAATCCACAACCCACAAATGAACTAACTGGTTTTAATTGGTTAGCAGTGCAACTGGGTAGAGTTCATGATTCTTCATTAAAATCCACAATTTTTTAAGAACTATTATACTTATTATGTTAACATGCAAAAATGATGTAAAATTCAATAAGAATTAGCATAAATCAGCCATAACGAAACCAAATTCAGAGTATATCTTCCATTAAAGCCCTAGTATCTAGTTCCTAAACCAGCTTGTTTTGACTATTAAGAAAATCCATACAATGATTCGTGACGTTAAGCATGCAGCCATAACGAAACCAAATTCAGAGTATATCTTCCATTAAAGCCCTAGTATCTAGTTCCTAAACCAGCTTGTTTTGACTATTAAGAAAATCCATACAATGATTCGTGACGTTAAGCATGCAGCTGTTTGACATAGTTGACTAATCAAGTATCAATATTTTAAGAATATTAACTGGTACCATCACAAATCTGTAGTCAGAATCTACTCCAGTTGTCACCATTGTGTGACACCGTGATGCACAAGGCAGTATGTAGTATCAAGTATCAACAGCATAATTTGAGAAATGAGAAGAAAAAATAGTTGATGAAAATTTAAAAATGTCATTTCCTTTATTATATGCACCGCGCAGAGTATGAAAGTTTTGATAAACCTAGAATAGCACTGGCAGTGATTTGTCACTAATATTAGTCAGAAGGAACTTGTTATGGTTCAGGTTTGAGGAAGGTAAACAATGGCAGGGATCGCCCTCTGCCCTTGCAGTAGAGGCTCTGATCTAGCCGAACTAGAACTGGAATTATTCTCTATTGCCTTCTCAAAGGAATTCGGCAGCCCTTATCTATATGAGCGCCTCCTAACAAGCCTTGCTATAGATATCATATATATTTCCTAAACAAACTCATCTATAATAGGTAACTAACTCTTAAAGGATAGCAACTACTTATCTCTATATTAATTGGACCATGCCGACAAGATCTCCAATTGCCAAGACTTCCCTGTAGCTGGTCATGCCTCTAGTCGGCCAACTGAAGACAACGAGTTGTGGCGACGCTTGTGATAATTATTGCCCACAAATGTGTCGACAACATTTCCTCCCTCCTTGCGAAACAGCTCGTCCTCGAGCTGGAAATCAGCATAACATTCCTTGAATTCATTTAGCTTAACCCACGTGGCATCGACTGCCGCACAACCTTGCCATTGAACCAATAACTCCCAAATGCCACAATTGAGACGTGCACGGACAATCTGGTTGGGCGTAGGGATGGTGCGGCCATGAACAAAGTCCAGTAGTGCGACTATCTCCGTAGACCATAGGGGGCGTGCCTTCAAACTTTTTAAGAAGAGCAACATGGAAAACATCATGAATACGAGCTCAAGCTGGAAGTTGAAGGCGATAAGCGACGGATCCAATGCATTCCAATATCTGCAAAGGCCCATAAAAATGGAGGGACAACTTAGAAGAAGACACTGATTTGATGGATGCCGCAGCACGACGATGAAGGCGAAGCAAAACCCAATCGTCAATCTCAAAAACAATCTCACAGTGGTTCTTATCATGATGTTGCTTCATATAATCCTGAGCTTGCAAGAGACGCTCATGGATTTCCTCAAGAAACTCATCCCGATCTTTCAATTGTTGATCCACTGCAGCCACACGAGCTTGTCCCAGGTTTATAAGAAATAAGTGTTGGAGGGTCATGACCATAAACGACCTAGAAAGGAGCCGTCTTCAATGATGTCTAGAAAGATGAATTGTAGCAATACTCTGCCCATGAAAGCCATTGGAGCCACTGCTTCGGCCTGTCGCCCGCAAGACAACAAAGATACATCACGATAATACGGTTGACCACCTCCGACTGACCATCACTTTGTGGATGAAATGCCGTGCTTAGATGTAATTTAACACCCACGAGGCAAAAGAGCTCTACCCAAAAATTGCTAGTAAAAATCCGGTCAAGATCACTCATAATGGAAGAGGGAATACAATGCAAGCGGGCAATGTCATTAAAGAAGGCACGAGCAACTGCGGCGGCTGTGTAAGGATGGCCGAGAGCTATAAAATGAGCATACTTTGAAAATCAATCCACCACTGTGAGAATCACTGACTTGCCCTTGACCTTCGGAAACCCTTCCACAATGTCCATTGAGATGTCTTGCCACACAACCGTCGGCACTTCCAATGGCTGGAGAAGCCCCTCAGGATGCAAATGTTCGGTTTTGTTGAATTGACAAACTGAACAATCACGCACAAATTCACGTACCATCTTATTGGCTTGAGGGTGATAGAATGTAGCACGGAACTGGTGTAAAGTCTTCTGAATACCTTCATGGCCACTGCCATGAGCTTATGCCAAGACTTGCGGCCAAAGAGCTGACCCCGATGGCAAATAAACGCGGCCCTCGTACAGCAGTAACCCATCCACCAACGCCCAGGCTGGTTCAGCCGTGCCTGCCCGCACCTTATCCAGCAACTCTTGCAAGATGGCAAAAGTAGAAACGTTAGTGTGCAGCTCATTGAAGATGGCAAAAGTGTGCGAAGAGATGGCGAAGAAAGCTCCAACCGGTTCTGCACACCAAGACAACGCATCTGCCGCTGCGTTTTGTCTGCCCGGCCGAAATTCAACCTTGAAATCATACCCGAACAACTTACTCACCCACGTATGCTAAGGTACCGTGGAGAGACGTTGATTCAGGAGACATTTAAGACTATAATGATCTGTACAGACCGTGAAAGTGCATCCCCACAAATATGGCCGCCAATGTCACACTGCTTTCACAAGACCTATTAGTTCACGTTCATAAGCTGCCAATTTCACATGGTGAGGTGCTACTGTCCTATTGAAAACGCAATGGGTCCCGCCCCTTGATGTAATACGGCACCAAAACCAATACCCGATGCGTCACAATCCACCAAAAACCCTCCCTAGAAATCAGGAAGCTGAAGGACATGACTAGAAGTGAGCACCACCTTCAAAGGCTGAAATGCCACATCTGCTTCGAACGACAACACAAATCCCACCTTCTTGAGTAAACGGGCAAGTGGCCCGGCCATCTCACCATATCCCTTGATGAATTTGCGATAATATCCAGTGAGACCAAGAAACCCATGCAATGCTCTGACTGTGGTAGGAGTCGGCCAGCTCTCGACTACCTCTCCTTTGTGAGGATCCATGGTCACACCTTGTCCCGAAATAATATGGCCCAAGTAAGCCATCGATGCTTCGCCAAATTGACATTTAGAATGTTTGAGGACCAATTGATGTTGGCGCAAAAGCTGAAGAACGGGCTCTAACGTGTTGTAGACGTTCAGCCTATTGATGAAAATATGGTTTAAGAACCTCATTCATATGAGCTTGGAATGTAGCAGGTGCATTTGTCAATCTGAACAACAGCACCGCAAACTCATAATGGCCCCGATGCATACGGAAGGCAATCTTCTCGATGTCCAGGGATACATGCGGACTTGATGATAACCACTGCGTAAATCAAGCTTCGTAAAGAAGCATGCACCCTTAAGCTCATCTAGAAGCTCATCAATCACAGGGATTGGAAATTTATCCTTCACTGTCTTGTCGTTACGTGCAAGATAATCTACGCAAAAACGCCATGAATTGTCCTTCTTACGAACCAACAGGACTGGCAAAGAAAATGCTAAGGTGCTATTCTGGATGATGCCTTGCTTGAGCATATCCTCACATTGTCGCTCGATTTCATCCTGCAGTAGTTGTGGGTAGCGTTAAGGATGGACCACCACTAGTTCAACATCTGGCCGGAGATGAATGTGATGATCACACGACCAGTGAGGTGGCAGCCCCCTTGGTTCCTCAAAAATAACGGCAAACTCATTTGAGGAGCATGGTCATGAGGTAGCCATGCTCTGCCATGACAGCTTGAGGCCTTGTTGGACCGGTCTGCACTCTGCAGACCCTGTCATGTCACCTTGTGGTTAATATGCCAAAAAGACATCGTCAAGAGCTCAAAATCCCAAAGAATAGGACCGAGGGTTCTCAGCCATTGGACGCCTAGAACCATACCAAACCCAACGAGTGGAATGACACAAAAATCAACAGAGAAGGCCTCTTCCCCAATGCAAACCGGAACTCCAGTGAGCAAGCCGATGTTGTCCACCTTATCTCCATTGGCAACGGCCACCTTAATGGTCTTGCTTGCGGCCGATGGAAGCACCAGGTAGCGCGCTGTGTCCTCCATCACAAAATTATGTGTGGAACCGGAGTCCACGAGAGCTCATAACTCGATACCGAGGGCTGTAACTGCCAGTTGCATCATCCTGTTTGCCTGAATCCCAGTGAGAGCATGTAAGGATATTTGAATGTCATCCTCAGAATCTCAGATAAGCCCTCTAGATCATCTCCGTCGTCAGGTTCTAACAAATATATACCCTTCATGGAGCACTTACTAGCGTTGTCTCGTGAAAATTTTTCTGGGCAATTAAAGCACAACCCCTTCATGCGCAGATCTGCCATCTCCTCCCTGGTCAAGCGACGAAACTGGGAATTCGGTGTCTTGGTACTGGAATTGGCTACTGTCATAGGTGTCGTCTTGGGTGATGGTGCAATCGGTCCCCCTTGTAGTCCTTTGCCTGTATCGTCGCATCAGCATAAGAGAGATAGAAACCTCTCTTGGTATTCATTCACTGTGCCTGTATGCCGCAGCTGAATGATCTCGCCGAGTGGATTACTCCGTATGGGAGGCCCGAAGCGGAGATTGACATGCTCGACAAAACGAGGCCACGTTGGAACGATCTGGCTACGCTCCAAGTGAAAATACCACTGTTGAGCCACTCCAGTCATGTGGTATGAAGCCAACCAGACCTTTTCTTCTTCCATGGTGTGCTGTCCAGAGAAAATTGTTCGCAACGATTCAACCATGGAAGGGGATCTTCCTTGCCATCGAAAACTGGGAAGGCAAGTTTGTGGAACCACGGAACACCTTGCCCTATGGTTAGTTCTTCGTTGCCGTGACCTGGAGACAGAGGAATGCCTCTGTTTTTGCTATTGTCGGAGCCATCCTAGCTGGACTGCAGCTTTCTCCAAATTGTTAACTCTCTCAATTGTCATATGCATCTTGTCCAACATCTGCCAGATCTCACCTAGCATCTTATTGTCGTCGGAATCCATGGGATGGGTGGTGGGAACTGGGAAGGCTCTGATACCAAAGATGTTATGGTTGAGGTTTAAGGAAGGTAAACAATGGTAGGGACCGCCCTCTGCCCTTGCGGCAGAGGCGCTAATCTAGCCGAACTGGAACTGGTATTATTCTCTATTGCCTTCTCAAAGGAATTCGGCAGCCCTTATTTATATGAGGCGTCTCCTAACAAGCCTTGCTATAGATATCATATATATTTCCTAAACAAACTCATTTGTAATAGGTAACTAACTCGTAAAGGATAGCAACTACTTATCTCTATCTTAATTGAACCCTACCGGCAAGATCTCCAATTGCCGAGACTTCCCTATAGCCAGTCATGGCTCCAGCCAACCAACTGAAGACAGCGAGTTGTAGCGACGCCTGTGATAAGTCTTGCCCACAAATGCATCCACAACAGAACTTACGAGTATGATCCATGTAAGTTTCATATGAATTCTTCATGCCGACTGAAGACAGCGAGTTGTGGCGACGCATGTGATAAGTATTGCCCACAAATGCATCCAAAACATAACTTAAGAGTATGATCCATGTAAGTTTCATATGCATTCTTCTTTTATTTGTATCTATTTTCCTACCTCTCTAATTCCTGTAAGGAAAGGTCTCTTTCATCTTCATTTTGTTGTGTAGAACTGAAATACTAATAAGACCATGCAAAAGGATGGTACTGGAACCTGAATGACAAGTGTGTAAGGGAAAGATGTTTGGAGGGGGAAAATTGCACCTGACTTCTTCTTTGCACAACCAATGTATTAGCTTTGGGTTGGTAGTATCAGCTGGATGTAAGAAGCTGCAGACAGTAAATCAAAGTACATACTGGGTAAAACAGGAAAGAAACTTCAGAAAAAAAAAAGGTGGTCAGAGAGAAAGTTATACTCGTTAAACTCTGTCAGATTTAGAAAGCCGTCACCGTCCATATCTGCAGCATTGAAGTGCTCCTCCTTCCACCACCCCACCCCATCATTGGTTGAGTTATGATCTGGACATAGATGAGACTTAGTGATCACATCGTTAAGGCGCACATGTGATCATTTAGTAGCGGCACCTCATGGTTTATTGAAGGGTGCTAATCATATTTGTTATGAGCATGGTAGGCACACCTGAACGTTATTTTTCCATGCAACATATAGAGCTTGGTCAGCCCACATGTGAACTATTCAGCTGGATCTACATGCGAACATTTGTTGAATAGGCATGGAAAATGAAAGTTCTAAGTTTATTGGTTGACCCAGGATACATGTCAAAAATGCACAAATATAGTCTTTTCAAGATGCATAAGAACAATTGTTCGGTATGATCACAAACATTAGAAATGGTTCCAAACACCAACTTTTGACAATACCTACTAGAATTTCCTCTTCCCGCTAATGCTATACCACTACATTGGCACTGATCAAGAATAACATTGAAATGAATATCAATTCCCAAAAGATGAATTGGTGTTGAGCTATATTGATATTCAATCACAGAAAAATAAAACAGTTCCCCATGAACAGCTAACTCTGAAGATCAGACAAGTAATCAAGCATGGAGACTACTTCATCACAGGAAAATAGAAAAGTGAAACTGAGAATTCAATATGAAGCATTACATGTAAGTTCGCATCAGGAAATTGGGGTCAAAAGACATGCACAATGCCTTAGTGAAACAGCACTTCTGGCGAAACAAAATGCAAGTTTTTTTTTCTTTTTTGAAGGCTAAATGGGACAAAAATTGAAACTTCTGTTGCTTCAACACAGCTGAAGAGTACAGAGCAAATGGATTAGTAAATATAGGTTATAGGACTACACTATGATGTGAAATCATTTCCATTCTGTAAATAACTTGACATCACAACTTAGTCCAAAAATCTGCTCATGGATCCCCAATCCAAGTATCCAACAACTACAACACGAGATCAAACGTCTCTTCATACCAAGATCTTGAGCTTACCCAGCTAGTCAACTACCATCGCAAGACTACAAGTATCCTCCCAAGAAACGAACGTTCTAAGTAGGCAAATGCCGCATAACCGAATTCAGTACAAAGATCTCGTATCGTACATACGTACGTACCGTCGAACCGCCAAGCCCAGCTGGGCCGCTCGTACTCGGAGAAGGCGACGCGGCCGTCGTGGTCTCGGTCGTGCAGGTCGAGCTCCCGGGCAGTGCGGTGTAGCACCTCCCGCCGCGCGGACGCGAGGTTCCACGCGGCCAGCTCCGCGCCCGTCACGGCGCCGTCGGCGGGGTCGACGTCGATCTTGGGGAACAGCACCTCCACGCGCCGCGTCACGTTGAACCGCGCGGCGTCGTTGATGTAGTCCTCGTCGGCGTCGACATCGGCGTCCGCAAGGTCTTCGGGGACGGGGGCCGCCTCCATGCCCGGCGCGTGCAGCCCCGCGGCGGCGAGGCGCTCCCACTCGCGGTCGTCGCGGCGGCGCTCGAGGTCCGCAATGAAGGGGTCGAACGGGATCTGGTGCGGGGCGGGGCCTACATGCCCGGCGCGTGCCCCGCGGAGGCGGAGCCGGCGGTGAGGGTGCGGGTGCGGGGAGGGGGAGGAGGGGGAGAGATGGACCAGGAGGAAGAGGAGGCCCGCGGAGGCGAGTGCCAGGACCAGTGTCAGGACGACGGTGGACGCCGCCGAGGGCTTCCTCGCCGCCAGAGACTGCGCCATGGCCGACGAGTCGCGACACGGGCGCTTCTCCCTCTCGCGCCCTGTGTTTTTTTTTCCAGATTTTTTTTTCTTTTTGTGCTTTGCTTTGAGAAGTGGGGATTGTGCCTGGGCCTGTTTCTTGAGAGAGAGCGTCTGCTCTTTTTCTTATGTGATTTTGGGTTTTAGTTTCTACACCTGATTATGATATTTGTGAGAGTAGGTATAGAATAAAAAAATTTACGTGTGATTTTGATCAATATAAATAAAGTTATTATAGTGTATATTATAGTCAACATGTAAACTTCGTCTTAGAAAGACATTTTATTTAAAAGCTAATTACTATAGAAAAACCAAAAAATATCTTTTAAAAGTCAAAAAAAAGAGGGTCAAATACTTGTGGACTGAACTAAGTCTGTAAATATCGTTCTAGCCAAATACATTGCCCAGCCCAAGTCAGCCTGTCTCATCTCCCTTGCCACCAGCCCACTAGCCCAACCAAGCTATAAGTCTCCATTACCATTAGACATTAAGTTCCTTAGTCATATTAAATTACAAATACCACTAGCAAATATTTATGTTTATTAAAAAATAAATTTAATATTGTTGGTGGATTAAAATTTGTACCGATTAAATTGATGTACTCCCGTTTATATCATTTTGATGCAAATTTAAATACTTAATTAATTTATTAGTCACATGTAAATGGTAAAAATCCATTAAGAAATATTTAGGACTTTAGAAAAAATCAACTGCCACTTGAAGATTTAAAATCTGCACAACGGTATGATTATTGTGGATAAAAATACTTATGCTTGTTTAGATTTTATGAATGTTTTGACAAGATAGATTATTCATGTGTTTTCATTGATTTTGGATGTATAGTTTAAGGGGTTTTTCATGTTCCGATATATATTCAGGACCGTATTCGTTTCGATTCGTATTCGCTCCGTATCTGTATTCGATATAATTCGTATTTGTATTCGTATCCGAGGTATCCGTATTCATATCCACATCCGAGAAAAAAAATATGAAAACAAATATGATAGAAACATGATCCGTTCGTATTCGATCCGTTTGCATCCCTACTAGGAAGTGTCAAGTTGGAAGAACTCAGCAGGTGCCTACAGTGTAGGATGGGTCCACAGAGAGGCTATTTTTGAGAAACGTGCGTTTAAGTGGCCAAATATTTTTAAAAAAGTGGCTGGAGCTACATTTGTATGCTCAATACGATACATGTGACTAGGCTACTTTTTAGGTATATTTGTGAATTGTATTTCCGGCCAGATCTATGGGAAAAAGCCCATAAAGGGTGGTGTGCTTAACAATAAAATTGTTTTCCTTACCACGTAGGACAAATCAAATGCTAATTTTGTACGGTAGCTTCGCTGTTTTCAGGAGGCTTCTGTGTTAGAACATATGTTTGTTCGTTTAAATACATCTAATTAATTGATAATGCAACAATCTAAGCACCTTAAAAGAGGTGTCTGTATTGGAAGAAAAGATTCTTACATGCGCGTTAGATAATATCGATATATTCTCTCTCTTTAAGCAAAAGTGTAAGTGTACCTTGCATTGTAGATGCCTTGAGAGATTTCTTTCGGTTGTTTTATGTGATAGGAACCTCTCAGTTGCTCAAAGAAAAAGACAGACCTGAACTTCTAAGTAAAAAAAACTAAAAGGTATGAAACATGAATGTGTTTGAGGTGGTAGGGCACACGATACATAAGTAAAACCATTTTTCTCTAAGGAAATAGGATTTTCTTAACTTATACAAGGCAATATGTTATTTCTCACGACTCAAGTGGTATATATAATCTTAGACGATCAAATATTCATTACAACAGTTGGATGAGATAAGTTTGGAACACAGGTAACCGAAAAAGTACAAAATTAAACAACAACAATGCTAACAAGGTTATTAGATTTGAATAGAAGCTAAATAGCATCAATCAGATGAAAAGTGCACTGTGATTAAATCTAACTCAACAAGGTTAAAGCCTAAAAAAGCCTTCAGAAAAAAAAAAGCTCAAGCAACATTTTTTTTGTCAAGAAATCCTTGTGTTCTGTGTTGCTCAACTCGTCCACGACTTTATAAAAGGCAACCCGGGGTGTGTGCGCGTTGGACTAACCTCGCCGCCGCCTACATCCATCCCCTGTACCCTTCTATCTCTATCTCGACCCGCACCCGAAGCAGCGCCTCCTAGGGTTTGCTTGCTCCGTCCCCAAACCCTACCATCCGATTGCTCCGATTTCGAGGTAATCTACCCGCCCCTCGCGCCCTCTCCCCGACCGCGCCCTAGGGTTTTGCCGGTTTCGCGTGGTTACTCAGATTCCGGCGGTTTCCTTCAGGCGGCTGCGAGCTGGTGTCATGGCGGGATACCCGGAGGACAACCAGCACGCCATGAACGGGTACGAGGAGGAAGAGGAGGTGGAGGAAGTGGATGAGGTCGACGAGGAGGAGGGCCACCCGGGGAGGCGGGGAGGGCGAGATGGGGGCGATGGCGTCGGCTATGGTGACGCCGGCGGGGAGGATGGGAGGGCCGCGGCGGCCGGTGACTCGTCGGGGTAAGCGATTTGGGTGTAGGGTTTTGTGTTTGCTTTTGGGTTGGAAGAAGGTTGGGGGCTGATACATACTTGTGGTTTTTGCAGGAAGATTTTCGTCGGAGGCGTTGCTTGGGAGACGACTGAAGGTGAAAGATGATTCTTGCTTTGTTTCCTACTGATAATTTCCGTTGTCTAGGATGATGTTACGTTAGTTCAAGCGTCAAACTAAATATTGCGGTTGTTGTGAGATTGGATGCGGCTTGTTGATAGAAAGTGTTAAAAAGGAAATTGGTGGAAACACGCCATAGTATCAGCATAGCAGTAGGTTCAACATAGCCAGGATCTAATATATGGCATTTTATACATTGTGAAAAGCAGTGTTTTGTTGTTGAATGCACTGTTGTAACAATTTATATGACCTTTTCGACGGTGAGTAAATGTTAAGGCATCCAGAAGTGAGCAAGTCCTATTGTGTTGTTTCATGATTTTGGATAAGATAGATTGATCTTATTCATGTGTTTTGTGATTGTTTCTGCTTGTGAGTGCGGTAATTTTGTAGGTTATGTGACTTACGGCTGTAAGGGGTAAGGATGGCATATGTGCGCAACTGTGCATCCATAATATTGATAGGGGTACTGTACCTGGATACAGTGCCCAAATTCACTTATCAAATATCAAAGTAATAAGGATAATAGTAAATTAGTATTGCATAAGTTGCACACGATCATGTGCTCCTTTGAATGCTGGAATATTTACACAGTATTTGGTTCATGCGACAATCTTTGAATAATGAAAGTAGGCATGAGAGCATGAGTTTTGGGAGTGGATTACTTGTAGTTTTGCATTTTTGTATATATTGATGTTCTTATTTTCTGAATGGAAGTTGCTATGCTGGCTGCTCTTGTTTGAAATATTTCCATCCTAACTTTTTACCAACTCACTGTGATACTTCTTCAATACTCCGTGGCTTGCCAGTTCTATTTCTCTTTTGCAATCCAGTTAATCCTTATTTTCCCATTTGACAAATTTGTATGGTTTATTTGTTTGTATGTAGAAACATTCTCCAAGCATTTTGAGAAGTATGGGGCAATTACTGATTCTGTTATTATGAAGGACAAGCATACTAAGATGCCTCGTGGATTTGGATTTATTACATTTTCTGATCCATCCGTTATAGACAAGGTTTTGGAGGATGAACACGTTATAGATGGCAGAACGGTAGGATATCTAAATTTAGATCGGCCGTTGTGTGGGACCTCATTCTACAGTTTACTCTCTTTTGCAAAGTCGCACAATTGAATTAAAGTTTAGCTTGTCTCTATATCTCTCAACTTATGATCTATTCAGGTTGAAGTCAAAAGGACAGTCCCAAGGGAAGAAATGTCATCAAAAGATGGTCCCAAGACAAGAAAGATCTTTGTTGGTGGGCTACCGGCAGCACTAACTGAAGGTTACTATTAGTTTCAAAGAACTAATCTTGAACATATTTCATTTATGGTGAAAACTGAGAAGGTATCAAATTTCAGACGAGTTGAAGGATCATTTTTCCTCGTATGGTAAGGTGGTTGAACATCAGATAATGCTAGATCATAGCACTGGGCGTTCAAGAGGGTTTGGTTTTGTCACTTTCGAAAGTGAGGATTCTGTCGAAAGGGTCATATCAGAGGGAAGAATGCGTGATCTTGGTGGGAAGCAGGTCAGAACCTTCTTTTCTTGTTTGTGAACTTTCTGTAGCAGTTACAGACTTTGATTAACATGCCAGCAATCGTCATTTACATACCTTCTATTTCTATAGAGACATTTAATAACAAACATAGAAGGAAAATAGAATTAAACTGAGAAATGCTCATATGCTTTATACAAAAGAAAACTAGTGAAATTGTAAAGCAAATGAGGAGCTGATGGCCTGGTCTGCACCCTTTTCTTTTTGGTTACAACAGTTGCTTTCAAACTGTGTTTAGAGCTTGGGAGCCCTTCTAATAAAAGCAGCTGCTGCTTTTGTGGATTTCTTATTATTTTTTGTGATTGCAGCCACTATGTTTAGGGGTGAAAATGGATCAGATAGTTTTCGACTGATCCGGACAAATTTCGAATACGGAATGTTTCGGTTCGGATTTTTCTCGGATAGTCTTAGATTGGAAACGAATATGGATTTTTTTGAAACGAATACGAATACAGTAACACACTATCCGTCGAATACGAATACGGAATCGGACTATCCGAGGATTAGGGTTACCAGATATCTGAGCCACATGCCACTGCCCATCGGGCCGGTCTATTTGAAGGCCTCAAGCCTCAAGTTTGCTCAGTCTTTTTGAAGCCCAATCCGAGTAATGGTAATTCTTTACTAGGGTATCATACTATCATTAACAGTTGTGCCTTTTTGGCAAGTGATTAGCCGATCCAGATAAACATGGGGATGAAGCACATCATATTCTCCTATCAGATTAGTACTAACTCTGTACATAATCACACACTCCATGCTGGTCAAGCTAATTAATTTAATGTAATTGCAAACCCACTAAACTAAACCAAATCTCTGAGGAAAAAGGGTGTGAAATGAGATGGGAATGGGGGATTGGGGGTACTATGAACAATTATTTTTGTTGGAGGCCCTGTACTATTATTAGAGGCATCTAAGTTTGTCTTAGCTGTTGTATTGATTTTGGGTGTACAGTTTAAGGGGTTTTTATGTTCCGATAAATATTCGCGACCATATTCGTTTCGATTCGTATTCGCTCCGTATCTGCATTTGATATTATTCGTATTTGTATTCGTATCCGAGGTATCCGTATTCGTATCTGCATCCGATAAAAAATATGAAAACAAATATAGTAAAGGCATTATCCGTTAGTATTCAATCCGTTTGCATCTCTAACTATGTTGCATATTTTCTAATATTTAGGGATTTTATGCGTTAATTGTCATTTTCTTGCCAGTCAAATGGATTGGAACTAATCTCATATGCTTTTATCCATCAACAGAAGATTGTTTGTTGTACTCAAGTTGGAAGTAATAGTTTGATAATGTTGGTTGACTTTTGGAGTATTTTTGTTTACAGGTTGAAATAAAGAAGGCCGAACCAAAGAAACATGGGGGTGATCACAGTAGTAATGGGAGATCTAATCACGGGGGTGGTGGTTACCGCAGCTCTTACCGTAGTGGTGGTGGAGGTGGTGGTGGCAGCAGCAGCGGTGGCGGTGGCGGTGGCAGTGGTGGAGGCTATGGGTATGCTGCTGGTTATCGATCTGCTCCAGGAGGTTATTATGATAGTACAGCGTATGGTTATGGTAGAGGGTATGGCTATGGAGGCAACGCTGGCTTTGGGTCTGTTTTTGGTGGTGGTGGCTATGGTGGCTCCATGTACGGAGGTGCTTATGGTGCATACGGGGCATATGGTGGTGGTGCCTATGGAGGTGGTGCCTACGGAGGTGGTGCATATGGAGGTGGTGCCTATGGTGGCGCTCCAGGTGGCTATGGTGCCGGAGGATATGGTAGTTATGGGGGAGCTGGGGGTGCTGGTGGTGGGGGTGCAGGTGGTCGGGGTTCTAGCAGGTACCATCCATACGGAAAATGAGCACCAACTCACGTGAGTTTTTTCTAGGATACAATAAGCACACATCTCCCTCGTATCTCGTAGAAGTTCGGCATTTATCTGGGGTTACCTAATCAGCGGCGTCAAAACATTTTTTATTTTGTTGAATTAAGTCTTAAGCCGGGGACAACTGTGCGATTTTAGTCGCTGCGCCTGCCTGTAGTTTGCTGTAGAAGCTACACGTTAAAGCTGTGTTGTATTCTTTAGTTTTCGTATGCAGAGCGATAGAACCCCAAAACAAGCCTCCTTTTGTGGTAGGAACAGTATTGGTGTGATAGAACTATATTTGTGCTGTAACACTGTCTTTGCAAGCAGCTGACCGTTGCCATCTGTGCTTATATGGGCTATTTTGATTCCCTTACCGCATTTTGACATGGAATCCTGGAATGCGAACCGCAAATATAGCTTACAACATGATGCCTTGTGACTGAAGTGTGCTATCCAGATTTATAAATTTGTGTCCGTAACCACTCATTGTCATGATGAAAGGAGTGCCATTTTCCATGCCATATGAGTCTGTATGTTGATCTGGTTGCTGTGTACTTGTGTTTTGGGGGCCAGCGTTCGCCCTGCCAGCCTCCACCCCACCACAGACACACAAAATTCTGGCTCAGCTCGGCCTGGCCCCCATGCAGGGTGTTCTCATCTTAACGATGTTTTTTTGTCTTCTAAAATTGAATTAATTTAATATTATTTTATTGATAGTTTAAAAGTATTTTTTTAATTGAACTAACGAGCTGAGCCAAGTAAAGTTTAAATTCATCTGAAATCAATTCATTTAATATTTAATTAATTAACAAGTATAATTAAAATAATTTTGCAATGAGCCTCTAACAAGCTGGTTTTTCCACGCCTAGCCCCACTCCTCCCCGTGGTCATCCTTGGCACATGCAGGATGCAGCCGTCGAGCCCGCCCTCCTCGCCCTCCTTCCGCAGCCTTGCTGCATGCCCTACTTCCTTTTCGCCGGCACTTCTTACCCCTCGCCTTCTTCAGTGGTGTTGCCATGTGTAGAAACTATGCAGGTTCATATAGGTTAAAGTAGGATACAAATTTCAGCTGTTACGATTAATGGTTTCTCACAGAAATGCTATATGGGTTTATCGATTGTTTTCTATGTTGTCGTTGCTGATGCTGTCTCTAGCTCCAGATCAATACTCAAGTACTCTTACATTATGCTGTCAAAAACACGCATCGGATCTTGGAAAAAAAAAACCACCGGGGTCACTTCTAAGCATAATGGTGTCACACACTGTTTATAAGTGTCATTTGTTATCTCCAAAGACGATTTGCATTGGGCTTAGCAAGAAGTCGTTGGATATATGGAGACAGGCAAAGGTAAAATTTGAGCCAGGGGCAAAACCGATGGGGATCAGCCGGGGCTGGCGCCCCCTACCGTCGGCCAGTCGGTGGATACCCCCCAACCGGTTAGTGTTTGATCTAGTAGTATTGCTTTGCATGCTGCTAAAAAAGTGATGTAGAGGTCTGAATTTTGACGAAGCAGGTGTCTAGGGACGCTGCTTTGTTGTTCTGTTCTCTCAAGAATTTGAGAAGGTGCAATTAATAGACCAGCTCACATCAGTGTGCTTCAAGAATCAAAGTTGCACTAGCTCATATTAGGTTCGTTTTTAATAGAGTATGAAGTTGTAAATTGTCTATGAAACACCTTTAACTAAGTTCAATTATGAGGGGTTAAATTATCCTATTTTATTTAGTGCTATGTGAATGTCATATGGAATTGTAGCTGGTAAAGTTCTGCACTGTTGTATTGTATACCCATAATTTATGACGTGTGACTATAATGCTAATGCAAGTAGCTGAATCAGCATCTACAGAGTGGGGGTGCTCTAAACTAGTACTACAAAGCAATATTAGTACGATATGTATGATATTAACATTGGAGAATAGTTAATGAGACTCCCGAAAGGATTCATCATCTAATCCTACCAAGTTAGTGTATGTGGTTGTACATGAACGGCCTCACCGGTCCAGTCTGGCTTGGTGATGTAGGCTATCGCGTCGACGTCCTCAACGCGGACTTACCGCCATGCCTGTGGGAGCTAAAGCGGAGGAGAAGCACCTAACCGTGCATTGCCACGAGCGCTCCAGCACGCGATGGAGCGGCTTCTTGAAGAGGTGGAGGTGGCCAATGATGGGGAGGGACGGTGGGCTCAAAGCCATCTAGTTCAACTCTGGCTTCCGCTCCATCTAGTACGTCCTCCTGGCCGACGAGACCGACACCTCGTTCCAGATGGTCGCCAACTAGTTCTATTTGGACTGCGTGACAACCACCATCTTCTCCTCCCGCATTGGGGAGTGAGCGCCGCTGCCCTCCTTGGTAAAACACGACATGTATCATAGTTTTTAAGATAACCCGCTATAGCTGTAATAGCAATTTTCTATCTCTCACTGGCAGTGCGACAGGCTACCACAGGCTGAAAACTCGGTATTCGGCAAACCGATGAGCAAGTCATATTAGCTCCCCCTAAACTTTGATCTGGTCCGCCACTTAGTTGAGCTAATGGATGGTTGTTGTTGCTTATGCGCAATCATGGGGAGGGTAAGGAGCACAAGGAAGCTCGCTCTAGCGACAATCTTGTTGGCCATGGTCGAAAGGGTGTTCTGACCACGTTGTGAGGAAGTGTGATGAGGCGATAGGGTCCCGATCTTCCGATAGGATGATAACTATCGATTTTGGTGGAGATGACTCTTGCGATCCGACTATAACCGTACAACGTCGCTTGCGCCTTAGCAATCGCTGAACCACACCCAAGTTATTATCAACCGTGCCAAGAACACGGTTGACCTGACCACGAAGGTCTATTCCTGCATGCAACCGAAGAACAGGCAAGAACAAGATAACAAGCAATCTGAAATTGCAAATATTTATATTGAGCTCAAAAGGTGGGATTCCGTAGAGGTTCTTTATGGTTGGTCTAGCCGACACAAGCGAAGAACAAAAGTTTTTACAATGGAAAAACTAATCAAACGAAATCCAAGAAAATTAGAAGAGTGCAGCCTCCTTAAATAGGGGTGGAAAAGCCGCACAAAACTAAGGAAAAAGGGGTGGTACTATTTATGATACTGTTTACATGAATACTAACCCGTGAACAGTATGTGCCTAGGTGGGGGAGCACCTCCCCTTTGGGCCCAAACATTACAAGGCCCGATTTGACCCAAAAAGGTGACGCAACACTTTCTTTGAGTGATTGTGGAAAGCACAGGAGGAATTTGAAAATGAGGCTAGATTTATTGGAAAGAGGACGAGAAATTCTTTCCATCGAGTACTCGTGGACCTCAAACGAACTCCGTATGTGAAAGTTATGCACATTTGAAGTTGGGCCGTCAGGCTAAATCCGAACTGATCTGGAGGCCGAATTGGATTCCAAAATATGTCCAAGTTGAACTCTTGCTTGAATTGGTGCAAAAGTGATGTGGTGCTACAAAAATATATTTTTTTCATCATTAGGTAGCATCATATTCTCATTTAAAATATGTTGAAACTGAATAAACGAATTCACCTTTAGTTCAATCTTGATATTGGGCGCTATGGTCGTATGTATTGGTGGTGTGGTCACATCATCCTCCCCTTCTTGATAGAAAATCGTCCTCGGTTTTAGCATATGTGTAGCCTCACGTATTGCATGATCTTCATCATAAATCTTGGTACATAATAACAAACGCAACAAACTCACATTATGTAATATCATAAATTCTTTATCAAACAAAGTAAAACCTTTTTGCAACGAGCTCACCTGATAATTTAAGTAATGCGTAGGAGCTCTTGTAATTGGGACAAGTATAGCAAATATGGTTGTATCCATAGGGGTCATGTCCTCATCATCCCCCCTTCTGGAAAACAAAGCCGTCCTCGGCTTTTGATAAGCTGAAAGTATGGTAACAAAGAAGTCAAGGTGTATGCATGGTACATGTATATGTCATCCGTTTTAATAATTATTCGTTGTTGCACAATTAATGTTACAAAACAGCAGCGATCATAAGAGCTCATCATATTATTAACCCAAGAGTATTCATATATGTTAATGAGCAAATCAAAATTTCTCACACAGCAATTATTGCAACTAGATTTGCAAATATAAGTGAAGTATTTATGCAATTTGAATCTCTGAAGTTGTAAACTTGCAGTGGTGGCACATATGAGCAAAGCTACTACTTTTGGAATTAAACAAAGTTTATCCATATAATCCGATTTCAGTTGAGCAATAGCAAATTCATCTAATAAGGGTGCAAAGATTTGCAAGTTCTTCCATACATCAATTTCATTATTCAGATTGTTAATGTTAGATGTTTCAACAATAAAAGAACACATAGGCATTGAATGATCACTAAATTTTATTTTTCTTTCATAATGAACAAGATTGAGCATACAAGAGTTGTTGTTCAAAATAGTAAGTTTCAATTCATCCATGTGATCGCAAGTTATGCATATTCGATATACAAGAAATTGGTTTTCTACACCATAATCTCCAATCAAATTAAACTTATATCCAGAGGTGTAGGCACTAAACAAGAATTTCGAACATGCAAGTTCAGAAACTTTCTTCATTGCACATTCCAAACTAGCAGCCTCATTAAGAATGATATAGCATAATGCATCAGCAGGGGATATTCTATCAAATACTTCCTTATGTGTAATTAATTCGACATGTGCAAAATTATGAGAATTTAGATCAGCACATGGTTCATTCAAGTAAACACAAGGAATATCAAAAGATTGCACTACAGCAGATATATACTCAAAAGGTTGCTCTATGTCTTGTGGTAGCACCAAATCAGTACCTTTGTCATTATCGTCCTCATCAGATATTGTAGGTATCTCAAGCTTCTCCTCTAACAGCATAAGATGCACCAGATCATCCTTCATCTCTTCAAGCATCTCAGCGGTATCTGTAGATGGAGTAGGAGCCAAAACAATGTCAGCATTTTCAGTTACCTTAAGTTGCACCTCGCTTGTGACCGTGGGTGGTGGAGGTACAAAACGACGTCGTAATTTCTTCTTCATCTCCTCCCATGTGTACATATAGTGGAACTCGTGATTCGACCACCAATGTTGAACATCACCAATCAAGGCCATCCTTGTCATGCTCATATTCTCATAAGGATCAAGATCTTGTCTTTCAAAGTAGCTATCCATTATAGTCACCCACAAGAAGTAGTCCGACGACGTACTCTCAGCGGTGAGTGGCATGATATATACCGTTAATTATTTCCCTTCGAGTTCAAATCTACCCACGATGATATCATAATCTACCAATTTTCTCAAGTCTGTCATTGTTAGTAGAAAATAAGAAAACAAATCATAAGTAAATGTTCCTATCAACTACTAGGATATGGAGGCTCAAATCAAGTCACGCATCTCTCAAGATTTTACCAAATTCTTACAAGTTCTTACCAAAGCAAACAAGTGGTGCAACCGGTGGCTGGTTCGTGATAACTCTGACTTAGGTGATCGGTATAGCAATTGCCAGTACAGCGAAACATGTTCGGTTAGTAGAAAAATGGAGCTTGGATAGGCTATGTATTTTGTATCAAAGGAAAACAATCAATTAATTTTAGAAATTGCACAGAATTGAATTATAGTTCGTATGTAGCACTTAGCCTATGTTGCTGATCAACCAAGGATAGAAGAAGGCTAAAATATGTGTATGGCAATGTATAGGAGTAGTAAATACAAGATAATTCAATTGAATGCAATCTGAAATTGAAGAACACAAGAATTGACCCAAAACTTGAAAACTGAAGATTTCTGTCCACTGGACAGCACGTCGGTATTTCGGCTGTAACTTTTTGTCAGTTGCCCTTTTTTCAATGATTCTTTTTTCTCCGTTTCCTGACGGCTTTTTCAACAACTTTTGTTTTGGGGCCAAGTTCTGGAAACCGACCGTTCCATCGAGTACTCGTGGACCTCAAACGGACTCCGTATGTGAAAGTTATGCACATTTAAAGTTGGGCCGTTATGCTGAATGCGAACTGATCTGGAGGCCGAATTGGATTCCAAAATGTGTCCAAGTTGAACTCTTGCTTGAATTGGTGCAAAAGTGATGTGGTGCTACAAAAAAATATTTTCATCATTAGGTAGCATCATATTCTCATTTAAAATATGTTGAAACTGAAGAAACGAATTCACCTTTAATTCAATCTTGATATTGGGCGCTATGGTCATATGTGTTGGTGGCGTGGTCACATCATCCTCCCCTTCTTGATAGAAAACCGTCCTCGGTTTTAGCATATGTGTAGCCTCACGTATTGCATGATCTTTATCATAAATCTCGGTACATAATAACAAACGCAACAAACTCACATTGTGTAATATCATAAGTTCTTTATTAAACAAAGTAAAACCTCTTTGCAACGAGCTCACCTGATAATTTAAGTGATGCGTAGGAGCTCTTGTAATTGGGACAACAAGTATAGCAAATATGGTTATATCCATAGGGGTCATGTCCTCATCAAAGTGAACGTGGTCGAAAGGGTGTTTCGACCACGGTGAACAGTGATCGGTAGAATCACTGCGTGGTCGTAGGGAGTTACGACTACGGAAATTCAAGCAAGGTCGAAGGAAGGGCAGCGCAGCGACAGAGAACGTGGTCGAAACTTCAGTAGAAGTTTACGACTATGAAGCCAGAGCGATCAGAGGGGCTGCAACGCGGTCGAATGACTGTCTGAGTGGTCGTAACGCAGTGGGAGGCGGTCGTAGCCTCTTGTAAGCGGTCGAACGATTACAGGAGGTGGTCGTAGCAGTCATAAAGTCCTGGGAGCAGTCGTAAAGATTGCAACAAGTGGTATCAGAGCCATGGGAGAGACATCAAAGGCCAAGGAGTCCGTGTCGCTGTAGTATCCTCTTCTCACCCCGGACAACTATCCAGTCTGGGCAATGAAGATGAAGGCCAATATGCGTGCTTAGGGTATCTGGGGCGCAATTGATCCAAAGGGGAAAAGCAAGGACATTGACGATCGACTAGATCAGATGGCATTGGCGGTGATCTATCAAGTTGTGCCTGACTCAATGATGCGACAATTGATTGGCAAAGAGACGACGTGAGATGCTTGGACTGCACTGCAGACAATGCATGAAGGCGTTGACAGAGTGAAGGAAGTTCGACTCCAAACTCTACGGAGCAAATTTGAAGCAATGAAGATGGACAGAACCAATCGGTGGAAGAATTCTCTGGGAAATTCAATGAAGTTGTAAATGAGATCAAATCTCTTGGCGACAATCTGGAAGACGAGGTGGCTATGAAGAAATACTTGAGAATTCTGCCAGAAAAGTTTCTTCTAGTAGTGACTACGCTCATGTACTCCCAAGAGCTTTCGAAGATGAAGATAGAGGAAGTAACAGGGGCGCTCAAGGCACATGAGCAGCTCCTGAAGGGTTATCACACTCACAACAAAGAACAAGCACTGCTTGTAAAGGAGGACACCCGAAACTGAGGTAAGCAAAACCATGCAAACTCGTCATCTAGGGGCGGTCGTGGCTCATCAATCGACCGAGGAGCAATCCATGGTCGAGGACATGGATATGGCCAGAGAGGTCGTGGCTTCCAGTCTGGAAGAGGAAGAAGAGGAGGACGTGGAGAAAGAGCTGGTCGAGGAGGCAGTGACAACCAGCAAGACAAATCGCATGTCCAATGTTTCGAGTGTGAGAAATTCGACCGTTACATTGCCGAATGACGAAGTCATATCCAGTGCCATAGCTGCAAAAAGTTTGGACATTATGCAGCAAACTGCAGGAGCAAGAAGAAAGTGGAGGAAGCAAACTTTGATCAAATCTCTGAACAAAGAGAACCGGCATTGCTCTTGTCCCACTGTACTGAAGCTGTGCCGACAATGATGATGCTGAATGAAGGGAAGGTATTTCCAAATTTGATGGAGAGGGGAGAGGAGACACAGGAACAGTCAGCAGATTGGTATCTCGACAATGGAGCTAGCAACCATATGACAGGCGCATACTCGATGTTTCATAAATTAGATGAGAAAGTACTAGTAAGGTGCAATTCGGAGATGGCTCAACTGTTCAGATTAAAGGAAAAGGCTCAATTCTCATGAAGTGCAAGGATGGAGGCCAGAGATGGCTGTCAGATGTATACATATACCAAGTCTGCGCAGTAACATTATAAGCCTGGGACAGCTAACCGAAGAAGGTTGTCGAATTGAGCTGAAAAATAACTACCTGAGAGTATTTGACAACAGTGAATTATTGTTAATGAAGGTACAAATGATAGTGAACTGTTTGTACAAAATTCCAATTGAGACATGCAAACTGTAGTGCCTGAATATTTCAACGGATGATTCAGCTTGGTTGTGGCATGCAAGATTTGGTCACATCAACTTCCAAAGCCTCAAAATCATGGCAGAGAAGGAGATGGTGGTCGGCCTACCAAAGATCGATCACTCGGAGCAAATCTGCGAAGGTTGTGTGGTGGCAAAAGTCAAAACAAGCTCGCAGCTCTTTTCCATCCCAGGCACAGTTCAGAGCATCTCACCCATTGGAACTAGTGCATGCTGATCTGTGTGGACCGATCACACCACGAACGGATGCCAGAAATCAGTACTTCATGCTGATCGTTGATGACTACTCCAGGGCTATGTGGGTGTACATGCAAAAAGGCAAAGATGAAGCTAAGTTCAGCTTTCAGAAGTTCATAGCTCTTGCCGAAAAGGAGGTCAATCACAAAGTTAAAGCTGTCACATCAGATCGAGGGGGAGAATTTCTATCAAAAGAATTCGACTCTATCTGTGAAGAGAAAGGCATATCAAGACATTTTACAGCTCCGTACTCACCTCAACAAAACGGAGTCGTAGAGAGAAGGAATAGAACTGTAATGGCCACAACACGAAGTCTACTGATGAGTAGCCCAGAAGGATCGAACGACGTTCGGGTATCTCCAGAAGATAAGACGTCCTTCGAGCGGCATGATCAAAGATTCAGAGGACGGACCGGTCAAAGCTATAGGTTTTTGTACAGTCAAAGCTATAGTGATCTGGTAAAAACTATCGAATGATCAGTGCTCAGAGTTGAACAGTGATTTAGCTGGTACTTGAAGGAGTACTGTTGTAGAGCACGGCTTTACGACCACGTTCAACTTCGACCACGACGGACTTCGACCACTACGGCTTTCGACCATGGCAGTACGAGCACCACAGCATGATTACGGAAGAACAACCATGTCTATTTTCGACTACGCCTGGCTTTGACCACGACAACTCGACTGCGGCATTCCGACCATGACTAACTTCGACCACGTCTAGCTTCGACCACGACAGAATGACCATTGAAGGTAAATGTAGCTACAGTACTTTTCACGGTCGTAGCTATAGTACTTTGCATGATTGAAGCTACAGTACTTTTTCATAATCGTAGCTACAGTACTTTGCATGGTTGAAGCTACAGTACTTTTTCATGGTCGTAGAATTTACTGGTCGTACTCGATAGTGTAGACTTTGTGATCGATGGTCATAAACTTTGCAGTCTTACTATCGTAGTCGTAGTCTTCGTAGTCTTTTTGTCATAGTCGTAGACTTTGCAGACTATTGTTGTTGTCTTCGAGTTTAGTTGAAAGCTTTGTGATCGGTTATCGTAGGCTTCGTGGTCGATACTTGTAGACTTCATTGTCGGTTTGAGTGCTTCATTCTTATGATCTTCGAGCACCTCGAGTACTTGTGTTGGGCCAGTGGTTAGCTGGTCGGTGCGTGGTGGTCATTTCGACAGTACCAGGTAGGTATTCGGTGATCAGTGAACAATGTTCGGAGGAACAGTCTCGTAGTTTTTGGTACTTGGAAGATGGGAGTACTCGGTAGTTAGAAGGACTTAGTCCTCGATGGTCATGGTTTTCGCGATCATGGTCAACAGAGGTGTTGCGATTGGTAGTCATAGTCATAGTGATTGGTACTCGATAGTCGGTACTCGGTGACTCTGGTTGGTAGCGATGCTTGTTATTCCTAAGTGTTTTGAGCGGAGCGATGGTATTTCCGAAATACTTGTGGTTCTCAAGTATGCGTTGAGCTAGCGGTTGTAAGAAATTGTCTGGAGCTGCTTTGTGGAAAGTGATGGAATGTATGGTCGTGGACAACCTGGTTGATGGTTGTAGATGGTTTTAATCTTGCCTGTGGATGGACTCTGTAACACCCCCATTTTTGGGAGCGTTATGAATCCCTCGCAACTGCCCAGGATTGTTCAGTTGCAAGTTACATCATTCGAGTGTATAACATTGCCAACGCAAGCTCAAATACAAAAGTCGACTTTATTACAATAAGAGGGCTTAAAGCCAAGTTTCACAGTAGGGCCAATGGCCTTCAGATATATTACACAAAAAGAGATACCACAGGCATACTTGAGCGGAGAACGACCCTAATCCCAAGCTTCGTCCATTTCATAGAATACCACTTCTTCGTCTTCGCCTGGCTCCTCAAAGTTAGCAGTTTCTGTTTATGTTTTTAGCAAGTATAAGTACAACTACCATACTCAGCAAGTCACACGGAGCTTATCATTAACTATATGCATGGAATATCAAATGAAGGGATAACATGTTCTTTAATTGGGTAGATGCAGTTTTAGTTAAGAAACAATTAAAAACTTGAAAAGTAACTTCATTAAGGTAAAGGGGGTTTTCAAGCGTGATTAATATTCAACATTACCACACCATTCTCAACTCCACTTATGCCTTGCTGTTGGATTCACCCATTAAACACAGCTTCACTCACCGAAGCACGGCGTATTCGAATACAATTATTTCATGACTCTGCAAAGTTGTCCTACTTTACCCACAAGATCTCTCAACTCCCGCGACAGAGTTAAGAGAACAAGGTTGTTCATTGCTCAATTCTTTATATAGCCTCCACCTAGTAGGTCCTAATTCCCCATAAGCTCGGACGACCCCACGGATCTCATCCGACTCATAGCAATCCTACTGTTGTACGGTTAACCACCTCCCATACGAACTCACCCTCGGACTCCCCCCGCCAGTTGCAGAGGTTCAATTGAACTTGAGCAGTTATTAAACCAGGTTTGACAAAATCAACGCTTGTGGTTGGGCGGATACTATGTTCTTTACTCAGCATAAGGGTCTAGTCCTTATATTTTTCTCTGAGGCATCATCCGTGCACAAACCAATATTCAGTACACCCTGTACTGCCACTATTCCTCAACCAAGCCTCCATCCTAGGATAAGGTCTTCGGATCCACCTCTGTGATCCCCGCGTACCCTAGAACCATATTTTTGAAACTCTAAACAAATACTAAGATTCTTAATAGTGAAAAGATTTTAATGGATTCCTAAGCTATCATGTTTATATTAATATTTTATTTAATACTACTATGTTTTGTCAACATGAATATGGTCATCAAGTTAAACGGGGCTTTTTCGGGTGGTAGGTCATAACTAATATGTCATGTCATTCTAAACAGTATTTATACATAAAATAACGATTTAAACATATCATAATGAAAATACTGCTAAATAAATAATAACGACAAGATAGGCTCAATATGGTCGAGGTATGTGCGACTTGCCTTGCGAGTCTATGATTTCAACGAGTTCAAATTCCTCGGCGGGCTGGATCTGGGCTTGAGCTTCTCCCTCCTGGTCCTGCGAATCCTCGACTCCGGGAGCTAGCGCAAAACAATTAAAATAAATCAATTCCATGCCCGAAGGAATGAGCTAGGAATAAAGAAAGAAAATCCGATAAAATTCAAATAAATTGAGATTTGGGTTTATAGGAGGGTCATATGGAGAAATGGGCCTTGGATTTGGGTTGGCGGGCTCGAAACGGATCTAGGGAGTATCAACATGGATTTTTGGGTTTTGGGTCGGGTACTGTTCATCGGGCTCGGTTACTATTCATCGGGTTCGGGTCGGGTCCGGTTAAACGGTCTGGCTCAACTGAATCGAAAGTGGCTCGGGTCGGGTGCAACAGGTTCGGGCGAATGGATTTGGCTCAGCCAACTAGGGGAGGTTCGGTCGGGTGTGACCGGTGCGGGACGAGCTGGTCTGGCTCAACCGAGTGGATGCGGCTCGGGTCGGGTGCAACGGGTTCGGCCGACCTGACTCGGCTTAGCCAACTCAAAGCGGTCGGTCGGAGGAACAGTGCGCACGCACTGTTCTTCTTCCCCAAATCCACGCGCGTGCGCAGAAGAACAGGGGAGAGGGGCGGCGATTGGCGGCGGCGGTAGAGGGTGATGCGATGGCAATGGAGGGTATGGACGGGGTCGGGAAGGTGAGGGGGTTCCGTTTTTGGCGGTAGGAGGCCCGGCGGAGGCAGCGTTCACCGGTGGCGAGCTCCTCCCTCTTGCGGCCACTTTTGGAAATTAGAGCAAAGGGGAGCCTTCTAGGGTCATTGGGCCGGCTTTGGGGCTTCACTAGGGTTTGGGTATGTTCGAGGAGGGGTTGGCCGAAGCTAAGAAAGCCTGAGTTGGGCTAGCCACGGTGGAGGTTAACGGCGGTGGGGTGGCGTTCGGCGCCGGAGAAGAGGGGTAAGCAGGGAGCTAGGGCGGCGGTTGGGTAGGGTTTCTGGGGGCTCAAGGACACTACCGGTGAAAGGAATTGGAGGATAGAGTAGTGGAGGACCAACATTGCGCTAGGGCTTACGCTTTGGAGTTTTTGGAATTGCCGGCAATGGAGGTGGATGGGGGAGGCTTTGGGGCGTCGGGCGGGTTGCGGGGGTCGATGGCTTCGGCTAAAAGGATTGGACGCTTATATAGCGTGGCTAAGGCGGTTCGGCACCGTGCTTATCCCATGGCGACCATGGCGCGTGGCGGCCGGCGGCGTTGCCACACCCCGGGGGTCGGTTCGGGGTGTCAGGGCGGAAGAGGGTAGGTGTAAAGGGGAGCTCTGGCCAGTGGTAGCGGTGGCAAGATCATAGGGCGCGGAGGTGCGGTGGCGCGATCAGAGGAGGTGGGCGGCGGTAAAGCGGGGACACTGCGGCCGTGGCGGCAGGTTGGCGTGGCCTGCCACGGTCTGGGGGTGAGGTACGGTGGCCGACCACCCGAGCTGAGCTGGCGGGAAACGCGCAGGTGAGGGCGGTCACGAGAAGAGCGTGATGGCGGCGAAATTTGTCAAGGCGGTGGGGTTTTTCGGAGATGAACAATATTGGCGATTTATTCCTCTAATCCGGCCGTAAAAGGAGTGATTAGGAGTAGCTTTATTCGGTGATGAGTGTGGCTTAGGTTGGGGAAGCAAAAGGACAAAACGAAAACAAGAATTGAGCTCAATTTCAGATTTTAAATTTTTCTCAGATTTTCGGTTTTGTTTCAGGACAAGGGTGGTGTGAGTGTGTGTGCTGATGACGGTCAAGTTGTGGAGAACTTGTGCCGAGAGAAGGTTTCTTTGGTCTTCGTATATGCAGGTGAGCGTGGAGACGATCATTGTCGGTGACGAGGAGGACTGGGACTAGGAAATGGTAATCTGAGATCCAGGCGGTCGAAATGTCACGCGAGGTGGTCGTGCTCATGCTGGAGCACGTGGAAATCGAAGGTGGATGATGCGTGGAGGCGTGGAGATGGTTACGATTAGTGACGAAAAGGACCAGGACTAGAAGGGGATAATCTGAGGCTCAAACGGTCGAGATGTCATACTAGGTGATCGGGCTCACGCTAGAGCACATGATGATGCGTGGAGAAGCTATAGAAGGTGCGGTCTTGAAAGTTTCGACACGAGAGTTGGTGATACGTGATGGAGATACAGGAGGTGCGTCCTGGAGGTTTCGTCATGTGGTGAAATTGGAGATGTTATGGAAGGAATTCGAACGGGAAAGTTTAGAGATATGGTAAAACCCGTATTAGGAAGGGTTTCGGCAGTGGCGGAGCCAGGATTTGGTTACGCCCCAGGCTCAGTGGTGGAATGATCTAGGCTATCTGGATTGAACTATGAAAATGTTACCCAGACTAGACTGAATTTACCAGGACTATACACATGATATTTTCCCACACTCTGGGCTAAAGCCTACCCTGCTCGAGGTGTGGCTCTGCCCCTGGGTTTCGGGTCTCTTGATTTGAGGAAGAGATAGAGTTGTGTGTTCGTGTTTGAGGCGGACACATCTTGGACATTAATCTATAAAAGTAAAGAGATTCTAAGGGCTAACGTGTGTGTTTTTAGATAGCTTTCGTCGATAGAGCTTTTAGGGGTGCCGTAAGGGCACTTTGTAACCACATCCATAATATAGAAATAACAGATCAGATCTATTCCAAGAAAAGTTTGCTAGCATTAGCGACGTGTTTTCTTAACATTGTTTTTCTTATGTCTCCAGCATGTACTCATTCGAGCGATCGAAGCGTTCAAACGGCTGAAATCTTCAAGCGGAGGGAGATTACAACCACGTGCGTCTACGGTCGCAGCAAGCGATTGAAGAGAGCAATCGTACGATCGAAGCTTTCATGGAGCATGTGCGAGCGAATCGTCTTACGGTCGTAATCTACATCCGGTAATTTAGATTGTTTTTCTTCTACTTTTAATTTTGGTTTCAGGTTCAAAAAAGCGGAGATAATCATTCAACCCCCTCTGATTATGTCATACAATCCTACAATTACAAAAGCCGCCAGTGCACAAGACACGTACATAGAACTTGCGCTCACAGACTTGACAATAATAGGAGCTAACTATCTCAGCAAAAAGATAAAAGTTTGAAATGTTCTCTTTATTCAAGCTGCTCTTTCAGAAAACTTTGAATTTATGAACAAAAAGAATCAATGGGTGGCATCTCTGCTGTAGTATTGATCCAAGGTCTTTGCTGGAATACGGTGGAGAAGTTCGCGAGGGAATATACGAAGCAATGTCCATGCCAGATCAAGTGACTGGAAGATGTTTCGAGTATCGTATGCTCCTTGTGCTACAAATTTCCTCTCAAACTTGTCAAGGAATTCTAAATAGAGCTGCACAACGAAAAGACATATAGAATTAGTTTTGGACTTAAAGAAAATCAGTGCACAAGTTAATTCACTAATAACAGACCAGATCCTCAGATGAAAGAGCCTCCTCGCCAACAACTGCTTTCATAGCTTGAACATCCTTCCCTATCGCATAGTTGGCATAGAGCTGAACAGCAAGTCATGTTAGCACATTTACAGACATCGGAGGCGGAATGAAAGCTAACCAATGACCTCAAATGCTCAAATGGATACCTGATTGGACACATCTGCATGATCTCGACGTGTCATGCCCTCACCAATAGCACTCTGCAAGTTAAAAATTATGACATAACTCTCCATGCCATTCCAAATTAAGAAACACAAGATACCATAAACTTTGAATTGTTAAGAATGGCACCTTCATCAATCGAGAGAGCGATGGAAGGACGTTGATGGGTGGGTATATCTGAAAAAGCAACACAATGTCATCCATCTCATTAAGAAGGGGAAAAGCATATGGGGAAAGAAATTTTTAGAAAAACAATTTCCTTTGTTCATCACATTGATATATTCAAGGAACAACCAATGCCTATAACAGTACACACAATAGCGACAATATTAAAAGAACATGCAATCGAACCTGTCTATTATGGAGCTGCCTGTCAATGTATATCTGCCCTTCAGTAATGTATCCCGTAAGATCAGGAGTTGGATGTGTGATATCTGTTGAGGAAACAGACCAAAAATTAGGCATGGCATTGTAATTTGTTAGGAAGCAAGTGCTCCAGGAAAAAGGATAAAGTACAATTAGATGAACATATTAATTAGTCCACTGGGTAGGCACCAGACAACACTGAGGCAGCTGATGGACCAATCCAGGCACTCAGGCAAGAGTGTGAAGAATATACTTGGACACACATGCCCAGGTCACAATGTGTGCTCTCTTGTTTCACACTTAATCTGATAGATTTCTAGTTGATTGGCAGTCTAATGGATAGGAAGCAAGATACCGCAGGAAGCGGGCTGAAAAATTACATTTGCAGAAAAAGGTTTCTAGTATGATGGTAACATAGGTATATGACAAAATAACTCTAACAAAGTAAACAGTTAAACAGTTTCATAGCTTACCGTCATTAGGCATTGTTAGAATAGGAATTTGGGTAATTGAGCCTGTTCTTCCCTCAATACGCCCAGCTCGCTCATATATGGTTGCCAGATCAGTATACATATATCCAGGATAACCACGCCTGCCAGGCACCTCTTCTCGTGCTGCTGAGACCTAAATATAATTAAAACTCCCATGTAATTAAAAAGTACAAAGCCCATTAATTCTTGGACCATCAACAAAAATTCAAGGATGGTATTGCCCTCAAAGCAGTTCTATGAATCCAAGTCCAAAGAATAATTAGCAAAACAGACATAAGCTCACAGAATATGAGAACAGATAAGTAGATGACAACATTATAGAGCAAACACAATACCTCACGAAGTGCATCTGCATATGAGCTCATATCTGTAAGAATGACAAGAACATGCTTCCCACATTCATATGCCAAATATTCTGCTGTTGTTAGAGCAATTCGAGGAGTGATAATACGTTCAATAGTGGGATCATTTGCCTGCAAAACAATCAAGAGACAGGGGTCAAGATATCCTTGCTTAATATTGTTCAGGTCAAATCTATTAGATCAGTAATAAAACTTAAAAGATTTGATTGTTAGTCTATAACAAATGGTCACAATGTAACAAAATAAATTCAAATTGATAGCAAATCTGAAAATTTACCAGATTCAGAAAAAGGGTGACCCGTTCCATTGAGCCGTTTTCTTCAAAGTCACGTTTGAAAAATTGGGCTGTTTCCATGTTTACTCCCATAGCGGCAAACACAATTGCAAAGTTGTCTTCTTCACCACCCTGAAGGGTATATAAACCAGAGCAAAAATGAGTGGCAGAAAGAATAATCTGCTTCAAAGGACAAGATGACAAAACCAAAACTTTGCCACATCATGGTTGGCTTAGATAGTATGAGTACAATCCAGAGTTGAAAAACCACCAACAAGAAATGCTATTCAGTAGCTTTTTGTATAATTTCGAGAGACCTATTTGGGTAGGTAATAAGTCTAACTCTACCCCACAACCAATACATTTTTTTACTTACGAAAAATTTAAGCAATAACACCCCCCCTCCCAGGCATCCCCTTTTTTTAGATCATCATTGACCACATCGAAGTGAACCAAAATTTCAAAGGCACCATCAAAAGATAAGTTCACTACCTCTGCATGCTTGCCTTTCTCCAGACTTTTAACAAGACCAGCCTGACGACAAATCTGAGCAGCAATTTCATTGTGAGGAAGCCCAGCAGCAGAGAAGAGAGGGATTTTTTGCCCTCGAGCAATCGAGTTCATGACATCAATGGTGGATATTCCTGTTTGAATCATCTCTTCTGGATAGGTTCTCTCACTGGGATTGATAGAACTTCCTGGAATACCATCAGATATTACGAGATTATCATAAGTTAACATGGAGACTTCTATGAAGAATGGATAATTTAACTCATTCCTAATCCTCCTAATGAGTGCCTATGCCATTTGTGTGCTCTAAGCACATGCACTAATTTCTTAAAAGAATACAGTGAACATGTAATGTGGAATAACTCACCGGAAATATCCAAGTAAGCCTCAGGCAATATCGGGGGACCATTATCAATAGGTTTTCCAGAACCATTAAAAATGCGCCCAAGCATATCAAGTGAGACTGGAGTTTTCAAAACCTGTAAGAGAAAAGTGGTGTCATATGTAAAGGAACAAACTAGTGAAACTGTGATTCTGTGTGTATATGCAATGGGAAACATTCTCAATTTTGAGTTTTGGATGGTCCGGTGACTAACATCAAACTGTACCCAAGGTTCCAAAACCCGGAACCGGAGGCAATACCGCCGAACGGCCGGTATCGGTTACCGGCTGTCCGGTAACCAAAAAAATGGTCAAATTTCAAATGTAAAATTTTGAATTTAAAACCGATAACCGGAAAAACTGGCCAGTTACCGCCCAAAAAACCAAAGGGAAACCGCTAAAAACGGAAACCCACAAAAAAACCAGTTTTCCAAATTTGAAATTGAAAATTCCTAACACATTCATGGCAAAAAGCATGAAGTCAAGTACAGGAGGTGCATGCATCTTTCTAATACATTCCATTAGTGTTAAATAATGTAAACATCATTAGGGAAACTAACTTATATATTCAAAATTGAAAATTCCTAATACATTCATGGTAAAAAGCATGAAGTCAAGCACGAGAGGTGTATGTATCTTCCTAATACATTCCATTAGTGTTAAGCAATGTAAACATCATTAGGGAAACTAACTTTTACATTCAAAATTTCAAATTTAAATTAAATAAAAAATCGTTGGTTTTTATTCTACCGGTTGCCACCGGGATTTCGAACCCTGATTGTACCCCTTCTTCAGTTTCCAACAGCATGCAAATATCATACCCTTAATTGAGGCGACTCAAGAAAGCCTCAATTCAAAATTAAAGTTATTCAGCAGGAAGATCTAAAAGTCTTGCTTTTCCTAAGTTCTACATATCAGTTTCCATATCCAACATTATGATGTTTGATATCATTCATTGTTCATGCCAGCATTGTCTAGCTCAAGAAGTTTGGTGGTTTGGCCAATTATCTAGTACATGTATAGAAAGAAATAAAGCAGTTACTAAATCAAATGATAGAGAATCACAAAGAAAGATGCAAATAGCAGGATAGGTGATTACCTCGCCTGTGAACTGCACAGTAGTATACTTATTGTCTATCCCTGAAGTACCTTCAAAGACCTTAAGATGCAGTCAGTTCAGTATCCAGAAAATGTGAAGTATCATGCATAGATCAACAACAACAACTAAGCCTTTTGTCCTAAACAAATTGAGGTAAGTTAAGAATAAAACATCCTTAAGGTCAAAGAAACAAAGGCTTTGTAATAAAACCTATAAAGCTAAAACTCTAAACCCTACATCCTATCATTTGAACCGAGGACCTAAAACACCGCACCTAAATCTTTTTCTTATATCATGATTCCGGTACGTGGATCGCTAATTTCCATGTACTCATATCCAAAATCAACTCTTTGAATACATTCCAATCCCTTAAGTCTCTTTTAACTGTTTCCTCCCACGTCAGTTTTAGTTACATCTAGGTCTTCTTGTGTTTTTGGTATGTCTTAAAATTTTCCTACGTATCGGTGCTTCAAAAGCCCTCAATTGGAGATGTCCAAACCATCTTAAACGATGTTGGACAAAATTCTCTTTAATTAGTACTACCCCACCCTATCATATATATCATCATTACAGATTCGATCCTGCCTTGTGTGACCACATATCCATAATATCGTGCATAGATGTTAAATTTTAAAGCAAGTATATCATAGCTAACCACACTATGTAAAAAATCTGGTTAAAAGCAGTATCACTTAAAACTTGATCAGCATTCTTCAATCAAAAGAATATGGCTCATAGAAAGGAAGCAACCTGCACAACAGCCTTTTCACCATCAACTTCCAGGACTTGACCACGACGAGTGGTGCCATCTCCCAATCGAATGTTCACAATTTCCTGATACTTTGGGCCCTAAAGTAGGTTTAGAAAGAAAAAATATTGAGTACCCAAGTGGGTATTTGGTTTGGCCACAATTATTTTGAGCGGCATTAGTAACTGTACGTTTGTAAGTTGTGTGGAGGAAAAATAAAATCATACCTTTACTTTGTCCAAGATAACCAGCGGTCCTGCCACACCAGAGACAGTCCTATACTCTGCATAACAAGAAATACTTTAGTATAAGAGATATAGAACGAATATCACTACAGTCCTATACTCATCGGCACCTGTAAGATTCAGATCACCTACTTTGACACTACTTGTAACATTCGTACTGCAGAATACAAAGCAGCTCGACAGCCTACATACTAACATGCAAGCCTAGTGGACAAAACCTATACTAGATTTACAGCATACTTTTCCTATATGTACAGATAAATCATGCGAAACACATCATGCAACATGCTTCACCACTTGAAGCTTCGAAACTGCTTTTTTTAGTGTAAGATACTATATTGTTGTCCCGAACAACATCCCAGCTAGGAAGGTAACCAACCAACATGTTAGCCTACAAGAACATACATGCCAACTGAGTATCTAAAGCTCATACGACCTAACACTGATTTAACAAACCGATCTACAGGTCATTGAATCAAACATGAAACTAGAAACAAAAACAACAAACTAAATAAAGCGTACGACTAAAAAAGTTAAACAAACTTGGTTGATACTCTCTAGAGCAATGAACAAACCACACACTTCAGACTTCAGATTGCCATAGTCCCAACTTACCCATGCCGATCTCCAAGGTCCCCTCCTCCATCTCGGCGCCATCCTTCACAAGACCCATGCTGACGACCCACCAAGAACAACCTGCAGGCAATGACAATATCAAGACCAATCTAGACTGATAGATCACTCCAATCCAGACCAGCAGCGCCAAACGCGTTAACCTCGCCCATTATAGCACTCCCCCAGTTCCCGCGGATCAAGAAGAGCTCGAGCTCTTTTCCCCTGAAACTCTACTACCGGATCTGCGCATTCGAACGTATCTTGGTCCGAGATGCGAGGGTGGGAAGATCACGCCACAAGATCGACCGAATTCTCCGCGGAATCGGCGGGTTGGCCGCTAGTTGGATGCGATCTGAGCTGGATGAGTTGGGACGAGACGTACCTCGGGTTGGACTGGCAGCAGAGAGAGGCGGGCGAGATTGGAGGGAGGGAGGAGTGAAGACGACGACGCGAGCGGAGGAGGAAAGCTAATGAAATTAAACGCAAGAAAATGAATTTCTTAATGATTTAACTTTAAAAACGAAATAAATAAACGAGATGGTCAATGAGTTTGCAGCTTCTTTGATCTGGCTTTTCTTTCTTTTTTTTTTGAAATACTGTAAATTTTAATCGTCACCGTATTAAAGCTGGGGGGGGGGTTCCGGCCCCCGCAGCGATCCACGTCGCCCCCCGCGTCTCAGCCGGCCGGCGCGTGTCCAGCGAATTCGCGTACGGCCGGCCGAGGCAGTTCCCTCCGGTTTTGCGAAAATTACGTATAGGTCCTTTTTTCTCGCGAAAAGGTCCCTACAAGTTTTTTCTTTGCAAAAAAATTTTGGATTGCGCCCGGCGGGTTTCCGAAATTACGTATAGGTCCTTATTTACTTACGTACAGGTCCTTGATTTGTTACAAAAAAACCCTTTGATTTCCCCGAAATTACGTATTTGTCCTTGATTTTTTTTTACAAAACTCCCTGCGAATTATCGCCTCTTTTATTTTGGACCACACGGTAGCTAGCGCGGCGTGCGCCGCGCTTATATGCAGCTAGTATCTTTAAGACCTAGGAGAGTTTGCGAATTGCGAGCCGTCCAAAACGGAAGATGATCGGCTAGGATCTGATGGTACTCGCTAGCGCATTTCTTCGTATACAAAATTCTTTTACAAGTTCTTTTTGTAGAAGAAACAATATTACGTTCAATGCTCACAAGAAGGTTGAAGTATTACATTATATAGCGGATGAAAGCAATGAGGAAGCCGGACAGGCACAGGAGTCGGACAGCCATCCGCAGAAGACGAGGCGTCGGGCGTTGTGAAAGCTAATCCATGCAATGTGAAAGAAATGAGGAAGCTGGACAGATTCTCCGTCTAACACGCCCCCTGTCAGAATGTCGGCAAGACGAACGTTCAGACTGGACCGAAACTCAGTGAAGACGGACGTAGGCAGCCGCTTGATGAAGATGTCGGCGTACTGTGAGGTCGTTGGAACATGAAGAACCCGAACATCGCTAAGAGCCACGCGCTCCTGAACAAAGTGAAGGTCTATCTTGACATGTTTGGTGCGCTGATGCTGCACCGGGTTGGTCAACAGGTAGACGGCACTCATATTATCACAGTAGACGACAGTAGCTCGGTGGAGAGGACGTCGAAGCTCATGTAGTAACTGACGAAACCAGCAAGCCTCGGTAATAGCATTGGCAACAGCCCGGTATTCTGCTTTAGCACTGATACGAGATACTGTGTTCTGATGCTTGAAAGACCAGGAAATGAGATTATCACCAAGAAACACAGCATAGCCCAATGTAGACATGCGTGTGTCTGGACACCCTGCCCAGTCGACATTAGAATATATGACTAGGTTCGCCGATGGAGATCGATGAAGCTGGAGCCCATAGTCGATGGTGCCACGTAAGTACCGAAGGATGCGTTTAACTGCCGTGAGGTGAGGCTCTCTGGGGCCATGCATATGAAGACAGACCTGCTGTACGGCATAAGCAATATCCGATCGTGTGAAGGTGAGATACTGTAGTGCACCTGTAAGGCTGCGATATTGAGTGGCATCGCTTACTGGGGTTCCAGTGATCCAGATACTTTGGGATGAGTATCAACCGGTGTGCTGCAGGGCTTGCAGTCTGACATGCCAGCACGCTCCAGGATATCCAATGTATATTGTCGCTGAGAGAGGAACAAACCACTGGGACTCCGCTGCACAGAAATGCCTAAAAAATGATGAAGTGCCCCGAGATCCTTTGTAGAGAATTCTCTTTGCAACGCTGCAATGGTCCGGTGAAGCGCGGCAATAGAAGATGCCGTCAAGACAATATCATCCACATAAAGAAAAAGATAGACGGTGTCGGCACCACTGTGGGAAATGAACAGAGATGTATCCGACTTGGCTTCCACAAAACCAAGAGTCAGCAAAAACGAGGCAAAGCGGCTGTACCAAGCTCGGGGCGCCTGTTTGAGGCCATAAAAAGACTTGTTCAGACGACAGACATAGTCTGGGCAGGAAGGATCGACAAAACCGGTCGGCTGGGAGCAGTAGACTGTCTCAGTCAGTGTACCATGAAAAAAGCATTCTTAACATCAAGCTGATGAATGGGCCAGTCTCTGAAAAGAGCCAAATAGAGCATAGTGCGAACAGTGGCTAGCTTCACGATTGGGCTGAAAGTCTCATCAAAGTCAACACCCGGACGTTGTGTAAAGCCGTGAAGAACCCATCGAGCTTTGTATCTGTCAAGAGTACCATCAGCGTTGAACATGTGTCGAAAGATCCATTTACCAATGACAATGTTGGCCTTGGGTGGTCGCGGGACAAGATCCCACGTGTTGTTGCTGAGCAAGGTTACTCATCCTCCATGGCGCTGCACCAATTAGGATTGTCCAGATTAGACCGATACGTCTTTGGGATTGGCGAGAGCGCCATGGCATGAAGGTTGAGTCGCTGGATGGGCTGCCGAAACCTGAGCTTGCCACGGGTGACCATGGTGCGAGAGTTGCTGACGGGCGGGACTGGCACCGCGCCATCAGGCAGAACGTTCATGGGCGGGCAGCAGTACTGCTCAACACGGGAGTAATAGCGGTCGGTGTAGTGGTACTGTTAGTGGGCATAGTAGGTGAGTGGGCCTGCACCGTATGTGCGGCCGCACCTGTCGACACGGGTGGCATGCGGCCCGCCAGCGTGGCGAACAGAGGCGACAGAGGTACTGCTGCAGGTGTGGCGCTGCCTGCGCTTCCTGCAGGTGCGGCCAGTGGCGCCAAGGTGGCCGCACGCTCGACCACCGGGTTAGTGACCAGTAGGGATGAAAACGGATCGGATACAGACGGATAATGCCTCTACCATATTTGTTTTCATATTTTTTTCGGATACGGATACGAATATGGATAACTTGAATACGAATACAAATACGAATAATATCGAATACAGATACGGATCGAATACGAATCGAAATGAATACGGTTATGAATATTTATCGGAACATGAAAACCTCTTAAACTATGCATCCAAAATTAACGAAAATACGTAAATAGTTCATCTTGTCAAAACATTCATGAAATCTAAACAAGCATAGTCTTTTCATCCACAATGAAAATATACCCAATAGTCGATCATAACATAACTACATAAGTAACAACAACATGCAATTCATGGAATACACATGATGACATGATAGCAATTTGAACAAACATAAGAACATTTCATTCCTCCATTTCATCCATCAAGTTGTAACAACCCAGGTTTTTATTAAAATAAAATTTAAATTAAAATAAGTATTTTTGTTGCCTAAATTTTATTTTTAGGTTTTGCCATGGATTTTCTGTTTTTGAAAAAGCCTGATTTGAAAAGTAAATTAAGTGAAAACCAAAAAATAGATATTAAATAAAATGATATTTTGATTTTCTATAAAAATCCTACTTTAAATTAATTATTTGGAGTTATTTGGCTTTTATTTGGTTTCCTGGATTTTCTAGAGTTTAAAGGTCTACTTTTAAAATTAAAAAGTATTTTTAAGTATGAAAATTAAATACCAATATTAGTTGGAAATATTTTTATTAAGTCCAAAATATCACCAAGAACTTCTGTGAATTTTCCTAGAATTTTTGGAGTTTTATTTCATATTTTTCTGAGCTTAAATGAATTTCCATGCTTTTCTGAAATTCAAAAATCAAAAATAAAAATTAAAGTCCCTCCCCTCGGATATCCGTTTTTGTATTATCCGGATAATTCGTATCCGTATTCGACGGATACTAGGCTTACTGTATTCGTATCCGTATCCGATAAAAAAATCGGTATCCGTATCCGATCCGAGAACTATCCGAAAAAATCCGATCCGACACAATCCGTATCCATCCGGATCCGGCGGAAACTATCCGATCCTTTTTCACCCCTAGTGACCAGTGAGAGCGGTACCATGGGCGCAGCAGCAGGTTCCACAACCACAGGGGCAGCTGTTGTGACAACCAATGGTGATGTACCTGCACGGAAAGAGTGGCGTGGTGGCCTAATAGGAATCGGCGCACTGTCAACATTCGACAAAAAAATCAAATGCAATAGGTGATGGGGTGTTTGATTTAGCAAAAGGAAAAGATGTCTCATCGAACGTCACATGACGGGAGATGATGACTTGATTTGACAAAGGATCAAAACACATGTAACCTTTGTGATTTGATGAATATCCAAGGAAGATGAAAAGGGTGGAACGAGGTGAGAGTTTGTGGGGAGCTGTAGCAGATAAGTTGGGGTAGCACTTGGAGCCAAACACACGAAGGTGGTCGCAGGTGGGATGAACGTCGTACAATGCAAAGAAAGGTGTGGAGTAGTTTAGTGTCTTTGTGGGTAGGCGATTGAGGATGTATGTGGCTGTGTGGAGTGCTTTGACCCAATAGGAAGGAGGAAAACTTGCTTGAAATAGGAAGGAGCGCATAATATTATTGATGGTGTGAATAATGCGCTCGGCCTTCCCATTTTGTTGAGAGGTGTAGGGACACGACATACGAAGGTCAACACCATGAGTGAGGAGAAAGTGCGGGCGGAGGAGTTATCAAACTCTCGACCATTGTCGCATTGGATGCTTTTGATTTTCACGCCGAACTGAGTTGCCACGTAAGAGAAAAAATTAGATATGGTAGGGATAGTGTCGAATTTAAGACGCAAAGAAAATGTCTAAAGAAAATGTGAGCAATCATCAAGAATGACCAAATAATATTTGTAACCGAATACACTAGCAACTGGAGATGTCCAAAGATCACAATGGATTAAATCAAACATATTGATAGCTCTAGAGTTGGATGTTGCAAATGGCAAGCGCACATGACGGCCAAATTGGCAAGCGTGACAAAGAGAATCGCCAGCACTTTTATTACAGGTAATGGCAGAGATACTAGCGAGTCGAGAGATGGTGTCGTGTCCAGGATGGCCAAGGCAGCGATGCCATAGGGTGGCGGGAGCAGCAGCTACAAGAGCACATGAGGCGGGCGTCGGTACGTGAAAAGGATATAAAGGTCCGAAGCTATTGCACCTGATGATCACGTTCTGGGATCGTAGATCCTTCACAGAGAGACCAAACAAGTCAAACTCAATAGAGCAATTATTGTCAGTAGTAAACTAGCGAACAGATATAAGATTCTTGATAAGGCTAGGAGTGACTAGAACATTATTAAGATGAAAGTTGCCAGGTAAAGCTGTTAAGCCAATGGAGGTGACGGGCAAAAGGGACCCGTTACCGACAATGATTGATGAAGGAGTAGATGACTGTGGCGAATGGAATAAAGATAGGTTACCAGAGTCCGATGTCATGTGTGAAGTGCTCTAGAATCCATGTACCAGTCAGTCGTGGCGGGAGGAGCAAGTGTCATAGTGCTGAATGTGTTTGCCAATGATTGCTAGTTCCAAGAGCCTGCCATTGGAGTCCAACTCGTTGGAAGAGCAGGGGCAGCCAGGGAGACCAGCTGTGGGGGGCAGCGGGTAACCACCAGAAGGAGGTCCTGCATAGAACGCTTGTGGTAGTGCGTTGGGGCGCGAGTGATGCTGGTGTTGTACACCCTGTGCTCGCGGGGGTTGTCCGCCAGGGATGCTGGGATGGGGACCAGGCCACATCTAAATGGTCCCCGTCCATGGATTGTAGAACGAGGGCCAGGTGGAGCCGCCCCCAGTGCCGGAGCCACCCCCGTTGCCAGTGCCGTTGCCGTTGTTCTGATCGTGCAAAAATAGCACACCCGCAAGTGCACGGGTTGCCACTGAAATAGCGGCGAGTGTCGTGTTCTCCACAGGGACTAGACTAAGGCTACCGGTGCTCAGCTAAAGCTAGGTCAATCAAAACGGGGGAGAACTAAATCTAAGACGTCTACCGAATCAGCCGAACGAACAAACTACAGAACGAATTCTAACTCGCACGGACAAAACTACGAACAACTAAACAAACTAACGAACTAAACAACGATGGGACGAACGACCGTACGAATGGACGTCGTACGACCGAACGAACAACACGACAAAATACTAAATGAACGACGCACAAACAACAACGACTACAAGAACGAACGCGATTACCGATCGACGATCTAACTAACTACCGACCGCAAGATAGCAGGAGGAAGTCGAGAAGCACTGAGGGAGTCAAGAGAGAACGAGAGAGAACGGTCGACGGCTAACTAGACGATGACGGCAGGGCAAACAAGTAACTATGATGAACACACGTACGACTTAACTATCGAACGACCGCTGAGAGAAGCAAAGAGGGAGGTCGAGAAGCACAAGGGAGGACTAGAAGCAAAGAGAGAGTCGAGACAGCACGGGGAAGGGAGACGGTCGCCGACTCGCTAAATCGCACAACACAAACACAAGGAGATCCACAGAAACTAACACTGACAACTAACACATATCACAACTGACAGATCACAGACCTAAACAAAGATTATCAATGACAATTACTAACACGGATTACTAACACTAACACAGTTAAAAATATTTAACAGGAATAGTGCACCATTAACTACCAATCTACTGCACTTCCAAACACACAGATCCACACACATCAAAGATCACAAATACTGCTAAATTTAAACAAAGAGATCAACAATTTGACAGATAACAAAATTAGCATTCACAATCTCATCGACATATATCACATTCACTCCAATTCACAGTAATCCAGTAGCAGCTAATTTGAGCAGTAAATGAACAACAACAAAAAAAGGGAGGGGGAGAAGAATCAGAGCTAGACCGAGGGGAGTTGTGGAAGTAGAGGGGTCGCCGTCGGTGGATGCAGCAGAGGAAGTGGTGGTTGCTGGTGTCGACGTCGAGGTCGTCGGAGTTGATGTTGGTGGAGACGACGGCGGTGAGGGAAGCGCGGAGGAGGAGCTCGACGGTGAACTAGATGCAGAGGGCGCGGATTTGGTGGATGGCGCGGCTCGGATGAGGTGTGGCCGCCGGTACCGGAGTTGAATAAGGGGGAAAAAGAGAGAGAGCAGTGGGGGCTAAGGGTAGAAGAAATGCAGCGGCCGAAGGTGGTGAGCGGCGGGGTTTGGTGAAGAAAGGGGAAAATGGAGAGAAGAAGGAGAGGCAGCGGCCGGCGATGGAAGAGGCGACAGCAAGGGAGAAGTAGAGGAAGGTCGGCGGCGGAGAGATGCGGAAGCGGTGGCGCGGATAAGAGAAGGAGCGGTGGTGGTGGAGAAGAGAGTGGCGGCGCGGTGGAGGAGCGGCGACCGGAGAAGAAGGAGGATGGAGGAGGCGCGGTGGAGAGGTGTGGAGGCGCGGGGGAGATAATAGGTGAGAGAAGGCGAGGCGGCGCTTGGTGGCGCACCGGCGAGATGCGGCCCGGAGCTCGCCGGTGGCTGGGCGTGGAGAAGGAGGGGGAGGAGAAGACAGCGTTGGGGAGAAGAAAGAAGAACCGGGCTCGGTTTCCACAGGCAGCGGCGGCGGCTGGATGAAGGAGATGGGGAATTTTGGCAATTTTGCAGATTAGCCCTCAAAGATTTTAGGGTTTACAAGGAGGTCCTTCCCCATTAGTATTTTCTTCTGTTTTGGCCCTTGGAAAGTCCGATTTCATCGCGGTTTGATCCTACGCATCTGTGACGACGCGCACAATTGTATGGAGCAGTCCCAAAATGCCAAATTTGTCATTTATGCGCCTCGATCGCGTCGGCCTGTAGAAAAATATATATAAATGTAAAATGGTCTATTTTGAGCAATTAAATATAGGAAAAGTATGTAAATGATGATAAATGGTCCTAAAATGCGAAGAATATGAGGGTAAAATGATGGCAAAATATATGTAAATATGACGCATGTCATGTTCTTCCTGCATCGGCGGTGTCAGTTGGAGCCGCCAGACTCGCCCCCGGGCCATGATGTGGGAGCGCCTGGAGAGGGGCTTGGGCTGCGACCGGTTTGGGCCATGACAATGTCGATTAGGTTGGAGGAGATGGTGTCGTATAGCCACTCACGGACGACACAATCCATGCGTGACCAATCAGCAGACTCGGTGTGGACGGCGTCGGTGAGGACGTGGTTGGTAAGGGAGTACTTGCCGAGTGTGGTGAGGAAACGGCTGCGCCACGTGGTGTAGTTGGGGGAGACGAGATCAAGAACGACCGGCATGAGGGCACGGATGTTCTGGATAGCGACGGCCTGGGCATGGAGGTTGGAGATGGCGGCCGCCTCATGGAGGATCATGGCATTGGCGATCGTCGTGTCGTGGGTGGCCTCAGCACCGTGTGTGGCTACCTCTTGGCGCAAGCGAGTGGCCTCGTACTCACGGGCGACGGCCTCGGTGTGTAGGGGCACAGTAGCCTGCTCCTCCTCGCGTTGGCTTGCAGCAGTAGCGGCGGTGGTGTCCATGATTTGATCTGGAGATGTGACTCGTGTTTAGCAGAAGTGATAGTCACAGGATGCGAATATATCTGATACCATGTGGAAGAAACAATATTGCGTTCAATGCTCACAAGGAGGTTGAAGCATTATATAGCAGATGAAAGCAATGTGAAAGCTAATCCATGCAATGTGAAAGCAATGAGGAAGCTGGACAGGCACAGGAGCTAGACGGCCATCCACAGAAGACGAGGCGTCGGGCATTGTGAAAGCTAATCCATGCAAGGAAGCTGGACATATTCTCCGTTTAACACTTTTTACTAAATCAATAATAGTTTTCGGAAATTTACGAGGTGATTAGTTGCTCGTATTGATTCAGCTATGCTAATTGCGACAAGCCCGTTTAGTCAAACCAAGCTCAACCAATCCAAGCGTAGATGTTTGGTTGGTTAGATGGGTCTCACTCTCATATGTTGATAGAGAGACCGCCAGGTAGCGATGAAAATAAATTGAATATGAACTGATCATATTTATATTCATATTTTGTAAAAAAAATATAAATATAAATCTGAATATTCTTGAATATGAATACAAATAAAATATGTAACGAATTCGAATCGAATATCTACTCAATTCGATCGGATCCGAATATCCTCATAATTTATATGGTATGAAGACATTAATGATATTGTACCCTCATACAACACACTTAATCATTCTAATTCATTTATTTCACCTAAAGAAACACGAATTCATGTTTAATTAAAAAACTTATCCAACTAATTAAATGTATTATAATAAAATATGCATATTGCTTCGTCAAATACGAATACGGATAGTTCGGATAAAATAATATTTCGGATGGGAAAAGTCCATACCATTTCTGCATCCATATTTTTTATATGAATTCGAATATGAATAGGATAGAAATTGTTAATCGGATGAAAAAATCTATAATATATTCACATCCTATCGAATAGGTAACCAAATAATATGAATAATTCGTATCCACTTTTCACCTCTACCACCAGGGGTAAAATCAGGAATTTAGATTGCAGAGGTCAAAGTAAGATATGAAATATAATTATATTTAATGAGGAAAATGATACTAATACAAATAAAAGTAACTAAAAATAGAAGGGATATAATAGTAACTTTAAGATCATGAGCGGCCAGGCCCCCCGCCCTTCGCCCCTGGCAAACCGGGTTTCGTTGGATGCAACTAAACATATATATTTAGTGAAAAAAATACTGTCAAAGTGAGTAATATTTCCCATTCCACGTTAGTAACTCTTATCATACGTTCACTTAATCCACTCTATTTCATGATAAAAAGAAGTCTTTAACTCGCTCCTAATACTCGAATCTCAGTAGCCATGCACAAACTTTCACTGGTGCACCCCAGGACTGGATTAGCTCATGCTTCTGCAACCAAAGATTTTAACAAGATCCCGTTTCATTTTGGTTTGAGTTTCTGGCTTCCAGCTTATTTTTCGTTATTTCTAAATTTCATCTTTTTCTAACTTTTTTGGATTTTTTGAGTTTTTTTACTTGTTCTTTTTTTCCGTATTCGTTTGCATTATACATGCTGGGCTAACCCGTTTTTTCTATTTTAATTTTTTAAAATTTAATTATACCAAATAAACCACCATCAACTACAGTGTAATTTCAGCCAGCTACAATAAAAATTCAGTTATAAACCATAAAAATTCAGCCCAACTGAACACCACCTAAGTTTGGCTGGAGTTACATAGGCAACCAATCATCCCGATAAGCATTGTAATGTGGATTGTGATATATATTTTAGGAACTATAACGAGTTTTTTTTGTTTTTGCTCGTGTCTAGAAATTCGTAACAGAATGGGATTACAATTTAACGAATCAACAATACGTGAAGTGGTCTCAATGTAAAGACACACAAGCCTACCATTCGACCTATGCATGGTACGGAGAGGATTGGATTATTCCAGGCCTATTTAGACATGTTTAGCTAAACGAGTCACCGATGTCATATTGATTTTACTGTCAGTCATTGAGTCATAAGTATTTTTACTATCAGTCACAAGTAATTTTACTACCAAGTCACTTGTCCACGCTTGGAAAAGTGTAATAACTCTAACACAAGTAATTTTACTATCAATCACAAATAATTTTACTGCAATACCACAAGAGGATTATTGTTCATACCATACCAGGCCAACCCGTCATGCCAAGGTGCCGACCTAAGTACAGCACGGCTAGTCAGGCTAAGCTATCATGACCTGTTTACCATTCGTACCATATTATGTCTTAACCAGAACAACAGTGCCATGCCTTAGGCCAATGCAGTTTACTCGGCCCGTTTGGCGAGGCCTAGTCATGAGCATCGCGCGATTAACCATCCAGTGAGGCTCTCAATTGGTGTCAGGGGCGGAGCAACACCCCGGATAGGGTAGACTTCAGCCCGAGATATGGAAAAAATATCTAGTGTACAGTTTGGGCACGTTCAGTCCAGGCTAGGTAACATTTTCATAGTTCAGTCTAGATAGCCTAGATCATTCCACCGCTGAGTCCGAGGCGTAACCAAATCCTGAATCTGCCACTGATTGGTGTAATCATCTCTTAGTAGCAAATCACTTAATTTATCTTTCTGCCTCTCCCCTACTGTACACTTTTGGAGGCACCTGCTGCGCAGGATGCCAGTCTCCTTGTAATTACGTCACAGATTAACGAACAAGTTCAGAGGGCTTAAACCCTCCGTTGATTCTTAAAAAAAACATGCAGCAGTGAAGGTGCCACTCTTCTTTCAATTGATGGCACATGCACATGAGGTGGCAACCATGTCTTGAAGTAGAACTGAAAAGATAGCAATTTTCCTACCGGGCTACGTCCATCCATGTACTCATTTTGGCCCAACCCAAATAAATACGAGGCCCATGTTATCTGGGCCACAAGCTGGTATAGTAGTTTGCTAATCTTAGTAGCAAATAGAACCGAGGAAATAGCCCGCCCGACCCGTACAGCCCGATAGACTTGGTGGGTCGGGCCTGGAGCCCTAGACAGAGAAAAAAGTCAAAGCCCGGTCAAACGACTGGCCAGCCCAAAAAGGGTACTGCGGTCGGCTGTTCATGCTCCTGGGTTTCTTGTTTGTCTGCTATCTACGATACACCGTATTGAAAATCAGTTCTTATGGCAATAAACTCCACACCACTTTGTTTCTTCGTATTGTTCTCCCCAGAGATGAGCAGTCAGACAACTTGTAGATCATGTGACAGCTCCGCAGCTAAACCTACTTATATTTATACTGAAGAGAGTATAAAAGAACTCTTTCCCTTCTTTTTTATGCATCACTCAATTTGAAATTACATGTGGCTCCTATGTGTGTGGGGCACATGCCCCTACGCAATTTTTTGTTCTAGCTGGCTACCGGTGTTGGTGCACAATATTTTTAGGGGGTGTTTAACGCCCTGATCAATATGGCTTCAGCTTCTGGCTTCAGCTTATTTTTGCACTATTCATAAATTTCGTCTTTTTCTGAACTTTTGGCTTTTTTGAGTTTTTTTACCGGTTCTTTTTTTCCTCGTATTTGTTTACATTATATGTGATGGGCTAATATGTTTTTTCTATTTTTAATTTTTTTTAAATTTAATTATGGTAAATAAGTCTCTGTCAGCTACAGTGCTTTTTTCAGCCAGCTACAGTGTTTTCAGCCAAAAGCCATGAGGCTTTCAGCCGAACCGATCACCACCTAAATCGGTTTTGGCTTTCGGTTTCTGTTTAAAGAAGTTAGAAGCTAATTTCAACATATCAACTTTTAAAAGTGATTTCTCCAAATTGTTTCCAAAAGCGGCTTCTACAAACTGAACCTGTCGATTGGCCTCCGTCGCCTCCGCCATGGTTATGTCCATCAAACATTATTTTTCCAAAGTTTGTTTCAGAAGCTTTTTCAATCGTTACTATTCCATTTCAGTCAAAAGCTCCAACTAAATGCCATCAGTTTCAGCCGATTAAAACACCCCCTTAATCTCTTGCTCATGTCTTTGAATTAGCTGTGTATACACGACTACCGCTTTTAAATTTCTTTCCAGTCTTCGCGGGCTTTCCAGTCACAGCATTACATAATTTCAAGTCTGGTTATTTCGACTGCTCAAACTGCATGGAGGCGGATGACCTGGTTAATCTAGGTATGGCAAATGGGGCATGCCTTCAAGCAAGACATGCATGCATGCAACCAGCCATGTGACCACATGGAATGAAGGCACCTTCCACATGGGCATCCAGACAAGTAACACATTATATTGTACCTGAGGGCCGGGAGTGAACTTGATCACCATTGCTGCTTGCGTTAGCATCGTTTTCTCTAGGCTGTGCAGAGCCGTCATGCTGCCTTGGGTAGCCGGCACGGTTACATCAACCGGCGTGGAATCAACGGATGGATACCGGATGGGACCGTTGTAGAACGTTTCTTCAGCAAGTGGCAGTGGTGACTGCTTCAACCGGTGTCGGTCCGAGTCCCACTAACTACGCATTACGTGTGATTGTTTGTTTGTGTTTTTTTCTATGATTTGATCATGTGGGCTCTTGGTTGTTGCACACCTTGCAAAAGGAAAAAAAAGATATATTTTTCAGAAGAAACCACCTCAAATTATCCACCTTAAACTTGTCCTTCAAAAAAAAAATCATGGCTCCCTTTTTTTTGTCTAAGGTTTCTCCTCCATTTCTCGGAGGCCGTGCCGATGCTTGGCTGCAGTACAATGGTTTTGAGCTTTTTTTTTTCCCAACTTATAACTTATAGTTTTGACTTATCTACAGTAATTAGTTTTTAAATAGTGTCTTTTCATAACTATAACTTAATTGTAGCCGAAACTATACGGCTTCATCTATATCGGACAAAATCGTACGTAAGTATCTTTCTCTCCATATTTTCTCATGATCAGATAAAATTTAAAAATTCAAATTAAAAACCATAAGACATAAATAAAAAGAACACACCCTAGACTTTGACTTGGCTCCAGTCCAGGGGCGACAAACAGCGGCGGAGACTGCAGCTTTCCAACGTATAAACGCATGCGTTGCTAAAATGTGGACAAAGAATAATAATCAAATAAACCAAATACGGTATAAACGCATGCATAGCTGGCGTACGTGTTGTATTCGATCAATACGCAGAGAGAGAGAGAGAGAGAGAGAGAGAGAGAGAGAGAATTGTAGAGTAGTTGTAGAGATCCCATGTTGACCGGAATTGGACTCCGGAAAATGGTGGCTATCTCTCGATCAGTTGTCGCACCATCTCCGATCCGGCCGGTCTCACATAAACGGAGCTGCAGAACATATGTCACGTTACATTGCAATAATATTACTGCTTATTACTGCTTCTCCTTCACCAACGATAGTAAACAATATTATTGCGTGTGATGTCCGTTCATATTGACGCCTAGGTCGAGAAAGCTAGCTTCTCTTTTGCTCTCGAGGAATAATATAAAAAAAACATGCCTAGTAGATAAGGCTCCATTTGAAATGTTGAAAGAATTAAAATATTTCACATAAAATTTCTATGAAATTACTATGTTCCAAACTAGCTCTAAGTCATGGAGTCGAATTTTAACAAAATACAGAGATAATGTATAAAATCTTAAAATATGCATTACAAAAGGCGTCAGATATGCTAGCAATTGTTTTCTACTAAACTCGGGGAGCTTCTAAATTAATGGATAAGAGAATCCCACCTGACCTTCAAACAAAAAAAGTTAGAGAGAAAAGATAGGATCTCACCAAACTTCTCAAAAATAGAGGTTTACAGTGTTTAACTTCTCCCATGCTAACTGCCTAGTTCATTTTTCTGTCAACAAAGAGATGTACCATTCAAGAACTAGCATTGAATCATAGGCAAATCAAAAGATTTGGAATCAAGTAAACTCCACTTGTGAGCAGCTCTAGTGGATCCCAGTCAACTACCTGTTTGAAAAAAATAAAAAATATATCAAGTAGTAGGATTTTTCCTAGAAACACGCATGTAAAATAAAATATATATCAAGCAGTAGCACTTTTCCTAGAAACATGCATGCATGTCGTCAACTCGCTGCTTTAATTTTCACACAGGAACAGTACTGCTTTTCTTCACCAAATTATAGATACTGTCAAGCATCAAGATTCGTATGTGCATTGCATGTAAGATATTCGGGGTGGACTTGGAGGATCTGCAGTTTGGCAGGATCTTAGGTGGTGATCGGTTCGGCTGAAAGCCTCATGGCTTATGGCTGAAAACACTGTAGCTGGCTGAAAAAAGCACTGTAGCTGACAGAGGCTTATTTACCATAATTAAATTTAAAAAAAAAATTAAAAATAGAAAAAACATATTAGCTCATCACGTATAATGTAAACAAATACGAGGAAAAAAGAACCGGTAAAAAAACTCAAAAAAAAAGCCAAAAGTTCAGAAAAAGACGAAATTTATTAATAGTGCAAAAATAAGCTGAAGCCAGAAGCTGAAGCCATATTGATCAGGGCCTAATTAAACCATGAAGAATAATATTCAGTGGCCTCTTTAGAGATAATAACATATTTAATCAGCTTTGGAGTAGTCTTTGCGTAATTAATTCATAGGATATATGAGACGTAGTTATACTTTAGTGTGCAAAAGGAGACTAAAATTTGACTTCACCTTTCCCCCCAGGTTAATGGCGAGTGGTGAAGACTTGAGAAGCTACTTTTTTTCCCACCCAGTTTGGGGTCATTTGGTGGTGGTGGGTGGGGGGCGGGGGGGGGGGGGGATGAAATTCTCCTCAGAATACATGTAATGTGCCTTAAGTGTGATACGTATGTATTCGACACATGTACATGCGTCTACTTGTAGAATATACCGAATTTTTTGTATTTAAGCCCTTTTTTTGAAAAATATTCACATTTAGACTCCTGGTGGTTTTAATTCCGGTTTTGGACCCAGGGGGTCGGAGCCGTGGATCACGGCGCCGAGGTAAAACGTCTCGGCGCCGTGATCCATGGCTCCGAGGCCCCAGGCCGGCACCAGCGTGGCGACCCGCGTGGTGCCGACGTGGCACAAGCTCGGCGCCGTGATCCACGGCTCCGAGCTCGGCGCCGTGACTCGTGGCTCCGACCTCGGAGCCGTGGATCTTGGCGCCGAGCTAGCGGCATTTACCCAGGCCAGGCCGAGCCATTTCGCGTCGCGTCTGCCCTCAGCCCCCGACTCCTACTCCTGCCCCCGCCGCCTCCCCGGTCGCCACCGCCTCCCCGGCTCGCGCCGCCAGCGCCTCCCCGGCCCGGCCGCCTCCCCGGCCCACGCCGCCTCCCCGGCCGCCACCGCCTCCTCGGCCCGGCCGTCTCCCCGCCGCCTCCCCGCCCCGGCCGCCTCCCCGCCGCCTCCCCGGGCCGGCAGCGCCTCCCCGGCCCACGCCGCCTCCCCGGCCGCCACCGCCTCCCCGGCCCCCGCAAGCGTTCAAGGTGAATCTCTAGTATATCGTGAATTTTTTTCCACATATGTTACACACTGTCGCTTAATGTTCACTCCATATCTATGGTACCTACGAGAAGACATAATGATTTTAGACTTTTGGTGTGATTAATACAATATCTAGATAAATATTGGTGGTTCTGTTTGACTCCAAAAAAGACATTGTAGGCTGCATATTATAACTGAAAATCTCATGTGACTATATCTGGATCGTATTAGATATATAGATGTTTGAATGGGAAAGGGTTCATTTAGATATTTTATTGCTTAAACAAGTATGCATGTGATTTATCCAAAATTTCGCTTAAAGGTATTGAGTTTGGTTTTGTGTATGAACTAGATGGACAACGTAGTAACCCTATATCATGGAGGCAGTGTGACAAGTGATGATTATGGAAATGTTCAATTTGTTGAAATGCAAAGGGTGCCTCTGATGTTCAGTGATCGGCCGTCGTTTAGTGAGTTGGTTGCTAGGGCCCGGGAGAAGCTACATTGTCATGGAAACGAGGAGAGCATCACAGTTGAGGGGTTACTTCACTTCGGTTCGAAAGACACAATTCTCAGGCGGTTGATCTTAATTGGTTGTGAGGATGAGTGGGACAAATATGTCAAAGTGGTTATGAGGAATGAGTTAAAATGTTTGGACCTTGTTGTGCGGAAGGTGTCTATTGAACCAACCCCTCACGGTTATTCACCAGAACTAGGTGATCAGGCACCCTTTGACCCTCCGTTACTGGATCTTGCGGTGGATGTGGAAGAAGTGCCTGAGGTGCCCGATGCTCTATCTGCCCCGAACGAGGTTCAGATTTCTCAACCAGTTCGAGTTGAATGTCGGACTGATGATGTCGTGGCGGCCCCTCAGGAGATGGGATTGACCCAGAATCATCCCAGTAAGTGTCGAGCAACACTTTAGCCTTTTGTCGTCATTGCTTTTTTTTGTCTCAATCCCATCGTTTTCGTGCTTATGATGCAGGAGACATTCCTGATAATGTTGGTGTTCCTCCCGTTGCTCCATCTAGCAACGTTGAAGAAGTCTGCAGGGACTCCAATAGTGTGGATGTTCAAATTGTGGATGATCTGCAGCCTTACGAGATTGCAAGGGCCGTTGAATCTGACGATGACCGCCCTTTTGGAGAGCTGACCGAAAGTGATATTGAGCTGATCAGGCGTTATTGCCCTGGCCGGGATCCATCAGTTCATGAATTCAGCGATCTTAGGCATTCTCATGGGGCTTATGCAGAAGGAAGGGATGACGAGCTGCTAGATGCTCCTGAGGCCGGTTCAAGCATGACAATTGAGAAGGACATGATGTTTGAGGACTTGTCTGCATTGAGAAGGTGGCTGCAGGAGTATTCAGTGAGTCGTAAAAGGCCATTCAAGGTGAGGCATTCTTATGTGGAGCGGAGGTACACAGTTGTGTGCGAGAAGGAAACATGTGAATGGAGGGTTTGTGCTAGGAAACAGAAGGACACGGGAAAGTTCAAGATCACAAGAATCGTTGGCCCACACACTTGTGCCGAAGCAGAGCTCAAACAGAAGCATCGGCAGTTGACCTCTACCATTATTGCGAAGTCACTGTGTCACATAGTAAAGGGAGAACCCAATATGAAGGTGAAGACACTTGCTGGGATTGTTAAGGAGAAATTTGGATACGAGATAAGGTATGGAAAAGCATGGAGGGCAAAGCAACGCATCTGGAAGATGATATATGGGGACTGGGAAGATGGGTACTTGCAGTTGCCAGCACTTTTCAATGCAATCAAAGCGGTAAATCCAGGCATGCATTATGAGTACGTCCCGAAACCAAACGAATGGACTCAAGATGGGATGCAGATATTCTTCCGTGCTTTCTGGTGCTTTGCTCAGTCCATCGAGGCCTTTCGGCATTGTCGTCCCGTCTTCTCCATTGACGGTACGTTTCTTTTTGGCAAATACCAGGGCACACTTCTGATAGCCATTTCGTGTGACGCAGACAACACGTTGGTTCCTTTGGCGTTTGCTTTGGTTGAGAGGGAGAACAAAGACAGCTGGGGATGGTTCTTGCGGCTCGTTCGGAGGCACGTGGTCGGCCCTGGTAGGGAGGTGGGTGTCACATCTGATAGACACCAGGGCATACTTGCTGCCGTACAAGAGCAGATACCGGGGTATCCACCTTTGCACCACCGTTGGTGCACTCGGCATCTTGCCGAGAATCTACTCCGTAAGGATTGTAGGAAGGATAACTTTCCTCTGTTCGAGGAGGTCGCTCGAATGCTTGAGGTCAAGTTATTCCAGGAGAAGTTGGAGCAGCTTAATACTGCAACAACCGCAGAAGGTAGACAGTGGTTGTCGGGATTGATGAGAGATGTAGACAAATGAACAAGGGCTCATGACGATGGTGGCTGGAGGTACGAGTTTCAGACAAGCAATATGGCCGAATCCTTCAATAACTTGCTTAGGGGTATACGTGGTATGCCCGTCAATGCTATAGTATCATTCACCTTTTACAAGCTTGTTGCCTGGTTCAACGAAAGGCATGCATGTTAGGACTAGTGGTGGAATTCTGAACATTAGAAGTACAGAGTTGCACACATGCCACATGCCTGCCATGTCAAAATATCACTCACCTTCGAAATATCACTTACCACTATATGCATCGATATTTCTACGCTCAATCCTTCGGCAAAAAAATTTAGCTTAATTTGGTTTGCATGTCCAACCTGCAATGAACATAAATTTTTATTACGACTTCATCAGATTCGTTCCCATATTACAACTACAAAATAACAAACCTTGCAAAAACCACGGGAATCAAACCTTAAAAGACACTTACCATTTTATATATCGACCGTTCTACGCACAATCGTTCCTAAAAAAAATTACCATATTTTTTTATGCATCTACAACGAGCCAATCAACATAAACTTGTTTAACAATTTTTTCAAATTGTTTTGTAATTCACAACTACAAAATTAACAAAACTTATAATCATTACAGTTCAAATTAACAAAATACAACTAGTATTTTTTTTGCGACAACGTAAAGCCTGATCGGTGCAAACCCTAGACGCCGAGTGTCTGCAGACGTGGCAGGGAGCTCGGCGCCACGTGGCAGGCATCTCGGCGCCACGACCCACGGCTCCGAGCTCGGCGCCACGACCCACGGCTCCGAGCTCGGAGCCACGATCCACGGCGCCAAGGTGCTGCCACGTCAGCGCCACGCAGGCCACCAGGCTGGAGCGGGCCTGCGACCTCGGAGCCATGGACCACGGCGCCGAGACGTGTTACCTCGGCGCCGTGGGTCACGGCTCTGACCCCCTGGGTCCAAAAACGGAATTAAAACCACCAGGGGTCTAAATGTGAATATTTTTCAAAAAAAGGGCTTAAATACAAAAAATTCGGTAGAATATATCTCGCATATAACCGTACTCATGAACTAGGCCCAACTGCGTCCAACTGCTGCTTTAAATTACCTCGCTCCAAGGAGCTTTTAAGCCGTAGCTTCTGATTTATTTTACATTGTAGTTATTGTTAATTTATTTTACTAAAAATATATAAATAAAAAATATTAAAAAAATATTATATCAGCACAAACAATGTAAAGGAATAAGAAAAACAAATAAGAAAAACAAAAAATTAGAAAAGACGAAAAACTATAAGCCATAAGTTGAAACCGTTTGAAGGTTTGTATTTGTAAGTTTTTTTATAGTTTATTAAATCTAAGTTGGTTCTTGTGACCATTGGATTTTTGTATGGAGATAGCCAGATAGGTGTGATGTCCGATTTGATGTTGAATCAATGAATTGAATTAAAATGTGACTTATAGCTAAAAAATAAATCACCTTATAAACAACCTCTTACCTTAATGCTTTGTTTTTCTTTCCCATGCAACTTTTTTCTGCCTTTTGAATTAACTGTCGATGTTCTCGACAGTCCATACACACGATATGTAAGAGTTAAAAATAACTAACCAATAGTTGCATTCAAGTCTACAACTCGTCAACATGTATATCATGTGCCCAAAATCAGAAGCACAACTGGCTTTTTTTTTTCTTTTTGAGGGGACGCACAACGGGCTATTTAGTTAGCATAGTCTTGCGACCAGATTGCATCTGAGATTGGTACGTACCACAAGATGAACTGGCCAGGAAATTACACGGTAATTCATGTTACGTATGTGCTTTCATGAGCATGACGTTAAGTTAATCAGACAAACAAAACATATAGTGTCGAAGAGTACATTACCTTTGCTAGGTACATGCATGTAGCAGTCCGTACCATGAACGCTACTAAGTCAATGTGTTGTCTCTCTATATACGTACGTATATATAGTATAGGACTCCAAAATGAGATTCCACTACTACAGAAAGCCTCATAGTAGACGCCTCATCACAGACGGTTTTGTAAAACCATCTCTGATTAACACTATTATAGACGGTTGTAATTTGGAGGCCGTCTGTGATATTTGTGGCGGGAAAAAGGATTATCACAGACGGTCGGTCTATATTAAGAACCGTCTGTGATAATCCCAGATTATCACAGACGGTTTTTAATTCAAAACCGTCTGTGATAATAACTCTAAGGCATTTATTACGCTGCTCAGACCGCATCTGTCTTCATTTCGATCCAGATCTAGCCACTGCTGCGCACTTTTTCACTCGGAAGGAAGCTAGGCGATTTTAGGCCAGTTAATTTGGTGGGAAGAGGCAGAGATTGAGCTTTGAAGATTCAGACTTTCCTGGTTGCTCTAGACATGGTTAGTAGTGAAATTTATTTTTTCTTTAATTGCATTACAATTTAGGTCTAAGTAATCCATGAGTGTTATTGAAGATGGTTAATTTGCAAAATTGTTGGTTATATAATAGCTATTGTGTTTATAATATGAATTGAGCTAGCAAATTAAGTCTCAATAAAATAAATGTGGCTAGTATATATGTAGTAATTATAATTAGTTAATCTAGATTTTAATACTAAATTGTTATATATGTACGTAACGTAGGACCGAAGCTGGATGTATGCCGCGAGCCGTGTGAGTGAAGAGTACATTAATGGCGTGTCTACTTTTATAAGAGCCGCCGAGGAGGATATGTTGAATAAGGGGGTGGAATATATGTGCTGTCCATGTACTGATTGCGAGAATTTGAAGATGTTTAAGAACCGAGGGCAAATTGAAGCGCACTTGATTCGGACGGGTTTAAAAAAGGATTATACGTGTTGGACCAGTCATGGCGAAGTGAATGATCATATGCTGCCGGATGACATCGCCGGTGAAGTGAATGACATGCCGCCGGCTGATGTCGATTGTGGTTCGGATTCGGATAGGTTGCACGATGATAATCTGGATCAGATGCTTCGCGATGTAGAAGAGAACTATGATGAGAGAGAGTATGTTAAATTCCGCCGCTTGATGGAGGACTCGGAGAAACCTTTGTACACGGGCTGCAAGTACACGAGGTTGTCGGCCGTGCTTGAACTGTTAAAATTGAAGGCAAGCAACGGTTGGTCCGACAAGAGTTTCACGGCGCTGCTAGGTCTTTTAGCGGACATGCTTCCGGAGGGAAATGAGTTGCCTAAAACCACGTATAGAGCCAAGAAGGTTCTTTGTCCGTTGGGAATGGAAGTAGAAAGAATACATGCATGCCCGAACGACTGTATCCTCTACCGTAAAGAGTATGCAAACATGCATGTATGTCCGGTGTGCAACGCATCCCGATACAAACGTAACAATCAATCAGATGATGGCGAGGAAACAGAGGCGAAGAAAGGACCTCCTGCTAAGGTGGCATGGTATTTTCCTATAATTCCCCGTTTGAAAATGTTTTTTGCAAATCCAAAGGAGGCAAAACTGCTGTGTTGGCACTCGGAGGAGCGCAAGAAGGATGGAATGCTAAGACACCTTGCTGATTCCGTGCAGTGGAGAAACATCGATAGAAGTTTTGCAGAGTTCGGTGCAGAACCAAGGAATATAAGGTTTGGATTGAGTACAGATGGAATGAATCCTTTCAGTAGCATGAGCAGCCGACATAGCACATGGCCCGTGACTCTCTGCATCTATAACCTTCCTCCTTGGTTGTGTATGAAGCGAAAGTACATTTTGCTGTCGATACTTATCCAAGGGCCAAAACAACCTGGGAATGATATCGATGTGTTCCTAGCACCGTTGGTGGAAGATCTAAAAGTACTGTGGAACGAAGGGGTACAGGTATGGGATGCATACAAACAAGAGAACTTCACTCTGCGCTCCTTATTGTTCTGCACCATAAATGATAATCCTACCCTTGGTAACCTATCGGGCCATAGTACAAAAGGTGCCAAAGCTTGTACTCACTATTTAGATGGTACCGAGAGTGTGTGGCTGAGACACTCACGCAAAACCGTCTACATGCGTCACCGCCGGTTCCTTCGGAGGGCTCACCCATACCGCAAGATGAAGAAACAATTTGACTGAGAGAAGGAAGACGGTTCAGCTTCAAGGCATTTAAGGGGACACGCGGTTTATGATATGGTTAAGGATTTAGATGTTGTCCTCGGAAAGGGACGTAAATTGAGGGCTCATGAGAAGAACACCTAGAAGAAGAGATCAATATTTTGGGATTTACCTTATTGGGAGTACCTAGATGTTCGATACTACATCGACGTCATGCACGTAGAAAAGAATGTATGCGACAGCTTGATTGGTCTCTTACTGAACATCTGTGATAAAACAAAGAACGGCGTCAACGCACGGCTTGATTTGGCTGACATGGACATCAGGGCTGAGTTAGCACCGACACGCACTGATAATGGACGAACGTACCTTCCCCCTGCGTGTTACACTCTGTCCAAGGCTGAGAAAACAGAACTGTGCCAGTGCTTGCATGGTGTCAAAGTTCCGTCTGGTTACTCCGACAACGTGAAGAAACTTGTTTCGATGCAAGATTTGAAGTTAAATGGCATGAAGTCTCATGATTGTCATGTGCTGATGACACAGATGCTCCCTATTGCAATTAGAAATATTTTGCCGATCAAAGTCCGAGAGGCAATCATGAGGCTATGTTATTTCTTTAACACAATTGCTCAGAAGGTCATCGATCCCGAAGGACGAGATGCTCTGCAGGACGAGGTGGTGATGACTCTATATCACCTTGAAATGTATTTCCCTCCTTCGTTTTTCGATATCATGGTCCATCTCATTGTTCACGTTGTGTGGGAGATAAAAATATGCGGGCCCGTATTCCTACGTAGCATGTACCCATTTGAGAGGTTCATGGGAATTCTCAAGTCCTACGTACGGAATCGTTCTCGGCCGGAGGGCAGCATCGTCGAAGGTTATGCAAGCGAAGAGGTCATTGAGTTTTGTGTCGATTATATGGCTCAGATTCAACCAATAGGTGTCCCTCAATCTCGTCATGAGGGGAGGCTGAAGGGTCTGGGAACTATCGGAAGGAAAGCGATCACTCCAGATATGGACACGTATACTCAAGCCCATTTCACGGTGTTGCAACACATGACTGAAGTGGCGCCTTATGTCGACCAGCACAAGGATGTGCTTCGGCAACAGAATCCAGAGCGGCCGGATGTTTGGATCATGAGGCAACACAACCGTCGGTTCAACCAATGGTTGAAAGAGCAAATCGCTAGGAGCTCGCCGAGAGAGACACTGACATGGTTGGAAAAAGGGCCAACATTTACAGTTGTGACATGGCAAGGATATGACATAAATGGGTACACATTCTATACGCAGTCTCAGGATGTCAAGAGCACTAACCAGAACAGCGGTGTCCGCATAGATGCATTCAGTACCGATGGGTCGAGAAACTCGTACTATGGCTTCATAGAAGAGATTTGGGAGCTTGACTATGTGGTTTTCAAGATCCCCTTATGTCGCTGCCGTTGGGTGCATCTCCCACGGGTGAAGGTTGACAAGTACGGTGTCACGACCGTGGACCTCCAACGTGTCGGGTACAAAGACGAACCATTCGTACTCGCCAATCAAGTTGTTCAAGTTTTCTATGTAACCGACCCGGCAAATAAGAATCGCCATGTAGTTCTTCATGGAAAAAGGAGAATTGTCGGAGTGGAGAATGTAGTGGACGAGGAGGAATACAATCAATTTGACGAGTTACCTCCTTTTGGAAATGGCATAAGGGTCGACGATGAACAACGTGACGAAACTAGTTACGTATGCATTGATCATGATGAAGGGCTAATTTTTAAAGGAAATAAGCAAGTACAATAAGAATGTATATGTGAAAATGTGTGATGTAGTCAATTTTGAGATGTTTATGTGAAAATGTGTGATGTAGTCAATTTTGAGATGTATATGTGAAAATGTGTGATGTAGTCAATTTTGAGATGTATATGTGAAAATGTGTGATGTAGTCAATTTTGAGATGTATATGTTAAAATGTGTGATGTAGTCAATTTTGCGATGTATATGTTAAAATGTGTGACAAAATGTATATGTGATGTATATGTGAATTCGTATGCATTTATGTATAGAGCTGGTTGGTGTTGTATATGAATGCATGCAGCTGTTTGGTGGTTGATATGAATGCAGCTGTGTAATTATTGGTGTTGTCTTAATAACAACAGTCGGCAAACGCTTATCACAGACGGTTATAAACTTAGAACCATCTGTGATAACCTCCCTATACATACCCTCTCGCTAGGGTTTTCCGTGTGCGCTGCAGTTATTCGATCTAGATATAAATCCCGAGCCCGTCGTCGCCGCCGCCTCCCCGAGCCCTCGCCGGCTGCCTCCCTGAGCCCTCGCCGGCCGCCTCCCCGGACGAAGACGTCGCCACAGCCTCCTCCTCCTCCGTCGCCGCCTCCCCGAGCCCGTCGTCGCCGCCTCCTCCTCCTCCTCCGTCGCCGCCGCCTCCTCCTCCTGCGTCGCCGCCTCCTCCTCCTCCTCCGTCGCCGCCTCCTCCTCCGTCACCAAAACCCTAAGGTCATCAAAACCCTCCCCGAGCTTCATGCTTACTGTTAGGATTTAGGGTTGATGCTTGATGCTGTTAGTATATGCTTACTGTTAGTTGCTTACTGCTATGTATATGCTTACTGTTAGTTGCTTACTGTCATGTATATGCTTACTGTTAGTTGCTTACTTCCATATACTGAGATTGCCTGTGGGATTTACAGTTGCTCGATGATGATAAATTCATATACTGAGATTGGTTCATTCGGTCTTTGAGCTCTAATAGCTGTCGGTTCATGCAGTTTTCAGGTTATAGCATGTTATTAAATTGATCTGTTAGGATTTAATCTTGACAAGTTAAAAGACTGAATTATTGGGCAAAGTTAACTTGTATGGTCTTGATCTGTATGAATACTGTTGTCTGAATATATGCATGCCGAATATATCTTGATCTTGAGATTGTAGAGTTTGTATCTAGAGCTCAAAATACTGAATTCATTATTTGGCATAACCAATCAAGGAAGAGTATATGATTTAGTAGCGGGACAGCTAAGATTAATTTTGTGCAACCCTACAATTTGAGAGCACAAATTAATCAATTAAAACTTGAGCTTGTTGCTAGTCTTAATTGATACATGCCTTTTACATTATATATGTATATATGTAGGTATAAATATGTATATGTATGTATATACACATATATATATGTATTGTAATCGCCTATATTGAGCGAGATAGATAGATATTGCATTTTCTTATCTTATGGTATGACACTTTCTCATCTTATCCTAATAGACCCACAAAATGAGCAACATGTCACCCGCGCATTCTTCAACATCATCGCCGGAGGCGTCCACTCCAACATCAAGATGCCAAGGAAGAGGACTATCGAAGAAGCCTGAGGGCCGACAGACCATCACAGCGGTAAACGCATCTGGGGTCCCTATCCTTCCTCAAAAAGCGGTAAACGCATTCCGAAGCATGGTCGGAATAGTTGCACGAGAACGAATTGAGATCACATACAATTCGTGGAAGAACGTGCCTGACACTCGGAAACTTGAGCTGTGGACCGAAATTTTGGGATCGTTCGAGTTCCCAGAAGAACACCTATACGCTGTGCAACAACAAACCTACCTAGCGGCATGCAAAGCATGGAAGAACTTCAAGAGCACGCTTGTAAGAAAATACGTGGAGACGGACGAAACGCCTTTTCATAAATACCCATTCCTGGAATCACAATGGGAAGAGTTCAAGGTGATGAAGACGTCCGAAGATTTCAAAATTACAAGTACGGCGCACAAGGCCCTCCAGGCAAAAAACACACACCCCCCACAGACTTGGCACAGCTGGGTATGCGGGTAAAATCCCGCAGTGGAGGAAGGAGGATGACCTGACAGCTGCACAGGACATCGCCCCGCCGTTTTCCAATATCCCGGATGACCGCGCTCGAAATTGGATTAGAGCAAGGTCATCTACAACGACATCGGGGGACGTCTCCTTTCGAAACCCTGCAGACCAGCAAGTGTCCCAGCGCCTGGTAAGATATCGATAGAACTACGTAGCTTGTAATTACTCCACAACTTCGTATGCTCTTGCAGGAAGAGCTGAGTTTTGAATCTACCCTGGGATCATTCCAGGGAACAAGGGAGAATGATATGCTCTCCGTGGCCCTGGGAAACAAGGAGCACCCGGGTCGTACGAGAGACCTTGGGCTTTACGTTCCTTGGAAACATGGTTTCCAAGATGACTCCGGAATGTATCGGCGTAGGAAGAGAAACAAAGCGGAGCGTGACGCACAGCTACGAGAAGAGATCAAGGAATCTCTTAGAGAGGAGCTAATGGGTGAGCTGGCTGGTGTAATCAGAGATGAGGTGCGGAAACAAACAGAAAGTCAGCAGGCCGTTACCGCCGCTCCTGTGCTAGATAGCCCGCACAACCGTCCGAGTAGCTGCGCGTCCAATCCGACGCAAACCCCGGCCAAATTTCCTGTGGACGACATCCTGGTAATAATTATTACCTCTCGAATGCTTGCTCCGTTGATAGGCCTATTCGAGTAGTTAATTTTGTATCGTTATGTAGGAGCCTACGAAGTGCAGGCTCCAAGTGAGATATGGCTCTATTCCCTTGTACGCTGCTTGGGGCCAGGCATATTCGTCTGGTATCGGGGCCATGGTGCACGGTTAAGCTTTAGCGCCAGGCTTTGCAAAATTTAATGTGGATGGTGTGCATGTCAATTTTGAGGTGGTCCCGCTACCGAAGCCCCCCAACGACGAGATCGTGACTCTAGGACAGGCCATTGGAACATTCATCCAGTGGCCCAAAAGCGACATCTCCCTGGAGGCTTCTTCACCGGTGGCAGGACCAGAGCAACATGCACTGCTGCCATCTCCATTACAAGACCAGTCGGTTCCGCCACCGGATACTGCACCGGTGCTATCTCCACGGGTCATACTCTCGCCAGAGCAACATGCACTGGTGCTATCTCCATTACAAGACCAGTCGGTTCCACCACCGGATACTGCACCGGTGCTATCTCCACGGGTCCTATTCTCGCCAGAGCAACTTGCACCGTTGCTACCTTCAAAGTCGACTGCCGTGAAGTCGACCTATAGCCGAGGCAGCAAGACCAGCAAGGCCAGCAAGGGCAAAGCAAAGAAGACCAACGATGATATAACGTACCTACCTTTGGCCCGCAAATTCGTGCTTGGCAAGCCGTTGCTCGAGCAAAAAGACCTCCAAAAGCTACCATATAGTTGCATGCAATTGCACACGTGGTATATCCAGCAGTCCAATAAGCTAGAGGGAGAACGGACTTCAAGTATCACTGTCAAATTCACGTCGGATGATTTATACCACAGTCTTCAAGAGTGTATGTTCATGGTCGCCTTTGAGGATTTATTCGATCTGTTCACGCTCAACGCTCTTGACGTCTCAATCATTCGATGCTAGACGCTGTAAGTGTGTACAATCATAGTCTCCGTTAATGTCATACCGATAAATGCCATATCTAATTTGTTGCTTTCGTGTGTATATATATAGACACATGCTGACTAGAGCTAGATTATCCAACTCATCAGCTGGTTTCTTGGACCCACACTTGGTCGCCAAGGATACTATCGACCGGGATACACCCCTCGTCGAGAGGTACATTGCATCAGGAATGCTGGGTTGCCGCAATAAGGATTATGTACTTATGCCATTCCATCAGAACTTTCATTGGATTTTAATAGTAATTGTACCAAAATGGAACAAGGTATATTACCTTGATTCCCTAAGTAAGAATCAAATGGACTTCACAGTTGTCAGCCAAGTAATCGATAGGTAAGCACATATTCCCCATACATATCTACATTGTACTCTTTCTTTCCTTCCGAATGACTAAGGTTAACTTTTTCAAATTACGTAGGACGTTCGCGATGTACATTGAAAAGGGAGGTGACTCGAAGCGCGGGGCCAAAGGCCTGCTGACACATGTTCGAGATTTTAAGGTATTCGCTATTTCACATTAATTAATCCTATGCAACAGTTGGTACTTATGCCTCTTGAACTAACACATTCCATTTTTTGCAGTGCCATCAGCACCAGCCGGGCAACACATGTGGATACTACGTTTGCCAACATATAGAACTACTCCTCGATTCCTCGAGGCTCACCAATCGCAAGGTTTGTCACTCTTCCCATAATTACTTTATACTTATCACGTTACATATATACGCACATTGATTTTTCTATCGACAGGCTGCGTACATCCCGTCAACTGCATTGAAACAGTCTGATCTTGGAGGGATTCGAGGAGAGTTGGCGTACTTTTTGCTGACTCAAGTCATAAAGCCAGGAGGACGGTTCCACTGCGCACCATGATTTCTTATTGGTCTTATCACTAAGTGCAAATGCAGTGTAGATCTTTTGTAACTGTGCATTTGTTAATGGATATTTTATTTCAATTCAATTAATTGATTTGCGAAATGGATGCATGCTTTATGTTTGTGAAATGAAGTGCGATGTCAATTGGATGTTTTATGTCTGTGAAATGTATCTGAAAGGAAATGAGATGTGTGAATTGTATGTTTTTTGTCTGTGATTATCTGCTTGTTTCAGAGGGCATGGCTAGCATTTCCTGAGGCTAGCCAATAAACAGAAATAGATTTTGATTTAGGAGGAACGAATATCACAGACGGTTTTTAAGTAAAAACCGTCTGTGATTATGAGATATCACAGACGGTTTTTATTTAAAAACCGTCTGTGATATCTGATAATCACATATGGTTTTTAATAAAAAAACCGTCTGTGATATCTCATAATCACAGACGGTTCGAAAACCGTCTGTGATAATTTCGATTATCACTGACCCATAAATACAGACGGTTCACAAAACCGTCTGTGATGACGTTTTCGAACCGTCTGTGATGACCTTTTCTGTAGTAGTGTTCCATGGTATTAGGACATTATGATTTAAAATGCACGAACTCAACTCAAATTTGAGTATATTTTTCAAAAATTTCAGTTTTAGGGTACATACCTATCTATAATAATTGAAATGAAACACATACCTTTGAAAAAATATACTCGAATGTAAAGATTTTGAATGAATTTAGATCATATGCTTTGCTGATTTTTGTATAAAACCAGCATAAACCTACAATCAAACTATCTAAAAAAGGCAACTGCAATTCAAATTTCAGTCTAAACTTGTTTGAACTAGTCAGTAAACTAATTAAACTCAACATCCAAAAAACCCAAAAATTTTCGTACGCGATACATAAGAGAAACATCTATTTTAAATCACTATGTCTTGACACCATAGTGTCCCAGTTAATTATACTAATATATATAGAAAAAATACTTCTTTATCACTTTAGTTACACTCATATGCTAATTATAAGATACTCCAATGTGGTATATATGAAAAATTGCATGGGAGCCTATGGTTTTTAGCATATTTTGTAAATATATTCATCTCCACGCATAAAAAGGAATATGTCTAAAATATATATACCACCTAGATAGTCTTATATACTCATGTACTATACATACATATGCTTCATTATATGAGATACTCACTACGTTGCGAGATATGATCGAGCTGATCTACCAGTAGCATGTAAGATGACATGTACTTCCAATAATAATCTCTGGCTTAGTGTCACATGATATTTTTGATGTGTCGTTCACCTGGGGCGGAGACAAGGGGGGGGGGGTGAGCAGGGGCCTAGCCCTCCCCAATATTTATGTTTCCCTTGATTAACTATTAAGTATATTAGTAATTATCTTGTAAATTATTCATTTAGCCCCCTTATGAGTGAGCAAAGCTCATTTTTGATTAAAATATTGACATCTATAATCTTTTTGGTAGCTTAGAGCTAAATTCAAATTAATAGAAATGTAACTTTCTTTGTTATTGTTATGTTATATTTTTATGTGATTGTCATTTTCTTGGCAAAAAATTATCATCTGTTTGACCCCCTATGCCTAAATCCTGGCTCCGCCCCTGCCATTCACTAATTAAACTAGTAGAATTATTACTAATGGTTTCAGAAGAGTATGAAAGATTCCATGCATTGTCCATTGCACACACTTGTGCACCAGGAGTTGCGCCCTTGACCTGGCCTGAGAAGGGTACACAGGGTAGACCAAATCCCATTTTAGCAGTGAAAAGTAGTGGAGCAAGTGCACGACACTATCCATGGACCCCAGTGCGTGTGATTAAGCTTCTGACCAAATCCCATTTTAGCAGCGAAAAGTAGTGGACCAAGTGCACGGACTATCCATGGACCCCCAGCGAGTGTGATTAAGCAAGTTTGTTTCTTTACCAAATCAACTTACAGAAAGAAGAAGATCGATTCACACAGGTTTTACCCGAGGATGCGTTTGGTTGGTAGAATCCTCCAAGAATTTTTACGAATGCTTCAATAATCTTATGAGATTATCTTGTATGGTAAAACAACCAGTAATTTAAACCAGCAATATAAGGTTACCTTGGGAACCAAATTACCATGATTTTTAGAAATCACTTTCCTGTAGAAAATGGTGTCTATCTTGGATTACCAAGGGAAAGGAATCTTTGCTATTGCACTTTTATCATTTTCTTTAATTTCTCATAGTCAAAATTTGAACTTTCTGAATTCAAAATCCATACTAAAAACATTTTTTCAAAACATGAATTTTGAAACCAACTTACTAAAATTTAAATCTTGAATTCCAGAATCTAAATTCAGGCAAAATTTCAAGATTGGATTTTGGAATTCCATTTTTTTAATTTAAATCCTAAAATCTGAAATTTTGAATTCTAGATTTCAAAAATTCAAGTTCCAAATTTTTAACTTTATAAATTTGAATATTTTAAAGTTCCAACTCAAATTTTAAAATTAAAATTTTCAAAAATCCAAAATTTGAACTTTTGAACCGTAAGAATTGAAAATTTGAATGTTGCAATTTTAAATTGAGAGAATTTAAATTGCAAAATTCAAATTTTAGTTTTCAATAGAAAATTTATAAATGTTAACCTTTAAGGTTTGAAATTTAAAATCATGTAATTTAAATTTGTGGACTTATTGGTTCGAGTTATAAAATATTTAAATTATTGTAAAGACCGTTTTATAGTTCCTTTCAAACCAACCAAACATTAGAATTTTAGATTACTGGTAATTAGATTGAGGGGAATATTATATTACAGGAAAATGTGAAATTATGCATAGCAAATGCACCCTAAAGGAAATTAAACCACCCTTTTATCACTCAAGGGGTATTTGGCATGGCTTTAGCTCCTAGATTCGTCTGGAGCTGCTTGAGCCATGCCAAATTGTCTAGCTCAAAAAAACCAAATCCGAAGTTGATTGAATTTTGAGTTGGCCTAGTTCATTTTTGTGGAGTGGGTAAGGGATCACTACCCTTGGAGTTGCTAGGAAACTACCTGCAAACTGCCATTTGCCTACCCCAACTCGCCACTTGTCTCACCCATCTCGCAATGCCCATTTGGCACCCCACTTGCAAACCTAGAAAGGAAAGAGGAGAGAGATGAGGCGATGTGGATGGTGTCAGCGAAGATGGCCAACATCCCAGGTGAGTGAAGAAAGGCCCGTCCCCCTAAAGTCGACGACGCAAGCTCATCCTCCTCCACTAGTGTCATCGTCCTCATCCTCTCCATTGTCATGCATGTGCTCGCCCTCACTCTAGCGATCTCCCCAAACACCAGTGACCGTGAGCTTGTCATGATGCTGCAAGGTGAGTCCCCACTATGGTTTGCCCTTGCCCCTTCTAGATTATTCTAGATCTTGCCATGTAGATTTATATGTGCTTGCATTTGTGACATGGTTTCTCAGTACATGTATTTGTGCTTGAGCTTTTGTGATAATGGTGTCTCCCATCTAGACAATTTCTATGTATGTGTTAGCTAGCCTTCATACAATCCGATATATGGTATCAATTTATGCAGTGAACATTTGCAGTGGACAATTTTTGTGCATGTGTTTGTCAGTAGATGTGCATTTGCAGCGATATTTGTGCAGTGACCATATGAAATTCATTGCTTTTATCATCGATTGCATGCTTCATAAATAGTTGTTAAAAATTCTTTTGTGATGTTTTGAGTTATTTATTTTTAGTAATCAAGTGCTTGCGAAGATTGATCTGATAGTTATTTATGCTTGCGTCTTGAGAAAATTTGCATGGAATTGGTAGCTTGGTTTTAGTGGTCATTTACTTATATGGAATTGGTAGCTTGAGAAAACTTGCACGGAATAGGCAGTTCATAGGTCGGTTATTTATTCCAGTATTGTTAGCTTAGTTTTACATCTCTTGTCCATAGTTGTGGTAGGTTGGTGAATAAAAAACTTTAGCTAGGTAGCTTACTAATCAGTTACTTTTATTCTAATAGTAGTCATGCTATTTGTAAACAATGTTATATGCAAATGTCTACCAAGTGGAATGATGAGCATATTATGTAGTGTGTAAATTTTTTGCTAAACAAGTGAGGATTGGGAATTGGTCACACACCCACTTGTCCAATTTAGGCTATGTTGATGTAGCATAGAGGTTTAAAGATAGGACTGGCCTTGAGTACAAAAGGATCAAATTTTAAAACAAATGGGATAACTGAAGAACGAATATGCCATTTGGAATAATTTGCTTCTGAGGAAGACTAGTGCTAACTGGGACAATGCAAAGAGTACCATCAAGATGGACGGTGATTGGTGGAGAAAAGCAAAGATAGTAAGTATTGTCTCATTATTTTGTTCATTGTTCAGATAATATTCTAGATATTCTTATTGGTACTAATGGGTCTTCTCGTTTTAATAGGATATTCCATGTTGTTGCAAGTTTGGAAAATGAGATTTTAAGAACACTAACCTCCTTAGGCAAATGTTTGAGGACATCACCAATGATGGTAGTGATCATTGGTCTCCTGTAGGGGTAGATTGCCTCAGCCATCCCTTGCACCTCCTACTATGATCAATGTTGATGTTGATGATGACATTGAGGACATGGATGGAATACAGGTTGAGGAGTCTCCTGCTAGTGCAAAAAAGGCAAGAGAGTGGCTTGAGTTGTTGCTGACAAGGGCAAAAATTCTAGGACAGGGTCAACACAAAGCATGCAAGACCAAATTAAAATAATAGCTAATATAGCTAAGAGGACTTGGTCAACTTTTGATTCTTGTCCTGCCGAGAAAGATGATCGTTGCTCCATCCAACAAGTCATGGCTTGGTGGTTGAGTGTGGAGCAACATGGGGGTAGCAATGAGCATTTCTCATTGCCACCAAGTTGTTTGTGAAAAGGGGACCAAGGGAGATGTTCATTACCATGCCCAACCTAGAAATTTGTTATGAGTGGCTTAAGAGGAAGTTACTGCCAAGTATGTTCATTAGATGTTGTGTTGGGATGTAACAATAATATTGTCATGAATCTATGTATTATCATGTTAGATTGTTGCGTTATGGACCTTATTTGTGCTTGCATCGTATGTTGGGTTTTAAGACTTGGAACCTATGTGTTGTCATATTATATTGTTGAGCTATGAACCTTATTTGTGCTTGCTATCCAAATGTTTGTTTGCCATTCAAAATATGGAATGTTCTTCATCTTATTGAGTGTTGTGTTAAATTTGTGTTGTATGATTATTGCTTGTTGTCTCATATTTGTGCTATATGTACAGAAGTCATCAAAAAATGATAGCGATGAAAGCAATGGCTTCAATGATAGTGAAGAATTGAAAGAGGAGACGATTCATGGATCACAAGCTATGAATGCTATATGTCTACTCTGGGCATCCGTTGTTGCACAATATTGACACTTCTCAATGGGATGGGTTGGTTGAGAGAGACATTAGCTACTCGGAAGAGAGTCAGAGGATTCTCCGTATGAATTGGATTATCTTAATCAAACTTCATGACTTGTTGGTGAGTAGGTGCAATCTGAGACCATTCAAACATATGAGTACTCATGAGCAACTTGCGATATTCTTGTGGCTGTGTGGTGGAAATAAATCGAATAGGAGATCACAAAATCGATTCAAACACTTTGGAGAAACTACTAGTAGGACGTTGATGAGGTTCTTAATTGTGTTGTTGGACCCTAACTTCTCCACTGTTCACAGTAGGATTAGACATGATCGTAGGGCTTACCTACACTTCAAGGATTGCATTGGGGCTCTTGATGGGACTCACATTCATACATTTGTTCCACTTGACCAACAAGTGAGGTACATGGAAGGTCCGGGCATCTATCTCAAATTGTGTTGGAAGTTGTGACTTTGATATACATTTCACATGTGTATCCATGGGTCAATTGGGTGCCATGCATGACACTAGTGTGTATAATATGCATTGAGAGTGGATCGAGATGTCTTCCCACATCCTTGACAAGTAACTAATTGTGCACATGCATGAATTCCTCTCTTTGAATAATGTACTATCATTAACTTGATCTATGTTGTTGATTTAGGCAAGTACTATCTTGTTGATGTTGATTATCCTAACCGGCCAGAGTACCTAGCCCCATACAAGAGCAAAAGGTATCGTATTCCAGATTTCCGTAGAGGTACGGAACCAACTACTGCCAAAGAGAAGTTCTATAGGATACACTCATCTAAGCATAATGTGGTTGAGAGATCATTTGGAGTATGGAAGATGAAGTGGAAAATTGTGTTAAGATACTGCCTTATCCAATGATCAAGCAAGAGATAATTATTGCGGCTACTATGGCACTCCATAACTTCATACGTGAGCATGCTAGTGGGAATTGGCATTTCCATAGGTGTGATCCAGATCTAAATTATGTGCCTACTATTCCTTCAAGATAGATGCATCCGATGGGTCAACGCCACAATCAAGACGATGAGCTTGTGACTGCTATAGCTCTATCTTGGTGATATTTTGGAAGTAGCACAAGTTAGATACTATATCATAAATTTTGTGCATCTCATGTTACGAACATATATGTTGTGAACCTTATATTATGAATATTTATGTTGTTAATCCTATGTTATAAACATACCCTCCCGTTGATAACTTGTTGGGTTGGAACCTTAGGTTATGATAAACAGTTGAATTGGAACCTTATGTTATGATCATTGTGTTTTTCATTGCATACCATGATAAATTAGTGATATTTTTTGTCGAAAAGGTTTTAAAATTAAAATGATGTCCAAAATAACAATATACAAAAACATTTAAATAAGCTATTAATATATACAAAATAATATACAAGTGTCAAAACCATAGGTAGTGTGTATATTTTGCATACAATGCTCTCATTCTTGGATCTGGAGCAACCTCCTAGCCAAACACAACCTTGTTGTAGCTCCAGGTTCTCAGATGATCCACTCATATGAGAATCTGCAGCTAAAAATCAGGAGTTAAAGCCATGCCAAACAAGCCCTCAGTACGTGTGTATCAAGTGATTTGATTGAATGTTGCTTGATCAGGTTGAAAAGGGGATGTTTGGCAATGTGCATGAACATTTCCAAGGTGTCATCGGTACAAATCCGGATGTAAACTTAGAAGCACCCTCGGTCAGATTTGAAGACCGCCGAGGATGTAAAATGACTCAAGGGGAAGCACACAACCACCAAGTGTATTCAATATAAGTGTTCTAGGGTTACAAAAATGCCCCTCTCCCATTATAAGGGGTCCTATTTAGAGAGAGAGAGAGAGGAAGACGAGTGAAGTTACAATATTGCCCTCGGGGCCTAGTTTACACTTAGGGTATCCACATCATTTGCTCCGTACGGGTCCCACCACGTCCAGGACCCTGAGGTTGGCCTTAGACCCCCTTTGGGGTCAGTCTTGCATACCTCGCTGAGGTTGACTTGAGAACTTGACTCAAGGTAGATCCTTCATTGGGTGCCATCGCTCCGAGATGGCCGTGGACCTGAGATGGCGTGGAGACCCTCCCCAACCACAATGAGCTGCACAGGCTGATCTTATGTGGTGTCCCATTGACTATAAGTGTAAAAGAGATTAATCTTCACTACTATTAATTACATATCATTTTTCCATTTGTTTTGGTTATTTACACCTACAACTATTACCACTAACAGATGTTCCGTAACGGTCCCAAACCGTCACGAAAGTCCCAAAGGCTATTACGAAACCCCTTGGTGATGACAAAGCATCACGGAAAGGCCGTCGCCCCTGATTCGTTACGGAATCAAATTAAATGTTATCGTGATGGTAGGCCGTCACAACATGTTTAGTGACATGTTGGCAGTCATGAAAGAGGCAACTCTGTCAAGGTGCACGTACGTGATGGCCATTTTTCTTGTGACGGCTAACTAGCTAGACCGACCTAAGTGTACTCCCAATTATAGCATTATCATATATTTTTTGGGTTCCTTATAAAAAACATATTTTATACTACTATTATATATGAGCCTGCAAGCTGAGTTGAGGCGCGCACACGTCTAGAGTACACCAAAAAGACGACTTACTGAGCTAGAAATGATAATGTAAAACAAAATCCCACAACTAGCTCAAGCACTTGATTTTAAAAAGCTAATTAGTTTGGGCCATGCATAAACACTAATGACATGAAAGGGTAAATTGCTCGGTACAACCGAACTGATCACCATCTAGTTAATAAGTACCGTAGGTGTGTCAACAGCGTATATCTCATGCCCACCTGTCAACCTCACGTCAGAGCTACACCACCAAAGTAGGAAGACCCTTTGCCTTGGGGTTTCGTGCATGCCGGCTCGCTACACGGAAACATGCATCCTTCCCATAAGTGGTAGAGGCGCTGAGCCAACAAAGTTAGAGACTGGACAAATCCAGTTTGACACTTGTTGAATCTAGCCATGGCGCACCCTTCATGACCTGTGCCCTGATCAACGGCGATGGACCTCTATAGCTTGTCACCGACGAGCCCAGACATTCGCCCATGCTCGCTGAGAGGTGGCTCCACCCCCTTCTTCCCAGTGCGAACCCAGGATTTTTAGGATGGGTGTTCAAATTTCGGGGCTAAGTTGCTCGAATACATCGATACCGCAGCGCACCGTCCCCCCCCCCCAAAACACCGATACAACGATACGTGTATGTAGACATAATAAAAATACATAAATTACCGAAATTAATGATTTTTTATGAGGAAATGGGTGACATAAGGCGAGCATAATTATATGAATTAAACAACAAATTATAGAGATAAATGAGAGTTGTATATCTTGTTGATCTTGCCTTTTTTTACTATTTCCCCATCAGCAAGAACTGTCTATCTAAGGCCCTGTTCTTTTCAGCTTCTAAAAGCTGCTTTTCGGCTTTTTTTACAGTAACTAGCTTTTAAACGGAGTATTTTTTTAAGATCGAGTCTACTAGTTAATTGTAGTACATACTTTACTAACTTCATTTATATCAGCAAAAACCGCACGTGAGTTTCTGTTATTCTGTAACCTCTCGTACAAACAGCCCAAAAGTCACAAGCTACAGCCACAAGCCACAGCCAAAAAGAACAGGCCCTAAGAGAAAATTGTATGTTCCTTCTATGGAGCAAAATAGATCAAGAAAGCAAATAAGTGGAATGGGGTGGAGCACACCTACATATGAAAAGAGGACGATGACAATAAGTTGGAGGTGCTACTCACTTCCCAATGCCATGCTCCCTCCTAGCTACCGCGCTGCTCCCTTCCTGTCGCCCGCTCCCTACCTCCGTGTTCGTTGTGCCACTGCTCGCTTGCCTGCGACACCTCTCTGCTCACCCGCGCTGCCACACGCTCACCTTGCACCACGCGCCGCCTCATGCATGATTGTCGTCATATCATGGCACCACGTCCGCGTTTGCTGGTCGTCACTCGCCTCTAGCCTGCACCTCCGCCCGCTCGCCACTCGAAGGCCGAAGCTGTCTCCCACATAGACAGCCACAAGATGAGAGATAGAATAAATGTTAGAATTTTGTTTATATCTTTACCTCTTTGGGCGTGAGGAGGGCTGAGATGGAAAGAAAAATGGGTCTAATGTATTACATGAGCTGCGCGCGAGATATGTGGAGTGCAGGCTGAATTTATTTGCAGGCATAAAATATAGTTTTAACACAACTAATAGTATATACATCTAATATACCTATTATATTCTGGTATTTTATAAAAAAAATTTGGGTGTTCAGCCCATGCTTCTTCCCATGTCACCTAGTCGAGACTTGAGAGGCTAAGGATGAATGGAAGACGGGATGTAGCTGCTGCTACTCCAGGGCTCCAACAGCCCCATCCCTGCCACCCTGTTTTGACCCTTTTTCAAGCACATCAGCAACAGGAGACCTGTGAACGACTTTCATGTAGCATCCTCTTCTCTCGTCATACTTTTCAACCCCTCGCTCCTCCCCTTGCCATGCATGTCCCTATCCGTTCTCTCCCGGCCAAACTTGCTAGCTTCCCCCGGCCCAACCGCACTAGGCTACTTTTCCCTCCGCTGGCGTCGTTCACACACGCACACCTGCATCGATCATCACTCGGCGCACATATATATACCGATCAGTCGTCGACGGCAGCGACAGCAAACAAGTAGCCATCGTCGATCAAGAAGATAGCCATGGACGCCATCCTCTCCGGTCGTCTCCACAGATAGCCATGGGCGCCATCCTCTCCCGTCGTCTCCACAGATGATGGACACCCTCTTCGTGCTCAGCAAGGAGTCCCGGCTGCGCATCCTCGAGCAGGCGGCGGCGCGCGTCCCCGGCTGCGCCTACCTCTGCGTCTGGGCTCCCATCCCCGGCCGGCCTCCTCCTTCTTCAGCTGCTGCCACCGCCACCAGGTACGCACGCACGCACGCACGTACGTAGATCATGCCATCGTCTCATGTTTCATGCTTGGATGCTCGTTCGTCCCTTACGCGTGCAATGCCCTCCATGAGCAGCCCCCATCTGCGGTGCCTGGATGCATGGTTCCGTGACGGCGGCCGCGGAGACGACCGCGTGCGCACGCTGTTCGACGCGTACCGGGGTTCGTTCTGCACGGTCGTGAGCGGGTGTGTGCCGGGGTGGGCTTACAAGGACGGCCGCGCGTACATGGAGCTGCCGGAGCACGACCTTGCGGCGTCGGCGTCTCTGCAGGTGCAGCAGCAGTTCTACCAGGTCAGCGCCCATGCATCCGACCCTCTCATCACATAGCACTCATGAGGTTTAATTAATTCCACTTATTCGCAAAATGACAAATGCTGATCTTTGCGTGTTGTTCTTGTGTTTCAGGAAGCTGGCATTAAGGTTTGTTTTTCTAATCTCGTATGATGGTGTGCTTATGAAGTATAATTCGAACAAGATGAACAAATCTTGGCAGATGGCGGCGTTCATGGGGTGCGAAGGCGGCGAGATCGAGGTCGGCATATCGGCGGCGGCGGCAAACGGCGCGCGCATGAACTTGCAGGCGAGCATCGAGCACGTCTTCTCCGAGGACTTCTTCCAGCAGTCGCTGTTCGAGGAGCTGCTCCAGATGCCGCCGACGCGGCCGTCGTCCTCCTCCTCCTCGCTGCCGTCCGCCTCCGTGGGAAGCCCGGCCGATGGCTCGACGTCGCTCCTCCGCACGATGGCCATGTCATCCGCCACGCCGTCTCCCCGGGAACTATCGGTGGCGCCGCTGCTCCATCAGCGCCCGTCGCACCCCGTGCCCTTCGGCCGCCGCGGCCACGGACCTGGTCACATCCACTTCCCGAGCCCCGAGGCCGACGACGCCGCGATGGCGCAGGCGATGCTCGCCGTCATCTCCGCCGCCTCGTCGTCGGCGCTTCCGACCCCGTCTACGCCTCCCCCGGGCAACCACCGCTCGCAGCGGTGGCCCCGCCGGGGGTCGAGGACGGCGTTCCGGGCGTACAACGCTGCGCTGGCGCCGCGGCGTCCGCCGGGCGTGCACGGGCAGCGGATGATCAAGATGGGCATCTCCATCCTGAGGAGGATGCACATGATTAGGTGCAACCCGGAGGGCACCGCCGGCGCAGCGGCGCAGCGGGGGCAGGAGGAGGAGGTGGAGGCCGCGACGGCGCCGACTAGCAGCCAGCTGCACCATATGGTATCAGAGCGGAGGAGGCGGGAGAGGCTCAACGAGAGCTTCGAGGCGCTGAGGGCGTTGCTTCCTCCGGGATCAAAGGTACATCAGTACATGAGATGAGTTACTATATTCATTAGCAGTAGCACTTACTTTTCTTCATTGTATACCTTAACTTGCAACAAATTAAATCCATGTTACTTTTCTTCATTGTATACCTCAACTTGCTCAGCATGAAATATTAGACATTATTTACTTGTTTTTGGTTAGTACATTGTGCCATTTTGATCTGTTAATTTAACTTGCTTTTACCAGCCATTGCCCTTGAGAGTTGAAAGGTGCATGTATTGTAATGTCACAAAATTGTTGCATTTATATTTCTCATTGTAGAGAGACAAGGCCACAGTTCTTGCCAAGACACTGGACTACATGAACTTGCTGATAGCCCAGATCTCGGACCTCGAGGCGAAGAACCGAAGCCTCGAGGACCAAATTCACCAGCGGATCAATGGAAGCTCAGCCAGCAGGACATCAAGCGAAGCTCAATGGCTAGTTAGCGGCTCGCCGGACAGAGTACGAGTCCAGGTGAGCAGCGGTGCCGTCGCATCGACGTCGTCGTCGTTGTCGGAGCCCCGCCGTGAGGTGACCGTAAGGGTGGTGGCGCGGGCGGAGTGCGACCTGTCGGAGCTAGTGATCCGTGTGATCGCGTCGCTCAAGGAGATGGGCCGTTTCACGGTGGTGTCCGTCGACGCTATGCAACCAAGCAGCAGCAATGGCGTTGCTCAGGCCAGCCTAACACTGCGAGCAACGGTACGAATACACTGTCACAATGCTTGTTCCTCGCGTACGTATTTATGCGGATATATATATATATGCTCTGTAGCTCAAGCTTCATACTTCAGCCCTGTTTGGAACACACGCGAGATCAAATTCCTGTAGAATTCATGCGTTCTAGACATAATGCTCCTCAAGCGCCACCGCTAATACATGCGTATTTCACCAACCTGAGAATGAGATAGGATGAGGGGCCGAAAAATCCAAAGTAAGACCCAGAAAACACCAAGTTAATTAATTAGGGGTTTAATTTGATGCTTGAGCTAGCTTCTTCTCTCCCTCGTAGAGATAAGTCACGCAAGATTTGGTGGTTCCAAGCTAGGTCAAAGCCAAAACAAAAAAATAGATTAGCTTCTCCTCCTGTGGCCTACAGCGACACCGTGGGCCCCACAGGAGAAAACTCAACGGGAAAACTTGACTGCCCTGTAGACTTAGCCCGTGTTTAATTTGGTTGTCGGATGACGCCACGGCCAGCATACAAGTCCAACTCAGCCCCGGTTTTTCCATCGAAATTCCAGGGAAATCTTTTCATGTTCCTTTCAGGAAAGCTTCGTCTGGCCAGTGGTAACGTCTACAAATCTTGCTGATCTAACTTCGTTCTCCGCCACAAGGACAAAATGATATATTCGAGCCGTTCCAATCGTCTTGACTTGGACCCAGGGGCAGATGCACGTTGAAGGGTGGGATACAGGCTCCCACGTCGATTTTAATTTTTATTACGTAGAGTTTAAAGTTACATAGTGTATATCTCCACATATCAAAAACTAGTGCTTTCACATACCGAAAATATCTATCAAAAAGAAAGAAGACTTAAACATATTGACAAACAAGAGGAGAAAAGAAATATATTGACATACATGAAGCATAAGGCACTCACGTTATTTTTATTTTAAATCTGCCACTGCTTAGACCGGTTACCCCACCAGTCAAATTACAACCTGAAGCTCGTTCGTTCCGATGCTTTGTTTGCATAAGCAAGAGCACGACCTACTATGTCAATAGAGCAATGATACTGTTCATACAAATCTTATCATTCAGGTTTTTACCATAAACATTTATCTGTCCCTCTACAATTTTGGAAGGTGCTTCTATGATTTTCTTAATAGTGTTTTCTATAATTTTTAAAGCACGATAAATTCTGGATACATCATATGCTTTGAGATTAGTACTATTTTTTCAGGAGGAAAGCGTAGAGACAGCATTCGTACAATTTTCATCTGTCAGTGACTGTTTGTAACGATTTCGTGGCGGCCGAGCTCCTACGTCTGAGCTCAGCAGCGAATCTTGCTACTGACGGCTTTCAATCTTTCAGGCTGGGGGGTTCGACGAGGCGTCGTTGGAGGAAGCTGTGACGAAGGCTGTCGAGGGTTTGGTGACACCGCCGCCCGACGAGCCGTAGCACATCAGCTTTGACCCCCAACCTTGATAGGCTCCGGCTCCCTCACCAATCAGCGCGCGGATTGGAGCTGATCATTCAGAAGCGGAGTAGGTGGATACCTGGATCGGATGGAACCAAGCTGACGCCGCCGCAGCTGCGCTCAAAAGTACAAATCACGAGCCCAGGAGCACAAGGGGCCATGGATTTTCTCTTCCTTTCTCGTTTCGATGTGCTTTTTTTCCCCTTGTTCTAGCGCTCTGTATTCCTTGAGGATTTTAGTTGTCTGTATTTGGGATTTTAGGATGGTTTGGGAGGTGAGAGAACAACTGAGAAGATAGGGATCACCACCCTTTCTGTTCTGATGTAGTTCAGCCGAGTTGTGACACGTACTGGCCCCGTGACAGTGACAGCCAATGTTACAACCCAGGTGACTTACAGCTAGTGGGAGGGAGAGATAAATTTTTGTTTATAAGGTGGTGCTTTAACTAGTTTATGGCTATAATTTTTGTTTTATGATTGAAATTGCATTATAACGGTTATTTTTTAAAAAAATTAGGAAAAAACATCATATCGTCATATGCAATGCAAAAGAATAAGAGATAAGAAAGAAAAGGTAAAAAAGAAAAAAAACAAAATTAGAAGTCAGCACCATCGCAGAGATGTATAAATTTAAAAGTAACATTGAATGTGAGGCTAACATATAAGGCTAGAGCTGTTAGAGTTGTAATCTTGTTTTTCCAGTTGTGGTCATAGTCCTAGTTGTGTACGAGTGGTCGGAGTCGTATACGAGTTTGGCCGTGGTCGTATACAAATCCAGGCCGTGGTCGTATATGAGTTCGGGTCGTAGTCGTATACAAGTCCACTCCACAGTCATAGTCGAGTTCGAGTCTGTTTCATAGTCGTAACCGAGTTTGAATAATAGTTGTGGTCGTAACCAAGTCGGAGTCGTAGAGTAGGGTATAAAAGGCAGACCTATGTAACCAGGAGAGCAAGGCGAGAAGCGCGAGAGAGGCCAAGGCGATCGGTGTAATCGAGAGGCAAGAGAGAGAGAGGACGATCAGGGTGATCATAGAGATTTGTGTGATCGAGAGAAATAAATAAAGAGGAGAAGAGCGGTTTGGCTTTGGAAATTGTCGAGTTCTTTGTGCTCTCAGACGTGGTCATAAACGATTTACGATCACGGTGAGCAGGGGATTGCAGGCGTGGTCTTAAAGGAGTTACGACCACAGCGATCGAGCGGCAGCATGCACAGGAGCAGCAGACGTGGTCACAAGGAGTTACAACCACGGTCGTGAAGCAGAAGTTGTGGTCGTAAGGCGTTACAACTACATCGTTGACAGATCCTTCGACGTGGTCGATAGTATCACTGCGTGATCGTAAGGAGCTACGACTATGATGACCAGACGTGGTCGAAGGGAGTGCAGCACAGAGGCGGTGAACATGGTCATAACTTCAACTGAAGTTTACGACTACGTGGTCGAAACAGCGAGTTGTGATCGGAGAGATCACAACGTGGTCGTAACGGTTGTCAGCGTGGTCGGAGAACCAGCAGAGCGGTCGTAGCGACACAGGAGGTGGTCATAGCCTCTTGAACGTGGTCGTACGGGTACAGGAGATGGTCGTAGCAGCCAAAAGGTAGTCGTAAGGTCCTACGAGCAGTCGTTAAGGCTGTAACAAGAGCCTTATATCAGTGATATACAATGGCATTTTTCTACTCGGGTTATCTGTGCGACGGTGGTTGTGCATATCATGAACCGCGAACAGCATTTCATCGGGAATTCTGGAATACCGAAAAGATTTACGAATTGCCCAACTGGTGGCAAGTGGCGTGGCAACTAGCTAGTGGACCTAGTGTGGCACCCGGTTTATCTGAACAGCTCCAAAGACACCCATTCGCACTACCTAAGTACATGTTTCATGTGTTACTATGTACTTTCTCGAAAACTTATGGACATAGAATTTTGTTGGAAAACTATCAAGGAGATGAGAGCAAAGAAACTTAAAAGCAGGGGCCAAACAGAGAGTGGGATGTGTAATATTCCGGTCAAATGATGGGAGGCCAAGAGGAGCTGCAGATGCTTCCCAATCCTGTAGGGTACTTTGGAATGTACTTGGAAGTCCTGCAACTCTGATTGGAAAAGCAGTAAAAGAAGGAAAAAATTGTATTAGGGCGCGTGAGAGAGGCACTCCCGCTCAATTCAATTGAAGTAATGTGACGGATTGCGACTACCAGTTGCACTGGCCTGCTCCCTGCTTAGCAGCATGTCGGCCGCTATGTTGACTACTGACATTGCATAAAGAGGGAAAATTCAAAGGCAAACAGCAAAAGATGTGGACTAAAATGAGAGTTTTTGCCACTTGAGAAGTACCGGAGAATAGCTTTCAGTAGGTCTTTGCTTAGATCCATCAACCTTGTATTCCATAGAAAAGAGACGGAAATCCTCGTTACGTGCACGAAAAGATTTCCATGGGAGCTGGAAGCTGGAAGTGTGATATTTCATAAGAAACTTCTGCTGTGTAGACAGTTCTAAGGCCCTGCTCAAAAGGGTTTATTCTACAGATGAAAATGACACACCAATTGCTATGAGTTTTCATGAGAAGTTACCTGGATATACACAGCACGACCGATTCAGAATATGTTGATGATTAGAGATGGAGGGTTGACCTCAAGTCGAGCAGCTGGACTCACAACAGGACAGCTACCGAACATTGGAGTTGTACATCACAAATGATACCCCAATATCACAGCTGAAAAGAACTGTAAAACAAAGTGTATAGTGACAAGTCAGCAATAGCCCAACAGGAACAAATGTGTACCTTTCTTCCCAGGTCAAGTGCCAGTCGGCACAGCCGCACGATAAAGCTTGAGTCAGGCAGCTACTCTCAGCCACAATTCATTAGGGCTTTTCTCCAGAAACAGTGTTCCCCAAGGCAGCCGCCTAGCCAGTCTAGGTGGCGCCTAGGTGCCACCCTCTGGTTTCGCCCGCCTAGCCGATTTTTTCCGTCTAGACGGCAATTAGGCGCTAAGCGCCGGTCTAACATCCAACTAGCGTCTAGCACCTTGTTGAACACTGTCCAGGAATGGCTTCGCAGTAAATGATTCCACTGGAAATAAGCAGCAGACTGTAGATACAAACATCAAAGATTGACTGTGATTCACACATCATAATGTCAAGTAGCATGAGGTTTCACATGTGAAGGAAGAACTTTCCTTGTGTCAACCTTGAAGATTATCAGGAATCCAGGATCGCCTAAACAAAAGAGCGAGTTATGAACATCAACTGACTGACAATGGTTCATACTCGATAATGTCAAGTGCCGAAAGCTCTCACATGCAAAGAATTTTCCTTCTATCAAACTTTTAGGAATTTTCCTTCTATCAAAATTTTAGCAAGGCTTCATGTTGAATTTATGTGCATCAGTGCATTTACATACAATCACCACAAAGGCTCTGATATACAGGTCAGTATTCATAAATTAGGCATACATACTTATTATCTCAATCACTCAATGTCTATTGTCTACACGGCAGGTACTCGGTACCTGAATCTATCAAGTCTTTCTTCAAGAGGTTGATTATTGAATCTGCTATAACTCGAAAGCTTGACTTCATATAGCCTCCTGAGGGGATAGAGATTCAGAGAGAGGACAAAATGTGTCATTAGTGGCTGCTAGTCCCAAGACAGATGAACTCAAAGAATGAAGAGAATCTCCACCTGAGGTCAGCATGAGGAGAGGAACATTCTGATCTTTCGCAAATCTAAAGACTTTTTCATCTCGAATAGCCACACCCTCTGCGCTAACCTGGAATGTGGGGAAACATAATAATGAACATTGAACAGAATACAACCAGCCAGTGCATCATCAAAAAGCAGTGTAAGAACTATGGAGTACAGATCACTGTAAAGAAGTTCTTTTTTTTGGGGGGGGGGGGGGGGGGGTGCAAACTCCTTGTGCCAGCAAGTGACCAGCACAGTGGGAGCTGAATCATTACAAAAACAAAGTTCCCAACTCTGCAGGAGTTCTAGATGCCGAAGTCTGTGGAAAAATGTATAGGTCCGAAAGGATCACCATCTGGGATGTCCGTTCCAGCATTATATACACTATCAATTGGGGCTGAAATCTACTTTTTGCTAGCTGCAAACGACCTTTTGTAAGGGAAATGCGAGGCCGAGGCATGACTTTGAAAAAAAAAAAATATGAACAGTGATTCCAGATCCATTTAGTTGGTAAATGAATATGGAATTTACTAGCACAAGAGACATATCTTTTATTTGCCTGCCTCTCTTCCCGTGTCCTTGTGTTACGAACTTATACTTAGTCAACATAAAAGCAAAGAAATTAGTCAAAAATCATTCATGAGCCAACACACTTAAAAATTCATACTGATATCATACTAAACCACACAATTTCATTGCCCATGAAAGAACTCTGGCTGTACATTTCTATAGCATATCATAACAGTAATGATATTCACCTGAAAATTTTACGTGGTGTTTTACTTGCTTATCCCAACCAGCCAATGTCGCCACATGTCTTAGAGAGAGAAACTAAATTGAGATTTGTCTAGTGTGTGAAACAAGGACTCCTGTATCACAAAGGCATTCTTTCCTGTAAAACCAATCTGAATTCTATGCAGCCTGTTCTTGTCGTCTGAACCCCGAAAGTTCAAAGGGTCTTGCAAATTGCAATAGGTCAGGACGTGCCGAAAGGGCCTTGAGAGTAGAGATGACAAGGTTTGCATATGACAACTCTCCAGAGAAGCAGCGAAACTATCTTTGAGGGACGCATCAACTTGTTGACATAAAGAAGTAGCAAAAGGAAAAGAATTAGAGCACACCCATCAAAAAAGTACGACTGAATTAATTGCTACAGAAAAAGTAGCATGACTTCACATCCTCATCAGCGATGGTAGCTTCAATCCAACACCAAGAGAGCTCCTTCAGACTTCAGTCTGCATCCCCTACACCAACTGCAGATACCTCTACCATCTTCTCAATGAGAGGGAGAAAAACACACCTCTTAGATCTACAATTATGTATTTTCCACACACACAGTGAAATCTTTATGGCAGGAAGATTCGAGGGAGAGGAGGCGGCAGCGGTTGCAGGAGGTGGAGTGGTTGCGGGAGACGGAGGATGCGACGGAAGAGAAGAGGAGGAACGCAGTGATGAATAAGTCCCTGTACTGTGGTCTTTGTGGGGCTGTGGTAGTTTTTGTTTTTTGACTGCTTTAGGACAGCATCTGCTTTTGCTTTAGGACAGCATCTGCTTTTAGGACAGCATCTACTTTTAGGACAGCATCTGCTTTTAGGACAGCATCTGCTTTTGCTTTAGGACAGCATATTGACCGCTTTAGGACAGCATCTAGGATAGCATCTTAGCATATGCTTGGCTGGTTCTCAGCCTATAAATATGTATCTCCAACCCCTCAGATTGGTATGACATTGTGTGAGCAATAAACAAGAAAACTTGCCTCATCTCCTAGTGTCATCCTCTCCATGAGAGTAAGGATCTTGCTATCACCAAGAGCAAGAGTCCAGCGAGTAACAAGTGGTATCAGAGCCTTAGTATCCTGTAGCTTGAGCATCTCCTGCTCATCTCCTTCTCCGGCCTCGCAGCAGCCCCAGCCGGTAGCAGCAGCAGCTCCGGCTGTCCCCGCTCACTCCTCTCCGGAGACGAGCAGCAGCTCGCCAGAAGCAGCCCTCTCTCCACGCAACAGCCCCCCAGTAGCGCGCCATGTCCGCAGGGCAGTCTCAGCGCTCGGTCGCCTCGAGCATGCGGCGTCAGCAGACGGCCGAGCTCGTCGCGGCAGAGCAGCGCGAGCGAGCGGCGGCAGAGACCGCTGCGGCGGCGGAAAGGGCGTCAAGGCTGGCAGCGGCGGAGCTGGCAGCAGCCAGGGCGGAGGTGGAAGCAGCGGCGGCGGCAGATGCAGCGCGTGCGGCAGCAGCAGAGGTCAAGGCTCTGCGCGGCAGCAACAGCAGCTCCGGCTCTGTTGATGACAGCGCCGACGCGGACCCTCAGCTGCTGGAGAGGGAGGCAGCGCAAGGGCGAACGGCGCAATGGGCAGCCGCGCACGCCCACGAGCGCGGCGGCAGCCCAGACAGGCGCGGACGCGCCGGCGGCGCTCCTGAAGGAGGCGCACACGGCGGTGGCGCTCCTGGAGGAGGCACGCACGGCGGCGGCGTACGGGTCGACGGAGAGCGCGGCCCTCACAGGCAACGCGGCTCTCTCTCCCCGGTTCGGTACCGTGGTCACCACGAGTACCAGGCTGTCGTCAGGGACGTCGGCCCCGGCAGCGGGTGGCCTACCCTCACCAAGACCAACTACGTCGAGTGGGCTGCGGTGATGAGGGTGAAGCTCCAGGTGCGGCATATGTGGGATGCAGTCCGGTACGACGACGTCGACTACGACCAGGATCGACGGGCGCTGGATGCTCTCATCGCCGCAGTCCCGCCCGAGATGCAGTTCTCGCTTACCAACAAGCGGACTGCCAAAGAGGCTTGGGACGCCATCGCTGCAGCACGCATCGGCAGCGACCGCGCCCGCAAGTCTACATTGCAGGCACTACGCACGGAGTGGGAGCACCTGGCCTTCAAGCCAGGTGAGGACGTTGATGACTTTGCTCTCCGTCTCAACACTCTGTTGCAGAAGTTGGTGCAGTTCGGTGACGACACCTACGGCGAAGAGAGAGTTGTGGAGAAGCTCTTCCGCTGCGTCCCCGAGAAGTACAAGCAGATGGCTCGCTCGATCGGGTCTCTGCTGGACCTCTCCACGATGACCATCGAGGAGGCGTTGGGTCGCCTCAAGGTCGTCGACATCGATGAGCCACAGCGCCCCTCAGGACCCGTCACCATTGGCGGGAAGCTCCTCCTCACTCGGGAGCAGTGGGAGGCCGGCCAAGGTGACAAGAAGAAGGGGGAGCCTTCTTCCACGACAGGTGGCCGCAAGAGTGGCAAGCGCGGCAAGCCGCGCAAAGGCGCCCAGGGCGGCGATGCTGGCAAGCAAAAGCCGGCACGAGACGACTCTTGCCACAACTGCGGCAAGCTTGGTCATTGGGCCAAGGAGTGTCGACAGCCACGACGCGGCCAGGCCCACGTCGCGCAAGCGGAGGAGGAGCAGCCGGTCCTGTTCATTGCTCATGCGAGCATCGAACTACCTCCAGCGGCACCGGCCGCAGTGGCTCTCCTCCACCTTGACGAGCCAAAAGCACACGCCCTCCTCGGCGACAGTTCCGGCAATGACAAGACCGACGGGTGGTGCCTCGACACCGGCGCCACCCACCACATGACCGGGCGGCGGGAGTTCTTCTCCGAGCTCGACTCAGGCGTTCGAGGCACCGTCAAGTTCGGCGATGCCTCCGCCGTGGAGATCAAGGGCGTCGGCTCTGTCGTCTTCGTCGCCAAGATTGGCGAGCACCGGCTGCTCACCGGCGTCTACTACATCCCCGATCTGCGGAACTCCATCATCAGCTTGGGACAGCTGGATGAGAACGGCTCGCGCGTCGAGATCGAGCACGGGGTGCTGCGAATTTGGGATCTTCGACGCCGCCTCCTTGCCAAGGTAACCAGAGGCGCAAATCGACTCTACACTCTTCACGTGCAGGTGGCACAACCCATCTGTCTCGCAGCTCGTCGGGACGACGAGGCGTGGCAGTGGCACGAGCGCTTTGGGCACCTTCACTTCGAGGCCCTGAAGCGGCTCAGTGCCACGGAAATGGTGCGAGGCCTGCCGTGCCTTGGCCATGTGGAGCAGCTCTGCGACGTCTGCGTGTTGACGAAGCAGAGGCGACTCCCCTTTCCCCAGCAGGCGAGTTTCCGAGCCAAGGAGAGGCTCGAGCTCGTGCACGGGGACTTGTGTGGCCCGGTGACACCGGCCACACCAGGAGGACGACGCTACTTCCTGCTGCTCGTCGACGACCTCTCCCGCTACATGTGGGTGATGGTCCTCGGCAGCAAGGGAGAGGCTGCGGACGCCATCAGGCGCACGCAGGCTGTTGCGGAGGCGGAGTGCGGCCGCAAGCTGCGCGTGCTGCGCACAGACAACGGCGGCGAATTCACGGCGGCTGAATTCGCGTCGTACTGCGCTGATGAGGGCATTCAGCGCCACTACTCCGCGCCGTACAGCCCGCAGCAGAACAGCGTCGTCGAGCGGCGCAACCAGACGGTTGTGGGGATGGCTCGGGCCCTCCTCAAGCAGAGGGGGATGCCGGCTGTCTTCTGGGGAGAGGCGGTGGTGACGGCCGTCTACATCCTCAACCGCTCGCCTACCAAGGCGCTCGACGGCAGGACGCCGTACGAGGCTTGGCATGGGCGCAAGCCGGCAGTCTCCCACTTGCGGGTCTTCGGCTCCCTCGCGTTCGCCAAGGAGCTTGGCCACATCGGTAAGCTCGACGATAGGAGCACTCCGGGAGTGTTCATCGGCTACGCGGAGGGCTCGAAGGCCTACCGCATCCTCGACCCTGACACACAGCGAGTCCGCATCTCGCGTGACGTTGTGTTCGACGAAGGGCGAGGCTGGACGTGGGACAAGGCGGTGGACGACGGTTCGACTTCGACTCTCAGGGACTTTGTTATCGACTACGTCCACTTCGAGAGAGCCGGGGGAGCTAGCAGCTCGTCTTCACCGAGCTCGTCCACCTCGACACCTTGCTCGCCACCAGCTCCGGCGAGTGCTCCACCACCTTCGGCACCGGCTACGCCCCACTCTTCACCACCGGCTCACCACTCTCCTGCACCGGCGGCCACACCACCGGGATCGGCCCCAACAGCTTCGGTCCACGACGAGCAGCGCATGGTGGAGTTCGCTACTCCGCTATCTCACGACGAGGACCGCGTCGACGTCTACCACGACGACGAACCTCTGCGCTATCGTACCATGGACAACATCCTCGGCGAGTTGCCCGTCCCTGGACTGGCGCAGCGCGACTTCGAGGCGGAGCTGCACTTGGCGTGCGACGACGGCGAGCCTCGCTCCTTCGCTGAGGCGGAGGGAGACGCGGCGTGGCGTGTCGCGATGAAGCAGGAGATGGACGCCGTCGAGCGGAACCGGACGTGGGAGCTGGCGGATCTTCCTGCCGGTCACCACGCGATCACCCTTAAGTGGGTGTTCAAGCTGAAGCGGGATGAAGCCGGCGCCATCGTCAAGCACAAGGCTCGCTTGGTAGCACGAGGCTTCGTGCAGCAGGAGGGGGTCGACTTCGATGACGCCTTCGCACCCGTCGCGCGCATGGAGTCCGTTCGTCTTCTCCTCGCACTTGCAGCCCAGGAGGATTGGCGCGTCCATCACATGGACGTCAAGTCCGCCTTCCTCAACGGCGATTTAAAGGAGGAGGTCTACGTCCGTCAGCCGCCGGGATTCGTCATCCCCGGCAAGGAGGGCAAGGTTCTCCGCCTGCGCAAGGCCCTCTACGGCTTGCGGCAGGCACCACGAGCCTGGAACGCTAAGCTGGACTCCACCCTCAAGCAAATGGGGTTCCAGCAGAGCGCACACGAGGCTGCGGTCTACCGGCGGGGCAAAGGCGGCAATGCTCTGCTGGTAGGCGTCTACGTCGACGACCTGGTGATCACCGGCTCCAAGGAGGCCGAGGTCGAGGCGTTCAAGGCGGAGATGAAGACCGCCTTCCAGATGAGCGACTTGGGGCTCCTCTCCTTCTACCTGGGGATCGAGGTCCACCAGGACAGCTCCGGTATCTCCCTTCGTCAGACCGCCTACGCCAAGCGCACCGTCGAGCTGGGCGGGCTCACCGACTGCAACCCAGCCCACACTCCTATGGAGGAAAGGCTGAAGCTGAGCCGAAAGGCTGAAGCTGAGCCGCGACAGCACGGCGGAGGAGGTGGACGCGACGCAGTACCGGCGCATCGTGGGCAGCCTTCGCTACCTCGTCCACACGCGTCCGGATTTGGCGTTCGCCGTCGGCTACGTCAGTCGGTTCATGCAGCGACCGACGACGGAGCATCAGCAGGCCGTAAAGAGGATCCTCCGCTATGTTGCGGGCACCTCCGACTACGGCTTGCACTACCCGAGGTGTCCCGGCGCGGCACACTTCATCGGGTACAGCGACAGCGACCACGCAGGCGACATTGACACCAGCAAGAGCACAAGCGGGATTCTCTTCTTCCTCGGCAAGTGCCTCGTTAGCTGGCAGTCAGTCAAGCAGCAGGTGGTGGCCCTGTCTAGCTGTGAGGCCGAGTACATAGCGGCTTCCACCGCTTCGACTCAGGCGCTCTGGCTCGCTCGACTGCTTGGTGATCTCCTCGGCAGGGACACTGAAGCAGTGGAGCTCAGGGTGGACAGCAAGTCCGCTCTAGCCCTGGCAAAGAACCCCGTTTTTCATGAACGGAGCAAGCACATCCGGGTGAAGTACCATTTCATCCGAGGCTGCTTGGATGAAGGAAGCATCAAGGCAAGCTACATCAACACCACGGATCAGCTTGCGGATCTGCTCACCAAGCCTCTTAGAAGGATCAAGTTCCTTGAGCTCTGCTCCAAGATCAGGATGGTTCGATCCTCCCACAAGACAACGCACAAGACTTAGGGGGAGAATGATGAATAAGTCCCTGTACTGTGGTCTTTGTGGGGCTGTGGTAGTTTTTGTTTTTTGACTGCTTTAGGACAGCATCTGCTTTTGCTTTAGGACAGCATCTGCTTTTAGGACAGCATCTACTTTTGCTTTAGGACAGCATCTGCTTTTAGGACAGCATCTGCTTTTGCTTTAGGACAGCATATTGACCGCTTTAGGACAGCATCTAGGATAGCATCTTAGCATATGCTTGGCTGGTTCTCAGCCTATAAATATGTATCTCCAACCCCTCAGGTTGGTATGGCATTGTGTGAGCAATAAACAAGAAAACTTGCCCCATCTCCTAGTGTCATCCTCTCCATGAGAGTAAGGATCTTGCTATCACCAAGAGCAAGAGTCCAGCGAGTAACACGCAGCCCATGCGTCAGCCCGACTTTTTCTACGAGGAGCAAAAGAAATAGACGGCTGATCTTTAATCGGATGGCTGAGAAGAGAGGAGGGAGAACGGACTGACGACCACTAACTCATATTTTTAAGTAGTAGAGATTATGAAAGTGTTATCTTTAGCACTATATGTTTATTTCTGTGTAAACTGCCCATCTATTTTGCAATCTTTCTAGAGAAGAAAGAGCTACAACAGGGTTGCCTGCTTATCAGTGCAAACAGTTTATGGAAGATATATTGTAGATGAAAAGACAAGCACATCCTTTATTGGAGCTATACACATAGTATTACAAATTAAGGAATTAGTATATCTAACTACAGTGGACATGTCAATGACAGCTTTCCTACCTTGAGATATTTAAATGGACAAAAGCAAAATGGATGCACAGAGATATATCAACATATGCACAAAATCCACCTCCTTCTTCCGCCAAACAATGGCAAAAGCCCCCACCAATATTGATAGCTCATCCCCTTTCTAGTGCAAGTTTGGCTGATAAAACAGAACCACCCACCTGAAAACTTATGTTACAATGCTTTTTGAAAATCCGAAATAACCAGCTGAGGGAGAAACAAAAGATAAAAAAATATTTGTCTGCTTCCGAAATGAATAAAGAAGCTTTTGCTGCACAGGCAAATTAGGGAGTAACACCGTAGCTGGAACCTACGGAAAACAGGGAGAGTTAATTATATTCTACAAAAAAAAAATAGCTTCTTATTTTAGAAAGAAATTTGCCATAAACACCAAGTAGGCTAGTTTCTAACTTTCTATTATAGGGAATCTGTAGATGGTTCGATGCTTCAGTAATCAGCACATTTTCCATGATGCAGTAGCTCTAGTTAAAAGCTCTTATAGCAAGGAAAGTACCATGCTCATCAAATAATGTTGCACTGAATATACCAGTACCTCTACTATGCGCGCAACCTTCTCACTGCTCTTAAGGCTGTTCAAGTATGACTCTTGAGTGCACCTGATTGGGCAAGCCATTACAAAAAATTTAGACTGCATCAGACAAAATAAAACTCTTGAGAAACAAGAGGGTAACAGTTTCTTACGCACCACAAGCAGGTCATCCTCCGAAGCTTCCAGCGGCTCGACAATCCGGTCATTCTGGAGGAATCCCGCGTCCACCAGGGAGCTGCACACACGGCCCCATTTCGAAGAATCAAACGGGTGCCTGCACGACGCATTACACGGGCACAACGATAAGGCGGTTACAACGCACACAGCATTGCGATTTCGTGAAAACGATATGCCTAAAAATTCGTGATGTGAAGTAGAGAGCTCACTTCTTCTCGATCCCGTTGAACGCGATGTCGTACGCCGGCGAGTAGATCACCGGAGCCTGCGCGGGCGGCACGGTTACGACTCACGACCGCAACGCAAACGGGTGCATATAGCTCGCTGAGGTTACAGGGGCGAAATGGGGGGAAGACGAGGAGGAGGAGGAGGGATCGGGGTGACCGACCTTGGATATGGGCACGTCGAGGTAGAGCCGGCTGGAGAGGACGCGGTCGCGGCGGAACGTCTCCGCCCCCGCCGTCGCCTCCATCCGCCGCCGCCGCTCTAGTGGTGGGAGATTCGCGAGGGCGTGCCGCGCAAGAGGGCTCTCCTACGTGCCGTTGGAACGACCGCTTCTTGCTGTCGCGGAGAGACCGAGAAAATCAGGAGGAGGAGGACCGTGACCAGATGATGGCCTTCTATTGACGGCCCATTTCGGCCTACCAAGGAGTATATTATACTTCCAATCTTCCATCGATTTCGTACGAGTCGCCTCGCCCACGAACGAATACGACCAGCTCTAAGAAGAAAATGGACTGGGCATGCCAAAGCGAAAGGAATCTCGCTAAAATTTTGACGACATACAAAAAAACATGTTAACTAATCGAAACGGTTGTCTTGGCAGCCTTTTGGCTTCAAACCAAACAGGAGGCGGTGGTAAGGATGAGATAAATGTCAACTTGGATCGAGGATATTGCAAAGCAATGGCTATAAATTCTACGCATCGTACTGCAAGCAATGCCATCGTGTACAGGAGGGACCGTCCCATGTAGTTAGGTATGACGGCCGCCCGAGCTCCCCTTCGGTCGGGACCCTCACGCCTCCCAAACCTAGGCATCCACCGGTGAGCGGCGAGGGGGCTGCCAAAGACGGACGGGACGCTCGACAGTCGACACCACCATTTTCTTCGTTAGTGGCTTGTCGTTAGTCCTCTGTTGAGTTGAGCCTAGCCTGGTTGGCTCAGTATCAGTAGAAGGCTAGTAGGTAAGTAACTCACCGAGACCGAGCCAACTAGTGAGGCAATGAGCTATTCCACTTTCGGCCTTTCGCAGCCTCACAGTCTCCCAATCCTAGGATGAGCTACGGCCGACGACGGTGGCCAATGAGATCGAGGCCAACGACGCTGGCTGGGGCCGCCAAGGACCAAGGCGCGGGTGCGCGGTGGGCGACAGGCCATGGGGCACATGGTGGCTACGGCATAGCCGAAGCACAGGCAATGGGCGCAGGCGGGGGCGTGGCCGAGGGCTGAGGCTCGGCTGCACAGCAGGCGGCGGCCAAGGGCACGGGCCAGCAGGCACATGGTGGCTAGGGCATGACCGAGCAGCGGCTAGTGTGATATGCACGGGCAGATAGGCACTCCGACAGAGCCTAGAGGTGGCAAATTATTGAGTAAGCTTCATTTGTAATGTATTCTTCTATGTCCTACCTTCATCTTCATGAACTTTCACGTATCAAGCACTATTGTGATGTTTTTAATTTTGGCCTCCTAACACCCTTTTTTTTTTTACAAAAATAGCCCTTTCCTTGAACTCGGAAAGCAAGACAAATGACATATGTCACCTATCATGTCGTTGTAGCTCTGCAGGAGAGGAGGCGTGCGGTAAAGCGAGATGGCGTGGGAGGCACTGGCATGACGTGGTAGGCCAGACACTACCAAGCTGGCGTAGTTTGGCTGGCACCTGTCGAGCTGCCCCTGCTCGGTAGGAGCCTGTCGAGTGCCCCTGGCTTGGCAGACAGGTAGGCGTGCATGTGAGCGAGTGGGGCCGATTTCTCATGGGAGCAGTGCACACGTGCGAGGGAATCATGTTAATGACACGATGCGACATGACGTGATGTTAGATTCTCATTTTATTTGCGCGTTAATTGTGTTGGCTTCTCGCACACACATATAAAATGTGACCCACTATCGCGCTACTGCCAAGCGAGAGAGAGCACATCCAATGAGGGGAAGGAAAGAAAAGAGATATTTCCCGCCGAGCGAGAGCGTCGGGAGGTAGTGCGGATGTGATTTACCATCCTTTGCAGTTAAAAGCATTATGGAGCTGGTGAATACCTTTTGAAAAAAGGTATGCTTCGATCACAAATGAGCAACATGCTTAATATATCATTAGCATAACCGTGGTTTTGTAATGTGGAATGCGCTAGGTAGCCATATTTAGTTGACGGGTGTGTCTCTGTAAGTATCCATGTTTATTTATTGTAAATAGCTACAAAAAGGTGGGCTAGAAAAATAGCTAAAATATATTTACGTATGTCCACACGTATATATTTATCACTCTTGCACGATTATAGAATGGCCATTATCTAAGAACTTGGCTTTATTTTCTTAAACTAAAAAGTAGAAGCTTCACCAAAAATATAGCGTGCTACTGCCTATACTAATCACTCTTAGTTGTTGTTTCACCTCCATTCATTATATCTTTAAACTGTTACTAATACACATATATTCAATTCGAGATAGTTGGATCAAATGACATTAGCCATGGGACTACTTCACTCATGAAGACGACGAAGGAGAGTATGCCGACATATTACATAAACAAATGTAGTACCTACATTACTGGCACCGTCCCATATTTAGGGGACGCAAGACCCAGGAAGGAGACAGGGAGGTTGGATGATGGAAGTTTTCCTGTACGCAAGGGAAGACGAGTACACTTCTCACATCTTCCGCATGGAGCATCTGAGGAGCACTTTCACTGATGCCCTTCAGGACGTTGCCCACTTGGCTTGTGCTTGCCTATGCAAGATCCACGAGGCCGCCATGCTGACCTCCCTATTTTGTTACTATCCATCCCTCTGAGAAGGAGTACGCTATGGCAAAACATTTGTCCCCAGCTTCGAGGGCGACCCGCTCCTAACCCACCAGGTCCAACTCACTCAAGCTATGGGAGCCATCTACACTGAGGCTCTAGAGGAGATCTTAGACCTCTGACAGCTCCTCACCGCTAGCTAGGGATGGCAATCGAGCGTGGCGGGTACGGCTAGTGCTCGCCCATACCCATACCTGTGACCCCGATTTATGCCCATGGGCATACCCACGAAGGACGACGGGTGAAGAACCTCACCTATACCCATCGCCCGTGGGCATACCTGTTTACCCATGAACTGAAAGTCATCATCTGAGAGTTGAACTAATGATAGGTACATATAAGCAGTAGCTGTTGCTAGGAAATATAATAGCTATCAAAAAAGTTTATAACAATCAATAGCAATTAGAGATATGTAAAAGTTTATAACAATCAATAGCAATTAGAGATATTGCTATGGCTGCGCCACCTGTCAATCTATATCGTAAACGGACGAGGCGAGTACAGGTGGAGCTTACCCATACTCATGCCCGTTTACCCGACGGGTAGAGTGCCCCCCAATTTCCATACCCGTGGGTAAAAAAACATCCTATACCCAGCTCCATTAGCGTATTTACCAACGTGTATATGAGTAAACGGGCACAATTGCCATCCCTACCGCCAGCTACAGCTAGGCCAAGACTCTTCGCACTCAGTTTGCCAAGTGTGAGAAGGCCTTGGATGCAGTGGAGAGTGAGAGGGATGCCACAATCGTTGAGCTCGAGCAAACTGTAGCAGCAGCAGTAATCCATGCTCCAAGTCCTCCCAGACCCCCATCATCCCTACCAATCTCGCTCTGATTCAGCCACTCACCGGAGGACTACGCTTGAGGAGCGCGTGCGTAAGAGCGTGTGGTGCCATAGCCCGCCGATCGTCCTCAACGTTGGATAAACCAGCAGAGGCCACAATCACTCCCACTCTAGCTCAGCCAGCTACAATCACTCCTGTTCTTGCTCCAGTTCACCCATGTACTAAAAAGTAGACGTGTAATGTGTAATATATTGTATCCACATGGCAGAGCACGGCATAAGTGTCATGTGCAACTTCATAAAATATCATAAATGTTATGTAGCCATCTTAGGCCTTGTGGCTTTTTTTTTATGTTTCTTATTTGGTTGGTTCTTTGAAACCTTTCCTGAGATATCATCGAGTGGACATTACGCATCAATTTTTCCAGTGATTTGCAATACGTACCAGTTTTTTGCAGCTAGTGGATAGCATGCACCAGCTTTTCCAGTGATTTGACAACACATACTAGCTTTTCACACCGAGTGGACAACACGAACCAGTTTTCATTGTGATTTAACAACACATGCCAACTTTCCACAGTGAGTGGACAACACACTGGCTTTCCTAGTGATTCACAGTACGTACTAGCTTTTCGCATTTAGCGGACAACACACACTAGCTTTCCCAGTGATTTGATAATATATATCAGCTTTCTTAGTGATTTGACAGCATGTACCAGCTTTCCCCATCTTGTAGACAGCACGTACCAGCTTTTCCCAGTGATTTAACAACACGTACTAGCTTCCATAGTGAGTGGATAGCACACACCAAGTCCCCCCATGATTTGATAGTACGTACAAGCTTTCCCAGCAAAATAACAATGCATTCAAGCTTTACTCCCGAACAGTGCACACCGACTGCCTATAAAATCTGGCCAGTCCCCACGACCAGACCCAAGACTCCAATTAAGCTAATCTCAAAAGTAGGGGAAGAGGAGAGGAAGGAAGATAGGAGAAATACAGGACGTCACTGCACCGCTGGTGGGGATGTCGAACTACGAAGAGATGCTTCGCAAACGGAAGTGGGTGGCCAAGAAGAAGGGATAATATCCTAATAATTCTTGCAAGGATACACTCGTGACGGAGTTTCTATGGCTGTGGTGTGACTGCAACAATCCAGCACATATCATTCAGTCCACACACCTGGCAACCACCGCCCAAGTGAACTACACGCGCACCGAAGTTCTTGGAGGCACGTATTTGCTATTTCATATTGCATGTTCTATTTCGCACATCTCTAACCCACTTCGTCCATACCGCCAGACCTCAGAGCGCTACTACTTCTTTAATGAATAGACAGCCTAAATATGTACTGTTGTAGGGGTGGCCCCCACCTAAGCCCAGCAGGTCTGTTAGGGGAATGTAAGGCCCAAAATGGGACATGTATAATGACACGTGTACCCCTGAGGGGAATACTCGGATGTAAGGGTATAATTGTAAAAGCACTCCCCATGTAGACATATATATACCACACAGGCCATGGGGAGAAGCCCTAAGCCATTACTCACCTAACTCTCCACTACCATACTCTCTCTCTCTGTTTGGTCTGTAACCACAACAGTTGGCGCCGTCCGTGGGGAGGACAAGAGTAAGCCTCCAGACCTGAAGGAGGATGGCACCAAAGAAAGCTTCATCATCGGCAGCGAAGAAGAAAAAGGGGGGCGACGGAATTTCACGTCAGTACCAAGGCTTCGGCGTTGGCGGCCGTGGGTACGGGTGGCGACGCGGGTGTGACAGTTGTGAAAACCGACGTTCGTGACGCGACGCTTAACCCCGCCACGACTGCCATGATGACCAACCCCGCCACCACCGCCGCGCCACCGGACCTCGCCGCCACTACCGCGACGACCAACCCCGCCACCACCGCCGCACCGACGGACCCCGCCGCCACTGCCACGACGACCAACCCCGCCGCCATCGCTGCGGCCATCGAAACCGCCCCACGCGTGGCAGGCGACCCCGCAGCAGGCACCGCAGCAATCGCCAGCAGCGCCACCCGGGTGGTTGGCGATGGCAGTGCAGGTGCGTCTACTCTCCCACCCGGCGCGGGAGCGGCGAACGGTTCCTGCGCCGACGTGGGCTTCGTCACCGGCTCCAGAGTCCTCCATGACAACGCTGCGGGCAGCCTGGGCGCGCAGGTCGTGGTCGCGGCCGTGCCGATCGTGCCACCGGGCGCACCGACGGCCCCAACAACATCCACGGTGGAGACTGCTCTGCTGGCGGCCCTCAGCGCGTTTCAGCAGGAGCTGAAAGATCTCCGCGGGGCTGTGCAAGACATGCAAGAGACTCGGAGCCAGCACGCCCCACCGGCGGTTACATCGGAGCCCACCCCGGAGAGGGCGGATAGCCGTGACGCCCTTACTTCCAGTCACGTCCCACTACGACGCGTGGACCCGGAGTCCCCGCTCTCCGCGGGCCTGCAGCAGGTGGCATGGCCTGAAGACTTCAAGTTCCTGAGTGTCATCGAGGCGTACAAAGGTGACACCGACCCGCGAGAATTCGTTCGCGTGTATGAGACCGCTATCGAAGCCACTGGCGGAGACGACACCACAAAGGCAAAGGGACTCCCCTCGCGTTACAAGGGGTGGCGCTCTCTTGGTTCTTCACCATCAAGCCGCAGTCCATCTACGCGTGGGAGCAGATCCGCGACCGACTCTATAACAACTTCCAGGGAAACTATGTCGAGCGTGTTGATGCGGACCAGCTCTTCGCAGTCAAGCAAAAACCTGAGGAGAGGCTCCGAGATTACTACAAACGCTTCGCGAAAGTGCGTTGCCAGGTCAAGGACGTCAATGAAACAACCGTCATCAATGCAGCAATACAAGGCCTCCGCCCGGGACTGATGGCCGAATACAACGCACGCAAACCAATCAAGACGGTCGCGAAGCTCTTCGACAAGATGGAAGAGTACGCCAGAGCGGAAGAGGACGCGCGGCGGCGACACGGCGATGACTCCGACACCAATCAGGCGGAGGGCTCAGCAAAGAACGATGGCTCGCCGAAGCAGGCCTCCTCGAAAGGCAAACGCAAGTAGGAGCAATCGAAGGACGCCTCCGAGCGCAAGGACATCCAGCACAAGACTTGTCAGGTGACAGGCCCAAGCACGACCAACGCAAGTCTAGGAAACCTCGTTACATCTTCGACATCGAGGGCGGCTATGAAGATAACGCCCCCGCGGGTCATGGCGGTAGACGGCGCCGCGGCCGGGGACGGGGGCGTGGGAGGGGTCGCGATGACAGAACCCGCGAAGAGTACAACGACCAGCACCACGGGCAGTGGTGCGAAGTCCACGGCCGGGGCAACCACAACACGCGTGCCTACGCCACTATCGCAGCGCTCCAGCAGAGCGTCGCTAGGGATAAAAACCCAGAGGCACGCGCGCCTGTCGTGGCTCACGTCCAACACCCCCAGGACCAAGGAATACAGCTCCAGGAAGGCCCCTGTGGATTCAGGCCCATGTGCAGCAACCTCAAGAGGGCCTCCTGTAGTTGCAAGCCCCAGAAGGAGCCCAGTGCAGGGTCATAAACGTCATTTCCGGAGGCTCCTCGTTGGGGTTCGCCTCGGCGTGACAGCGGAAGGCCTACGCGAGGAGGCTGCACCACGTTGCGGCATACCCAGCGCAGGCACCGCCGGAGGGGCACAACCCGAAATCACATTCATGCTCGCTGATGCAGAAGGCGTCGAGTTCCCTCACCAAGATCCCATGGTCGTCCGGGTCCTCGTTGCAGGATGCGAGGTCAGGCGCGTCCTGGTGGATGCAGGAAGCTCCGCGAAGATCCTGTTCGCTGCGGCCTTCGACCAGATGGGAATCCCTCGGAGTCGGTTAAGCCCTTCAGGTATCCCGTTGCAAGGCTTCGGAGGGCAACCCCTGCGGGCATTGTGCCAGATATGCCTCCAGGTCTCCTTTGGCCAAAATGACAACGTGAAGAGCGAGGACGCCATCTTTGACGTCGTCGACATTTCATACCCCTACAATGCCATATTGGGGCGGCCGCTCCTAAACTCTCTTGGGGCAGTTCTGCACCACGGCTTCCTATGTATGAAGCTCCCCGGACCACGGGCCATCATCATCGTCCATGGTGACCAAGACATGGCTCGGCGCATAGAGCTCGACGCCAGGGGTCCGTGCCATGAGGCTCGCTAAGGCACCTAGGTCGGGTGTGCAGATGCGAAGACCCCGGGCGACCCCGGAGAGCGCCCTGCACTCCCTGTGCACGAGTTATCCCAGCAGCAAAGGCTCCCGCCGTGCCCCACCTCATCATCGGGCGATGACAGCGGTGGCCGCTCCTGTCCTTAAGCGGTCAGTGATCGATATCCCACCTTTTGTAACCGCTCACCCGCGCAAACGGGAATTTAATAAAGTTCATCGTTTGCACAAATTTTCTTGTTTCCTGCAACAAAGATACGCATTCGCACGCGCACTCTCTGTGAAAAACGCGGCATGAGTATAAACAAAGACACGCGTTCGCGCGCGCACTCTCCGTGAAAAACACGGGCATGAGTATAAACAAAAACACGCGTTCGCGCGCACTCTCTGTGAAAAACACGGGCATGGGTATAAACAAAGACACGTGGGGGGACGCCTCCGCGCCCAGTCTACGGACTCTAAAATAAGACGTAGCGCCGAGGTCCGCCTCCGCACGCACTCCACGGAGTATAAATAAGACGTAGCGTCGAGGTCCGCCTCTGCACGCAACTTCACCGCCCGCAACGCGCTGAGGTTCACCTCCGCGCGTAGTCTACGAACTCTAAAATAAGACGTAGCGCCGAGGTCCACCTCCGCACGCACTCCACGGAGTATAAATAAGACGTAGCATCGAGGTCCGCCTCCGCGTGTAACTTCACCGCCCGCAACGCGCGGAGGTTCACCTTTGCGCGCAGTCTACGGACTCTAAAATAAGACGTAGCACCGAGGTCCGCCTCCACACGCACTCCACGGAGTATAAATAAGACGTAGCGTCGAGGTCCGCCTCCGCACGCAACTTCACCACCCGCAATGCGCGGAGGTTCACCTCCGCGCGCAGTTCACGGACTCTAAAATAAGACGTAGCGCCGAGGTCCGCCTCCGCACGCTCTCCACAGAGTATAAATAAGACGTAGCGTCGAGGTCTGCCTCCGCACGCAACTTCACAGCCCGCAGCGTAGTCCACGGACTCTAAGCCAGACGTAGCGCCGAGGTCCGCCTTCGCACGCACTCTACGGAGTATAAACAAGACGCGGATGTTGTCCATGCGCACTCTACTGAGTATAAACAAGACGCGGATGTTCCCACGCACGCATGGGTGTTATCTCTATGCGTACTCTGCGGAGTATAAATAAGGCGTGGTTGATTGTCCCACGCACTCTACTGAGTATAAACAAGACGCGGATGCTCCCGCGCATGCATGGGTGTTATCTCTGTGCGTACTCTGCGGAGTATGAATAAGGCATGGTTGATTGTCCCACGCACTCTACTGAGTATAAACAAGACGTGAAGGCTCCCGCACACGCGTAGGTATTCTTCACGTGTGCTTCCCGGAGTATAAACAGCGCGTGGTCTAGGATTTCTACGCCGTGCGTCTCGATAAGACGCACTAGAGGCTGGCCTCCGCTGCCACCGTTTCGAAGGTTAGGGGACGGAGCGCTCGTGCGTCTACCTCGACTTAAACGCCAGCTTCGCTGCCACCGCTTCGAAGGGTAGGGGACGGAGCGCCCGCGCGTCTACGTCGACCTAGGCGCGAGCTTCGCTGCCACTGCTTCGAAGGGTAGGGGACGGAGCGCGCGCGCGTCTACCTCGACTTAGGCGCCAGCTTCGCTGCCATCGCTCCGAAGGGTAGGGGACGGAGCGCCCGCGCGTCCACCTCGACCTAGGCGCCAGCTTTGCTGCCACCGCTTCAAAGGGTAGGGGACGGAGCTCCCGCGCGTCTACCTCGACCTAGGCGCCAGCTTTACTGCCACCGCTTCGAAGGGTAGGGGACGGAGCGCTCGCGCGTCTACCTCGACTTAGGCGCCAGCTTCGCTGCCACCGCTTCAAAGGGTAGGGGACGGAGCGCTCGCGCGTCTACCTCGACTTAGGCGCCAGCTTCGCTGCCACCGCTTCGAAGGGTAGGGGACGGAGCGCTCGCGCGTCTACTTCGACCTAGGCGCCAGCTCCGCTGACACCGCTTCGAAAGGAAGGGGACGGAGTGTTCACGTGCCTACTCCGCCTTAGGCGCCAGCTTCGCGCCCGCGAAGCTGCCTCGGGTAAAGTGCCTACTATGGCGGGCGTGCGGTAGCCTCGCCAATCTACCGGGAGACTGCGTAATCGTAAAACGAGGATGAAAGCGTGGACAACACCCCTTTCCTTCATTTACAACCATCCAAAGATGCTTACAAAGGAACGCAATAAGTGTACAAGTATTCTTGGGTGCCTGGGGCCGCTACTTGGCAGGCTCCTCCTTAACCCGCGTCCCCGCCATGGCTTCACCAGAGGAAGTCCGGCTGGCCCAGAAGTCCAGCGATTCCTCGGCCCTCCGCCAGCGCCGCAGGCGTCGTCGGGTTACAAGGTCGGAAACTAGCAGCCGGTCGGGTAGCTGCTCGGGACACGGGGGCACGCAAATTAGAATATTGGTGAGGCAACTTGTACTTTATTAATAAGGCAAAAGGGCTCATGTTACAACGCACACCAACGCGCGGAGGCCACGCCGTCACACCTGTGGATTTGCGCCGCCCCCAAGTTTGCGGGGCCGCCCTCCTCGCACCGCGGGACCTCATCTAGCCACTGGCCGAGGTCGCCCTCGTGGTATAGGTTGTTCCGAAGCTCGACCATCACCGCAGCCGCCCCGATGTATTCTCAGATCCTCTCATGGAAAAACCGCACAGGGCGGCGAACGGTCCGGACGGCGTCAGACATCACTCCGGCCCCGGGCGGCATCTCCAACTGCGGATCAGCCAGCTCGCTGACGTGCTGGCAGCCCCGATGTCGCAAGAGTGCGCAGATCAGGCACGAGGTCACGTACGAACAATGGTTGCCGAAGGTCGTCGCGGCGTCGCGCGCAATGTCGGCTGCGTCTCCGATCCATCGGAGTGTACGTGATAGCTCCTCCGGCCCGAAGGAGTGGTCTGGCACTTCGGCGACGAGCCCTCGGAGAGTGTTCTCCAGAGCAAGCATGGCATCCCACGCCGCCACCGAAGCGTCGCCCAGAGCCTGATTCTGCTCTGCTAGAGACAAGGCAAACTCGCCTTTCTCCTTCTCTAACGCAGCGATTTGTTGCAGCAGGCCGTCTCGCTCCGCCGCAGCTTCCTGCCGCGTAGCTTCTGCGGCCGACTCCCGCGCGACGGTGACGAGCTCCTCGGTGTGTGCCTTCATCTCCGCGCACTCCACTTCCAAGCGGCGTACACAAGCATCCTGGGCAAAGCGCGCCCACGTAGCTCCGCGCAGCTCCCCTTCGGCGGCCTGCAGCCTGCCACGTAACGCTCCTTGCTCGCGAGCGTAAGCCGCCTGCAGGGCCTGGGCCAACACAAGTGTCTGCGCGGCGAAGGGGTTAGCAAGTGTTAAACGGCTATGAGTGGTCTTAAGGACAGCTGCTTACCCTCACTCCTGACACCTCTAATGCGTCCCCGAGGCGTCCTGTCCCATAGGTCTGCAACGCTTGCTGGCCAATGCTGGCGGCCGCGTCGTTCGCAATCCCGCGCCACGCCCTCAGCGCATCCGATGGAGGAACGAAGTCTGCCGGGCTCGGGCGCACGGCGTTTACATCGCCAGCGCCAGGACTCCCACAATCAGGGGATGCCTCTTCCTCCGGGATAAGTGCCGCTGCAGGAGGACGTACCGGTCAGAGTCCTATAAGACACGGAAAAATTACACCAAAAGTATGCCATCCTAGCATACCCTCGGTAGCAGATGGGGGACTTCGCTGGGACGTCTCCCTAACTCCGGGCGGGGTAGCAATGACACCGGCCCCTGCGAACGGCGCCGGCCCGCAGGGCCGAGGGACCTCCGGGTTGGGACCCAGCGCCAATCGTCCCTGCGCCACGGCTACTGCAGTCTGAGGAGCCGGGAGGGCGCGGGACGGGGGAACTTCGGCGTACAAGGCGGAGTCCCACAAACTCCCATGCCGGTTGCCACGACGAACCCCCTCGAAGTCCGGTGAAGGGGGGCTTGCAGACGTGGCCACTTCACCTGAGGAGACGAGGGCCCCGCCTCGGCAGCAACACTCGCAGAAGGGGCCTCCGCAGCTACAACATTGGCGGGCGGGGGCTCCGCCCTCGTAACTTCCGCGGAGGGCACCTCCGCCTCGGCCGCCACTGTTAGCGAAGACCGCCCTCCACCTACCCCCGCGGAGGGCAGCCCCGGCACGGTCGTGGCCACAGACAAGGACTTCACCCCGGTGACGCCAGCCAACGCCAGCTCCGCCTCGGCGACCGTCGTGGGCGAAGAGACTTCGCTCTCCTGGTAGCCCACGGCGCGCTCTCCGCCCCTGGCACCTTCGCCCTCAGTACCCGCGCCCTCCTCCAAGTCTGAGTCGGCGTACGTCGCCGAATCCGACTTCGCGCTCACCGCACCGACAGGAGCAGCGGCAGCCGCTGTACAAGGCGTGGTCGCAGCAGTCCGGGTCCTCTTGCGGGACGACGCTTTCATCCTTACGGCACCGTCGTCTTGGTGTTGCGGGGCCGGAGGGGCGCGATCCTGCACGGGAAGACCTAAGGCCTTGCACACGCGGTTTATCCGCCCCAACCCCGCCTCCGCAGTCGCAGCGGTGCGTTGCTCGTGCTCCCTGGTGGTGTATGGCCCAAGAAACGCGCGCGCTGCGCGCTCTGCGTCCTCCAGGCGAGTTCCTACGCGGGGCAAAAAGCACGATTAGACACGACGCAGTACGTACGAACGAAGGGGAGGGCACGGTCGAGGCTTACGAAGACCAGTTGGCACGGGTAGTGAGCAAACGGACGGCTGAACGTTATCGTCCCGAATTTTCCCGGCGATGAGACGCCAATCACAGGCAAGCGGCGCCACGCCACACATTATGTACTCCTCGACGAGGTCGCGCATATTGAAGCGGGCGGTGACCCCCACAAGTCTTCGTGCCCTTCACCTATCTTCGTGGTCGAGTGTTAGACCGGGCGTGGTCTTGAATGCAATCGACCGGCCTGTGCACTCAAGGCCGCTACCACTCGACACGCGGTGGTAGAACCACCGTCTCGTCCAGTTGGACTCCCATTTCCCTCGCGTCGAGTTCGCAGGGAAGAGCTTCCCGCATGATGCCCAGAGAATGAAGTTGACGCTGCCAAACTTCGACAGCGTCCTGTCCTTCCGCTACTCCGGTTGGCACCGTGCTTCGTGCAAATATGCGAACATTGAGGCACTGGGCCAACACGCTTCTGAGCACAGGGCCCAGCTGTATACGGCAAGCGAGCCACTGCATTCGGAGTCAGTTGTGCCAACTCCAGGATGAAGGTCCGCAACACGTCGCCAACAATCACCGCGGCCGGGATGCGAAGTCCGGCTTTGAAGTAGGCGATGAAGACGATCGCCTCCGACTTCTCAGGGTGCGGCTCCGTCTCGTCATTGGCTAGTAGCCGCACCGCTCGGCGGTCCGATAGCCTCCCCTCGTGCAGTAGTGACTGGATCGTGTCCTTCGTTACGAGCGTACGGCCTAAGTCGTCGGAGCACGGCCCTTCTGTAGGATCAAGGATACCGACTAGAGGGGGTGAATAGGAGGTTTTAAAATTTTTCTTGTTCACTTGATTAGATTATCACAATTTCAATGATAAGATGGTAAAGCAATTAACCCTATGCACTTCTAGACAACAATGTAGCAAATCTAGCTCTAAGCAATCAAATGATCACAATGAAGCAAATAAACAAGAGCTAAAGAGACAAGAGACTCAATCGATATTTTTACCGTGGTGATCGGAAACTTGCCGGTTTCCCCTAATCCACGTTGAGGTAAGCCCGGACAAATCGGATCGGCTCCACGAATTGAGCCAACCACCTCGATCACTATTGTAGCTCTTTCCCCGCTCCGGGTAGGCGAGCTCCAACCTTCACAATTTGCCGGGTCTTCTCACAATCATCTTGAGAAGATTACCAAGCCAACCTCCACCGGATCGTCCAAGTGCCGGCAAGCACTATGAGTAATAAACCCCGCTGTTCGCTTGAATGCAATTCTAGTGCCAATGTGGATCAACAAATGAAGTATTGCACTAATTGCAAAACCACCTCAATTTAATGCTCAATGTGAGAAAATGGGTGGAATGAATGCACTTGGGCTCAAGGAATATGCAATGAGTCTCTAACCATTGCTCTTGTGCAGTGGTGGGGGTATTTATAGCCTCCACCAACCAAAACTAACCGTTTGACACAAATTCCAGAAAAAATTCTGGTCGAGCGGTACTACTGCCCCTAGGGGCCGGTACTACCGCAATCAAATCTTCGCGCCAGAACGGCTATGTCAGAGCTCTGCAGTGACCGTTGGATTTGGCGGCGCGGTACTACCGCTCCAGCCAAACTCCGAAAGGTCTCAGATTTTGACGCTCTCTAGAAATCTTGATCCGCTCTGAGTCCGGATCTTCCGGACTCCGGAAGTACCGCTCTGAGAAGCGGAACTACCGCTACCAGCGGTAGTTCCGGCATTGAAATCGCTGGTACTTCCGCTCCGGGAAAATCCGAATTTCAACCGGAGGGTGCTCTCTGGAAAAATCGATCCGCTCTCCCTCCGGTTCTTCTGGGCTCCGGAAGTACCGCTCAGTGCGGTAGTTCTGGCGTTCAAATGGCCGGTACTTCCGTTCCCGCAAGATTTTAGGCCGAACCGAGGGTGCTCTCTGGAAAAATTGATCCGCTCCAAAACCGGATCTTCCGCTTGCCGGTACTACCGCATTTGGGTGTGGAACTACCGCTTTCCGATAGTTCCGACGTTCAAAACTGCGGTACTACCGCCCTTCCAGACAGAGCACAGATTTAGTTTTAAAACCAATTTTTTATGGATGCAAATTTCTAATGTTGATCCATATGGCACAAGGAATATGTTCAAGCTACTTGCCAAGAGCCCTCTTGATGGTACGATCATCTACCCTATAATCCAGTCTTCCACCATTCACCTAAGACCGGTAAAAATAAAATGGATCCTACGCTAAGTGCACCTTTGTCTTGCGCCAAATTTGTCTTCACACAAGTCCTTTGGCTTGCATCTTTTTGCTCATATGTGAACTAACCCTTTGCATGCTCATAAAACACGTTAGTCCCATATTCATATAATTTCATTAATTACCAAAACTATTTTTAGGGGCCTAGATGCGTTCACCTTCCTTCTTCTTCATCGCCGCCCACCACTTGTCTGCTGCCGCTGGATCGCGTTCCTCGAGCGCGTATTTCACCTCAAGCGGCGAGGACCGCCGGCGGATGGCGTAGCCGCCGGCCACCTGAGCACGCGCGCCGCAAGTCGCCATTGGTGTCCACGGGATACTCGACGATGGAAAGGAGCGCATGGGCAAGAAGAGCAAGTATGGCAGACGGTGTGAACGATCAGAAAGCGCGTGGAGGAGGCGCAGGCGTGGTACCACGGGGTGTATTTAAAGACCTCTCGCCTCCCACCACCGGTAAGCGCAACCAGTAGACGACAACCGCTCATCTCCCCAGGGCCGAAGTCGAAGCGTTGCGATGGCATACGTACAAAGGCCTATCACCGCACGACGCGCCAGTAGCGCCCCGCCGCATGTCGGCCAACGCAGGGAATAAATGCAGGTCGCACGACCCAACATAGCTTCCGGTGCGTGTCAGCGTGGTTCTTGGGGCCAATCGACCACAACAGTCCAAACGGGGTCTCTGTCCTAACAGTGGGGTCATGACCCCGACTCTGGTCACACCCACGCGAAGGGACATCGTTATGAAAGTACCGGAAGCCACTCCGACTCCGAGAAGTGGCACCCCGCCACATGGTCGCACCCGCGAGAAAAGGGCAGACAGCGGAGCGCGGCACCCCCCCGAGGGGATGGCGCTTCCCGATAGGATGGCGCCATACAGAGACCCCAACCTACACCCTGACCTATCGGGACAACCAACCAGCAGGTCGCTTCGGCCTGCGCAACTCCGGATAGGCAGGCCCTCGCTCCAGCGGGGAGACTTCGGCCACTTAATCCAATTTCACCCGGAGGCAGCTCCACGAGTCAATCAACCCCAGCGGCAACGATATCAAGATCTCCGCCCCAGAGGAGATACTTCAACTTCGATTTCGAGAAGTGGACTCGCGCGCAAGGACTCGCCCGTCGGCATTCCCCGTATATGGTAAAAGCGGAGGCCACGTCACGTCAAGTTTTGGCTTGTTCTCATAAACAGGCCACCTTCGGTGCACCAACATTCTTGGAAAAGTAATGTTGAGGGGCCCAGTCAGAAAACCCGACTGAAGGTGGGCCTATCTATGAGAACAGGGCAGACCTTGTCATAATATGCATAAACGCAGCATGAAAGCGGAAAGTGCGACCAGCTACCGGTAACAGACGCTAACCAAGCTCCCAAAAAAATAGGCCTCCATCAGTACATCAACATTCCCCAAGCCGCGTAACGCTGTTACAGAATGTGGATGCACTGAAGGGGCCCATTTTAGGGAGCAGCACCTATACGAGCGCACAATGCAGGTACAATGCCACACCAGCACGATATATATACCCCATCAGCGAGGAAGCCCAACCGGCAGAAGTCCAACCGGCAGAAGTCCAAGCGGCAGGACTCCAACCGGCGGAAGTCCAAGCGACAGGACTCCAACCGACGGAAGGAAAATCCAACCGGCGACGAAGCGTCGCAGCATCGTACGACCTCGATGCTCCAAGACCCGTGCCGCGCCAAGCATGTCCCGCCACGGGGTCGGCAAGAGGAAGGCATGTTACAACATGATGCGACCACGATGCCTCAAGCCTCGCGCCGCGTTAACCAGGCCTCACCAGATAGCCAGCAGTCACTTGCCACCAAGACCACTCGACGCCGGAGTCACCTCTTGGTCTCGGTCTCGATGTCGACCTCGACCCCACCACAGAGGGACCGGGCGGACAACGAAGACTTCGCCAAGCCGCCCGGCGCCATACCTTCGCAACAGGGCAAACACTACATCAAGCAGCAAGGCTTCGACGGACGTTGAAAAAGCTCACAAGCCGCAGGGACGGAGGGGGCCAAAGGGCTCGGCAGCATGGCTTCGGCCCGTGAAGCCCTTCACCATGAGAGGCTCCTGTTGTAGGGGTGGCCCCCACCTAAGCCCAGCAGGCCTGTTAGGGGAATGTAAGGCCCAAAATGGGACATGTATAATGACACGTGTACCCCTGAGGGGAATACTCGGATGTAAGGGTATAATTGTAAAAGCACTCCCCATGTAGACATATATATACCACACAGGCCATGGGGAGAAGCCCTAAGCCATTACTCACCTAACTCTCCACTACCATACTTTCTCTCTCTCTGTTTGGTCTGTAACCACAATATGTACGATAGGTCATTAATCAAGCAAAAATACATGCTCAATTATCTAGTGGTGCCTGAGAGATTCACACACTAGAAACCTTACACCCCGGATGACAGCAGAAAGGATAAGAGTAAGACGCCGGTGGTCCCCGAAGCCCCCTCTAAACGCCAAGTTATCTCCAACTGGGACAAATTTACACAAGTTGTAGAAGCCTAGTACTAGGTCCGGGTCGCAAGGGCTAAAGCCCATGCAGGAGAGAAGGGAAAGGCACCAATAAAGCCAAATATGTATGACGACTGACTGAAACCATGGCTTCCAAAAAATGCAAATGTTTCTTAGCTATAGTTAAGGTTGATGATTCGCGCATGTTTTCACTTGTATCGTATGAGTAGTGAGGCAAACATACACATGTAACCAAACCTCACGCGTCATATAATTCACACATTAATTGTGAACTGCTTTATCGCTCTATGTATGGTCCATTACGACAACTATTTGCAACAACGTATCTTTAGTACTTAACACAGGGAGTTTGTGGTTGTGGTTCATCTACCCCTCTGAACCCCATTGCAGCTTCCTAAAAAATTTCTATGCACACCGGGCAAAATATAATAGGATTTCTTAATGTGTATCAAAGCACGTGTTTTCAATTAGTTTGCACGGGGATTCACTTAGTTACAAAAAATACTAAATTTACCACGTGGCACTTCCGAGCCGATGCTACAACCGAGCACCTCGGACCCCGAGCTCCCTTGGCTAGGGTGGATATCGAGCTAAGTCCTCATCTATCGAGATTTTTCCAAAATTGTCATAGTTTTATTTAATATTATTTTACGTATAGTTTGGAAGTATATTTGGAAGCAAGCTAACGAGTCGAGCTAGTGAAAAATTCAAGTTAATGAATATAATTGAAGCAATTTTGAACCAAGTCAATGGATTTCTTGCCACCCTTGCCCTGCTCGCTAGCCAAGCCGTTTGTCGAGCCGGGGGCACTCGGGGGGCTCTTGCCAAGCAAGGGCAGCAAGGCAGACACCAGCCTAGCTGCGCCAGGTCGGTAGTGCCTGGCCTGCCGCACTGCGCTAGTGCCTCTCGCGCTAGCTTGCCTTGCCGCATGCCGCCTCTCTTGGCGCGCCTTCCGAGCTCGGGGAGGGAGCTATTTTTGCAAAAACAGGTACTATGGGGCTAAAATTGAAAAAACATCGTAACAATGCTAGATATGTGAACATTTCCATCTTTACATGTTCGCATATAGATTATAGTTGTTGATTCTATTTAGTATTATATACTTTTATTAGTATGATTATTATATAGTTTGTGTATAGATTGTTTTGTTTTTGGATAATACTCTTTGATTCATGCTTGTAGGTCCGCTCTACTTAAAATTTAGCCCTGGGTTGTCGTGTAGGCTCTTCATTTCAGACTAAGGAAGCAATTGTTGCTAGCTGAGTCATGGGTTTTCTTGTGCCAGGCTGAAGAATGAAGATTAGCAGCGGACAAACCGCCAGACAAAGTGTCTCGTGTAGTATATACTTTGAGACCAATGGGGTGGCGGTGGCACCTATGGTTACCTGAACCCGTGCATCCACTTGCACATGCATGTGCGCCTTTGAATAAAGCAATAATAGGCAAGCAGTATATTTAAGTCAACTAGAGTGCTGGTCAAATTGCGTGCATGCATGTGTACATATTATGCATCCGGCCAGGATGCCATGCAACTGGTTTCCACTCCATTTTGGCCCTTTTCCTTTTGATTTTTTTTGTATTTTTTTGACTTTGGCTATCCTAGAAATAGAAACTAATGAGACAACTTCTTCAATGTTGAAGTCACTTTTTCAAAGGACTTTCTAAGTCTAAAACCATCTACGTCATCTACATCTCCTCTAAAAAACGAATAGTAATTAACCGTAAGTCAAAACACTGAAAATTGGGTGGGTTCTTTTGGGCTAATGGTTTATAGCTTATGGTTTAAATATTTGAATTCTAGCTGTTCGCAAGAGGCAATACGCAGAGGAAATAGTCGCATGCGATTTTGACCAGTACAGTTGAACTTAGTATACTTTTTACTTATAAATTTTTTACTAATCCCGTCTTAAAAGAATACACTATTTAAAAACTAGTAACTATATATAATATAAATATAACTTAACTTTAAACCCAAATGAATCAAACCAACCGTGAACACACACTCCATTCAATAACCCGACGAGCTTTTCATCCACGCTTTGTCGACTACACGTAATATACTAATATCTGCGCGTCCAATCCATTCTTAACTCCGGTTTCCCGCCGTAGGCATTTAAGATAGCAACTTACTTCAAACCCTTGTGTAAGTTAAGATATTGTCTCCGGTTCGATTTATTTGAACAAGTTTTTTTCTTTTAAGTGCCAAGTTGAAATGCGCTCCGATATTGCCTTGTCTGGTAGGCTACTTGACAATTTAATATTTGTGGACTGGATTGGTTACTCAACAACGTCATCTACGGGCTAATTGGCATTAATCGAACAGTCTTAATCATGGTGTTATTATTGATCACGATGAGCTTTGAGCTGTGTTTTATTTCGTCTTCAGTTCTTCTTTCAGAGAACATTCAGGCTAGTTTTGCTCCATCTGGAAAAAGAAGAAGAGCGCTTCCAGCTCTCAGCTCCAAATTTGCTTGTGTTATAATCCTGTTTGGATAATTTCCGGTTTACTTACGGAGCTTGACTTTTCCTAGGTGGTTGTCTTCTCATAAAAACTGGTTGGGAAAGACTACACTATTTTTCAGTATAAAGAGATTGTAGGTTTTGTTCAGGCTTCATGTGCAAACCTTTAGAACATGTTTTATGTGACAAAGGTTCCATTCTTTTTCAGCGATTTTTTGCTTCGGTGACTAATAAACTGCAGCTAAAAACTATAAGCCACAGTCCAAAAGAATAGAACCAAACTCGTGCAAAGGGGATTATGCTTCTCTGTACAGAAGAGGTGTAAGATGGTTAAAAATCTTTATACCGCATGTCTGTCTTGAAAGATTTTAAACTTTTGGTGGCTTCAAATACAATCGAAAGCTCTCCATAAATACATATTTCCTTTCCCTGAAAATCCTAATGTTGGGGGAGTGACCCTCACCTAGGCTCAGTCGGCCCACCAAGGCAGAGGCCCATTATGCATGTAAATACATGGTAGGCCAAGGAAAAGACATGTTTGTCCTTGTTATTACTGGTCTCAAGGCAGCATGTGTATAAACAACATCTCCAATGGTTATAAATATGACCCCTACGACACCATGAGAGGGGAGAGCATATGTGGATATATAAAATAGACTTGAGTGGAGATTGAACATCAACCATTCTCTACACCACTCCACTCACTCAAGTTTTAGACTCTGAACACCACTACCAGGCTTTCTGAAGCCCCTACATCCACTATTTAGCGCGTAACCACAACACCTAATTTATCCATGCCTTGTCGAAAATGCTAAGGCAACTCACAATGGGTTGATACTAAATCTTCGTATTCGTATAAGAGAAGAGAGAGTGGTTAGATGGCAATTTAAAAACAACCACCCCAATAGTTTGATACTAAACCTTGATAGTAGAGGCCCCACGATGATTTAATTGTTGTATAGGGAGAGGGATGACCCACAAAAATAGTACAAGTCCTTCATATAAATCATTCTATCACTATTATTTTCTTGGTTCCTTAAAAAGTTTTGATACTTGCATGAGTATCGAGCTCATTCTCCATCTTCCATCTCACTAAAAATCTGATGTGGCTTAGCTATAGTATCAAACACAAATGACTATTGGAAAGTTCCCTAATCAGAGTCCAATGCATTTTTAGCCCCTTGCTTACTTATTTTAGCAGATATAGCCCCCTCTCACTCAAAATTGCTGGAATAGCCCTCTCCTAGGCCACGGAAGGAGCATTAGGCAACACATCACCTAATGTGGTGCGGTACTAGACAACATTAGGTGCGTGACACATAAAAAATGTGCAGCACACTAGGTGCCCTGTCACGCTCACTACAATATTTTAGTATAAAGAGATTGTAGGTTTTGTTTAGGCTTCATGTGCAGACCTTTAGAACATGTTTTCTGTGACAAACTTGTGCGGAGGGGATTATGCTTCTTCGTACAGAAGAGGTGTAAGATCCTTAAAAAAATTTAGATGGCTCATCTATCTTGAAAGATCTTAAACTTTTGGTGGCTTTAAATCGAATCAAAAGCTCTCCACGAACAAAGATTTTCTTCTCTTGAACATTCTAATTATCCACACCTTATCAAAAATCCAAAGGACACTCGCAATGGTTTGATAATTGTTGGACCTGATATGGTAATTAAAATGGGTGAATGATGCTTTCGAATTCAACCTTCCTAGATCACATCCCAAAACATTCACTCTACAAGCTACTAGAAGCTACGAACATCAGACTAGGCCACCCACAAAGAACTCACACAAGCACGGAAGCAAAACTGAGTTCAAACTTTAGAGTCAGTACTACCATAGTAGAGAGACAGGTGGTACCGCTGCCAAGCGGTCTGACCATTGGTGGAATGCCAGTATGACCAAACACCGGTAATACCATAGGCAAAGGGCGGTATGACTGCACCAGTGTTCACATAACAGAAAACCAACCCGAGCCTAAACCAAAAAGAGTGCAATCCTTAAAATTCACGTCTAAATGACTTGAGACTTTGTACATACATTGTCAAGGATATTAGAAACCTAATCAATCCAATAATCGTATGGATCTTGATCAAAGTTCCAACATTTTCTTGAAATAAGCAAGATTACATCAAAACCAGACAAAAAAAACTTGAATTATGACTTGCTCATAGGTTAAGGATGACCAAGATGGCTCTAAATAGATTCCCATATATTACAGCAAGCTATAGCACCCAAATATTCAAGGCCAAAACCCTAGGAACTCGATTTCACAAGAAAGGCTCTAAATCGAATTAAAACTGGTCAAACTTCAAGATCTTACTACGGCTAGTGTCTAGATGGATAGTATATAATACTAATGAGGCATCTCCATCTTTTACACCTTCTTGGAACTAGCAAGATCAAGAGAGGGGAAGAGACAGTAAAAACTCCAATTAAAACAAGATCAAAAGTAATAAGGTCAAGAACACACCATAAGTGATAAACAAGATTGATCTGTTATAGCTTATAGAAGTCTAATTTACAACCACTCCATCATGGAGGATAGAGCTCTCATACCCAAGAGCACTCACCCAAACCGTAGAAGAGAGAGGTGGTTGTTTTCTCCTTTGCTTGCCTCTAAAGACTTCTCTCTAGGCTTAGAAACCTTAGCCACCAAATAAATGGAGCAACCAGGCCACATCCAATTCTAATGGATACTATCCATTAGCCTAACCGAGGAAAACCCGTTAACCCACACACACTAGAATTTATACTCGCACAAGACTTATACATGTTTTCTAAGCACGTAAGTCCAACCCCGCTAAGGAGCAAGTTTGTATCTACTTGGCCTCCTCAGCTTTTTTTTAACCTAAACCGCTCTCCAAATGCCCTCTAAGTGCCATGGTTTTGGTCTCTTTGCTGCTTCTGGTATTTTGGCTTCTCCGCCAAAATACTTTTGACTTGACCGTGGATCTCACATTTTCCTTAGCCTAGTCTATGGTCATCTTCTCTTTTTGCAAATAATCCCCATGCTTGCAACATGTAGGTCCACTAATGGCTCACACATCTGTAAGTCTCTCCATGTTAGTCCTCTTGACCACGCCTTATTTGCATTGATCGCACCATTCGACGAACCATTACTCGAACTTTCCCTTTGACATCCCTTTGTCTTCTTATGTGCTACGCTTGAACGCAACCATCCTGCCCGGCTTCCTTGATCATACCTCAGCTCATCCCTAAGCCTAATCCCGATCCACGCCATCGATTATAGTTGCCTCTAAACACCCTTACATATCAATTACTAAGAAATTATTTTCAAACACAAGTTCTTCACAACTTGATCCACGTTAGTCCAACATACTTTATGCACCATGAATGCAATGATCTAGACTCCACAACTTAACCCATGACTATTTCCCACAAATATCCAAACTTCTAGCCTTCTCGGATATTTTCAGACATGGCTGATCTGACCACTATTCACTGGCTGGGCGAACTGCTCTAATCAACCCGGTCAAGACCTGGTAACAGGGGTGCCAGTATGATCGCTCGTACCACGCCAGTACTACCGCCCTAGCAGTACCATAGTTAAAGCCTGGTCATACCGCTCTCCCTGGTAGTATTGTGGAACCCATCTGATACTACCAGATCTAGACATGCCCGAAATGATCATATCTAGAAAATAGCTATCGCCAACTATATTCTAATAACACCGCACTTACGGTACTACCACTAGCACCAAATCGGTACTACTGCCTGAAAACTGACAGTAAGAACGAAAACTTGCAAACTTTTACAAATTCAAATCTCAACTCGACACAATTGCCAATTGTTCAAAACAGGTAAACGATGGCTGTTCTCAAAATGGTTCTACAACAATAAACCTCTGTATTTGTTCTAGTGGAGAGAGTGGTTAGATAAATTTAAGAAACAACCACAACAATAGTTTGATACTAAACCTTAGTACCAGAGGCCCCTATGAAGATTTAATTGTTGTATAGATCTCTCATCTCTAGGGAAATGAATAGCCAAAAAAAAATAGTACAAGTCCTTCAAATACACCATTTTGTCACTATTATTTTTTGGTTTTCTCAAAAGACTTGATACTTGCATGAGTATTGAGCTCATTCTCCCTCTTTCATGTCACTAAAAATATGATGTGGCATAGCTATAGTATCAAGCACAAATAACTATTAGAAATATCCTAATCATGCACACCCCGCCTTTGCACCCTCGGCTCCGCCACGTAGCCAAAATAGCTTCGTTGTTTTTTATGTTCTTGTTAGAGAACTTTTAGAGTGATGAAATTTATTTGTTGGTACATGATTTTTTTGTTCTTGTTAGAGAACTTTTAGAGAGATGGAATTTATTTATTGGTACATGTTTTTTTGTTTTTGTTAGATATTTTTAGGAAGATAAAAAGAGGAGTTGTGAACCAAAAACATTCCATCACTGTATTCTTTTTAAGCAGCAAAGATAAAAGAAAAGCGGTTGCCTCCGCCAACAGGCAGGGAGCGAAAGCATCGAGAGCTCAGCCCGACGGAACGCCCGAGCCGAACGGCCAGTGGTTGGGTGGGTTGGGTCACTGGCTCGCGACTCACGAGCCGCGTGCTGCCCCGTGTGCAGTACAGCTGCATACACACACCACTTGCATACTTGGATTTTGACGGTGATTGGCCAGGTTTAGCACGAGCGCATGCAGGTAGTAGACAAGAAGCAACAGGTCCCTGCATACGCTTCTCAGCCAATGGATGCGGCTGCATCGCATGCATCCATCCGCCCGGCTGCCGTTCAAAGTCAAACATTCTTGGCTGCTGCCTATGCTTACCGGCTAAGCTAATACAACTCATCACCACCAAGTGCAGGCACTACGGCAGCGCAGTACCGAAAAGGCGAGGAAACGAAGTCAAATCGGAAAGCTCAGGGGACTGATCATACTGGCTGCAACAGGTGATTTTTTGGCTAAAAATAAATCATAGTAAGTTAAAAAATGATTTTTTTTAAAAAAAGAGAGCGAGCAGTGGAGAAACTGAGGGAGAGATGTATAAGCAAAACAGGAGTGAAGGAGTAAAGTATGTGATGCATCCGTGATCTCATGTCTTATTCTTAGCACGAGACAAGAACAAGAGGACTGGAAAGCCGTTTTGGAAAATAAGATGTTTATATCAACTTCTAACTTTTTCAAATAAAAATTCTCTAAAAAAATCTTTAAATAAAAATCAGAAATAGAAAACAATATAAATAGATCCTTTGAGTGAACTACGGAGGAGCATGTTAGCCCAAACTCAGCAAAAATTCCTACTAGCATAGCGGCATTGCCTTGCGTTCGAAATTAATTCATTTCCTTTTTAGGCCAACTTTACGCATAACAGGGGCTCTCCACATGCCACCCATGGTACCTGCCAGCACACTACTATTGTTGTTTCCTTATCTAGAAACATTCAAAGGAAAAAAATACAGACACCAATCCACAGTTTGGCTCTTGGACAGACCCAGGAAATCTGCGAGACCCACCGGGGAAAACTCCACGCGGACCAAGCAAGCGAAGCAATCACAGCCGCACGATCGAAACCCGCCACGTCAGCCGCGCTCACCCGTCGCCTCTTCTTCCGTAGCCTTCCAAACCGCCCCCACCCCGCTGCACCCCGAAGAAAAAATCAAAAAGAAATTCACGCAGAGAGAGAGAGAGAGAGAGAGAGAGAGAGAGAGAGATACCGTGCGTGGAGGCCGCGACGAGGAGAGGCGAGGCGAAGCAACGAATATTATTATATAGAGCGAGCGGTACAGCTACACGGTAGAATATATAGTATAGAAACGGATAGATCGATGGAATAGGAGATTTTTAATTGCTTCGGCGATTGGTTGTTGGATCGGATCAAACCCAAGGAAGAAGAGGAAGAGGCCTTCGAATTCTCGGGAACCCTCGCGGCGTCGCATCGCATCGCATGCCTCCTTGCTGCCGCGCCCCATGTCTCGCATGAAGCACCTCCTCCGCAAGCTGCACCTCTCCGGCGCCGGCGGGGGCGGCGCGGGGGCCCCGTCCTCCGACCACCACCGCCCGCGGCACCGGCGCTCGGCCCACCCGCCTCTGCAGCCGCCGGTCGTGGCCGCTACGGCGGCCGCCGAGCCGCCGCAGCCGGCTCTAGCGCCGGCGCCAACTCCTGCGGCGGTGACGGTGCCCGAGCCGAGGGGGCTGGGGGCGGAGGCGACGATGACACGGCTGGAGGAAGAGTACCAGGTGCGGCTGGCCCTCGCGATCTCGGCGTCGGATCCCGCGGGGCTTATCGACCCGGACTCCGTCCAGATCCGCGCGGCCGAGCGCATCAGCCTCGGCGACTCCGCGGCGGCCGCGGCCGGCGACCGAAGCCCCACGGAGGCCCTCTCTGCGCGCTACTGGAACCACAACGTCGTCAACTACGACGAGAAGCTGTGCGACGGGTTCTACGACGTGTGCGGCGCGCCGATGCATCCGGGCTTCCAGGCCAAATTCCCCTCTTTGGGCCGCCTGAGGGCGGTTCCCGTCGGGCGAGATGCTGCGTATGTGGCCGTTTTGGTGAACCGGGAGCGTGATCCCGTGTTGAAGCGCCTCGAAGGGAGGGCTATGGCGATCGCTGCGCAAAGTAGGGCGGAACGCGGTGGAGTTGCATCGGCGGAGCTTGTGCAGAAGATTGCAAACCTCGTGGTTGATGCCATGGGTGGTCCAGTGGAGGATGCTGATGGGATGAACAGGGAATGGACCGCGAAGAGCCGCGAGCTCTGTGCTGAGCTAAACAGTATTGTCCTTCCTATTGGTTCTCTTCGGATTGGGCTCTCGCGCCATAGATCTCTGCTTTTTAAGGTTAGTACCTCTGCAAATGTCCTGCGTTTCATGTGATCATTAACCTACCATATTAGATGATATTAACTGTAACAAATGCGGAAAAAGAGTGGATGTTGATAATTTCCATCTTATCACGTAGTTTATATCGTGTAACTGTTGTTCAAAGTATCTATGAGTACCTCTGGTTATATGATTTTGGATGGTTAGTGTCCTAGCACTCAAGACAGCTAATTTAGAAGTTATGGAAATCCAATAAAGTGGTAAGTCTAGTTCATCGATACGCATCGGTGAATCATGGATTTGCTGCACCAGATGCATAATTGATGAAGGGGATGCTGTAAAAGAATTGCTTTTGAGTTTTTATTGTCTTTTATAGTGGAAAACTCGCACTTTGGTAGGGCTCTCTTGAACAAGAAAACAACTAATCAAATTGGTTTCAGGTACTAGCTGACCAAGTTAATCTACCGTGCAAGCTTGTGAAAGGAATATATTATACCGGAACAGATGAAGGGGCTATTAACTTGGTTAAAATTGATTTTGGCAGGTATTTTCCTTGTGTAGTTTCTCTATCATCTTTCTATATTCTGATCTTAGGATGCTTTAATTATTGACCTACAAACATCAATCTTATCTATTGCAGTATTGAATATATAGTTGACCTGATGGGAGCTCCAGGCACCTTAATCCCTTCAGAGATTTCTGGCAGTCAGTTTCAGGACTCCAACAGTAGTCAACTGAGCAGTGACGCCATTGAAGAGAGTGTTGCAGAACTATGCTTAGCTCTTGAGCAGATTAGTGGTGGATATGAGACTAGAAATGGCATGGGGGGAAGTTCATCTGATCACAGTTCTGTTCTAGCGCTTGAAGATACATCTCACACAGAGAACCAACTTAAACTATGCGTTATCTCAGAAATGGGCAAAAACACTTCTTCTGAAGATAAAGAAACTGCCGGATGGTTTCTAGTTTCTCAAACAAGTCAAAATTCGCCAAATGGTTTTGTAGCTAAAGATTCTCCGTCACAACTTGATAATACCAGAGCACAAACAGCATTGAGCTGTTACCAGAATATTCCCTTGGCACCTTATGAAGATGTACAACACCCTGTAGAAAATAGAGAAGCAATTATCAGAAATTTGGACATGCATGATCATGCAGCTTGTGCTATTTCCAGCGAGGATCAAAGGGTTGCTGAAGATTCTTTGGTAAACATGTCAGGAAGTAGCAGTGGAAATTTGGACAAGTTGAGCTGTTCTAGTACGAAAACAATCAGTTCTGTTATAGATGATGTTGCTGAACATGGAATACCATGGGAAGATCTTCATATTGGAGAGCGTATTGGTCTAGGTATGTGCATAAATTTCTAGTCCTTATCTTACCAGTAAGGCAGTAAATGGCTAGTTAAGAGGCAACCTCTCCAAGGAAAAATACTGCATTTTTTAAGTTTTAAATGAAAATCAACTCACAGGAACGTATGTGCAGCAAAACTGAGTGTCTCTTGCTCTCTGCTGGTGCTAAAAGTTGAAGAAGTAAATTTGCTTATATGATTGGAAAACCAGGCCTTGCAATGTTTCGACTCTCAAGCATTTTATGTGTGTTTTTCAAAATTTCTTCTAAGTATGTTTTTTAATGTAGTGGACTAAGCTGAATTTCATGTTACACTTTTGCAATTAATTGCTTTGGTCCTTTTTTGTACTTAATTCTATTCATGTCATAAACTTAGGATTTTTTTTCTTTGCAGGTTCATACGGGGAAGTATATCGTGCAGATTGGAATGGCACGGTAAGTCACATATTTGAATACCAATTCCTTGTATGATATTTTTCTAGGAGTATTAACAACTTATGCACAATAAGGTCTATACTTCATATTGTAAGACTAAAGGTGATAAGTTGCTAATGCTGAAGAAGTGATGTGTTCTTACATAGCAGTTGTCTCTATACGCTATAATTCAATTTGTCTATCACTGTTCATTTAACGATTATTTGATAGTAAAACTGTATAGTGGATCATGGTTACATGAAGTTAATAGTATGCCTTGTGCCTAGAGGCTGTAGACTATGTCTACTGTTATTAAAAGTTAACACAATACCGAGACTGACATAAGCAGTTAAGTGTTGAAAGTTAAAACACAATATTACCCTTGACTCCATGACTTGGTAACTCCATTTCACCTTCATTACCCTGGTAAGTTACTGGCTGCCTTCTCCTGATGACTGCAAGCTGAACATTTGAGCAGGATACATGAAACCACTAACATTAATTTGCTGACAATGTGGTGCTGGAAAACTTATCGACATTAACTCTATGTATAGACACCATTATAGCAAAGGCCACTAAGTCTACAAAAATGTTGAAGCAACCTGTGAAATTGTTGTGATTCTGGCATTATGCAACTGTGTTCTGCATTTCGTCAGTTCCTGCAGCTGTATCAATCTGTTTAAACAAAGCCACCATTGTCTAGGATTATAATATCACATGCAAAGATGTAATTTTTAGCAATCGACTATTGAATATCAGGTTTTATTGCGTAGGAGGGTGATTTAAGTTGTATCTGTTTCTGCATAATGGAAAAATCTTGAGCTAGTACATTTAAATATGAAAGACAACACATATAAATATGTTCCATGTAAATCAAATTGAACTATCAGCATAACTGGTAGCCCATATGGTTTAACATAATTAGGAAGCACCTTCAGACTAAATATGGGAACTATCAGGTCTAATCAGTTAGAAATTTGCCAAGTCAGTGGAGGAATTATGCAGTGTCACTCAAAGTGCTGAATTCGTTCTGTGAGAGTTTCCTGCTCTCCTGATGTATTGTCCTCATTTATTCCAGGAGGTTGCGGTGAAGAAATTTCTTGACCAGGATTTATCAGGTGTTGCACTGGAGCAATTCAAATGTGAAGTAAGTTCACTTTTAATATATTGCACAATTCACTTTTAATATATTGCACCTCTCTTACAACATGAGTGTAATTATCATTAATTTTGCCTCAACTAAGTATGTATTAGTTCCTTATCTTTTAGGTGAGAATCATGTCAAGACTGAGGCATCCCAATGTAGTTCTTTTCTTGGGATATGTGACACAACCTCCAAATCTCTCTATATTAACTGAATACCTCCCAAGGTTCGTGCAGCTCCCTCTTTTTTTGTTTTGTCAAAATAGTCAATTATTCTTTCAACCTTTGTGGGTATAATATTACCAGTGCAAAGAGTAATTACAACAAAATATAATGTACTTCATTTTGCCAGAGGTAGCCTCTATCGCCTATTGCATCGGCCAAATAGTCAAATTGATGAATCACGAAGGCTAAAAATGGCACTAGATGTGGTAAGCTTGGGCAAGTTGCTTTGTTTGCTTTCATCTGTTGTTTCTTGTTTTATACAGTAGTTGATAGTTGATATTGTATTCTTGCAGGCAAGAGGGATGAATTACTTGCACGCTAGCCATCCTACTATTGTGCATCGCGACTTGAAATCCCCAAATCTTTTAGTGGATAAAAATTGGGTTGTTAAGGTGGCTCTCTTGCTCACAATCCTCTTCTCATTCAATAAAAAAAGGCATTCTAGTTTTCTTGTTAGTCTGCTTTCACCTTGGATAAACCTATAGCCCTATACTGTTTGCTACCCAATCATGCTGAGGGGTCAAAGATTGTCTAAAGGTGATATGATGTTGCTTTGGTAAAAAATGCGCAACTTTTATTTTTTCCATCCTTGTTTTTACGTGGAACCTCTGGATTGCGTGCCCTCCTTTATTGTTTAATTGATAGACCTCTTGGTGACTGACAGTGATCGGCTTGTGTGATGCCCAGCTGTAAAATGAAAATCAAAATTTTCCCTACTTATGGGTATTCTTAGCTAAGAGCCAAAATGCGATGTTGCACTAAATGAGCTTAATGCATGATGAAAAGCTGTACAAAAAATGGAGGCTAAGATTTAATGTTTCAGATTTGTCTGAATAGAACCAAGCCTTGTAACTGCTCGGCTGCTGATTAAGTGCTTATGAAACATGAGTAGAGGGGTATTGCTGGTTTGCAGCACCTGAAATATTTAAGGTTTATCAGCTTAGAGCGAGGGATGTACTGGTCATCTTTCTTGTGCCTTTACTATTCTTAAATCACAAGTTGCTGGTTCTATACTCGAGTGTAAAATTTGTCTAACTGAACTTAAAGTGTAGAATACTGAGTAAATTGCAGAGTACATAATCAGTACAAGCTCTGTACCCACAAAATGTTTCTTTATACGAATTCATGTTCATCTTCTTTTTGATTAACAGTTGCATCACCAAAAACTTTATGTCCAGTTATGCAGAGACTAATATCACAACATATGTATTTTTCCATGCAGGTGTCAGATTTTGGCATGTCAAGGTTGAAGCATCACACTTTCCTTTCCTCTAAGTCCACAGCTGGAACAGTAATATCCTTGATCTTTTTATGATTTTCTTTGTTCATGATTGATTTTTGTTTGTTTGTTTTGGTTCTTGTGTGACATCATTTAGATTGTAATCACTGTGTTTTTAGCATTTCTGTTCTCTGGAAACCTTGAAACATTGGTTTGAACTTTAAAGTAAGATGTGCCTGTGTTGTACCTGACCTGACACTTCACTAGGACATGCAAAATGGTTTGAAGCAACGTGTGGGGGTGCTTCATTTAGTGTTTTCTTGACAAAATGTAGTTGCTCAGGCCTGCTCGAGGCCTTTTATTGTTGCTTAGTTTTAGGTATTGCGTGCTACTAGTGCTCTGGAACAAGCTTTAAATGGTTTATGCAAAACAAGGTACAGTAGTCACTCTGCATAACCATTTACGTAACTCAACCCATGGTTGTTCCCCCTTGTTGGTCTCCATTTTTGTTAGGTAGTGGAGCAAGCCTCGCAACTTGAGAGATGAAAACTAATGCTAGGATTATGTGGTGGCGGAAAGTGAATATTTGATGTTTAACAGCAGTGAATGGTCGCCCAATGAATAGGTTTTTTCATAGCTTTATTCTCTGTTTAATACGGAGACTAAACTATTTGAGGTGCTGGAAACCTAGAGTATACTGCAGCCAGAAGCACAAATGCAGCTCACAGACAAACTTAGCTAACATAAAATCTAGAAACATGCCACAAATAGAGACGCATAGTAGTCGGCATGCTTAACATGCTAAAGGAAGTCCCTACTTAGTTTCCTCTTGTTCTACACCAACTGAAAAATGTCATATGTGCTATGTAAAACACATCATGCTTGGTACAGTGCACTATTTGAAAGGAACTCCAGCGTCGTTTGGGTCAGCCTGGTATAGGGCATGCACAATGCCTTTGCCAGTGCACCTGGATACCAAAAAATGATCATGAAAGGTCTTTCTCGAAGTGCAAAGCTGTGCTTAGAATGAATCTGCATAGTGACACTAACTGACGGTAGAGCCCTGCCAGAGGCAAGAGTACCTTTCGTTAGGGGCCGTAGGAAGCTCCGTTCTGCATTATTGAATCCCCAGCATGATCATTGCTTGCTCTCTTCTTTCCTCACTTATGGGTTATGTTCCACAAGTGGCATTATTGCCTCCTATATTTTTCTTGTTCAGCTGACCTATCATTCCATATTCATGACCGTATTTCATGTTGGTCTGCAGCCGGAGTGGATGGCACCAGAGGTTCTACGTAATGAACCATCCAACGAGAAGTGAGTTGCTTAGTTTTCTCGAGACATCCTGGTCTTTTGTTCCTTCCATGTTCTTGTGCTGATTGAAAATTCAATGCTGGCATCAGATGTGACGTCTATAGTTTTGGAGTAATCCTATGGGAACTAGCAACGTTGCGTGTACCATGGAGCGGGCTGAACCCAATGCAAGTTGTAGGAGCAGTTGGGTTCCAGAACAGACGACTAGAGATTCCCAAAGAAGTCGATCCACTGGTGGCCAGCATAATATCTTCATGTTGGGAAAAGTAGGACAACAGACCATTTTTCAAATAACATGCTGCCCTTTTCAATTCTCATTCTCTTTTACCTGCCACTTGCATACCTGACAATGACACCAACGTTCTTTTGTGCAGCGATCCAAGCAAACGACCATCGTTCTCCCAGCTCCTGTCACCGCTAAAACAATTACAGCGGTTAGTTGTTACAGAAAGCTGCTGACAATTCCTGAGACAAATCTCAGGACAAACGAAAAAAAAATACAAGTATCTAAGCTACTACAGAGGCCAAGTTTTTCATGTTGAAGCCTGTGGAGATGTATTCCAAATCTCTGCAGTATGGATGTGCATGGACGAAGGTTCTGCGCATCCTTTTGTGAAAAATGTGAGAACTCTCTGAAGCTGTGCAAAGGCGCTGCTGGAGAAAGCGTAGTGGGGGGATTGGATCATATACCCTCCCTCTTTTTAGGGAATTCAGGATTTACCCTCCCACCTCAATGACATGTGGGGTCGTCATAAGTCACTGACACGTGGGTCAGGAGGGTAAATCCTGAATTTCCATCTAAGTGGAGGGTATATGATGAATAAAACCAGCGTAGTGTGTTAGTTCCAAGCGAAGAAATGTGGCGCAACACAAAGTGCTCTGTGCCATGGTAAATAATTGTTCAGTTCTGGATTTGGAAAGGTGATTCTGAGAATCAGAATTCACCACAAAGATAGGATCTTTATTTTTCTTGCTTCAGAATGAAAAAAGGAAATTAAAAGTTCATGGCGTCTACAAAAAGTTGTGGCACGGTATTTACCAAATGCAATCTTGTATATCCTTTATACAGATGTTACTCTGCATCTTCATGAATATGCATCTTAATGCTTGTACCAATTGGTTCTCTCTTGGGGTTAAAATTCACCCCGTGTTTCATTTTCTAACATATTTATGGGTATTAATGGACATGCTGTCATCGTTATCATGAGTTTATAACAATATGGGCTTGTTATATTGGTTTGGCTGAAAATAAATAGTAACATCTGAAAGAATTGGTTTTTAGAAGGGGATGAGCGATGGAAAAGTAAAGGAGAGATGTGTACGCGAGACGGGCGTATGAGTGAGTTGTGTGATACGTCTATATCTGTTTTATTTTCGGAGTAAGATGGGAGTGACAGGAGTGGGGAGGTCGAGGTCGGGTGTTTATATTGGTTTCTAAGAGCAACTCCAAGAGATTAGCCAAAAGAAGTATCTAAATTTAGTGATTTAGCTATTCTCTAAAATGAATCTCACAAAAAAAAACAAGACTACTCCAACAGGCTATCTAAACTAGAGGGCACGCGGTGGGTCGCGTACGCGTGGGAATGGGGCGCAGCGTGCGGGAAGGAAACGCCGACCGCGCCAAGAGGCTGGATGGTGAGCGAGGTAGGCTATCCAAAAATAGAGAGCGAAGGAGGAGGGATGGAGAGCTACTAAATTTGGAGAGTCATTTACAGAGTCTATTGGAGACGTTTTTTCTCCAATAATAGCCAAATTTACCTTTAGAAAATGATTTAGCTCTTCTCTTGGAGTTGCTCTAACTTCTGCAAATAGAAGTTAATATAAATAGGCTTTATATGTTGAAAAAATGTATAATCAGAAATAAACTATGCTAAGACCCTGCATTTCAGAAGACAATACAAATAGGCCATATATGTTAAAGAATATATAAACAGAAATAAATTATAGTAACATCCTGCATTCCAGAAGGAAAATCAAGCTGTCCTAACTCGTAGACACATACTCAATTCATTTCATTGACCACGTTTTCAGGTGCCCTTAGAGCAAGTACAATAATGGTCTTATAGCCAAGCTAGTCAGCATTTTTGCTGATGTGGAGGAGAGAAGAGAGGAGAGAGATGAGAGCTTGGCTCTCATGCAAGCAACAAGCTGGGCACAGGAGCCTATGCAGTGGTGGGCCAAGATAATAAATGTATGTGAGGAGGAATAGGAAAGAGAATGTGAGATATGGTACCACATAATAATAAAAAATCTTTTGTAGACAAATAGAAGACAAATTATTGTATAACTTGGCTCTTATAACTTGACTTATAGCCAAACACTTGGCTCTATTATTGGACTTGCTCTTAGGCCAGTCTCAGTGGGGGTTTTGTGGAGTTTCCTGGGCATTAAATACGCTGACATGGTACTGTATTGATGAAGAGAGAGATGATAAAAATTTCATGAGAGTAGAGAGAGTTTCATGGGGATGAAACTCTTCTGCACTGTTTCGAAAATATGGGTGTGTTGGAAACTGGGATATAAAACCTCTACTGAGACTGGCCTTAGATACACTGCCATTGGATGTCTCCCTTAATGTCTCCTTTTGCAAGCGGGTGTAGATCACCCATACGTGCCTCATAACGAGGAATTTCGCACTTGTTTAGTCGCATACTATCATGCAATGAATTTGCAAGCTGCTACCCAAATCTCTAGTGTGGCGTAATCTGCAAGCGAATCACCATTTGCTTGAGCTATGATTCAATCACATCATAGAACAGCTGATGCTCGACTCGATAGACCCGAAAATAAACCTAGGCCACGGGCGTCTTGTGTGCATAGTAATGCCAAGCGTTCGTCGTATTCGTCAACCAAAAACCACGAGTTCCATTCTTGCCAATCCGATCCAGTGTAACAGGAAGTCACACAGCACGCTGGCATTATACTCCACAATGGTCTTTAAACCATCCAAGAAGACCTGTGAGTTGGACCGGCCTTTTTAAGGCAGCCCGAGATTTAGTGTAGGATAAAAGATAAACGGCTAAAGGGTAAATAGGATGTTTCTAAATTATTTTGACTAAATCATAATTTTTAGCATGTATGAGCTTAAATTTTTTTTTTTTGCATAATTAAAGCTGAAATACTCTAGGTTTCACTAAGGTACTATAAACAGTGTCAATACTAGTTACACTTCTAGCTACACAATTAATTCATTATAAGTGTTAGAAATATAAATACGAAAAGTAAAGACAAAGAAATAAACCACAATGAGGACATACGATGTTTTTCTAGTGGTATCAAAGACTTGACAGTCTTCACTACACTTTGAGGTAAGCCTAAACAGATTGGACCGGCTACACGAATTAAGCATAAAAACCTTAAGTCCACTAAGGTTGCTCTTCCTCCACTCTGAAGATGGTGAGCACTACACCACTCACAAACGGTGTTAGATCTCTTTACAAGCTTCTTTGAAAAAAATTACCGCACAACTTCCTTTAAGTCGTCTAGGTATCGACAACCACTAAGATTAATGAATCACAACGCTTTCTTAAAGGTTTTTAAGTGCCACAAAGATCAACTACTTGAATGCTCTTAATGACCTCAAAAAGTGAAATTAGAGCAAATGAGTAGTAAAGAGTACAAAAGGGGCTCAAGGGTATTTAATGAGGATAAAAAGAGAACTCTTGTTGCTGGTATAGTGGTATTTATAACCTCCACCCACCAGGATGACCGTTGAGTTTGAAATCCTAAAAAATCATTGTTGTGGTTACAGACCAAACAGAGAGAGAGATGGTAGTGGAGAGGTGGGAGTGTTCTGCCTCATCCTCCCCCTCATCCTGATATATATATTCACATGGGGTATGCTTTTACAGTTATACCCTTACATGCATACCTCCCCATCAGGGGCACTTATGTCATTACACACGTTACTCTGGTTCTTATAACCTCCTACCAGGCCTGCTGGGCTTAGGTGGGGGCCACCCCTACGACAGGAGCCTCTCATGGTGAAGGGCTTCACAGGGCTGAAGCCATGCCGCCGAGTCCTTTGGCCCCCTCCGTCCCCTGCGGCCTGTGAATTCCTCCAAGCTTGTGGTTGAGGAGTCCGAGGTCTGGGATGGAAGGCGCATTGTTGAAGCAGACACGCGCGCGCTCCGTCCCCTACCGGGTGGCAGCGGAGGCTGGCGCCTAGTCGAAGTCAAGGCGCGCGCGCTCCGTCCCCTACCCTTCGAACGGGTGGCAGCGGAGGCTGGCGCCTAGTCGAAGTAGACGCGCGCGCTCCGTCCCCTACCATTCGAACGAGTGGCAGCGGAGGCTGGCGCCTAGTCGAAGCCGAGGCGCGCGTGCTCCGTCCCCTACCCTTCGAACGGGTGGCAGCGGAGGCTGGCACCTAGTCGAAGCCGAGGCGCGCGCGCTCCGTCCCCTACCCTTCGAACGGGTGGCAGCGGAGGCTGGCGCCTAGTCGAAGTAGACGCGCGCGCTCCGTCCCCTACCCTTCGAACGGGTGGCAGCGGAGGCTGGCGCCTAGTCGAAGCCGAGGCGCGCGCGCTCCGTCCCCTACCCTTCGAACGGGTGGCAGCGGAGGCTGGCGCCTAGTCGAAGTAGACGCGCGCGCTCCGTCCCCTACCCTTCGAACGGGTGGCAGCGGAGGTTGGCGCCTAGTCGAAGCCGAGGTGCGCGCGCTCCGTCCCCTACCCTTCGAACGGGTGGCAGCGGAGGCTGGCGCCTAGTCGAAGCCGAGGCGCGCGGACTCCGTCCCCTACCCTTCGAACGGGTGGCAGCGGAGGCTGGCGCCTAGTCGAAGTAGACGCGCGCGCTCCGTCCCCTACCCTTCGAACGGGTGGTAGCGGAGGCTGGCGCCTAGTCGAAGCCGAGGCGCGCGCGCTCCGTCCCCTACCCTTCGAACGGGTGGCTGCGGAGGCTGGCGCGTAGTCGAAGCCGAGGCGCGCGCGCTCCGTCCCCGCGCTAAAATTGGAGCTTGGCGCCGATATTGTTGCGCGTTGGAGCTGTTGTGACCTTGCAGTCTGGTAGTGCGCTTTTAATGGCGGCTGGAATCACACCGACGCCTGGCCTGGCAGAAGTCAGGCTGTCACGTCGTGCCGTCTGCCATTCTGCAGGTGGGACACGTGGCGACTCACGACTAGTGCGTCGTGGGATGTGAGCGGTTGCGTGACCGCGGCCGTTCGCCTCTTCCCCAGGGAAGTTGGACGCGTGTTGGAGGCGTGGAGGCGTGGTGCGCTGCTTGGTCACCTACTGGGCACGGCCCTCCAAGCCCCGGCGGTTCTTCTTTCCAAAACGTGGGCAGCCGAATCGCTGCGCGTTTGATCTGTCTGCGCTTCGAGCCACATGAGAGGCGAGCGGCCTTTATAAAGTGCCAGTGTTGAGGTGGAGGCGCCCTTGCTTGCTTTTTGTCTGTTTTTGGTTTGCGGCTTTGCTTCCGCCCGTGCTAATTGTACCGCCAGTTGCTCTTTTCCCTGCTTCTTTCTCGCTGGTCGCGAAGAGCGATGGCTAGCCATGACGCCGCCACTTACCATCCCCGCAGCGGTTCCTTGCCCAGCCAAGGCGAGGTGTCCCCTCCTTCCAGGGAGTACGAGTTAGTGCCGCGAGGGAGCTCGCGCGCCAACAAGTGGTGGGACGCCGTGGAGCACTCGGGAGGCAGCTGTTCCCGTGTGCTGGGGAAGAGCCTTGTGACTGAAGGGACGCTGCAGCGACTCGTGGATGAGAGGAAGATCGTGGATCGCGATGGGGCTCGCCTACCCCGTCGGGACGAGACGGAGCCGAAGCCCCGGGCAATGGAGGCGATTGTTTTTGTCGCGTTCTTCGACGCCGGCCTTCGAATGCCCTCCACGTTGTTCGTGGGCGAGGTCCTGCGGGCCTACAAGTTGGAGCTAGCCCAACTGACACCCCACGCAATAATCTGCCTAGCTGTCTTCACGTGGGCGATGCGGACAGAGGGGTGGCGTCCCTGCGCGAGCTTATTCGCCACCCTGCACGACGCACGCTGTCGACCCCGAAAAGTTGACGGGGCGGTGTCCAACTTCGGCGGTGTGGACTTCGTGCTCCGGGCGTCGTGCGCGACGTTGTTCCCCGTGCCAGCTTCGCCGAGGCAATGGGAGTCCGGCTGGACTCGGCAGTGGTTCTACTACACCGTGACCGACAAGAGCGGAATGCAGTGCCGAGGTGGGTCGATCTCGTTTAACAGCACGCCGAGTTTGAAGGCAGAGACTGACGACACGTGAAAGCTACAAGGTCTTGTCGGTATCGCCCGTCGAATGAGCCTGCGCGACCTAGCCGAGGAGTTCACAATGTATGGGGCGGCGCCCCTCTCCTCCCGGGGGAAGTATGTTGGACAGAACGGCCCCCACGAGTACGGGTTCAGCCCATCCGTATCTCGCCTGCTTCCGCCCTCCGCTCCTTGTAAGTCGTCCAGTACGTTTTTTTGCGCGCCGTTGTATCTGTTTGGTCTCCGCCTGGCTGACGTGATCTCCTGTGCAGTGGCTCGGCTAGAAGATGCGGAGCGCGCGGTTACGGCGCTCCTCGGCCCATACACACTTAAGGAACACCAGGCTCGCGAGGCCGCAGTCAAGGCGGCTAAGCAAGGGCGGGTAAACCGTACATGCGAAGCTCTAGGCATTACTGTGCCCGAACGCTTGGTGCCGGAGGAGCTTCCTGCCGGGACTCCGGGCACTCAGGACGGTGATAGCCCTGCGAGGGTGTTATCCTCGCGACGCCGGGCCCGTTCCCCTGGGCCCGGCCACACTGGTTCGGAGGAACGCGCCGCCCCGAATCCCCCGGCACCCTCCGTCGACGCCAACAAACCCGTGCTTGCGGCCATCGGTGAGCCGGAACTCGCCAACCCGGGGGGAGCACCGTTCCTGGCGAAAAAAACACGGTTGATGGTGCGCTACCAACCGCGGCGGGCGGCGAGGGCGCGCCCCCTACAGAGGAAACCGTGGGGGCGACGGGAACCGTAGCTGGTGTTGCCCCGGAAGAATCACTTGTGCCGCCACCGGCGAAACGCCCTCGGACGCAGTCCCCGCCGCCAGCGAGGGGTCGATACGCCGTTGCGGGGCCTTGTCGCGGGATTACGGCGTCTGGCGCGGCCGAGAAGACCTCCTCGCCGACCACCGAGACACCCGCCTCCCGCTTGGCCGTCGGAACGGCGCCACTTCCTACCATGGCGAGAGGCGCAGGAGGTAGGTGTGAATCCCTTTCCTCTCGTGACTTCGCGAAACTCTCTCCGATCTGCTCGCTCATTCTGCCAACATCAGGCGAGACGAAGTCTCCCGGACATGGCGAAGGATCGAGCAGCGGAGGTATGCGCGAAGTCTAAAGAGCTGTGCAGGGTGCCCCGCAGATGTCCGTTGCTGTTGGCGTGGCCGCGGCCTCGGTAAATCCTGACGCGTTGGGGCCGGGGCTCGCTCGCTCGGACTTCCTCCCTCGCCTGGAGATACTTCGCGTCCTTGCTGCAGCCGCAGAGCGTGCCGACAACGGCCTTGACCGAGAAATGCTGTCGTCATGCGAGGGGGATCTCCTAGCGCTCGCGCTGCAGGTCTCCGAGATGAGGGTAAACATGTGCGCTTCAGCTTGCAAGGTACTGCCGGGCGCCTGCTGACTTGTTGTTTTTGCCAGACGCTTGCTCTTAGCCGGTCCTTTGACAAGGCCCGCGTTCGGGAGCGGAGGGCTCTGGAAGCCAGCCTACGCGAAGCAAACGATGCTCTCGCAGCGAAGGATGAAGAACTTCGCGTGCTGGGGGGCGCCATGGCGGCCGCACAACTCGAGGCCACGGAAGCCAAGTGTGCCGCGGCTGAGGAGCGCGCCGCCTTTCTGCAGCAGATCGCCGCCCTAGAAGGGGAGAACGCCCAGCTGGCGGAGTCTGCTGCAGGGAATAGTCTCATCTTGGAAAATGCGTCCACGTCGGCGTGGCGGGCCATGGAGTCTCTGAACCAGGCCCTCCGAGATCTGTGCGTCAGAGTGCCGGACCCTGTGCATGGGCCGGAGGCCCTGTCGGAGACGCTCGGGTTGATCGAGGAGGGGGCTGGGGTTGCTCTTCGTGGCACCAGAACGTTTGGCGAGCACTGCGGCTATGTTGGTGCGTGCTTCGCCCTCGCCCTGCTTCACACTCGTGGGTGCAGACACACCCATGAGCTGGCGAATCCTCAACTGGATCCTCTCGGCCGTCCAGAAGTTATGGCGGACGCCATTCGCTCCATCGGGCCTAGCCTGCAAAACTTCCATCAACGGATCTGGGGCCGCTTCGGGGAAGATGCGGCGAGGGTCGCCGTGCAGCAGACGCTGCATGGGGAGGGGGACCTCCTCCACTGGCTCGAAGGAGTCCTTCAGGGTCACGGCGACGATGGCACGGGTTCGTCCGCACCGCGCCAAGGCTGAGCGGTTGGTCGGTAGGGCGAGGGGATGATGTACTGGTTCGTATGCTTGTAGGCATGTAGCCCTCTTGCTTTTATAATGAAACCAAGCAGTACCTTTCTTAGTGTTACCTGCCACCGAATGCGAAGGAAAGACCTCCGCATCTTGTTTATATTCCGCAAAGCTCGCAGGGAAGACACCCGCGTCTTATTTATACTCCGCAGGCTGGTGCATGCGGAGGCGAACCTCGACGCTACGCTTTTCTTTATAGTCCGGAGACTCGCGCGTGCGGAGGCGGACCTCGACGCTACGTCTTATTTAAAGTCCGTGGACTGGCGCGTGCGGAGGCGAACCTCGACCCTACGACTTGCTTTATAGTCCGGAGACTCGCGCGTGCGGAGGCGGACCTCGACGCTACGTCTTATTTAGAGTCCGTAGACTGGTGCGTACGGAGGCGGACCTCGACGCTACGTCTTATTTAGAGTCTGTAGACTGGTGCGCGCGAGGGCGTCCCCCCGCTGCGTCTTATTTAAAGTCTGTAGACTGGTGCGTGCGGAGGCGGACCTCGACGCTACGTCTTATTTAAAGTCCGTAGACTGGTGCGTGCGGAGGCGGACCTCGACGCTACGTCTTATTTAAAGTCCGTAGACTGGTGCGTGCGGAGGCGGACCTCGACGCTACGTCTTATTTAAAGTCCGTAGACTAGTGCGTGCGGAGGCGGACATCGACGCTACGTCTTATTTAAAGTCCATAGACTGGTGCGTGCGGAGGCGGACCTCGACGCTACGTCTTCCTTTATAGTCCGGAGACTCGCGCGTGTGGAGGCAGACCTCAACGCTATGTCTTGTTTAGAGTCCGTGGACTAGCGCGTGCGGAGGCGGACCTCGACGCTACGACTTCCTTTATAGTCCGGAGACTCGCGCGTGCGGAGGCAGACCTCAACGCTACGTCTTGTTTAGAGTTCGTGGACTAGTGCGTGCGGAGGCGGACCTCGACGCTACGACTTCCTTTATAGTCCAGAGACTCGCGCGTGCGGAGGCAGACCTCGGCGCTACATCTTATTTAGAGTCCGTGGACTTTGTTCTGCTCAGCGCGGGCAGGGAATGCGCCGGGAACAGCAACCTTTATTGAACTCCCGTTTGCGTGGGCGAGCATCGTATAACAAAGGGCTGGCGGCACTACGCTTGTTGTCCTACTTCTAGGCGTAGTATCGCCGCAACCTGTCCGCATTCCATGTGTGTCGGAGGGTTTGCCCCTCGAGCGTGGCGAGGCGATACGCCCCCTTTGGCAATGCCTCCATCACAATGTACGGGCCTTCCCACTTGGACTCCAGCTTGCTAGCGGTCTCCGCCTGAAGCGCCACTCTGAGAACGAGATCCCCAGGCTTGAATCCCCGCGGGCATATAGAGCGGTCCCGAGTACGCATTGTCTGCCGTGCATACTTCTCGACATGGTGGGCGGCATCTGCCCGTAGCCCGTCGAGGAGGTTCAAGGACACACGGCGCTCCTCTTCGGGTGCTTGGACGAGGACCCTCCGCGAGCCGGCCTTGATTTCCTCGGGCGTCACTGCTTCGTCGCCGAAAAGGAGCTTGAACGGCGTGAATCCCGTCGGGCGCGTTACGGTTGTGCGAAGCGACCAAAGAACGATGTGAAGCTCGCTCGGCCACTTGCCCTTCGGCAACCCGACCAGGCGCTTTTTGATGGCAGCGGAGATGGCGCCATTCGCCCGTTCGACCGCCCCGTTGGACTGGGGATGCCCTACCGAGGCAAATCGGAGGGTGATGCCCATGCTGTCACAATAGTCTTTGAATAGGGTGGCGTCGAACTGTAGGCCATTGTCAACCGCGAGCTCCCGGGGCACGCCGAAGCGACATATGATGTTTTGCCAGAGGAAGCGCTGTATGGCCGCAGAAGTTAATTTAGCCAGGGCGACCGCTTCCGGCCATCTGGAGAAATACTCCAGCGCGACCACCACGAACCGGAGGTCCCCTGGAGCTCGGGCAAGCGGTCCTACTATGTCGACGCCCCAGCGTGCCAGCGGCCACACCGGAGGAATAGGGTTGAGGCTCGTCGGTGGCCTGCGGATGATGCGCGCCATCCACTGGCATCCTTGGCACCGACGGACGAGGTCCTGGGCGTCGGTGATGGCAGTTGGCCAGTAGAAGCCTTGCCGGAACGCCTTGCCAACTAATGACCTCGGCGCCAGGTGGGATCCGCACGCGCCCGCGTGGATCTCCGCAAGGAGCTCCTTTCCCCCCTCAGTCGAGAGGCAGCGCAAGAGCGGTGCGCAAACCCCTCTCTTGTAGAGTATCCCTTCGAACACCTGGAAGGATCTTGCGCGGTGCTGCAAGCGCCGAAGCTCGGCGGGGTCCTCCGGCTCGGCGATGCCTTGCAAGAAATTGAAGATGGGCTCTCGCCAATCACCCGGCCGGTCAATGTGGTGGACGAGTGCCGCGTCCCGGTTGTCCTGCGCGATGGCCGCCTGCACTAATATCTCATAAAACGCCCCCTCCGGGGGGGCAGTTGCTGGCTGGCCGCCTTAGCGAGGGCGTCGGCCTGCTCGTTCTCCGCGCGGGGGATGGCCTTGACGGTGACGCCCAAAAAGTGCCTTTCCCTCGCCCTCACAGCCGCGAGGTACTTGGCCAACTCAGGGTCCTTGGCTTGATATGACTTATCCACATGACCGGCCACCAAGCGCGAGTCGGTGCGTACGAGCACCCGTCTCGCGCCGACTGCCTTGAGCTTTGCCAGGCCAAAGAGCAGCGCCTCGTACTCAGCCGTGTTGTTGGTGGCGGGGAAGGCGAGGTGCGCCGAGTATAGCAAACGCTGTCCTTCGGGCGTGACGATCACCGCACCTACGCCCGCGCCCGCGACGCCGTAAGCTCCGTCAATGGTAAGCGTCCAGACGGGGTCGTCGTGCGTCTGGACTGGTTGGGCCGGCGGGGTCCATTCGGCGAGAAAATCCGCCAGGACTTGGGATTTGATTGCCGTTCGTGAAGCATACGTCAAGGAGAAGGGGGCGAGCTCGGCGGCCCATTTGCCGATGCGCCCTGTGGACTCCTTGTTGTGTAACATCTCTGCCAGGGGGAATGAAGAAGGCACTGTGATCGGGTGGGCCAGAAAGTAATACCGAAGTTTCCTGGAGGCCATGACCAGCGCGTAGGCGAGCTTCTCAAGCTCCGTGTACCTTGTCTTGGCGCCTTGGAGGGCTTCAGAGACAAAGTATACGGGCCGCTGTATGGCACCTTCCTCTAAGACGAGGACGGCGCTGACCGCGGTGGCGGACGCGGCCAGATATAGCAGAAGGGGAGCCTCTGGTGCTGGGGCGACCAGACTGGGGAGGCTTGCCAGGTGCTCCTTGAGCTCGTTGAAGGCCCTCGCGCAATCCCCGTCCCAACGAAATCCGTCGCACCCGCGGAGTGTCTTGAAAAATGGCAGGCCCCGCTCCGCCGCCCTGGATAGGAAGCGGCTTAATGCTGCCATGCGGCCCGCCAGCCTCTGGACCTCTCTCGTCGTCTTGGGCGGCTCCATACCCAGGATGGCGTCTACTTTGTCGGGGTTCGCCTGGATGCCCCGTCCGGACACGAGGAAACCTAGGAGTTTGCCCGCCTGCACCCCGAAGACACATTTGTCGGGGTTGAGCTTGATGCCTGCCTTCCGGAGGTTGTCGAAGGTCTCCTGGAGGTCCCGGCCATGCAGAGCAAGCTGCCGGGTTTTGACCACCACGTCATCGATGTAAGCTTCGACGTTCCTCCCGAGCTGGGCGTCCAGGGCAATAGCGACGAGACGGGTAAAGGTAGCGCCTGCGTTCTTCAAGCCAAAGGGCATTCTGACGAAGCAGAACGTCACAAGAGGTGTGATGAAACTGGTCTTCTCCTCGTCGTCTTCGGCCATGTACACCTGGTGGTAGCCGGAATAGGCGTCTAGGAAACTCATGAGTTCGCACCCCGCGGTGGCGTCGACCAGCTGGTCGATGCGCGGCAAGGGGTAATTGTCCTTTGGACACGCCTTGTTGAGTGCCGTGAAGTCGATGCACATACGCCAGGCCCCGCTGGCCTTTTTGACTAGTACCGGGTTAGCGAGCCACTCTGGATGGTGGACCTCGCGGATGACCTCGGCGCGAAGGAGCTTCGCCACCTCCATCTTGGCCGCCTGTTGCCGATCCATCGACATACGCCGAAGCCTTTGCTTGACCGGCTTGGCGTCGGGGCGGACCGCCAAGCGATGCTTGATTACTGCTCGGCCTACGCCTTGATGTCCTCCGGGGACCATGCGAAAATGTCAACGTTGTTCTGAAGCACTCGGAGCAGATCCCGTTCGACCCCCGGTGGGAGCCCCTCGCCGATGGACACAAACTGCCCCTCCGCCTGGAGCGGCACCTTCTTGACTCTGCCTTCGGGCCGAGGCTTGGGCGTCCACCCAGGGGCGGAGGGGCCATCGCCGAGCGTGCCGGAGAGGGCGTGCACCGGGCGATGCGGAACGCGGCTGTCGACCTCGGCACGTCTGGCCAGGTCCTGATCGTCGAAGACGGTGATGACACCCTCTGGACCCGGGAGCTTCATACACAAAAACGCGTAGTGTGGGATCGCCTCGAAAGAGTTGATGGCGGGCCGGCCCAGTATGGCGTTGTAGGGATGTGGGATATCTACGACGTCGAAGGTGACCTGCTCGGTCCGGATGTTACCCTTGTTGCCCTCCTGACGGAACGTGACCGGAAGGGACACGTGCCCCAAGGCCTGCAGTGGTTGACCCCCGAAGCCTTGAAGTGGAGCTCCTGGCTGCTTTAGCCGGCTTCGGGGGATCCCCATACGATCGAGGGCTTCGGCGAATAAGATATTCGCGGAGCTTCCCCCGTCGACAAGGATGCGCCTGACGTCGCAGCGTGCTATGTGGGCCTGGATGACTAGAGGGTCTTGGTGAGGGTACTCCACACCGCTGGCGTCGTTCACGTCGAAGGTGATGTTGCGGGGCGGCATCCATAATTGCGGCTGCTCTTGGGGGCCCTTGAGGAGGAGCCTCCGGTGATGACGCTAACGGTGCGATGCTGCGCTCCCTCCGTTGCGGCGGCTCGTATGGGGCTACCGCTTGGATGCTCCACGTGGGCTCCGGCAGGGGGCCGAGGAGGCAGAGCTCGAAACCCGGCCGTCACCCTCCGCAGCTCCATAACTGCGGTGCATGCCCTTGTGTAATGATCACCGTAGCCGTGTACCTCGCACCACTTGCCATAGTGTAGGAGCTCTTGTTCTGCGTGGGGTTGGTCGCCGCAATCAAATCCGCCTTCCGATCCCCGGTCCCCCCTTTGTGAGGCGGGGTCGGGTCCTTGGCGGGCGCTCTCGGTGTCGAGGACATGATGTGCCGCCTGTGACCTGCGCTGGCGGCGCCGAGGTTTATGCCTGCTCCTTGAGGAGCCTTCCCGTACTTTGGTGTCGCTGCCTCGGGGAGGGCCTCCCCGGGGCTCTCGGCCGCGGCCCTGCTTCAAGGAGGGACCACCCGCCCCTACTTCGCGCGGGGGGCGCTCCCCATGGGCGAAGTCGAGGGCGGTAATGCTGCGTCTTCGCGCATCCTCCTCCGCCCGCGCGTACTCGTCAATTTTGTCGAAGAGCTTGGCGACTGTCTTGATTGGCCTCCGCGCGTTGTACTCGGCCATCGGGCCCGGACGAAGGCCCTGTATGACTGCATTAACGACGGTGGTTTCATTAACGTCTCTTACTTGGCATCGAATCCTGGCGAAGCGCTTGAGGTAGTCCCGGAGCTTCTCCGAGGGTCTTTGCTTCACAGCGAAGAGTTGGTCCGCGTCGACTCGCTCGGCGCAGTTTCCTTGGAAGCTGTTGTGAAGACGGTCGCGGAGCTGCTCCCACGCGTAGATGGAGCCCGGCTCTATGGTAAAGAACCAAGAGAGCGCCACCCCTTGCAGCGCGAGGGGAAGTCCCTTCGCCTTCGTGGTGTCGTCTCCGCCCGCGGCTTCGATCGCGGTTTCGTACACGCGCACGAACTCGCGGGGGTCCGTGTCGCCCTTGTACGAGTCGATGGCGCTAGGAAACTTGAAGTCTTGAGGCCACGCCGCCTGCTGCAGCCCTGCCGAAAGCGGGGATTCCGGATCTACACGCCGCAGCGGCGCACGGCTAGACGTGGGGGCTTTGCGACTGTCCGCCCTCTCCGGCGTGGGCTCGGGCGCGGTTACTGGCGCAGCCTGCTGGCTCCGAGCCTCTTGTATATCGCGGACGGCTCCGCGAAGGTCCCCCAGCTCCCGTTGGAACGCGTTGAGGGCTGCTAGTATGACGCTTTCCACCGCAGGCGCTGTCGGGGCCCCGGAACACCCAGCGGACGGGTCGGTGCCGGGACCATCGCTTCACGATCTCCAGATCCGCCGGATGCTGCATTGCGGCCACCCCCGGCCGCCTGATCCGCGCTGCCGGCGAGGGTGGCGGGGGCTGTCGTTGCAGTGCCAGCGACGGGGTTGGGTGTCATTGTAGCGGCGCTGGCGGGGTCGGTCGCTGTGGTGTCGGCGTCGACGTCCGTGACCACGGCGCCTGCGTTGCCGCCAGCTCCTTCGGCGGCCGATGCCGAAGCCGTGGTATTCACGCGCCGCTCCGACCCAGCCGTCTTCTTTCCCTTCGCCGCCGCTGATGAAGCTTTTTTCGGTGCCATCCTTCTTCTTCGGTCTTCGGGCTTGTCCTTGTCCTCCCCACGGACGGCGCCAACTGTTGTGGTTACAGACCAAACAGAGAGAGATGGTAGTGGAGAGGTGGGAGTGTTCTGCCTCATCCTCCCCCTCATCCTGATATATATATTCACATGGGGTATGCTTTTACAGTTATACCCTTACATGCATACCTCCCCATCAGGGGCACTTATGTCATTACACACGTTACTCTGGTTCTTATAACCTCCTACCAGGCCTGCTGGGCTTAGGTGGGGGCCACCCCTACGACAATCATGAATTACGGTACTACCTTGCCACCTGGGTCCACATCCCGTCGTTGTCCACTGCCTGCTGCTCATCCTCAATGCCGCCTCCGGCTCCGCGTTGTCGGCTACGGGTCTGAGGTGGGCAAATGGCAGCGGCGACCGAGGCAGTGCGTGTAGAGGATGAAAGTCCAAAGGCCACTCCTCGTCACCTTCCTTCTCCATTGTCAGAACTGCACCTCAACGGCTCCCCCATCCTCATCCTCCATTGTCGATGCTCGCTTGCTTGTGCCGTCACCTTTTGGATCCAGTCGCCCAAGTTCAGATTCCGTTGCCGTCCACTACTCATCCTCAACGCCTCCTTTGGCTCTACGTCACTAGCTACAGGTTCGAGGTGGGCAAACGACGACGATGGACAAACGCCGTGTGTTGTGTCCATACAGCACGGCCCGACGTGCCTAAGCCATGCCTAGGCCTCATCTGAGACATCGTGCTGACACGGCACCACTACATGGCGGTGCAAGCCAACGCAACTCCTCATGGCCCGAAGCCTGCCGGGCACACCGCACGGCCTAACTCCTACGTCTAATCCAGAGTGGCAGACACCAATTCCACATCTCAATTACACACCATGACAAACCAAATGAATAAAATAGCGGCAGACACCAATTCCACACCATGACAAACCAAATGAATAAAACAGCACGTCTGAGCTGTTCTAAAGTTACTAATTCAAACTCGCTCACAATCAGATACATTCATCCTCCACCGAAAGAGCGGTTGGCATTTACAGGGAATGCTTCAAGACGATGACTGAACGGTAGTTCTATCAAAATTCAAAAACAAAACACAGACAGCGCAATTGAATTCATATCTACGCCAACAATCAAGCCACGATGCTACAGCGCATTTGCTTCCTATTTCCAGACTAACATTAAAATGGCGAGTTCGGCACACATACCAGTACCAACGATACACAGGAATGATTTAGTGTGACTTTGGTTGAACTTTTGGGAGCTGTTTTTGCTTCTAAAAAGCCAAAAGCCAACCAAAGGGGTGGAAACCAGAAGCTGCTTTTTCAGAAGCAGCTACTTTTGGGTAGTACAGTTTTGAAAGCACCTTAGACCCTACTTTTGGCTTTTGGCTTTCTGCTTTTTGAAATAGTGAAAATAGAGAGCTGTTTCACAGTTGTTTCAAGAAAAATAGATATAGAAGGTAAGTTTTATACTTGTTTGAACCAAACAGCTTACAGCTTTTCCACAGCCCACAACCTACAGCAGCTTTTACACAGCCCACAGCTCACAGCAGCTTTTTCAGAAGCCACAACTCAACCAAACACACCCTTAGTGTTGCACACAACTTTCAGAATCTCTAGTTAACATGGGGCCAAAACTCTTTTACATACTTCTAAAAAAAACTCTTTTACATAGCGCAAAAAAAAAAGCAACCAGTACATTTGGGTAATATCAACTAACATTGCAGCCATAAGCAACAAGCATGCTTGTCCAGAATCATGAACTATTTTAAAACTTGTGGTCCAAAACCTAAAAAGCTCATGTTCCTCAGTTTCTCATTCTAAGGAGGGGCTCACTTGAAGCATTTCGCATCCAGCAATGCCTCGCCCTCAAACGGCTCCTGGTCCTCGATCATGGCGTTGACACGCTCCTTCTGGGTCTCATCAGAGAGATCAACCTTGGTCCACTCATAGAGCTCCATGTCGTACACCTCATCCATAACAAACTTGGGGATCTCAGAGCCACGGAAGAGCCAAAGTCCCTTGACTTTGAACGGTGGCTCAGAGCCAATCACAAGCATCTTGCCAAAGGCATACTTGCGGCACAGGTCCATTCGCTGCAGGAATCCACCCACCTTGTTCATGGTCACAAAGGACACTGTGTTCTCCTCATTGTACTTGTAGTCACAGAACCATAGGGAGTAACCCTCTGGGTCGTACATATCCCAGAAACCTGCGTTATACAAGGATATGAGTTCAGTTCTTATAGTACTTTATCCAATTTCCAGAATAGCGGTCTAGATAGTGAAAATTATTAAAGGTTGGGTCAATGCCATTTACTGAAAGCTATATATTCACTGAATGTTACTTAAGTCATCTAATTGGTATATCTTATGTAACCATCACCCTTCTTGAATACAGCAATGCAATCAATTTCAATTCCAGAAAAAAACCTACCTTTAATAGCAACCTCCCGGAAATTGGTTTTCGTGTTTGAGTATAACCTTTTCCACTCATCGAGGATCATCTTGCTTGGAGGAAGCAAATCAAGAGGATTCTTGGGCTTTGGCTTTGGTGCCTCCTCTTCCTCCTCTGGTTTCTCAACTGCCTTTGGTTTTGGGGCCTCCTTCTTGGCTTCCTTTGGCTTCTGCTCCTTTTGTGGTGCAGCCTTCTTTTGAACTGGTGGGACAGACTCTGCCTGCTTCACATCGCCCATGACCTTCTTGAAGTTTGGCTGATTAACCATGGTCCAGAAATACCTCTCAACATGAGGGAACTCAGAGGTAAAACTCTTGGTCATGATCCGAGCAAAGCCCATGTATAGGTTGCATGTCATCACAACGTCAGCAAGAGTCACAGAATGCCCAACAAGATATGTGTTTGATGCGAGGTGTGTGTTGAGGGCACCCAATGCTCTCTTCAAAGCGGCAATACCTCCTTCCTCACTCTGTTGAGGGAAAAAAGAAGATTAGATCACAAGTTGTCAATATAAAGAAAACACAAGATTGATCCCTACATGGCTAAACTTACCACAGCGACATAGGGAACTAATCCTAGCCGTGGGTACAGCCATTTTCCAATATTAGCATCAACCTCCGTGGCAGAAAAGTCATTCCATTGCTCAACATGCGCCTGAAAGGAACCAAAATTTCTAAGAACAGGTACAAATTTGAAGGAATGATCTTGAATGAATGTAAAACAACACTCACATATTCAATTAGTGAAGATCCATTAAGTGGGTTGTCATCCTTCAAGTGAGCAACTTCAGGAATAAGACAGAGTTAACTAATAAAACAAATAGATGTCCAAGAAAGATTTAAGAAACATTAATTAGTTGTTATCTTTTGTTTACCATATCGTGCAATGGCATTGCTCTCGAAAACAGGGCCCTCAGGAGTCTCTAGAACAGGAACCTGCAAAAAAGTGCCAGAATCAGATTCTGCACTATCGTACAAAACTTCTCAAGCTGTTTTTGTCCATACCTTCCCAATAGGGTTCATCTGAAGAAACTCAGGAGTCTTGTTGGATACACCCATCTGGAAGTTCTTCACCAACTCAACCTTGACGCCACTGTATTCGGCCGCAATGAGTGCCTTCAATGCATTCTTGTTTCCACTGCCAGCATGCAACACCTACACCAATGCAAAAGACAGATTACATGGTTGAGCATGAAAACGACATCAAATAACAGAATGAGGTTATGAAAACTGTGATAAAAGGAAGGATGTGAACATAACATCCAATACGGATTGCAGAATCAAACAAGATAAACATAATAAGTGTGAACTGTACAACTAATTCAGAAATAGAAGTACTAACTCACTAATATAGCAACTTTAATCATTTGATGTGCTACAGAACAAATGATATATGGTAACTGATTTGAGTACAGAACTACAGAATTATAAGCAGAAATGCACAACTACATACGGTGTGCAATTTCAAACACGTCGATGCAAACTACAGCCTAATTACCCTTACTAGATGCCTATAATCTAAAAAAGGTCAATAAGCCTTCAGTTCTGAAAGACTCTAAATGATTGAACTGCAGCAAACAAAGCCACCAAAGCGTATTAGAAGGGCACCACTATGCAGATCTCTATTAAAAAAAGGTTAATGTAAATACTGGCATGGTACTGGTCACATGTCTCCACTCGAATTTGGGCTACCCAAATTCCTAGAACTATCTAGGAAGGATCCTCTTTTGGCAAATGGTGAACAATGTTTGATGCATAGCATTGGGTAGCTAATCAATACACAAGTTTGGTCCATCAAAGAAGGTTGAAGACGACGCTTGCCTCCTCCACATCTTCATTTTCCGTAGCATTCGAAAAAGTCACAAAAACCACCAAATCTCCATGTCAAGGAGCTTGCACAAGGTCCACACAAAATAGCATCACCAAAACCAGAGAGAGACCCTTAACCTAACCCAATCCATGCCGCGGATCGCCGGATCCAAGTAACTTCACATCCCTAACAATCCAACACCCGATCAAAACCCGTCCTAAAGCCCACAGCATCGAGAAAATTGCTATAATGGGACTCCAAACAACGTGTTTCGCTATAATAGGACTTCTAACGTTGACATCGCTAAAATGACACCCGAAACATTGGCTTCTCGTAATACATGACATTTGGCTCTTTTAATTCCTTTTCTCTCCTAGAATACACGTATTTTGGATTGAGTAGACCGTATTGCCCTTCTGTGTTTGTTCGCATCCTATCGTTGATCCCTATCGTTTCACCTTCCAACCCCGACGCCCTAGACGCGCGAGACGCCGCCGCAAGACGCCGGACGCCGCCCATGGTGGACGCCGCCCGTGGTGGACGCCGGACGCCGGAAGCCGCGTCCCCTGCCGGCCTGGCCGCAGAAGAGGTGGCCGCGGCGGCTGCAGCCCTAGCCGGGCCGGACGCGGAAGAGGTGGCCGCGGCGGCTGCAGCCCTAGCCGGGCCGGCCGCAGAAGAGGATGGCCTAGCCGCTCCTGCCCTGGAATCGCCTACTGGTGGCCCTGCCGGCCTGGCAGCGGCGGCTGGCGGCCTGGCCATGCCGGCTGGTGTCCAGGAACAGATGGCCGGGGCTCCTGCAGACCTAGCAGAGGGGCTGGCCGCGCCTGCAGAGGACCTGGAGATGACAAACGGCGTCGACGCTACTGCTCGTGCCCTAGCCATGACTTTGCTGCCTACTGTTCATGTTCTGGCAATAGAGCAAGACCTTCCAGTGGTTGAAGTGCAAAGGTATTGGATGTGCCCACTTATAACCTTCTTGTTTTATGGAACCGTGGTATTTGTAGGCAATAGTTAAACTTTGTTTTAATCATTTAGGTCTCAGCTTGATCATGTGCAAAATATGGAAATAATTGATTGGGCTAACATACGAATAGTCGAGAACCATGATGAGGAAGGTCGTATTGCAGTTATGAGTGAGAATCAGATGTGCGAGCTTCTAGGTTTCGCTGTGGAGGAAACAACAAGTGCACCTGCACATGGCTTTGATTCCCGAATGGATGAACAGGGGCTTCATAATGAGCTTGGGCAAGATGATGATGATGATGGTGCTGCCATTCCTACTAATGACGCCGTACCAGGTGAGATGGTCATTGCATATGATAAAAACAACCCATCAATGGATGTAGGCACAGTGTACCCGTCAATGGCGGAGTTCAAGTTGGCAGTGCGGCAATTTGCCATAAATAAGGAGTTTGAATTAGGAGTAGAGAAGTCATGCAAAACGAGATATAGGGCTTTTTGCAATTCCGGTGACGAAGATGACCCTTGCCCTTGGAGGATAAATGGTAGGAAACAAGAAGGCCAAGGCACTGTAGAGGTGAATATGTTTTTTATTTCATTCATTGTACTTCTTATGTAACTTAATATCAATCTCATATATATATATATATATATATATATATATATATATATATATATATATATATATATATATATATATATATATATATATATATATATATATATATATATATATATATATATATATATATATATATATATATATATATATATATATATATATATATATATATATATATATATTGCAGGTAACCGTATTATATGATAAGCATACATGTTTGTCAAGCATGAGGCGGACAACCGCAACTGCAAGTGGGTAGCTAGCAAAGCTGTGGATATCCTTAGAGAGGAACCAAATATTGGTGCCAAGGAATTACAGAAAAGGTTGCAGAGAGAGCATAAGTGTGAAGTTGCATATGACACTGTCTGGCGAGGTAAAGAAAGAGCTCTTGATGAGATTTATGGTAAATGGTCAGATAGTTTTGAGCTGTTGTTTAGGTGGAAGGCTGAGGTTATGAAGCGGTGCCCTGGGAGTGTAGTTGAGATTGACTTACTTGAGGTGGATGGACAGGTATATTTCCACCGCTTTTTCTGTGCTCTTAAACCATGCATTGATGGTTTCTTGGAAGGTTGTAGGCCTCATTTGAGCGTAGATGGCACAGCACTTAATGGAAGGTGGAATGGTCACTTGGCTGCAGCTGTGGCAGTTGATGGTCACAATTGGATGTATCCAGTGGCTTATGGCTTCATAGCTTCTGAAAATACAGACAACTGAACTTGGTTCATGGAACAATTGAAGGCTATAGGTGAACCTCCACTCCTTGCTGTTTGTTCTGATGCTTGCAAGGGCTTGGAGAATGCAGTGAAGAATGTATTCCCAAATGCAGAGCAAAGGGAATGCTTTTATCATCTTGTCAGAAATTTCAAGAAGAGGTTTAGAGGGTTTGGGCAGATATATCCTGCTGCAAGGGCTTACAGAGAAGATATATTCTATGACAACATGGCAAAAATGGTAAGTGAATCACATGAAGCAGTGAAATGGATCCAAGTCAATCATAAGCTATTATGGTATAGATGTGCTTTCAATCCAGAAATTAAGTGTGACTACATAACTAGTAATATAGTTGAGTCATTTAATAACTGGATTAGAGAGCACAAAGACTTACCTGTTGCTGATCTTGCTGATAAGATTAGAGAAATGATCATGGTACTTTGGAACAAGAGAAGGAATATTGCATACAGGCTACCTGAAGGCAAGATACTTCCGGCCATTATGGTACAGCTAAAGGCAAATACTAGAGGCCTTGGACACTTGAGAATTGTACCAGGTTCTAATTGGAGTGCAGAGGTGTGGGACCATGGCAGCAGAGTAGAGAGGCATATTGTCAAGTTACACCAAAGGACATGTACCTGTCTTGAATGGCAGCACACTGGTAAGCCTTGTCAGCATGTATTGGCCTATGTAACCCGCCAATGGGGAGTTGATCTGGAACAGTTTGTTCATGACTACTACTCAGTGAATAGATTCAGGGCTGCTTATGGTAGAGAGATTGAGCCCATGACAGACAAATCACAATGACCAGAAGTTGAGCTACCATTTGCAGTTGGTGCACCTCTTGCTAAACTGTCTGTTGGTAGACGAAGGAAGCTAAGAATGAAGGGATGGATGGAAGGTGGCCACAAAAAGAAAGCTTCGACAGCTAATGAGTCTACCAACGAGGGTGAAGCTGAGAATGAAGGTGAGAATGAAACTGTTGCAACAAATGCAAAGGGAAAGAAGATGATCAGAGGACCTATGACTTGCAAAAAGTGCGGGGAAAAGGGTCACAGGCAAGCTAGTGCCAAGTGCCCACTCAATGGGACTGCAAAAAAGAGGTAACAATTGATTTTCTTTATCTAGTAAAAAAAATACATTGCCAATATTAATTTTTTTATTACTTGTAGGAAGCGTAGGCAACCTAGGAAGAATGTTACAAGAGGTGCAGCAGTAGAACCTAGCACGCCACATAGGCCGACTAGAGAAGAAATCCTACGGGATAGTCCAGGAAGAGTCACTAGGAGGTATGGATTACTAAAACATTTATGGTACATCAATTTTTCCATACATCTAATTGTCATATCGTATTCCATGTGCAGCAAGCTTGCAATGTTATTAGGAGAGAGCGCATCTTCGCAACCCGAAGCCGCTAGTCCCGTGAGGATGCCTACCGATGCAATGTTATTGGATGAATAATTTTAGTTGTGATGAGATGTAAACTCATGCTTTATTTCATATGACTTGGATCTCGTTTCAGACTAAATTATGATGTTATGTGATGCACTTGTTTATGAGATGAACTCGTTTGTGCTAAATTCATGGTTGTTTGAAATTATTTGCACTTGATTATGTTAAATTTGACACCCTGCTGCTTGCCAGCAGCCACTGGCGGCCGCCTGCTGACCCTGCCGGCCAGCAGGCAGGCCCTGCCGGCGGCCAGCAGAGAGCCCCTGTCGGCCAGCAGCACAGAGGCCCTGCCGGCGGCCAGCAGAGAGCCTGGTAGCGCTGCCAACAATCGCCCAGTAATCGCGTGCACCGGCCAACAATCGCCCAGGAGGCAGGCAGCGGCCACCAACAGCACAGTCGAAAGCCACAGGGGCAATACGGTCCACTCAATCCAAAATACGTGTATTCTAGGAGAGAAAAGGATTAAAAGAGCCAAATGTCATGTATTACGAGAAGCCAATGTTTCGGGTGTCATTTTAGCGATGTCGACGTTAGAAGTCCCATTATAGCGAAACACGTTGTTTGGAGTCCCATTATAGCAATTTTCTCCACAGCATCATGACAAGAAATGCATCGTTAAGAAATGCAGCAGAAGCGAACAGGCTAGCTGCATCGCGACTCGCGAGTACAGTACCCAGATAAATAAGTTAGCAGCCAGACCACATCAAAATCTTTTTGCTGCGGACTTCAACAACAATCCACAGATGCTAAAAAAATCTAGGCAACTAAACAGGCCCCGCCATACCAAGTTCGAGACACAAACCAACCATCCCAACTAATCTAGGAAATTCAGCACCCGCACAAATCAAATCTAGGCACAAGAATCCACCTAAACTAAAGAGGAACAGCCAGCAAACCGAACAGAGTCAAATCAAGAAACACTTACAAGCGCCATCTCGGCGGGTCGCTAGCCTCGCTCGATCTCAGATCTGCAAGAAATCAACACAGAGAGAAAAAACAGTGAGATTCATCCGACACGAACAGACGCGCGGATACGTCACAAGAGCTACACATATACATATTTTTTTCCCTTCGAAATTGGAGATCTTACGCTCGCGGAGATCGGGCGTGCAGCGCAGGAGGGGAAGGAGAGGCGTGGCAGAAAACCCTAGTGGAAGCGGCGGCGGCAGTAGCCGAGGTCAGCTTCGAGGCCGCATTACTTATGGCGGCGCGGTCCTGGGGATCTCTCCTAGGTTGCAAGCGCGCGATTCCAGCCGTCGGATGTTGGAGCCTGGCGGCCGATTGGACGGCCACGGTTACTTACAGCCGCGACGTGGACGACCACTTCTTCTTGGTTTTTTGGTCGGGCCTAGTGGGTCTAGTTAGGCCTGAGGCCAGGACTTCCAATCTATAATAGGCTCGTTGTTCTGGGCCTTTGTATGGGCCTTGTAGTGTGTTTGGGTCGAGTGGGCTTTGAGTGGGCAAGTATTATTTAGCTGGGCTGGGCTATCCTATGGGATTGATTCGTTACGAGACAAAGAAGATCACGAGACCAGAGCAAAATCCCGTTCGTTCTGTTCCCCGCCGCGCCGCGTCGCGGCGGCGCTCTTTTCCGCGCGGCACCGGCGCATCTCCGTGTCGCCGCAGGCAATACGGAGGTTAGACGCAGACGCCTCCTTATCCTCTTCCTTCTCCTACGTAATCTGCGAGTGGTTGTTGTGACCCAATTGATGACTTGCAGAGAGAGGTGTCTGCGTCGTTCACCACGTGTTCGACGAAATGCCCCGCAAAGTTTTGAGGGTTGAGTGGATCCTTGTAAGGCGCCACTAGGACCCAGGGGTTTGCGCAGCACGTAGTTATTTTTGTGCGTGCCTGATCTTGGTTTCTTGTGTGGATGTGGTGGTGGGAGGAACACCCGTTGCCGTCGGCGATACAGAAATTTCAGCGGTATTTTTCGTGTCTTTGCACTAGGTTTCAACTGTTCTAGTGAAGCATGGAGATTGCAGTGTGTTTCTGTTTTATCAATGGAAAATTGGGAATAGTCTAATAGATTATGCTTGCTAGAAAAAAGCAGTGTGTTAGGAGTATGAGCACTGCAGTATTGCACATTGTTTGTACATCGGTTCTGATCAACACACTCACAGAAATTGAGGCTCATCTTATTTGTTTACGAAGATCTCGGATAGAAGGACAAATAATGAAACAAAACTGATTTTTTTCAAAAGAATTTGATTTCTGTTTTTGGATTTGATTTCCTTTTATCCCTAGCCCAAATCAGCTCAAATCTCAGCCATCCAAGCCACCAGTTGCCACCAACATTGCCTCAACGGGAGATATTAGCCCTGGCACTGTTCACTAACCGAAAAACCACATCACCGCCGCCCCTGTTTTGCTGCCGCCCAATCCACTCCGCCCTCTCTCGGGCCTTCCCGCGCTCTCTCGCCGCTACCACCCTGCGCCGCCTGTCAGAGGTTGCACACCCCCTCATAAATGCCCTGATCCCGTGCCAGAGCCGCCGGCCACGGCCACCACCGTCGCGCTGACCTTTCCCACTGTCTCAGCGCTTGTTGCCGACCTGACTTCCTCTGACAACTTTTCACCACCGCATTCCTTCGCCTGAGGTAGCTAGTGCGTCCCCTCTGTCGGTCGCACCGCGCCTCTCCGACCCTTCCCAACCATGCCACGTGCCGACCGCCGCCATTGCCAAGCTCTTGTGCCGAACCGCCTCTGCCGCTCTATAAAAGCCCCCGAGCCCTTCCATTCGAAGGCATCGACGCCTAAGGTCAGCCAAACACACCCAAAGCTCCGACAGCCTCCCTCAATGCCGGCAATCGCCGAAATCCCCAAGGCAAGCCCTAACTCAGTTCTGCCCCTCCGATCAATCATTTTCCAATCACCTTCGTCTGTAGCCTCTCATGCTCCTAAGAACACCCCCGAGCCATTTCCTTAGCTTCCCGAGCTCCCCTCTTCCCTGCCACCGAGAACCGTCGCACGACCAAAGCACCTCGCTGTGGACAGCCCAACTCCGGCCACGACTGCCCAAACCACCACTTCCTCGAGCTTACCCTAACCCCAAAGATGCTCAAACACAAATGCTAACGTCCGTTTAACCCTCCGTTTACCCCGGTGCCTTTCAAACGACTTACGGGAAGAAGACCTCGCCGACGGCAAATGCCGACTCCCCTACGACCACCAACCCTAAAAACGGAATCCCCACATCACCAGGAACTTGACCATAGTCCTAGAAGCCGTCACAAAACACCCTAGCCCTAATCGCCCCATAGCCCGACATCTCCAGCCGCTTCCCTGCTTCAACTCCGACCACCACTTGAAGTCTTCGACCATCATGTAGTCGGGAGAGACTTCGACCATGCTGATACAAGTCCTACGCAACCCCGTTCGAATGTCGTCCGATGCTTCTAAGCCACTCGTACACCGTTCGATGCCCTTAAGCCACCCAGACACCGTCCGATCTTGCAAGCAACTCGTGCACCGTCTGATCTCTGTCAGCTTCGCACTCAATTACTCGATAGTCGTTAGGACCATGTAGTCGTTACGACCATGAAGTTGTTATGACCATATAGTCATTACGACCATGTTGTGGTTCACGACCACGGTGTGCCTTTCGATCAAGCTATGGTTCACGACCACGATACAGTTTACGACTGCGGTGTGGTTTACAACCACACAGAGTGCTCAGTCCTCATAGTCGTAACCCGGTTACGACCACACCTTTCAGCCTCACCGATACCACCAACCACCTGAGTATTCGTAGGATCTTCCGAGTATGCTCAGTAAGACCTGCAGTGAATAGTGTCCAGACCTGTTACTGTTCACCCAAACCCGAAAATACAAATGTATACCCATTTCAACCGTTACGAGCCCGCCGATCCATTCCCCAGCTTCGTTTCACCTATTCAGACCTAATAAACCCAAAACCCTTTTTATTTGGATTTCTTGGATTTTCTTTCTTTGTTTAATTTCTTTATTCGTAGCTCAGCCCTTCGAGCTTGGAACTGAATTATTTTCTTTTGCTTTACGTTAGCTCCCGACATTGAAGTTCAGCCGAACCAGCAAGAAGAAGCTCAAGCTCAAGATCAAAAAACAGAAGAATCCGAAATCGTGAATACTCAAGTCACATGTTTTTGATCATATTGAACCTATATTTCTTTAATTATTTATGTATTAGTACTTTCATTATGTTATTTACAAGTTGTTATTTCATGTACAATAATGTTTAGAATGACACGATATTAGCTAATGTCCTAACACCTGAAAAAGCCCTATTAAATTTGATGGTCATATTCACCTTGACAAGACTTAGTGATATTAAAGGTATTATTAATGTAATCATGGTAGTTTAGGAACTCAACAAAATTTTCACTACTAAGAGTCTTGGCATTTTATTGATAGAATTTTAAATGTGATTCTAGGATAAGGAAGGATCGCGGGAGACCATGAGACGGCCGGATCCCATGAACTTATCCTAGGGTGGAGGCTGGGAATGGAATGGTGGCAGTTCAGTGGATATTGAAATATGGGTTTGCGGGTAAGAATTACCTAAGTGAAAATATAAGGACTAGACCCTTATGCTGAGTAAATAACATAGTGATCGCCCAACCACAAGCGTTGATTCGTCAAATCTGGTCTAGTAACTGTTCAAGTTTGATTAAATCTCTACAACTGGTGGGAGAGACCGAGGGTGAGTTCGTACGAAAGGTGGTTAACCATACAACGGTAGGGCTGCGACAAATCGAGTGAGGCCATGTGGGCCACCCGTGTTTGTTGAGATCAAAACCTACTGGGTGGAGGCTATATAAAAGATTGAGCAGTGAAAATTTTTATTTTCTTAATTCTGTCGCGAGAGTTAAGAGATCTTGTGGGTAAAGCTGGGTAACTCTGCAGAGTCATAAATGAAGAGTATTCAAATACGCCGTGCTTCCGGAAAATGAAGCTGTGTTTAATGGGTGAATACAAGAACAAAGCATAAGTAGATTTGGAATTTGACTAAGATTGGTATTCAAGTTGTAAAACCCCGTTCTCTTTAAAGAAGGTTGTGATATTATATCTAAAACTTGTTTACAACTAAAACTGCATCCACATAAAATAATAAGCTACTTTATCCCACTCCTTGGTAAATCCTTGCATGTAGTTAAATAACATTTTCCATGTGACTTGTTGAGTACGGTGGTTTGTACTTATACTTGCTAAAAACAATAACAGAAAATGCCTAGCAAGAGAATGAAGAAGTATTTGAAGACGACATGGTGGAATTCTACGAAATAGGTGACGCTTAGGATTAGGGTTGTTCTCTACTTAAGCCTGCCTGTGGTGTTTTTTATATTGTATTGTATTGTATTGTATTGTATCTAAGGGCTGCTCGCCCCACTGTAATACTTGGTTGTTAAGTCTTTTATCTTGTAAATAAGTTGGCTTTTATTTTTGAGCATGTGTTGGCAATATTGTACACTCGGTATGTAACTCGCTGCTGAACAAGTTTTGGGCAGTTGCGAGTGATTCACGGCGCCCTTAGAAATGGGATGTTACAAATAAATACCAAGGGGTCAGCGTTGAAGAGGAGGCTTCTGTGCTAATTGAAACATGCTAGTACAAAGCCTGGTGATACTGATTGACCCGACTGTTTACCAACTAAGCCAAACATGCTTACCTTAGTACACATCTCTCGAACAAGCGGCATAACATGTGTATAGTATATTATGTCACTCCTAGTCTTCTCATGATAGAAATTCTAGTTTTCTTCCAATTTATATTATTTCTGTATTCCTGATGGATGCTTCTGTTAGGTGGTCCACTCTGCAGATTCTGCAGAGTGATATGTCTGCTACTTTAGTTATTATTAAGGCTTTTTATTCGCAGCTTAAATTTTCAAGACTATAGAAGTGAAAGTTTTACTTGTGAGGTGTCATGGTTGTAGTCTGAGGAACTTACCGAGAACCAAAATAGATAGGCACAAGCAAATATTATTGTCTTAGGCTTTCCACTCCCGCTCCTGTCCTGATATTGTGTATTTGGTTATTTGCTTGTGTTGCTCATGGAGTACTGGGAAGCTAGAGGAAAGGAAAATAAAATAAAGATGACTAATAGCTTTCATGCTTTATTGGCAACCCACCGCCAGAATTTCCCTTTTACCTTTATTAGTTTCTAACATCACCTGATCCATCATTCAGGTCTAACATAATCTCAAAATCTTGTGGCATGGCATTTAGCCTGAAAATAAGTGGCTGTGGCTCAACCCTTCATCCCACCCCCTAGGTTACCTTATCCACTTTCTCACAGTTAATGTATTCTCTGTTTTCTTCTTCTGTCTTTTTGTTGTTTCTCTAATAGCAACTGGTTGTTGTGGGCGTGTGCCACCTGCAACCACTTATTGTATTGTTTTATGATCACATCCTCATCTTATGATATTATGCAAGTAAGCTTCCTTCTCCGGATTAGTGGTCTTCCTCTGTTGTTGTGGTTTACTTGGTTGTATTTAACGCTTTTCTAGTCGTTATTTCCCTGTAATTTTCAGTCCAGGATCCCCTTCATAGCCCTCGAGCCATGCTTGACAATTAGATTGTGAACAGTGTTTACCTCTTCTTATTGAATGAAACGCAATTCTCCTGCGTTTTTGCAAAAAAAAATATTATCCAAGTAATAATATTTTAATATGAAAATTAAACGAGATCATATCTCGGATGATACTGCTTTTTATTTGAGTTTTGTTGTGATTTGCACTTTGACCTGTTAGTAGTTTTTGGAAAATTATTCCTTTCAAGTGTTATTGCAGGCCTTCTCCCTCTTGATGATAAACTTGGTATCGCCTAATCTTCGTAACTGCTGATTGAGCACGGGAGAATCCAGAGGTACGTTTCTCAAATACCTTGGACTATCTTTTTCCCAATCAAGAGAAAGGTTCAAGAGTGGAAAAGGATATGATACTTTGGAGCTGCCTATATATAAAATAGTTTCTTCACTTGAGTGCCATTGATCAGATCAATGCACTATGCACTAACAATGCTATCAAATTTCTACATTTAGTCTACCCTACTCTATAATACACCAAAATTTTCTTTACTAAATCCACCCCCTCAACCACCCCCACAGTCATGCCTAATCTAAGTCCACCCAGATTTGTGTACCAAGTAATCCAACTTCATACAAATGAATGGTCTGGATCTCTCCTCAAACCTTCTTCTCTTACTCATTGAAGATCCTAAGGCTAAAATTATCCGGATCATGCATCATTAAACCCACCGTCTCCTCTGCGCTATCGCCGTGTGGCCCACCCGCTCTCTCTGATTCGGGGATCTTCATCATATACCCTCCCTTGAATTGGGGATTTCAGGATTTACTCTCCCACCTCAATGACATGTGGGGTCATCATAAGTCACTGACACGTGGGTCAGGAGGGTAAATCCTGAATTTTTATCTATGAAGAGGGTATATGATGAATAAATCCCTCTGATTCCCCCACCTCGCGAAAATTTCGCCGATACGCTGCTCACCCCGCCCCCAACCCCCCACACCGCGCTGCCGCCTCCCACCTCCCACTCCTCCGCTGCACTCCGCCCTCGCTCCTCCTCCCCCGCTCCGCCGCCGTCTCCTCCTCCCCCCACCCGTCCGCTCCGCCGCCGCCTCCTCCTCCCTTGCGGCCTTGCCTCCCCGCCCGCCCGCCGCCGCGCCACCTGGAGTCGGATCCTCCCTCACGCCGATGCAGCAGCACGCGGCAGACGACTGGTCGGAGAGGAGCCCCACCCCGCACTCCTCTCCGCCGCCGCCCAATACGTGACCCCGCCCCACGCAACCCGCACCGCCAACCCCGCCGACGGCCGGTCCTGGTTTTCGTGGAGCGGTGGCCGCACCGCCGGCACCCGTCCGCCGCGGTCCCCGTCTCCTCCGCGGCCGCAGCCGCGGCCGCAGCCAGCTAGGTCGGTCGATCGGGACCGCGGGGCCGTGCCCGACATCCTGTCGCGCAAACGCCGCGCGGCGTCGCTGCAGCGCACCGCACTGGTGGCGCGGGGCGCGGCCGCGGGACTCTGCCTGGCGGCGCTCGCGGTTCTCACTTCTGACCAACGCAAGGGCTGGGCCCTCGACTCCTACAACCGCTACAGCCAGTTACGGTAAACCAAAAAAAATCCCCCTTTTCTAAAGCAATCCCTTCGAAAAATCTACTGTGTTTGGTTAGGGTTATTTGATTGGTGATTTCCGTTACGCGCTTGTGTTCTGTTGCGATGTAGGTACTCGGAGGCGGTGAACGTGATCGGATTCTTGTACTCAGTGTTCCAGTTCTTCGCGCTCGCGGAGCTCATGTGGAGGAACAAGCATTTGATCCCCCGGCCCAAAGAAATGGATGGTAAAATAGTGAGAGGACCTGACAGAGGACCAACTTTCAGGATCCAGGCATGAATAAAAATGCTATTTCTTTGGGGCCACTTCTAGCTTCTTGCAATTTATTTGATTTTCTTGTTCGGATTTAACAAATTTATGATGCGATGCTGTTTATTGCAGTAGGTCTCAGTTGCTCGACCTGCAGTAGAGAATGATAAGAAGGGAATTCGTGAAGAAGTGAAAACTAGAGGATCAAATGTATCAAGAGACAGGCCAGATAATTCTTATGGCAGATATGGACATGATTCATTTGATCGTCAAGCAAAAGCTCCAAGACTATCTAATGTGGTATGGATGATAAGCAATGACAAGTTATCTTGTGCTTTCCTTTTATAAATGCAATAATGCTAACAAGTGGGATTTGACTTGTCCATGTGTAGGACTTGATATTTGTACAATAGGTCCCCTCTTGCCTTCTGTTTGTTCGTGTGTTTCAGTTGTTAAGTGGATGTGTGTTTGCTATGTGATAATGTGCCGGATTGCATTTGCTGCAGGCCCTTATCCAGATGGAGGATTTGGCTTCTGCAGTGAGCGTGCTGCAATACTACACTACGATTCAACTTAGCGTAAGGTAATCGTTGTTCTTGGACCTCATGTTTCGTGCATCCTAAGTAAGAATTTCCTTATGGTGGTTCCATGGCAGCTGCGCCGCAGTTTGTAGAGTTGCTATAGCCTTATTTTTGATGCTGTTGTGATTATCCATAATACCTGAGAATTATGCCGTTTGTGGGTTGGGATGTGTCAAATATCATAATTTCACTTGACTTTGTTACGCTTTCATTGTCCAAAGATAAGATCACCAGTAGAGATGTGATATTCATATCATCATGTAACTTTTACCATGCTTTTATGCCATCTTAGAGGAAGAAATGTGTACTTGCAATTTTCATCCCACCAGGAACTGACTACTGATCAGAGCTCTCATGGACGAAATCCTGATCAGGTACGCTGTCATGATCCGGCTGCACTTTGGGTTCTCCCCTCTATTCTAGAGTGTGCTTATTTTTTTGTAGGTAATTGGCATTTGTATGTATTGCTATTGTCTCTGAACTCTGCATGTAACATCTTGTCCTATTTTTTCTGTTTGGAGTGAGGGTTGCCCTTCTCTAATATACATATCGTGGTAACTGGCTTCACAATACCAACCTAACAAACAATTGGCTTTTTTTAAAAAATGATATGCACAACTTAATAAGCTACATGTGCAAGAAACTTTCTTTTTCTTAAAAGGGATAATCAGACCTTAGCATGTTAGTAGGTTTTTGGCCATAATTTGGAAGTTCAGCTCGTACCGTTCGTATGGTTTGTAACTGATAGTTCCGCCAAGTCATAGAAAAAGATTTTGTCAAGGAAAATTTGTGGCCTGAACTTATCCCTCAAGTTGAAGCTAGCAATCCAGAGCAGCAATATGCTTAGTCCAGGCCAACATCCTGAGTGAAATACCATTAATGCCCTCACAGTACTTCAATCCGTTGTTAGACCCTTCCAGGTATGTCTCATGACTCATGGATTATACATATGCTGTATACGCTTCTGACATGTTACTGAAAACCAACTCCTTCACCCTCTCTCTCTCTCTAGAAGCATGAACACATGAGTCTGACTTCAGTACATTCTGGCCCCTGCATTCTAAATAATTATAACTTTCTTGTTTAAGAGTTACTGTGCCTAGCTTGTCCGTATGTGATAATTAAAAGCAGAAAGTTAATTGCTCTCCATTGTTATTTCTTTTTGAGAATTCCCTATTGTTATTTTTCTGGCGTGCTCTGTTCAAATTGCATAATACTCATTATTTAGGATTTCAACTCACTAGAGAACACTTAATATGCCTGTATCAACTTCTACTGTAGTTTCATACTAATCTATTTTAGTTAAATTCATTGATACAAATTTAACACATTAATATAATAATATTTTACTAGAAAAGATATTTATTCTCTAACTGTGTCATCTTACAGTATTTCTTGAACACAAAAGTTGTAAAAGAGCCTGTTCCGGAACAGTTGCAGCAAATCGCAGCTGAGATTCTTGTACTACTGGAAGTGACATTCCATCACTTTGCTAACAAGGTTTTGTGTTAATGCACTCTAATTTGCTCTAGATACTATATACGTCTTGATCGATGTTGACATTTTGTGACGTGTGCAATAGGTTCTGTTGTCGCACGATGGGATTAAACTGGAATATGAGCAGCTCCTGCTTACCGCGTGCAAATGCATGCATTTCACTGTAAGCCCTGTTTTTATTTCTTCTTCCTGATGTATTAACAGTATCAACATAACATCGTCATTACCAGAAAATACTCAACACAAGAAAAAAATGTGGAAACTGTTTTCAGTAAACTATGTGGTGTTTGCAGAAGTATATTTGAGAGTACCAATTATCAATATTTGGGAAGGTAAAGCCAATGAAAGGGTGGACTGAGTAGTAGGGTATGTTTGTTGAACAAAGCTTGAATCATTAGCTTTTATGTTTATGTAGGCAATTTAGGAATGCCATACTGATTTTGTTCTTTTGCTTTTCTAAATGCTGCACTCACCTCTCTGTACATTTACATTGTTTTAATGCTGTAGCTTATGGACTTGATGACTTGTATGGTTGTTAACTTTCTATCATGGGTTTCTAATTGTGATACTTCTACAGGTGAGGCCCTACATGCCATCTAGAGTAAAGCACATTTTGCCTTCCTTTTGCAAAGACATGTTCTGTATACTAGAATCATTAAATTTCAACAGTCCTCCTGAAGATGGTGCTACAATGAGGCTCCCACTGTGTGAGATGTAGGTAGCTCCAAGGGAGAACCTACTTGGGGTCCCTACATTGTAATGAGATTGATGGGCATTTACTGAGGTTATAACGTAGTATGAAGACCCAAACCTCAACTGGAATTAGAACTCTGGTTCTAAAAAAAAACTAGAATAAGAAAACTAACATGCACAAAAAATATTTCTAGAGTCAGCTGCATTTTGAGTTTCATCACATATGCAGTTGCTATTTATTTTCGTGTTGTAATTGCAAAACCACCACCATGATTTAGTTTATTTGTCAATTGTCATGCTGACTGCAAATGGATATACTATTCCAAAGAAGTATTATTGTCACCAGTCAGAAATTGGTTCCTCGCTTCCTTGAATGGTTGATTGTTAGACGTGCTGAACATAAAACTTCTAAGTTCTAACCTGGTTTCTCTATTGGTTGGCATAATGTGTTTGCCAAGCTAAACCTAAGGTTATAATTTTAATGAAATATGTATAAATTCTTCAACCCCTTCCATTTTCGACAATTTCCTTTTCTTTAATATGGGCCAAAATTTCTTATATGGTCAGATATAATGTTACCTTAGCAGAACTAATAAGTAGTAAGCACCTATTTAGTAGGCAAAGTTGGTTATGAACTTAAGCATTTCGGAGTTATACCAAATTCACAGTTTCAATCTGAGCAAATATTCTAGATTAACTGGTCATGGCTGTTGACTCAATCAGTAAGTTCTGTCTTGGTTGATTTTAAATGGCTTTTCTTATCTGTTGGTTATAGCACTGACACAAACTGAATTGTTGGGAGGGAAGAATAGTTTTTTAGATATTGTTCTTAAGTCATATCTTAGATATTCAGTTCATCACGCCATTATTTATCCTGTTGTATGAGTAGCGTTAGCACGGGCACACTACTAGTATAAGTTATTACTTTAAAATGAATATCATACTTTGGCCTGCACTCGATATTAACCCTTCAGCTTCTTCACTCAAGATTCCTATTTAGCTTAAGATTTTCTGAACTATACTAGCTCCTTGGATTTGCTGTTTCTCGTTTCTAGCTCTAAGTTTACATTGAGTTTTTTAGATGATACATTTAGAGCTAGCAGATACTATTTGTTGCTGGAATTCTAAGAACAACTTAATGTTTGGCAATAGTATATCTTCTGGTTTTATTGCTGAAACTCCATTGGACTGTGACAGCAACCCTTCAAAGCCAAACACATTAGCGTTCGACCTTCAGACCATGCTTATGCTGCTACTGTTAGGGATGAAAACAGATTGGATATATTCCGATTGATCTAGACTATTTTTTAGTACGGATATTGTTGGCTCAGATATTTATCGTATAGTATCGGATCGGAAACGAATACAGATTTGATAGCTCATTATCTGGCGAATACAGATTTGGATTATCCGGATATTTAGGAGCTGGATGTCCGCAGCATATATCCTTTATTTCAGCCTAGCCCATTTACATAATAATTTAGTAGCCTACTATACCTGTTCTTTTTGGTTTTGGCTTATAGTTTTTGGCTGCGGCTTATGACTTTTGGTCTGTTTGTGAGAGAGACTACGGAGTAATAGAAACTCGCGTACAGTTTTGGCCAATATAAATGAAGTTATTATAGTATATACTATAATCAACTTGTAAATCTCATCTTGAAAAAAAATACTTTGTTTGAGAGCTAGTTACTGTAGAAAAGTAAAAAAAAAACAGTTTTTAGAAACTAAAAAGAATAGGCTCAATATATGGAGTCAGGGAAGGAAACTAAGCTTATATGAAGATTTCATGAATGTTTGGATTAAATAAATAATTTATATTTTTTATTCATTTGGAGCATATACTTTAAAGGGTTTCATGTTCCAAGAAATATTCGTGACAGTATTCGATTCATATTCGCTCTGTATTTGTGCTCAATATTATTCGTATTCGTATCTGGGTATCCATATCCAGAGAAAAATATGAAAACAAATATGTTATGATCATTATCCGTCCGTATTCGATCCGTTTTCACCTAGCTACTATTGATATTCTTCTGCCTACTTATGTACAATAAGTTGTGAGCATAAACATTATCACATGGTTGATTTTACATACTTTAATGTTCTTAATGTAGTTGTTAAGAGATAAGAATATTCGGCGATGTATATTATTGCTACAAGGTCTCTTTGCAATAATAACATGCCTAATCACACAATCTAGTGGCTCAGGTTCTACGAAGTATGTTATGTCTGTAGTTTCCTCATTATCATGTTGCGTGTTAGGGTTAGTTGTTGTCTTAGGTCTAAAAAAATATTTGGGCTATCGTGCTCTTCATTTACAAATGAATGGCGTGGCAGCCCAAAGATTCTATTACGCCTAAGACAGCAACTAATCCCAACACATAACATGATGAGGAAGAAACAACAGATATAACTTACTCTATAGAATCTGATACACTGGAGTGTGTGATTTGTCATTTCAAATAAATCTTGTAGCAATAACACGACCTTCCCTTAAGGTTGTGTCTAAGAACTTCAACTCACAATTTGTGTGATGTAACATGTATTTCTCAACAACTACTAGACAAACATTAACATTGTAAGATCGAGGAGGCCGACTAGAGTGGGGTGAATAGACGGTTTTAAAAAACTTTCTTTTATTCATATTTGATTAAAACCAAATATATAATGCGAAAGTGTAACTCAATTTGGTTTAGCACAAATAAGGCCTAAATCGTCCACCAATTAACACATAATGGAGAAGTTAGATGATAACCCGATTGCAAATGAGTATATATGAACTACACAAGCTATATATACTTAAAGAATGTGTTTCAAAATAAAAATCCTAAATATATGTATTAAAGAAAATATGGATCAATGCTTATAAAACCTCAAAACATAGAGTGAACTCCTCCTAAATGTGTGCATACAAGTATGTGTAATGAAGACATATGCACATATTTATTTTCGACAAATTGTAGAGTTCAATCTATATTTTGGATCTAAGGAATACACTAATATATAAGAATATGATTTTGAATACATATCTCTTTGATTTCACCTTTTCATACAAATGAGACTAAGCAATAATATACTTAAATAAACATATTAATCTCACCTATAGATTTGTCATTTAATTATATATTTGGATGTGAGGAATGCAACAAGATTATAAGAAAGATATCGAATGTATCTCTCAATGATTTCACCTTTTCATCTATATGAGACTAAGTAATATCATAATCAATAAACAATGTTAGTTTCACAAATACATTTGTCATTATCACCAAAATCTCATAATAGTATTTGTCATTATCACCAAAACCAACTTAAATAAAGCTTAAACTTTCACACGTGCAATCCCTACATGACCAATCCAAAAATGACACGTGCAATTCCTGCACAGTCAATCCAAAAATGACACGTGTAAGCCTTGCATGGCTAATCCAATATATGCAATCCGTGCATTAGTCTCCTACCAACCACTCGCTTGAGGCTTCACCGTTTTAGAAAATATTTTCATATTTCCAGTGGTAACCCATGTTACAATTCTTATTACCATGTTTTCAAGTTTAATTGGCCATATTTGTGTTCTAATTTAATTTACCACTAAAGCATTTATAAGCACAACCATAATCTAGTAGAGTTTGACCAATGGCAAAGTTATTATCATTGTAAGTATCTTAGAGCGACGTGGCAAGCAAATATCAAGTGCATAGTATAACTAGGCAATAAACTTTTAACATAGCATTTAAGTAAATAACCTTAATAAGCATGCATTTGTATTTGAAAACAAATTATTTTTATTTAAAAACTAGATTTAGAATTATCAATTATAAGGACTTGCCTTGATCAAATATGGTAAGGGTGAAATCTTCCTCGTCAACAACGGGACTATCCAAAGCGTCAAAATCTATACATACAAAATCATTCATATTCAACACAATATTCAAGTAAAATTTAAATAAGCTCTAAAATTTATGATTTCAGTTTTGATGGAAATATTTTGAGTTTATACGACGTTAGAAATAAAAATAACTGGATTTGGATTTGAAATGAAAAAGTTATGGCCTTTCAAAGTTTGAACCGAAATAAAATTCCAGAAATTCAAAAATTTATGATAGGTGGGGTCGGCCGGTCGGCTATAATTATCTTTTATTTTTCGTTATTTTTCTTAAGAAACATTTGGTGGTTGACATGTGGGATCTAGTGGGTTTTAATTTATTTTCCAATTATTTTTATTTAGAAAATTCGGAGAGACTGATAGGTGGGATCACGGTTCATATGGACTTGGTCCACGCGCTTGTCTATAGAGAGCAGGACTAACATGTCGGAGATAGTGGCCCATAGGCTTGGTTTGTGCGATGGTTTAAAGGTTATGGGTCCACATGTCAATGAGTTATGGGCTTTAAACCGGAGTTAATTAGGATTCTTATCCTTAGGGGCCCACATGTCATACTTATGTTAATCATATACTTAACGATTAACTTAATTACTGAATTAAGTAACTATCTGATAGTTGGGGCCCACTAGTTAGTGAGACCGAACAAAGTCTCAGAGGAGTCCGTTGCTAGGGGTGCAAACAGAGCGGATGTGAATGGATATCGCTCATCCTGTATACTTTTTCATTTATTTTCTTGTAGTCGGAGTCAGACATGGATAGCTCCAAATAAGAATACGAATACGGATATTCTCGATCACGAATGTGGAGTAAATACATGTTGCTCTGAATATAGTTAATCTTAGTCACGAATATTTAGTCAGATAATGCGTGAAAACAAAAACCATATATGTCGCACTATAAAAATCAATCAACCATACTACATGTCCAAAATGGAACCACATTAGTAGTTTAACAAGCAAATTTAACTATTTCACATGATAACAGGGACTAGTTAAGTAAGTAGTACTTGTAAGTAGTTATTACTAAGTATCTAACTAGCAAAAGTTCATGTAAAAAAGCCTTGGGAGCTACACTAGACTCTCGTGATAATAAAGAACTTGGGAGTGAAAAGAGTGGCTTAAACTATTGTACTTTGGAAAATTAGGGAATAGAAATCTAATGGCTGCTCCATCAAAGTAGTATCAGTTTTTCTGTGCATCGTGAGAGGGTCCGAATGTTAGAATAATAATGGGGGTCCAAATATTATTTGTTTTTTTCTTGCAATAGAATAGAACGGCCGTAATCTGCAGTGCAATCTACTCCATATGATGGAAAGAAGCCCAAAATAAAAAAGACTCGGCCCACCATTGCGGCCCAAAAGCTTTCCACTCACACAGCTGCATAAATCTCTACTCCTTTAAAGTTTAAGTTAGTGGTAGTAGGTCCATTCTCCCTTGACTCTTAATAGCCGTCCGTTCTTCCTTGACTCTTCATAGTCGTTAGATCTCACGATCTCCCTTTCTACACGTACGCGGCTCCCCAACTGCTCCCCACAACCAGAGAACCTCCCCCATCTCAACTCCCCTCCCTCTCAAATGCGCTCCTCTTTCCCCAAAATCCCAATCCCTCCCCCTCTCTAACGAGACCACTCCCCGCCGAGTGATGCTTCCACAATGGCGCCGCGTCACCGCAAGAAGCGCAACCATGGTGAGTCACCGCTGGAGCCCTCCCCTCGGCACGACAACCTCCATGGCTCCGCCCTCCCAATCCCTGCGCGGCACGACCATGGTGAGTCGTCGCTGGAGTCATGGGCTCAGCTCACTCCCGCCCCTCGCTACCATCGTCTTCCTCCTTATTGCCGCCGCAGCGGCCGCCGCTGGTGCTCCCACTCAAGCTCTCCTACCCCAACGCTAGCCAGCTCGCCTCGGTCCGGCGTGGGGTCAGCGACAGCGCCCGCCCTAATGCCCGCATGCGCCTCCATGATGATCTCCTCACCAACGGGTCGGTACAGCTCAACCCCACACCGTCTCGTTGTTTTGTTGCTTTATTGGATTTGAGGCGAGAAGATTTGTACTTGTTGTCGTGTTGGTTAGGTATTACATGATGAGGCTGTACATCGGGATGCGCCGTAGGAGTTCGCGCTGATCGTGGACTCAAGGAGCACCCTCACCAACGTGCCCAGCGCCACCTACGACCAGTGCAGCAACCACCAGGTGGGGCTTGATTCCTGTGCTTCTTTGTTTAGGTACCTTTGAAATCTTGTATGATGATTAGATTAATTAGGATGGTCGCAAGCATAGCTAGTGGCCATAGCTCGTGGTCGTAGCTTGTGATTGTAGCCTGTGGTCGAAGACGGTTGTCGTAGCCAGTGGTCGTAGCTCGTGGTCATAGCTTATGGTGGTAGCCCGTGGTCGTAGCCAGTGATTAAACACTGTGGTCGTAGCTAGTGGTCGTAGCCCGTGGTTGTAGCCTGTGGCCGAAGCCAGTGATCGTAGCCTATGGTTGTAGTCCATGGTCATAGTCTGTGGTTGTAGCCCATGGTCATAGCCCGTGATCGAAGACGGTTATCATAGCCAGTGATCGAAGACTGTGGTCGTAGCGAGTGGTTGAAGACTGTGATGGTTGTAGCCTGTGGTCATAGCCAGTGGTCGAACACTGCGGTCGTAGCCAGTAGTCGTAGCCTGTGGTCATAGCCCAGTGTCATAGCCAGTGGTCGTAGTTCTTGATCGTAGCTTGTGGTTGTGGCTTGTGGTCGAAGACGGTGGTCGTATCTAGTGGTCAAACATTGTGGTTGTAGCCAGTGATTGTAGCCTGTGGTCGTAGCCTATGGTCAAACACTATGGTCGTAGCCTGTGGTCGAAGCTAGTGGTCGTAGCCACAGTGATCGTAGCTATAGTGGTCGACGGTCGATTGTCGTAGCTACAGTCGACCTCGGTGCTAGAAGACCTGTGTGGTCGGAGATGCAGTCGAGGTGCTGTGGTCGTAACATGTGGTCAAAGACTGTGGTCATAGCCAGTGGTCGAATACAGTAGTCGTAGCCTGTGGTCGTAGCCAGTGGTCATAGCTAGTAGTTGTAAATGGTGGTCGTGACCAGTGGTCGAACACTGCGGTCGTAGCTTGTGGTCATAGCTCGTGGTCGTAGCCTGTGGTCATAGCCAGTGGTCGTAGCCTGTGGTCGAAGACGGTGGTCATAGCCCGTGGTCGTAGCCAGTGGTCGAACACTACGGTCGTAGCCAGTGGTCGTAGCTCATGGTCGTAGCTAGTGGTCATAGCTCGTGGTCGTAGCCTGTGGTCGTCGCTCATGGTCGTAACCGGTGGTTATAGCCCATAGTCGTAGCCAGTGGTCGTAGCCTGTGTGCATAGCTGCTGGTCGTAGCCAATGGTCGAACACCATGGTCGTAGCTCGAGGTTGTAGCTTGTGGTGGTAGCCTATGGTCGAAGACGCTGGTTGTAGTCCGTGGTCGTAGCTTGTGGTCATAGCCACAGTGGTCGTAGCCTATGGTTATAGCCCGTGGTCGTAGCCAATGGTCGAAGACGGTTGTTGTATCCAGTGGTTGAAGACGGTTGTCGTAGCCAGTCGTCGAAGACGGTTGTCGTAGCCAATGGTCGAAAACTGTGGTCGCAGCAAGTGGTTGAAGACTATGGTCGTAGCCAGTGGTCGTAGCCTGTCGTCGTAGATGGTGATCGTAGCTTGTGCTTGTAACCCATGGTCGTAGCCAGTGGTCGACCACTGCGATCGTAGTCCGTGGTCGTAGCCAGTGGTCGAACGTTGTGGTCGTAGCTACAGTGGTCGTAGCCCGTAGTTGTACGTTGTAATCGTAGCCAGTGGTCGTATGCTATGGTCATAGCTACAGTGGTCAACAGTCGATTGTCGTAGCTATAGTCGACCTCGGTGGTAGAAGACCTATGTGGTCGGAGATGTAGTCGAGGTGTTGTGGTCGCAGCCAGTGGTCGTAGCCTGTGATCGTAACCAGTGGTCGAACACTGCGGTCGTAGCCGGTGGTCATAGCTCGTGGTCGTAGCCCGTGAGATTTGGTCATATTTAGCACTGTTTATCACGCAAATACCAAATTTAGCCCCCCAAATCACCGTAATTTCATTTTTAGCACCCTCCCCAGGCGCGGGACTAAGCGAGCGCGACATGTGTGCAGTGGTGCGGTCGGGGAGCGCATGACTCAAACCGTGGTCGTGAGCGTGGTCCGTGGTCGTAAATGGTTTGCGACCACGACCAAGCTTATATGACCACGCTCATGACCACGGCTTACGACCACACTCACGAACACGCCTTACGACCACGGCTTACAACCACGACCATGCCTTACGACCACGACCACGGCTTATAAGACCACATGCACGATCAGACCAGTACACGGTTTGAGTCATGCGCTCCCCGACCGCACCAATGCAGACGTGTAGTCCCGTGCTTGGGGAGGAGGCTACAAATGGAATTACAGTGATTCGGGGGCTAAATTTGGCATTCATGTGATAAACAGTGCTAAATCTGACCAAAGTTCATAGCTCGTGGTCGTAGCCACACATAGGAACTGGAGGTTGTTGTGATGATTCTATCAAATCTGAGTACTTTTACAAAGACTGCCTCTCTCTCCATTGCTTTATGTGGGAGGCGATATACTGCTCTCACACATGCATGCATATACACATACACTCAAGTACTCAGAATCTCAGTATTGACAGCTTCCTGTTAAGCGAATATTGCTACGTTTGATGATGATATGATGTTTATTTGTATCATAATATGCTGAGTACCTCCAATTCCATTGACTATTTTGCTGTTGTTGTTGTTGCTATCTATATTTGTTTTGTTTCCTCTCGAGTGTGCTGTGAACTGGCATTTTTAAAGCAAGGCATACATGTTAAAAGAGTTAGGATGAACATACTAAAGTGATGACTTACCTCTATCTTTTTTTAATAAAAAAATTGGGAGGCTACAACAATATTTTTTTCGTTTCTTAAAAAGCAGTCCATCATCAAATGTTTTTCTTTGTTTATATTTCGTGAACTGACAGACATGTGCTTCCCCTATATATCCATGTCTGTTGAATGTTTTTGTTCTGTAGCAACGCACGGGCACTCAACTAGTCAAAGCAGCAGTAGCAGTATCATTGATTGCAAACCCTCCACACAGCACAGCCATGGAGGAGGACAAGACACAACCGCCACTGACACCGTCTTCTGAACACGCCGGAGAGAAGCGCAAGACGGAGGTTTCATTGGAGGCGTCTGTGGGATCGAGGAGGCCGACTAGAGGGAGTGAATAGTTGTTTCTAAAACTTTTTAATTAAATTCTATTTAAGCTATTTAACTAAAACCAAGTATATAATATGGAAACTTAAATCAATTTGGTTTGGCGCAAATAAAACCTAAATCAACTAGGTTCACCTAAGTGCACCAACAACTTAAGTCTACGTCAAAAGTTTGCAATTCTAGAAACACAAGCAATTAGTTTAATTTTTTGAATGCAAATTGCTTGAATGTAAATTAACCACAAGAAAACAAACCATAATTGACACGATGTCATTTTACCGTGTTGTTCGGAGACTTGCCGGTCTCCCCTAAACCACATTGAAGTTAGCCCAAACGATTTGAACTGGCTCCATGAATTAAGCCGAAACACTTCAATCTATTAAGGTTGCTCTTCATCCACTCCGGAGATGGCGAACACCACACCACACGCAATTCGCCGGGATTTCTCACAATCTTCTTTGAAAAGCTCACCACGCACAACACTTCCAATGCTATCTAGGAGTAGGAAAACTCCAAGAGTAATAAGTCAAGCCCCTCGCTTGACTCTCACCACGTGCAACGAATGCACAAGTTTAAATGGATACTAAGTCCAACTTTAGATGCAACGCATGCACTCTAGATCACTCTTCTTACTCACAAGGTGCAACACATACATAATTAAAAGGAGGATCTCACACTAGCTCAAGAGAATAGAAATGGGTCGAGCAACATCATCTTCAACCGGCCACAAGTGTGTATTTATACTCCCACACAAGAAAACTAACCATTAGAGCCAAATCCCTGAAAATCAGGATTATCGGAAGTACCAGCAGCAAAACTGTGGTACTTCCGCTCCCCTCGCAACGGTAAAAAAACTAATTGTTAGAAGCAAAGGACCAGTCAAATCCGGTAGTTCTGTTGTACAATTTCTAATAGTTTTGATCATTGAAAATACTGCCCCCACATACGGAACTATCGCTCTCGCAGGAGGAGGCCACCACACAGGTGCCTCTCTAGAAAAAAACGTACAGCTACACTAACCAAACATTTCACAAATCAGAAGTACCACTCACACAGAGCTGGTAGTTTCACTCGCTGATCGGACCGCTCACACAGAGTCGATCGGACCATTCACACAGAGTTGTTGCTGCTATGGAGACCTGCACAAGGGCGGTAATAAGGTTTCTAGGAAGCGCATATCTTTGTGCGACCGTTCTCTTCGCTGCTTCATGTACGTTCTGCATCGTATCAAGCCTGCGCTACTTCGTGTTCTTCATCAAACCAAATTGTAAATATTTCGTATGACCGATCGACTCTGTTTAATTCTGTTTTTTTTCATATATTTCGAGTATATTGTGTTGCTTGTTGTTAATACTGATTTATGTGTCACTAGTTATTTACAATTTGCTTTATAGTAAAATTTAGAATTAAAATATTACACATCTTTCCAATAGAATAAACGTTGCAGGCACCATTTACAATATGTACCTAAGAACATTGAACAGAAGCAACCCTTTGAACAGAAACGTGAGCACCATGACGAGAAACACAAAATGCTCTGATTCCTTCACAGAAATCCCACAAAATGCTCATTTCATTGGCATATAATCAGACCATGCATAAAGTCGAATTAAGCAGAATGCTTCTTCCATTTGTCTTTTACAATTCATTTGTGGGCATACCTTGGAAAAGGAAAAGGAAAACCTACCAAAAACAAAGGGTAATTACAATGTAGAACGACTCCTAGTTGAGTCAACATTCAAATGTACAATCTCCCTGCGTGTATGTTCTAAACAAAGAGGGAAAACAAAAACCAAATCAAGCTACGGCTATCGGCATTTCACAATCTATCTAGTTTGCTTTCACCCTCCATTTTACTCAACCAAAAAAAAAATCCCCGAAAGAACTGAACCAGTTCTATCAAACGCCTATACTATGCACACTACATGTGAAAAAAAAACCTGCCTTCTTGCGTCTGACATGCCGCCGGCCAACTACGCGGTTGCAACGCCAGCCGCCGGCGATGGGAAAATCCTCTGCCCCGGCGACAGTATCGCGCGAGGGTCGTACTTGGCCTTCAGCTGGGCGACTCTGCCCCACTTCGCCCCGAAATGCTGCTGCCATCCGCCCTGAGACGTGTAGTGTGGCAGGTACTGTTTGCACCCGATGCCTGCCCGGTCGCAGAACGCCAGCACCGCCTCGTTCTCCCTCTCCAGCTGCTCTACGTCGCCGGCGGCCACCGCCGACCGGAGCAGCCCCACGACGTAGAACACGTCATCCTCGTCGCCGGCGGGGGTCACCGCCGTCATCCGGTCGTCCCACCTGTCCTTGTTCATGGGGTACATGAGGATGAGACCGACCGGGTTGGCGTCCCTGAGGATGCCCCTGAGCACGCCGGCATCGAAGTCGAGGACGCGCGACCGGGGGATGAAGAGGTTCAGCCACGGGTGCGGCACGTCCCACACGCCAGCCGACCGGAGCACCGTCTCCTCCTGGCGCACACGGTCAAGGAACTGCACGTACGTCACGTCCTTGGTGAACACGAACCCCGGCACGTAGCTTAGCTGCTCTAGTACTGCCTCCAATTTCTGCAAGCAAAGCGGACAAACTTAAATCTTCTGTTCCCTCGGAACGGGCTGGTAATTGTAACCGGGAAACGGGTTGTGATTCCGTAGCTACCTGATCCACGGAGGCGGTGGTTGCCTCGTCGTAGTACACGGCGCCTTCGATGAAGTAGACCGCGCCTGACCCGGACTCCGAGGCGAGCCCGGCGAGCCTGCCGAGATCGGTGCCGGAGAAGAACGGCGTCGACTTGGGACCCTCGGTTAGCATCCGGTTGAGCTGGACCTGGCCCTCGACGTAGTCGAACCCGGCCTCGCTGGCCCGTTTGGATATGAGCAGCTCCTGGTCTCCGGTGAATGTGACCACGTCTGTGTAGGCGAGCCGGACCCAACGCACCCGCTTCGGGGCCGGTTCGAGCCCGATCCGAGCCCGAGTTATGATCCCGAACTGACCCAACCCGCCCAACGCCGCGAAGAACAGGTCCGAGCTCTTGTCCCGGGAGCACGTCACCATCTCACCCGTTCCTGCGTCATTGTTAACACGTTCATTAGTTAGTCAATTGATCGTTCATTATTTAGTTGATTAACAACGTTGGTCTAGGCAGGCTGTGGTGTTGTGATGACAGTACCTGTGACCACGTCGAGCTCCAGCACGTTGGCGATCTGCGGGCCGTGACGGAACGCCTGCCCGCCGATGCCGGCGTTGGAGAGCGTGCCGCCGACGGTGAGGCGGAGGTAGTCCGTCCACGCGCGAGGCGCGAGGTCGTGCTCCAGCGTCGCGCGGAGGACGTCGATCCACAGCTGCTCGCCGCCGGCGTCGACGTAAGGCTCCCCCGCGGCGCCAGCGGACACGTTGATGCGGTGGCGGTGCCCGCGCCCCAGCGCGCGCATGTCCACCACGACGCCACCCGGGGCCAGAGACTGCCCGCGGGCGGAGTAGCCCTGCCCGCGCGGCGCCACGGGGAACGGCGCCGGCGAGGACGCGGAGAACCGGATGAGCGCGGCGATGTCCGCAGGCGTGGCCGGGTGGAGGACCGCCTCCGGCGCGGCCTGGACGACGCGGCCAAAGTCCGACGAGGCCCTCGCCGTCGAGTTGCGGTCGGTGCGGATCCTCGAGGCGATGCCGAGGGCGAAGAGATCACCGGGAAGGCCACCGCCCGGCATTGGCCGGAGCTGACCGGCGACGACGGAGAGGAAGCTGGTGGCGACGAGAAATGCGATGAAACGAGTTCCTGCCATGTTGTAGCAACGCATTTGGATTTCCCAGTTGATGAGTGTAAGCTAGAGACTTTGCTGCTTAGGTGAGCAGAGAGAGATTGATGCTTGTGTGTTCTTTCAGGTCAACAGCTCCATGACATTTTATAGGGTAGCATTATGCCTTCAAACGTTGACAAATGGAGGTTGCGCAGTTCTTGGATGGTATTGTGTCCAATATTTTGAAATGGATTGACTTTGAGAGATAAAATAACTAAGGGTACCAGAAATATGTTGAGAAAAAACAAAAGTTAATTGGTTCCATCTACTAGTTTTGACTTGAAGAGTACTTAACGATTATAGGTCAGGTCAGACTCCGACCTACTCAAACAGCGCCTTTGGCTTCTAGCGCGCCTTTGGCTTCTAGCTTCCAGCTTATAAGTCAAAAGCCACTTGAGGACTGCTCTAAACGGCTTTTATGCCATAGTTTCTGGCGGTAGCTTTTGATTAAAAGGGCACTGTAGCAACTATTAGTTTTTTCTGAGACATTCAATTAAAAGAAAAATTAAAAAGAAAAACAATAAAAAAAGTTATATCAGACAGTGCAAAAGAATAAATGGAAAAATGAAAAGGCTGGAAAAAACCCAAAAAATCAAAAAAGTGTTAGTTAAGAAACCGACGTGTTCCAAGTGGTTTCTGACTTCTGAAAGCCAGAAGCTGAAGTTGTTTGGAGCACGACCGTGTCTGCTTCTTAATTTTGGTTTTTTGTCCTTTTTAACTTTTTTTTGTTTTTCTTTCCCCTTATTATTTTGTATTGTCCAAAAAATATAGAGGTATTTTTTTATTTTTTTTCTTATTTTTTGACTCATAAAAGGTTAACAGTCACTATAATGCAATTGCAACTAGAAGTCCGGTTTTTAAGCTGTTTGGAGCCGCAGCTCACTCAAATGAAGCAATATATATGTGTCTTGCAGGCTGAGACATAGATATATGGACGTAGTGGCCAAAGTGTAAGCTTATGCCAATTTGGTCAGCTCTTTTTTTTTTGGTTTTTTTTGGGGGGGGGGGGGGGGGGGGGAGCATGGCTTATGTGGTATCTCAGTTGACATTCCGGTTGTTGATGTCCGGCATAAATAACTACTAGCCTGCCCCTGCCCGGAATGTTAGCACAATAGACCAATTTTGAGTTCATGTGCGGTCAGATTAGGAATTTATTCTGGAGACTTAGAAAAATCCCTGGACGGCAGGACATTTGAAGTAGGTAGAGGAATATAAGATTATAGATTGGGAGGGTGCATGAACGTTGAGGACTATATATATTGGACCAAATCAAATCCGCAGATATGTCAACTGGAATAATCCCCACGGTTAGTGGTGATCACTTCAGAATTCTCTGCCCTTTAAAGAAGTTCCAAGGGCAAGCTTGCTGCTGGTTCATGCACAAAACCAGACAGACGCTGATGACTTGATATCTTTAGTTCAATTTCAGTCAGAATTTTTTTTACGAATAATCTATTTTTATTCGAAATTATAGAAATATACTCGTGGTAACATTTTTTTACACAATTAGGCTCCAGTCGCCCACCGTTGGGCGACTGGAGCCAATCACCGAACGGGGGGCGACACACGGCCAATGTAGTAACCGTTGGGCGATAATTGTTGCCGCCCAACGGGCAGGCGACAGGGGGTTAAAAAGGGCCAAGCGCTCAGCCGCCGCCGCCCCACACACAGCAAAATTAGTCACTCGGCTGAGAGAAGAAGAAAAGAGAGGAGAAGAGGAGAGGAAGGAGGGGGAGAAGAGGAGAAGGAGGAAAGGGAGAGGAGGGGAAGGAGGAGAGGAGAGGTAGGGGAGGAAGGAGGAGAGGGAGGAGAGAAGAGGAAGAACAAGATTCAGGTTTTTTTTATTTGCTATATTGTATTTGTAGTCTACTATTTATTTAATATTAGTGTTAGTAAAAATTGTAAATGTAGATAGAAATATTGTATATGATTGTTATTGTTAGTAGAAAATTGTAGATGTAGATAGAAATAATTAAATTTTCGGTGTACAAAATGTAGTTATTATGTAGTTTTAGAAAATTAGCAGCCGTAGAATCATGTAGTTGTATATAAATTAGGGAACATAGTTTTATAAAATTAGCATCATTAGAAAATTTGCATGCGTACAAAATTTGTAGTTGTAGAAAATTTAGTTACCATAACGTACAAATTAACCGTCCACTAAAATTTGTACGTATTAAAAAATTTAGTAAATATTTATGTTAGAATTTAATTAATTCGTATGTAGAAACGTTAGAAAAATGTTGGAAAAACCGATAGGAAGTTCGTAGTACGAGGTTATTGTAGTGGGTTATGACATGCGAACGATTGGCGAAATATGAATTGCAGTACGTCGGTGTTTTGGTATTGTGCGATGCGATTTGACAAATTGCAAAATTAAAACATATATTTAGGCCGACATCAGAAATGCCAATAGCCACTATATTGAGAGTGCATTACGGTGCTAGAACCGTTCGTGAAGGTCCGAATGGTGTGGATTTGAGTGGTTTTTCGCAAGCCACTCTAGTACATCCTGATGGTGAGAATGCCCAAATCTCAGATGTGATGCATTGGCCGACCCGGAGTTTTTCATTGGACTCCGATGTGTACAGCATCGTCATGCAAGGGCTTTGAAGCTGGTCTCCCACCGACATCAGATGGGAGTTGAGGACATTGCTGCGCACTGCTGCGTGGAAGGGTTTGTGCAAGGGTGCTGGTGCCGTGGATACGAGTGCATACTGCTTGTGCAACCGTGCTCATTAGAAGTTGTGCAAGGTCGTACGTACGGCCTTGCTCCGGGAGGTGCTAGCAGCTCGGGTGGCCCGCATGTTGGCGAAAAGGATCAAATTGCTTGTGATGAAGCCAATACGGTTCATGGAGGAGAGGTACAATGGTCAAGCCATGGAGAGGGAACAGGACAAGCCGATGAAGGGGAGTATATTGAGTACATCGTGCAGCAGATGGACTGTGATGATCAGACGGCCTAGGCTGAAGAGGAAGCTGTACAGGAGGACGGCGAGGATAGTTCAAATGAGGATAAAGCTCCCGTCTCGCAGGAGTGGAACCGGCTTAATGCTGAGAGTGGTTCCGCACATGATGAGCATGAATCAGCGTGGGAATATCATGAGACAGAGGTTCGATTGCATTCTATGTTTGCTGACAAAGCAGCGCTACAAGATGCCATCAAGCTGTGAGCCCTTTCAATGCAGCGGACTTTTCGGGTCATGAAATATAGCCAGGAGTAGTACACCGTGAAGTGCGAGCAGGCCGGTTGTCCTTGGAGGGTGCACGCATGTCGACCGAAGTATAAGACTCACTGGATTGCGTCGAAGGTGGAGCTGCACTCTTACACTCCTAGCAGTGTTTTAGCGAGGCATCATAACCTAACGTCCGTCTTTATAGCCAATTTGATGTACGGAAAGATAGTGGAGAAGAAAGACATGGAAACCACACATATCATAGTAGCTATCGAGAAGAAATTCAAGTACGAGATTAGCTACGCGAAGGCGTGGCATGCTAAGCAGAAGGCGTTGGAAAAAATTTTTGGGTCTTTCGAGGCGGCGTACGACAATCTTCCTCGTATGCTTAAAGTGTTGCAGGAGAGGAACCCGGGCATGTATATCGCTGTGCAGGACAAGCCGTCCGTAAGTCCACCAAGATATGCAATCTTGTAGAGAGCCTTGTTAGCATTTGGTGCTTGCATTGAGGCATTTAGGTACATGCTGCTGGTGATCTCAGTTGACGGGACCTTTCTGACAGGCAAATACAAGGGGCAGATCCTGACGGCCATAGGTGTTGACGGTAACAACCAAATATTGCTGCTGGCCATCGCATTCGTGGAAAGTAAGAATTATGAAAGCTGGTTATGGTTTCTCAGACATGTCAGGGTTAGAGTTGTCGGCGCTTGTCGTGGTTTGTGCGTAATCCATGATCACCATGCCGGGATTATAGAGGCTATAAGAAAACTTCAGGAAGACCCCGAGGAGCCCTTTTCTTGGCCGGACATGAGGAACAGGTGGTGCATTCGTCACTTAGGGGCGAACTTTTTCAAGTAGTTTCCGAAACAACCTTTGATGAAGCTATTCAAGAGGCTGGTTATGCAAAACCAAAGGAGAAAATTTGATGCTTTATGGGCATTGTTGGATGAGCACACCAAGAAGCACGTTGACGAGAGGAGCAAGGGGCTAGTGATGCCTGGGGCGGCACAACCGGAATGCTTGCCAGCACTTGATGAGCCTAACCCAGCTGGTCCAAGAAGGAGGAGCTCACGAAACATAAAGTGCTTCTCGCAGTGGATCGAAGGAGAACCATTAGAGAAGTGGTCGCTGTTGCACGACATGGACGACGCAAGGTATGGCATAATGACGACTAACCTTGCGGAGGTGTATAATTGGGTTCTCAGGGGCCTTCATTCTCAGCCCTTGTCGCCATCGTGGAAGGTGTTCTTCACAGCACAATCGGCTACTTCAGAGAAAAGCACGCGAATGCTGCACTTCATGCCGCAAATCCCTGAGCGTTGTATTCGTAAAAAATTACAGCATACATAGAGACGAAGGCACACAAGGGCCAATTACACACAGTGCAGGTCATGGGCAACAGGGAGCATCATTTTGACGTGGTACTCCGTGATAGAGCCGGATTTGGGACGGCTCGTTCACTTGTTACCCACAAGGTATGCCTTGGAGATCATGCAAACGAACCTAGCTGCACATGCAATAAGCTGAAGCTGTTACACAAGCCATGCTCTTATGTCCTCGCTACATGCGGGACGGTGGGCATGGATCCTTTGAACTTCATGTCGGGGTAATTCTTCAAGGAGAGGGTACTGCAAGCGTGGTGTGGGGAGCTCCGGGGGTTCAGGGTTGTGGAAAATTTTGCCACTTGGACATTGCAGGAAGGACCTGGATTCCAGATGTTAACATGCTGAAGGGTGGGAAGGGTCACCGACAGAGGTGGCGTATTAGAAATGATATGGACGAATTGCAAGCCGAAGCATCCGGTGCACGTTGCGGGCGATGCGGTCAGGAGGGGCACATAGCTAGACGATGTAATGCATGTGTTGATCAGTAGGCAGAGCGGCATGGTGTGTACTACTAGTTGTTAGAGACCACAAATAAATTTGTATTGTAAACGGTGTTTTGTTTGTACGCACTTTTGACGTGCAGAATGTCGTACTAAATGTATCATATATTTCATGTACCGTTTGTACCACAGCTATGTGAAATCCTCCTTTTGAGTAATATAGTTGGTGTTGTGCTGGAAGCGTAGTATTGCTCTGTTTATTTACTTACAGATTCTATTTACTGTTACTTTACATGCCCTTTTTTTTGGTTCCATGTAAATGCTAACTTGAACTCTTTTTGCAAGTATGGCTCGTGATCTTCGTGGATCGGACTGGCCGTAGCCCCTGTTGAACAAGCACGTGGACCGCATGCATCGTACTTCCCGTCGTGTCCCGCCTACGGGGAGCGCGAATGAGCCAGCTGAGCTGGGAGTGGTCAGACACGCACATCTCGAGTGGCCTGGAGAGTGGACCCCCGTTGGACAACCAGATTTGCACTCTGCCAGCGTTGTAGTGTTGTCGTAAGTAAGTTCCGTGTTGATCATTACTTTGTTTGCATGCTGCGGGATGCCGGGCTACTCCCTCTCGCCCGGATGGTACAGGCCACTGACGAGGACAAACCCGCCGTGGCCGTGGGCGGGGACAACGTCATGGAGCGATCACGATGCTTCCCATTTGATTGTTCCCTGCTGATGGCTTTGGTGGACCGTTGACGGCCCGAGACGCACACTTTCCACCTCCCATTCAGGGAGATGACGCCTACCCTGCAGGATGTGTTCCTGCTACTTGGCCTTCTGATCACGGGAGCCGCTGCCTTTCTACCGGAGGCCCCGGCCGAGTGGCACGCTGACCTGCTCGGCAGTTTTGAGGGGGTCCTTCCGCCGGGTACCGCAGATGACTACTACATCTTCCCGACGAGTCAGACACACGGGCCGTCGCTGAGGTGGCTCGCATAGTTCCAGGTACATGCTCTTTATAATCGGTCGTGTCATGTAAGCTTTTATTTCCGCTATTACGTACTAATAACTTCCTTTTTGCATTCAGGTGGAGCGAATGGATCCAAATGCGGACGATCATCAGGTCCCCCGCCACTTGGAGGCGTACTTACTGTGGCTGTTTGGTTAGGTGTTCTTCACCACCAGCCAAGGCAACACCGTCGATGTGAGCGTGGGGCGATCGTAGACAGCGAGGCCCCCCAGGTCAGTTGGGGATCGGCCGCACTTGCCGTGACCTACCGTGGTTTGTGCGATGCGTGCTCGAGGACCAAGGCGAACTCGGTCCTCGCGGGCTATCCGCTGCTACTGCAGCTGTGGTCGTTCGAGCGCTTCAGCCTCGGACGACCTTTGCTAGAGGACATGAGTCCATACGGGGCGGACATGTACCCCGGGGGAGATGTCGACCGACCGATGATGGGTTCTCTCTGGTGTCGTCGACGGGTAAGTATTATGACAACCAGCTATTTTCTTCGTATTACCGATGGTCGTACGCAACAACTATTCTTCCTTGCAGGTGCAGTTCACGCACGTCCAGGTCACGCAAGCGTATCTGCCCTTTGTTGAGCAGTTTGACCGCTTCACAGCCGACGACGTGCGCTGGGAGCCGTACTCACCTACGACACTGCACGACCGTGCTCCTGACGGGCTGTCCACGCTCTGCTGGCGTGATCGAGCTTTCTGGCTGACGCGCCGAAAGCCAGTCTATGACATCTTCGTAGAGGACTACGCGCCGCAACGAGTGATGCAGCAATTTGGTCTACGTTAGGCGCTACCGGTACCAGTCGGACCACCGCTGCCGCAGAGCGTGCATGCGTCAGTGACCATGTCTCATAAATTCTAAGTATTTACTATTCTGTTTGCAAGTACTAACGAATTGGTCTTATAAGCATGCACTCTAGAAAGGGAGTGAAACACGGCACGGACTGGACGACAAAGATGCAGGGGTGGACTGCGCAGTGGGACGACGTGCTTGATGACCGCATGCAGGAGGACCACCCCTACTACAGCAGGGAGTACACGGACTACCTGCGCTGGTGCCAGGCGCGAACACGTACGATGCTCTTACATGTCGTTGATCCTCTCACCGCACACGTCGCCGCTCTGACAGACACGTACTCGCGCACCTAGCGCGGGATGTTCACATTGTGGTACATTATATGTATTTTTAAAGATTCCTTAATGGCAATGTCGCTTCGATGATTGACCATTTTATGTCTGTTCCTTCATGCTAACGTCGGTGCTTCACTTTGGCGGGAGGGCTACAGTATGATCGATAGGCTCGCCGTAGGTGCAAAGGTGAGCCACGAGGAGAACATGAGTGCTTGGCGTCGTGTCGAGGCCTGGGGTAGACATATCGTATCTCGGCTGTCCTGCACGAGGCTACTGACGGTCTCCACAGCCTCGCCCAGCGCACAGACGATTCGTCCACCGGTGCCGCCCTGACCGGCGTGGCACTACTCCGGAGGTTCTACGTGGGCATGTCCTACACCACCTCACCTAGACGAGGCTGGAGGGTCTGCCTAGGGACGGCCTCGTACACCGCCAGCGCAACTGTTCATGCATCCTCCGTACATCCCCGGCTTCGCTACGCAGGGGGTGCACTCCGCACCGTACGTCCCTCCTCCAAACGTGATGGCGCCAACTGAGGGTACGCATCGTCAGATTTCGGCTTTATCCCAATGCTTCATGTCAGAAACTAACGAAATTACTATTGCAGGTCTTTTCTACCCCGAGCAGGGATAGGGCATCTCCCCGAGCCCAGAGATCCGGACCAGTATTTTTTGGACTGGCCCAGGCAGGCGTCTAGCTCTGAACCTCAGGGCACACCACCAGAGATTCTCTCCGGGAGTACCCTCACCGGTGCACCAGAAGGCACGCAGGTAGCGGTGCAGCCCACTCCACCAGCTCAGGGGCAGGTGCGATGGTCTCCTGATCGTCTTACGTTGTCAGGGTGTCATAACCCGTTGCAGTGTAGGACAGCCAAGCGGGGTCGTATGGGAGGACACGGATGAGGAGACGGAGGGGGCCAGGGTGGCGATGGAGGGGGTGCTGGGGATGCTGTTGGGGGACAATAGTATTGATTATACACTATTTGTTCATGTAATGTTTATGTTTGTTATTTACGTACTGACTTTTTAATACTGTGCTGAGCTTACTTCTACTTCTCCCTACCTTCTCTACGCACACTCCAAACGAATAATGAACTGCATTGATGGCAACCGTAGCAACATACGAACCATTCCATTACATGCTTAACAACATTGAAAATTATTTCGAACAACAGTCCCGAGTACAACGGTACAACCATACACGAGGATGCCTATAGGTGGAACGAGCCTCGTGGCACCTACATGAAGTATTGCTGAGCGAGTTGCATCAGACGTGGCTGGCCGTCGTTGTAGTGGCAAGCACATATACAATTAGGGTATGTGCAGCAACATCTTGGTACACACTCCCTATGCTGATGACCTCCTCGTTGCCTCTCTCGCACTCCATCTACTGACGGAGGTCATCGTTCTGCTCTTCAAGAGTCAATCCGTTCCTCCAAATCAGCGATTCGCTCTCACAACGTATGCACGCACATCAAAATGTACCGTTCATGTGGAGGATCAATCCATCGCACAAAGTCACATTTATCCATCTGCTACAAACGAGCGTTAACATCGAAGCTATATTTGTAGTACAACAAAATAGATGAGTGCAAACTTGTACCCCAAAGTATGGGCATCAAAAGAAACGTCGACCACCATCCGTATGGCCTTCTGCCACATGCACCACCGTATCCTGCATGTGTTTGCATTTCGGCCACACTGGCTGAGTGCGCCTATTTGGCAATAAGCGGTACATAGCGCCGAAGTCCTTCTTCCTTTCTAGTGGAAGGTTCTCCTTTGGTGACCCATGTTCCACTGGCCCCTTGGCGTCCGTCATGGTGGCTTACTCTACGACGGAGAAGATAGTTGTTACAACCAGCAATGTCTCGTCCATTCATTTTATAGTATACCTTCGAGCCATATTTCCTCACTGACATGACCGCACGGTCCAGCTTTCGGCAGCGACATGACCGTACGGGCCAACTTTCCTCAGTAACATGATATGACGGCGGGGTCTGCCTTGAGACAGCCTCGTACACTGCCAAGCCAACTTTGCACAGCGACAGGACCGTACGGGACAGTTTTGCGCAGCGACATGACCGCATGGGACAGCTTTGTGCAGCGACATGACCACACGGGATAGTGCACGGGACAGCTTTCCGTAGCGACATGACCGCACGGGCTAGCTTTCCTCAGTGACATGACTTCACGACACAACTACCCCGACCGCCGTCTAGACACCGCAACCTATCGCCAGCCGGTAAGGACCAGGTACACCGTTCCCCCCCCCCCCCGACCTTTTCTCCTTCACATTACAAACTAACAAGCTCTCCCCTGTATTCACAGTCCCTAGAACCCCCATGTGGCTACCGCAAATGGATCGATCTTGAGATCCATCCAGAGGACCAGTGGGCACTCAACTTCGAGGACTAGAATATCGCAAGGTCATTGGAGATCCGGGAGGAGGAGCGCCGCAACAACGAGCAAACCATGCGTATGCAACGCGAGACAAAAGCTCATCTCGAGGCGTGCACGCGTAGGGAGAGGGAGGCTTGCTAGAGGGAGCGCGGGAAAAAGAGAGAAATGGCGACCAAGGCAAAAGAGGCCGCCGAGGAGTTCAACACCGAGCTGGTAAGGAAGGGAAAATGGCCCCGGTTCACACAGTAAGTCGTACGAGCAGTGGGGTGGATTAGTCGCACATGATGCTATATGTTATGCATGTAATCAAAAAGTACGCGGCATATTACTCTCAACTGTATTATGCAGTCTATTTAAATTCAGACAAGCTTATTATCTCGTCTTTTCCATTATTCATATAGCACGTCATGTAACAATATTAACATACCGGTTTTCTGAATATACAAATTCCCAGTAACATCACAATATCACTTACCATCATATTTATCGGTCGTTCTAAGGTCAATCGTTCTTAAAAATTTTGTTCCAAATTTCTTTACGCACCTACAATATACAATGACCGTAAACTTTTGTTACAAATCAAGCAGATTATTTTCCATTTATAATCTATAAAATTGACAAAATGAACAAAATTCATGGAGGACTGGTTCCAGTCGCCCAAAGGTCGGGCGACTGGCGCTGTCACCTGTAGGTTGGGCGATTGGCTCCAATCGCCCCCCTCCCCACCCCCCACCCACCCCCCGGCCGTTGGGCGACTGAAGTCTATTTGTGTAAAAAAAATGTTGCCAAAGGTGTATTTCTATAATTTTGAATAAAAAATAAATTATTCGTACAAAAAAAATTTCATTTCAGTTAACGGTTGCGCACTTGTACTACATTGTGTTTGCCAGGAAAACTGAGATGCTTTTCAGAGCGTTCCTTTTTCTTGCAAGAAGCGGCATGGTTTCAGGTAAATGCCAATCATCGTTGCCAGGTGCAAGCACAAACACAAGCATCTTTCTGTTTTTCGGAGTGGTGTATGCTACCTGTACTACATGTAGATTGAAGAGTTGGTTCTCGCAGAAAAGCATAAACTGGTCAGTGGACTGACTGAGTTCTCCCAAAAAGAAGAAAAATGAACTGGTTGGTAGACGGCTGTTGCTGCACAGCCCGCACTTTTTTATGGAAAAATTCTCTTATTTATATTAATAACTCAATAAGTAAAATACATAAGTACCTAACTTTTACATTGAAGATTATAGACGAATAACATATCACCATCAAATCTTTGGGTCTATGAATGTGCTAGATTTCTTTATTTTTCTCGCCATCGACTCTGTATCTTACAGCGATGTATTGATTGCCGACAAATACGACAGTGGAAAGTAGATTGTTGGTGATATCGGACCTATTATTTATGGTTGTTGCTTATAGTTTTTGGCTGAAATTTTTGAATTTTAGCTGTTTGCGACAGATATTACGGGGAGAGATACTTGTTTGCGATTTTAGATGGTAAAATATTGGGTTTTAACATGTACTATAATTAACTTGTAGACACCGTCTTGAAAAAATACCCCATTTAAAAGTTCAGTACTATAGTAACAGCCAAAAATTAGTTTCAAAAGCCGAAAAAATAAGCCCATCTATTGATGTCTATGATCTACGTCTCGATAGTAGTGTTGTCCGTAAAAAAAATCAGTGGTGGTTTATTTACATCCTCCTCGATTCGGTGTCAGATTTTTAACGTAAATGTCGCTATGGTCGCCCAGGTGAGTTGATCCGATGGATCCCGTCGTGGGTAAGTAAAAGCTCGGAGGCTACTGCGTATCGATCAGAGCAGGTTTCCTGGGCTGCTTCACCTGAAAACTCGGCGACATCGCCTTTCTTGCAGTATGTGTCGTTGCCTGTGCGCCTCCACAGGGCGTGTAGTCATGCCCAGTGCCCACGGTAGGGAGCACTGTCCCTGGCGGTGCCACCTCCCAGCGAGCCGGCGAACAAGCAGTGGGTGTTCTTGACAGTATTCTTGGCTTGCCGGTAAACAGTGCAGTCGGTTTCCTCAGGCTATGTGTTGAGACAGTAACTACGGTGTTGAGCCAGACGAAGCCAAGTACCATGGTGCCGTGGATTAGCTGGCAGTTATGAAGAGGCACAAGAAGTCGGAAAGAAATGGAACTTGCACTTGCGAATGGATGTGTAGAGTTGAGCCATGGGACGGGAGGTTGGTTAGCAAATACTACAGCTTAGTGAACCAGGGAGGCTGCAATAGGTAGGGATGCAAACGGATCGAATACGAACGGATAATATCTCTATCATATTTGTTTTCATATTTTTTTCTCGGATGCAAGTATGAATACGGATACCTCGGATACGAATATAAATACGAATAATATCAAATACAGATACAGAGCGAATACGAATCGAAACGAATACGATCACGAATATTTATCGGAACATAAAAACCCCTTAAATTATATATCCAAAATCAATGAAAGCACATAAATAGTTTATCTTGTCAAAACATTAATGAAATTTAAACAAGCATCAGTATTTTTATTCATAATAGTCATACCATTGTACAGATTTTAAATCTTCAAATGGCAATTAATTTTTTCTTAAGTCCTAAATAATTCTTAATTGATTTCTACCATTTATATGTGACTAATAAATTAATTAAGAACTTAAATTTGCATCAAAATGATGTAAATGGCAGTACATCAATTTAATCGGTACAAATTTTAATCTATCGACAATACTAAATTTATTTTTAATAAACGCTAGTGGTGTTTGTAATTTAATATGACTAGGGAACCTAATGCCTAATAGTAATGGAGGCTTATGGCTTGGTTGGGCTAGTGGGCTGGTGACAAGGGAAATGAGAGAGGCTGGCTTGGACTTGGTAATGTTGGGCTGAAATCCCAGATATCCGACTCCGTATTATCCGGATAATTTGTATTCGTATCCGTATTCGCCGGATATCAGGTCTACTGTATTCGTATTCGTTTCAGATAAAAAAAATCAGTATTTGTTTCCGATCTGAGAATTATACAAAGAAAAACCGATCCGACACAATCCGTATTCATTTTTATGCGGATCGGTCGGAAACTATCCGATTCGTTTTCACCCCTAGTTCTAGGCTAGGGTGCTAAAAGTAAATATAGATCGTCTATTCTTTTTTATTTAATAAATCAGATTAACTAAAATTTAATTATACTACTACCGATAGTATTAGAGGTGGAATTCTAAAAAGGATATAATTATAAAGGAACATATGACGTAAGAGCAATTTCAACAAGCACCACTGTAATGCATATACGAGAGACGATGGCAGCGGCGCAATAGAATGAGTGAGAGGTGGGGATGGCAATGACAGAAAGAATTAATAATATATTCAGAGAAAAAGTCTATAATACCTTCACAAAAATAAATTTATAAAGAAAAATTTATTGCGCCCTTAGAAATTAATGATCAGATTTTTACTATCGTCTTCTTATAACCAGTAGAATGTATTGTAAAATTCCTTTTTGCACGTGAGAAATTACTTGCTTAGCCATTACAACTGCTGATACATTGCGTCTGATCATACGGTTGTCATTTCAAGTACTAACCATCCGATGCTCGGTAGTTTCTCGATAACGTGGCTCAACCAAGTGTCTTATTTTGTAGTCAATAATATGACATTTTTGCGCTGTGACGAAAGACCCACATACAAAATTGATGTAGAAGGGAAGATGCTGGTTATGAATTTGTTAGGAGGCCTTAGCCTGACTTCTCACCCAATACCATGCATTTACGTTCAGTTAAACGTAGAAATTTCATTAAAAATTTAAGAAAACAATTCAGGCCTAAGTTAATTACATTGAAAATTTTCACAAAAACTGTAGTACAAAATAAACCCAAAACAATATAAAACAGTACCAAAAGGCCATACGCTTTAAGCCCAAATAGACAGAGGGCATGTTCTTTAAGTCAAAAACCCCGGTTTTTGACTTTTGCTACAGTACCTAACTTTTAAACGGAGTATTTTCTCAAGACGGGATCTATAAGTTAAACGATCTACACGTTAAAAGCCTAACATCTGTACCAGCCAAAATCAAAGTAAGTATCTATCTCTCTGTACTCTATACCATAAACAGCTAAAATTCAAAATTTTCAGCCAAAAATTATAAACCGCAGCTGAAAAGTACAGACCCTCACTTTTGAGCGGCTTAGGCCCCGTTTGGCACGGCTCCACTTCACAAGTGGAGCTGTTTTTTTTTTTACTTCACAAGTGGAGCCGGGTGAAGCTACTTTTTTCAGCTCCTTGGGTGGAGCTACTTTTGTCTCAGCAGGTTTTAAGGAACTCCTTGGGTGGAGCTATTTTGTTTTACCCCGTTTGGCACAAAACAGCTCCAAACAGCCCTAAGGAGCTGGTGGTGGAGCTATGCCAAATGGGACCTTACTTTGGATTCCACGCTTTCACACATCGCAAATTAAGGGATCAATAGGCCATTGCGGCCTTTTGAGCGGCGGTGTGGTGGGCTCACCACGCGCGTGCATGCTCGAGTTCGGTAGCCGCTGCCACGCGTGATCCCTATTCCTTAGTGGAGATCAAACTTCCAGCAAAGCCAACCAGCCCCGTTACCCGTTCCCATTACAACTAGAATGTCCGCTTCTTTTTAGCTTAGCTTAGGACATTTCTAATGATAGACATTTTAATCTATATTCATACCTCTTCACATCACTAAAAAATTATTTTATACACTACTATTTTAGTAAATAATATCTATATATAAATCTAAGCAATAAATCTCATCATTCCCTATTCCCCTCTCTCTCCCCTCCCATTCTTTCAAAAGTTAGCAAAGACACTGTATTTTCTCCCCAATGCAAGTTTTTGTCGTTCCTTGTTATTTGAATTTTGTGCATATGCAATATTTTGTATGAGACATTGCTTTCATCTCTTTCTTCATTAATTTCTCCTCCACCTTACTTTAAATTCTATATGGCACTCTATAGACATTGCTGAGATCAGTCCATTGGGAGTGTGCCCTTATGGCCTATTGTTGTGGGGATGGTCTTCTACCGTATCCATTCAGCCTGTTGAACTAAAAAGTTCAGTGGGAGACATAAAATAACGTGAATACTCTTGTAATAGTACCCTAAGGTGGGGTGTGATTGTAATAAGGTCTTATGGTCATGTATAAATATCTCTTTAGGAGGAGCAGTGAAGAGAGATCGATTTATTCCTATACTCTCTTAGTCCCCTTATATATTATTTAGTCTGTAGCCACAACACCTATATCTTTTGGCTTTCCTAAAAATAAATTGGTAGTTTCTTTGTTGGTTTTTAAAATGGTTTATTATGATAGTTTTTTAAGTGATTTATCGATATTTGATTAATTTATATAAGTAATCATGCTACGACTAAAAGCTACCGGTGGCAGTTGAAAAAAAACCAGCGCATCATAGCTAGCAAAACAAGAAAAAGGAAAAAGGCAGCCTCCTCCCCACTAACGAGTAACGAGATGGCTCGTCCACACCGACCACCCAAAACAACCACGCATTATTACACTTCACTAGTATAATGTCCGTGCTAACGCCACGGCGGCATTTTAGGGATGCACACGAAATCAACCAAACGAATTTTTGAATGGCCATACATGTTTTGTTCCCTGCTTTCAAAGCCAATTTTTGAATGGCCATATATATTTTGTTTGGATAATTGGGTTCCACCCCGCCGCACCGCGCCGCCGCGCCGCGTCCACCGCGTGCGCGCCCCGCACCGCACGGAGGCGGGTCCGCCGCGTCCGTCTCGTCCGCCCCGCCGCGCCGCGTCCACTGCGTGCGCGCCCCGGGGGAGGAGGAGGCGGCGGCGGAGCGGAGGGGTGGGGGGAGGAGGAGGCAGCGGCTGAGCGGGGGAGGAGGAGCGGGGGAGACGGAGGCGGAGGAGGAGCGAGGGCGGAGCGGATCGGCGGATATTTCGCGAGTGGGGGAGCGGGACGCGGGAGGGGTACTGCAGATCCATTGAAGGATGACCATCGGATATGGTTGAGTAAGGAGAGAGAATGGAGGAGAGTTAATCTGGTGCGCACGTTTTTAGGATGGTGTATTTCTAAGTGTATATTGTGGTGTGGATGTAGTTAAAGTCATGACTGTGGAGCAGGTAATTGTTGGGTGGATGTAGGATAATTTTAACTGGTGGTTTATTAGTGTAGATTAGTGGCACTAACACACTCAATCCGCGCCGTCTAATAGTCGATCGACGGCTAAGATTACGAGTGTGTATATTTGTCCTCCTGTTTTAAGCCCAGCTCCTACTTACATGAGACATTCTGTGGCCCAGCCACAGCAGATTCATTGCACTAGATTTCTTTGAGGACAGGGGACCAGATATATCTAGCCATCTGTGGTGCTCTGCTCTGTGGACACTAGTGTGGAAAGTCTTCTTTCATTCCCTTCACACACACTCATTTGAGAGAGATTGGGAGAGGAAAAAACGATTAGGCAAAAAAAAAAATCTTGGTAGGAGATGAGGACCGGAGGGAGAGGTGAGGCTACTGGGGCTGCAGGGAAGAAGATGGTGGTGCCCTTCAAGCTCCCCGAGATGGCGCTCAGGCTGTGTGTGATCCCCCTCGCCTTGGCCTCCCTCTGGGAGATGGCCACCAACACGCAGAAGGATGACACCTACGGGGAGGTCAGGTTCTCCAACCTCTCCGGCTTCAAGTGAGCACGCATGAGCTTGCCTTCTTCCTACCTGTGTTCTGCTCGATTAATTTGATTAGCCATAAATTTGGATGGCCTTTGAGCCTCATGTTGTTGCTCGGTTCTTTGACTAGTAGCGTAGACTATACACCAATTTGTAGAGCTTGTTCTTCCAATTATGCATTAATTATTGATTATTCTTTTTGCTGAAACTGTTCGTGTTTTCAGGTATTTGGTTTGCGTCAACGCCATCACAGCTGCCTACTCGTTAGCCTCCATCTTGCTCTCATCCTTCAAGTCCCTCGCTCACTACTACGATTGGCCGATTTTCCTCATGGATCAGGTCTGTCCCATTATCTTTTTTTCTTTTTAAATTCGTCTGTAGTTTGTAAATAATATAGTACTAAACTACTATGATCAGTAGTAGAGTTACTAATACCAGGTTAATTTGTTGGTGGAGGAAATTGTCTATTGATAGATTGGATCATCATCTAATTTTGATACTGGAACAAAGAATCTTGTGAATTCAGATCACAGAAAACCTCAAAAGGAATATTCACAATAAGTAGCCTGTTCTATCGACACAACTTATGATCAGGAAAATGCATCCTAGAGCAGTGCTCCCATTGTTCTGAAAATTAAACTAATTTCTTCCTTTTAGCGAAGTACATGAGCATTTCTTGGCATTTCATAATCTCAAGTCTCAACTAGTCAGCACATGATGCACCTGTCACATATGCCCTACAGATGCTAACACTGTAAGAATGTAATAACAACATGCAACTTAGAGGCAACAAAATCAAATGTTCATCGAAGGAATGTACAACTACATCATTTAGGAATTTAAGATGCTCTCGATTGTTGAACGTGCAATGAAAAATTATGGGACGCTATTAACTAAAAGCTTGGCCTCGCCGGAGGATGCAGGCCGCGGCGTACCTGCTGGTGACCTCGGGCTCGGCGGCGGCGGAGGTGCTGTACCTAGCGCGTGAGGGCGACCGGAAGGTGTCGTGGGGCGAGGTGTGCTCCTACTTCGGGCGCTTCTGCGGCAGGGCAACCGTGTCCGTGGCGCTGCACGCCGCGGCGCTGCTCTGCTTCGTGGCGCTGTCCCTCATGTCCGCCTACAGGGTGTTCAGCAAGTGCGACGCCCCCGACGCCGCCGCCGCCGACTGCTCCGAGTCCAAGCAAGCGGAGGAAGAAGGGAAGTAGATTGGATCGCACTAGGCTAATGGATGCTAATTTGCACCTAGCTACTTAAACTACCCATCGTTGTTATGTGTTGATGCTTGTCAGAGGCACTGGATACAGCAGTTGAGCATCAGCTCTCTCTTCCTGAAGGGATCGTGAATCGTAGAAGCCATGTTTCTGTTGCTACAAAGACTCCGTGTCATGAAAGATTCGTCGTTGTAACACTCAAAATAATAATAATAATAATAATAATAATAATAATAATAATCCTAATCAATATTAATAATCCTAATCAAGATATGTCTTTACAAGGGCGGTCCCTCCGTCTATTCTTTTCTCATGCGTAGCTTTTTCCTAGATTGTCCTTTTCCCATCTCCTATTTTTCCTTCTCTCTCTTCTTATGCGCACCTCAGCAGCAATGGTGGTGGCATCAGTGCTGGCTGGCCGGCGGTGGCAAGGCACGGTGCACACACTCGCACTAGAGGCGGCGCACGCGTGCGCGACCGTGGCGTGGCGGTGGCCCGGCGGCGCTGCTCGCACACGTGAGGCTGTGGCGAGCCACCAGCGGCGTGCAGCAGCGACGTGAGGAGGCGGCGGCAGCGCGGCGCCGTGGCGGCGGCCGACTGCTGCGACGGCGTGCGACCAGTGACGTCGGCTCGGCCGAACGGTTGTTCACACGACCGAACCACTATTTCGCTTGGCCGAACGCTATTTCGCACTTCTGAAACGCCGTTCGTTTGGCCAAACACTGTTTCGCACAGTCGAACGGTGTTTCACTCGGCCGAAGGGTCGTTCGCACGGCCAAACATTGTTCGCTTGGCCGAACGGCATGTCGCACGACCGCAGGGACTGGCGAACCTGTTTTCTCTCTAATCAAGTTTAGCTCTTACCGTTCTTTTATCAAATTCAACTGTACCTGATTGGTTGCCTTCCATTTCATCCTATTGGTTTGCACGCGGCTATTGAGGGAGCAGTTGGGCAATTGTGCATTTCGGACTCATCATGCAGCGTGTTTGTCGAGCGTGCTCAAGGCAAGTACCTCGCGGTCGTAACCTGTCTTCTTCGCACATTACCGTTTCATGATTAATTGTCGCCATTAGTTTAGTATTCGATTATTGCATCGTATTGATTACTGGTTGTAGTTTAGTATAATGCTTAATTATAGAATTAGTTAGGGATTAGAATAGATGCTTAAATTATTGATGGGGTAGCGCATAAACATGTTCAAATTTAAGGTTATGTAATCTTTTAATATTGGGCAGCTTGTGTATATATCCTGCCTCCATGACCCTTTATGTGTACATTATTGGTTGTGAGCCTCGACTGATTTAATTATGGTACCCATTAATCCGGCCAATAATCACTTATCATGTAATAAAAATTGTATGTTTGACAACCTTGGTGTGTCTTGTTTAATACCCTCTTTAGAACAGTTGTTAGTATGCTATCATCGGCCCATCATTCTCCATCACTTTGTATCACAAATCTTGTCTCTCCGTTCTCAACTGTTTCAATCTTTTACTCTCATAACTTTACCTTAGTTCACCTTCGACTTCCTAATTACCTTGTGGATAACTCACTAATAAAAGAAATGACAATTACCTGGCCCGGGATCACCTACATATAGGGGAGATTTTCACCCACCTGGTAACGTATAGGGGGTCGTACATTCTCGTTACAAGGATATTACACTCTGTTGGCGGTTATACAGTCAAGGATAAGGATGTGCTTGACTATTCTCGTATAACCGGGTATGTAGGATGTGATCACCGGTGCCTTTGCTATAACTTGTTAAATAACAGTTATCTTTAATTACACTATTTCTGCGATCTCTATCTTCGATCTATATCAGTGTTTTCGGTAACCTAGATTCATTGCATTTAACATGTGTCAATTACTTGCTTACATTGCTTGTCCTTTACACATCTTGCTTACATTGCTTGTCTTTTTTACATATCTGGCTTGCATGACCTATTCTTACTCACCGTGTTGAGATCATCGTTGGATACTTGCTGAGGTTTCTAAATCTCATGCTTACCTTTTTCATTCTCAGATAAAAGGCCAGTGGAATGATAGCAACATGCATGGGTGGGAACACTCGAATTTTCAGCACCGTTGCTTGCCACTATTTATGTCATTTTATTTATTCTTTATTTGGTTAGAAGTAGACCGATCTCATATTTCAAACATTTACTTCTAGCTTTCACTGGCTCTCTAATATGCCTTTAAAGTTTTAATTTTTTTGTGATTTCTATTGTTTTTATTGTTTATTCTTTATTTTAACGATAACGTTCCATAATAGTATGTATATGGGATACTACAGTCGTCTTGCGCAATCATTACGAACAGTCGCTGATTCATGGACCTGGTTAAACTGCGCTCACTCAAGGCGATGTAGGGTTATTCTCGAAGGGAACATACTGAGAAATAGGCCTAGAGATGGGATTTTGTTTTTGGACTCGCAGCAGAGGATCCGGCGCTTTGGCTCACCGCTGTGGTTTTTGGTTTAAAGTTAAAATTATACTGGATGGTTATTAATTTTTTTAATTGTTTAATTATAGGAAAATGAAAAAAAATTTAAAACACTGTTATATCTTTATGGACAATAAAAAGAGAAAAGAAAAAAAGCAAAAAACTAAAAAAACTGAAATCAGAATTCGATAAATTTCAAGGAGTTTTTAATTTAAAAAAGTTAGAAGTCATAAAAATTAGAAACTAAAACCGTTTAAAATCGTCCAGCTGACCTTCAGGGTCTGGTCAGAGTGAAGCGTCTGGTAATGTGCCCGGCTAACATTGCATTGTCCAACTCTTTTCTACAGGTGATCGACGACACCCAGCCAAGAATGCAAGAAAGCAAGAACAGTGCTCTCTGAAGAAAATAAAAAAGCAAGAAGATCCTGACAAAATCTGACTAGCCCCAATAACTCCAAGCAAAATGGCACGCAGCACACTCGGGATTTGTCCCCCGAACCAGCCATTCATCTCACTTGATCACTGCTTCGGTAACTGCTGGGTAGTTCGTCCAGGAACCGACCAAATCACCAAAACATGATGAAATTCCAGTCACAACCTGACCATGGATCTTAAGTACATCTCTACAGCAATAGCTAATGCATGCATCTCTTCACTGGAATCTCCACAAAACATGCATGGGCAACCGGTCCATCTGAACACTGAAGTTCTCTCCCCGACCTCACCCAAACTACTACGAAGTCTACAAGCAAATCAAGTCTGAAAACACAAACACTGCCTACAGCAATACAATTCACATATATAGCACGGCATGGCAAGTTCGATCTGTGGCCTCACCACTTGTGGCGGCGGAAGATGGCCTCGGCCTGCGCGTTCTTGTAGGCGCTGCAGCCGACGAGGTAGAGGAAGACGAGCGCGACGGTGGCGACGACGAGGGCGATGTTGGCCTTGTGCCACTGGTCGCGCAGCGCTTCGAGGAGGCCGGCGCGGCAGGACTCGCACTCGTAGCAGAGATGCGCCGGGTCGTTGCTCCATAGGCCGCAGTCCGGGTCGGCCGCCGGGCGCGCCGGGTTCGTCCACACCGTCGGGCTCACGTAGCTGTACCCGCACACCGACTGCGGCTTGCAGCAACCGGACTGCATCCATGCACAGCACAACGTAACAAAGCTTTTGTCAATGGCAGGCGAATCAGAGATTCATTCCATTTCACAAGAGAGAGACAGAGAGAGAGAGAGCTCATACAATTCTAGCAAAAAAAAGAAGAAGAGATTCACAGTTAACTGAAGTTACCAGCTTAGTTATCCTAAGAAAATTCACAGGAAATTAGTCATTTTGCAGCATCGCCAATAGGTAGATCAGAGAAACATTTCTTTTCTTTATCGTTTTGAAGATCGCGACAAATAGATCCGTCATAGAGATGTATGAATATCTGAGACCAGCCCGGAAAACGCGGCTGCACACACGCGCAGACAAACTCTGCAGATTAGGACACCGAGATGATTATAGCCACGCTAGCTGCATGCAGTCGCTCCAATCCAAGAACCAAGCTCTGAAGTAGTGCCGTAAACTAGGTGATAGTAGAAATTAACTCAAAACTCTAGAATTAACAAGAGTAATCACACGCCCCCATGCACCAGCCCATGCGACCCTTGCATGTCTCCAATCCTGTTCCTGCTTAGGAACAGCACTTCCAATTCTACACTTGTATGCGCACCGAAAGTTTTATATATATATTTCCACGGTTGAATAAAGAAAACGGCTACATAAATTTTAGAGGGATTTTGTAGGAAATCGAATCGTACTGAACTGGTACAAATATCCGACCAAGAAATCGTCCATTACGCAATTATATCCCCGGTCTATATCAGCGTCCGATTTGCCCAAGAAAAAGCTTAGGATCTTATAATATTAGCTGTGGTGGATGGTTTTTGTCTTTGGTTGATAGGGTTTAGCTGAAAATAAATAGTAATAATTGAAAGAAATAAATCTTTTAGAAGGAGGAGATGAGCGGTGAGAAAAGTGAGAGAGATGTGCACGTGAGAAAGGCGCGGTAAGAATAGATGCGTGATGCGCTCGTGATCTATCTTATCTCCGGAACAAGATGAAAACGAGAGGAGTAAAAACCGCTTCAGAAGACCACATTTCCTTCTGGATTGCAGAAGCTAATTGGGTGGGTTCTTTTAGGTATAGCATATGAGTTAAATTTTTGAATTGTCTGTTCACGAGAAGCAATACATAAAAAAATAATCGCATGCGATTTTTGTCGATACAACTAAATTCGGTACACTTTTTATTACAAACTTTCTATTGACACTATCTTGAAAAATGCACCGTTTAAAATCTAGTTATTGTAGCATAAGTCATAGGGCATGTTCTTTCCAGCTTTTAGGAGTGGCTTTTCGCTTTTACTATAGTATCTAAATTTTAAACAGAATTTTTTTAAGACAGGATTTATAAGTTAATTATAGTACACAGTAAAAGTTTATTATCTATACCGGCCAAAATTACATGTGAGTATTTCTCTTTGTAATCTCTATCATAAACAATCTAAATTTAAAAATTTCAGTCAAAAACCGTAGCTACAAAAAATAGACGAATAATCCACAGCCGACATACCCTTGGTTACGTGGACCAACATAGGGATTCCCCTTTAGACCATTTGGCATTTGCGCACTGGGGAAAGCGAGGTGTCCCACACCACAGTGACCGTGAATAATGCCGATTATGCACTCCTGCTTTCCCTTGTGCCCTACTGAAATGAAAGAAAGTTGCCATTTGATTCCTCTCCTCTAGTAGTACCTCTAGAGAGGCCGAGAGAGATTGATCCTTGTGTAAAGCATCGAATTTTGGACGTTTTTTGCACTGTAGTCGTCGGAAATTCCAAAAATGGCGCCGGTGAGAACAAATTTCCAAATCTAGCCCTCTGCCGACCGCACCATTAAATGGGGAGGCGACACGTGCCAATGGTGCGGTCGGGGAGCGCACCACACCGGAGTGGTGCGGTCCCCGACCGCACCACTCGGCTGGCGACGTGGCAGGGCTGGCGGTGCGGCGTCGGAGCGCACGATCCCGCTAAACGCGCGGCGCCCGGGCGCACCATCCCGCTAATGGTGCGGTGGGAGACCGCACCACATGGCCGCCGTCCCATCCCAGCCGAAAGCCCCCCGCCCGTGCTGCTTTCGGTCTTTTCTGCATGCCGGATTCCCTCGCCCGTGCAGCATTCCTTTATTTGCATGCGATGTGTCTATACGTGAGAGCCGGCCCCTACTTCATTCGCTGCATACAACCGTTGTCTGTCTCGCGATAAAAAGAAGAGAGTGCCTGCGTTTGGAAGGCTCTAGTGAATTTTCATTTGCACAAGACAGAGAAGCAGCAAGATAGGGAGCAAGAGAGGGCGCTGATAGTGAAGGAAAGAAGAACGGCTAACACGGCATTTGGAGTAATGTTTGAAGGCATCTGAAGTTCTCGCAATTGTGAAAGTTGTAGATCATCTCGTGAGCTTCAAGAAAAGGTAAATATCATCTCCATGCGTCTATAATGTTATTATAGTGATTAGTATGTAATTAACGTAAATGTTCTGTATATGTTCTGCATATGTCTATATTCTAGGTAATTATTGTGTTGTATTTTATATTTTATGTGAATAAATTATGTACTGTTGTTGTCCACTGTAATGTGAAATGTTTGTAGTTGTTTTTGGTTGTAGCGCATTGCATTTTGTTGATAAAATGTGTGTAGGTGTAGTGTAATGTATTTTATAATTTATGTGAATAATTTTTGTACTGCTTTTGTGAACACTAATCTTAAAAAATGTTAACTGGATTGTAACAACATTTAAATGATGTCATTGTGAAGCATACTGCTAGTCGGAAAGGCCACTTGCGTAGCTACTGTTTGTATTATCATGTACTCATTCTTGTAGCCAAAATCACTGAATAATATTAGATGTTGCTGTGCATGTTTGAGAGAGCGTGCTTCCATAAATGAAAGATTAGGGGGAAAATGTAGATGTTTAATTTACATAAGAATTAAGAAGTTAAAAATGATGAGAAATGAGTAGTTGGATTGGCGAATTAAGTAGAACAATAATAATAGAAATTAGGAGAGAAATTTGGAGAAATTGTAATTTATTTATCGCATAAATTAGCGAGTAAATTTGATTTATGTAGGAATTTGTTAGGGCACTCCATAAATTAATTAAAAATTAGATTTACAAATAAAAAAGTACCATTCATATTTGGTGGGATAGGTAGAATAACGAAATTCAGATGAAAATATTACGGTTGTATCTGCTAGGCGGTACCTACCTGCTGTATGATGGTACACTTGTTGCATGTTATATATACTAAGAGGATTCAGTATGGACTTATGTTAGGTACGCCATGGGTGACATCCAAGACTTGTTCGTGTTCTACGGAAGTGGTCTCGTACGCGACGGGCCGTACGGGGCAGACCTGAATAATTGTGACCGGACCGTGATCCGGGCACCAAATCTGAACACCATGAGCCTGTTGGAGCTACGTAGATGCGTGCGTTCCGCATTCGATCGGGACACCGCAAGGAACAAATTACAGATCGAGGCAGTGTATGCCGCAATTGTGAGTGCTGCAGGGGAGACAGTGTAGCAGCTTATAAAGGTGACAAGCGACACTTCATGGGCGAACTACATGGAGGTCGTGTGCAACCCAGACGCATTGATATATGCCAGGCCAATGGTGTATGTTCAATTCGTGGAGAGGACAGAATCATCCGCCATGGGTGGCTCAGGTGGTGCTGGCGGAGATGTAGAGCGTGCATTACTCTCCGGCGGTCATGAAGATGCTGGTGAAGGAGGAGTCAATGAGTCAATGGGAGATGGAGACCTGCAGAGGCGCGTGGAGAATTTTCAGCCGAATGAAGGTGCGGAGAGGTGGTGGGCCGCGCGTGTTGACTGTCACGAGTACCTTGAGAACCAGGTGCAGGAAAACGAGGAGGAGGACGATGTGGAAACAGAATGTTCAGGAGAGGAGGAAGAAGGAGAACCTACAGCGGGAGGTGTGGTAGGTGGCGTTTTAACCACGGAGGGTGCGTACGTGCCGTCCAGATTGGACGACATCGCAGCGGAATCCCTAGTCCTGCCACGGGCGGAGGAGGCAGAGTGGGGATTCAATGAAGGCACACTCGTTGTAGGGCAGAGCTTCCGTAACAAGAGTGCTGCATAGCAAGCTATTGCCACATACGCCGTCAACATCAGCCGGACATATCGGGTGCACAGGTCCAACCCTGACACCTACATTATGAAATGTGTCGACGGCTCCTGCCCTGGCAAGGTCCGTGCGCAGCGGTTCAGAGGCACTGCCATGGACTTCCGGATAACGGTGCTGAAGGATCACACTTGTGAGCTTGCGGCGCCACTACCTAGGCACCGCAACATGACGTCGTCATATGTTGCAGAGCTGATAAGGCATCTTGTGTCTGCAAATGTATCCATTTCTCCCAAGGTTCTCATGGCGGAGGTAGTGAACACGGTGGGGTTTGCTGTGAGCTACAAGAAGGTGTGGTGGGGGAAACAGAAGGTCCTGCGGAGTATGTTCGACACATATGAGGAGGCATATGAACGGGTCCCGAGAATGTTGTGTCAGATTGCAGCAGCAAACCCAGGCACGTACATTAACAAGTACGAGCGGGTTCATGAGACGGAAGGGCCGAATTGTTTTGTGCTTGACAGAGTGTTCTGGGCCTGTGGCGTGACTCAGCGAGCACGGAGGTTGTGGACGAGACTAGGCCACACGACATCGCCACATACGGTGCTTACCTAGAATGGTACATTCCACGCACCCGCAGCAAGATTACTGGGCCTGCCCCACCCCGTCCTTCAGAGGTCGCGCACGAGGATGCCATACAGGCCGGCCCGGACCGTCATCGAGCAGCACGTCAGGACGAGGCGGTACGTTTACCTGCAGTACGTTTGTACTCATTGTTTCTTTACGTACAGTGTGTTTTAACTCATTTGTTTACCTACAGTGCGAGCATATGCATTGTGTCGAGCACGAGGCTGTTCAGATGATGCAGCGTGGGGAGGGCGGCTCCCGGGTTCTTGCTTCGGTGCGTACCATCATCAGTGAGGCCAGGTCTGCGATCAAGGCCATGAGCTGTAGTCGGCACAGGGATGATGTCCATGCACGACGCCTCCGCAGAGAGCAGCCTTCAGCACCGCCGTCGGCACCACCTTCAGCACGTCCGTCTCAGTCCGGCGGTCGTCCGTCCCTCGTCCACTCGGTTGGCAGTTACTCGTAACACACGTTTTTCCTGCAGCTCTTGCGAAAGGATATCACGTTGCTACAGCCGTCGTCATCCCGGAGGGCAGCAGACGAGCGAACATTCTCTGCAGATAGCGATCCTGACTCGCAGCCACAATAGACGATGACGTTTGACACATTTGCGCATGGCGGCCAGTCCACCCGAGCGGACACGCAAGAGCGGAACGAGTGGTTCGGGCAGACGTACCAAGGTTACACGGCGCAGGAGTACATGGGTGATTTCGCAACGTCATCGTCATTCCGACAGCCGCATGCACTGGTATGTACGCATGTAGTAAACATAACACATGTATTTCAACTCCAGGATTCGATTAATAATGCCTTATGATATTAATAATGATTATAAACATTTTTGTATTTTCCATTGCCTAATTCAGCTGTACCATCTCAGCAGGACGTAGACACCTCCTCCGAATGGCTGAGCTCTATTTTTGGCCGGCAGTCGGAACTCTCCACAGAGATGTACCCACCACTACCTCCGACGCAGACCTCGCACTACGACCTTCGAGATGCACCGCGCTCCCCTAGCAGATTCACCTTCTCAGAGGATCAGATACGTCGTCCGAGGCGGCGACGAGGAGATGATGAATGATTTTTTGTAATTGTGCTGTTGTGACGTCGCATGGTTTCCTGTGTTTCGCATGGCTTATGCAAATAATTTCAAGTACAATTAAGGCTTCATTGCATTACATTGACATACACGAGAACACACGATAGCAACAAACAGAAGGTACAACATACCACACAACATTACCAACATACACGAGGAGAACCTCCAGCACTACAACTTGAGGATAACAATAAACACAAGAAAGAAAATAGCACACAACATTAAATTTATCTTCCACTCCAATCTATCGAAACGTTGCCGCATCCCGACGGGGTCGCAACCCCCCATGACAACTCTCTCATGGCGAATAATGTCTGTCCTAGTGCCCATTTCATCCTCCCACACCCAGAATCGGCAACCACCGGGGGCTTCCTACATTTCAATGAGAAGAAGATTTTTAAACATGCCACCACGATTTGAATGAACCCGAAACAATCTTACTCACCGAGTAATGGGGGCACTTGTAGTAGTGCCGCCCAGGATTCGAGGCCGTCTGTGAGGTCTTACGTCTCACAACCGTGTTGCATTTCGGGCAAATCACCGTGGGTGTATGCGAAGAGCTGCTAAGCTGACTCATTGCCTAGTCGGGGGGAGTTAGCACGGAAGAAAACTACACAGATTGGGAACAACTAATTCAGGAGGTGAGTGAAAACAATGCAAGGGACTAGGTGAGGAATGACTCTCTTTTATAGGCTGTGGGGGGCAGGCTCAATCACACAGATAATAGAATAACACGACGTCACGCAATTGCATGACAAAACGAGGCAGCTTTCCGCAGTGACATGACAAAAGAGGCCAGCTTTGCTCAGTGAGATGACAATAGAGTGCAGCTTTGCGCAGGGACATGACAAAACGGGGCAGCTTTGCCCAGTGACATGACAAAAGAGGGCAGCTTTGCCCAGTGACATGACAAAAGGGGGCAGCTTTGCCCAGTGACATGACAAAAGGGGGCAGCTTTGCCCAGTGACATGACAAAACGAGCCCTTTTTTCAGTGATATCACAGCACCCCGATCTTTACTCACTGTTACAACCACGCGGACAGCTTTACGCCGAAATTTTCTGACGTCCATGATAAAAGTAGTTGATATGCCGACACGTTTGCAATGACCGTAGCTTGTTGTTTCAGAAATTATGATTACTGGCCTCTGAGAAGGCAATGTTGTAGCACTTATTTCGTGGAACGTACTGTTTCCTGCAAACGACTAAAAAGGCTACGTTGTACCAAATACATTGAATGGTCCAAGCTCTGAATTTATTACGGGACTACAGGCTCTTAAAAGCCTTCATAGGGACATTTATTGCTACACTGGAATCCTGTAAAAGCGAAAAGATTACCATGTCGTCCTCTCCATGGACTATGCCCACTGCACCAGATAACCTGCCTACATAAAAGCCTCTTATGTCTTCCATACCACATCTCCTCCTCAAGCCATCACAATACTACTACACAACAATGTCTTCCTGGAGGTCCGACCCATTTGGAGTGCCATAGTGGCATGAGCGACCGAAGTGCCATTGCGGCTTTAGGACGATGTTGTGCGTCTGGACGGATCGAGTACAACGAGCCAATTACGGTCGTAGGTTCTTCAAGTGTCCAGATCTGGATAACGACTTCATGGTAACGACGACAACTATATTATTTGTTTCTCGTTATCGTTTTTCAACTTGATCCATGATATCTACCACACCACACATAGCCTTGCGAGTTCATCGAATGGGTGGATCGGGTGCCACCGGCATGGCCACGGAACCGGCCAATGGAGGTGGAAAACAAAGGACAATACTTTGTCAAGATGACTCAGGCTCGCGATGTGGAACGACAGATGCGGCTTGAGCAAGAGCGCCGTGTGAGGGTGGACCAAATCCGTCTGAAGGGCAAGGAGGATGAGCTGCAAAGGAGGCGGGAGCAGTTAAGTCTGCGTGAAGCAGCTATCAAGCGTCAGGAGGAAGAGCTTCAAGCTCGTGAGGCAGCTCTCAAGACTATGAGTGACAGGAAGAAGGATGCAGCAGAACCATCTTCAGGGCGCGAGAAAAAGGGGAAACAACCACGCTACACCCAGTAGACAAAATGTAATAGACCAAGCAAGTTATATTCCCTAAGGCATGTTAGAACTAGTGGTGGAGTTCTGAACATTAGAAGTACAGAGTTCCACACATGCCACATGCACGGCGCCGAGCCACATGCCACAAGATGACAAAATATGCATGTTACTCCCAACTGTATTATGAAGTTTATTTCTATTCAACTAAGCTTATCATCTTGTCTTTTCACATTCAATGATTCCCACGTGTTCAATATCACTTTCCTTCCTTTCGTCCAATTATTCCTATCGTAGTTGTCCACTAAAAAATTTCTTAATTTTCATAAATGCAAATAAATTTACACTACCAGCGAACTCCACTCCACATCATATACATATTTTTTTTAAACACCATTAACAACGTACCAAAATATTTCAAAAAAAACATTCCACAAAAATAATTCCTACATGTATCATCTACAATACATAACGAACTTTAAAAATATATTCAATATTTTTTGCAACTCCTATTCTATATTACAAATTTGCTGCACACTCTAATAAAATTTATTACATGCATATGCATAAAATTTATGTAACTAATCAAAACAAAATTAAAATTTCCAATGCAATTTACGCAAAACCCTAACCTGTAGCATGCAAATGGTGCGGTGGGGGGGGGGGGGCGCATTACCTGCGGAGTAGTGCGGTCGGGTGGCGCACCATTCCAGTGGTGTGGTGCCACACCGCACCATTCCGTCTGTCAGAGCGCCGCCCGAGTGGTGCGGTCGGGGACCGCACCACCTCAGTGGTCGTGCGCTCCCCGGCCGCACCAATGCCACGTGTCGTCTTCCTGTTAGTCGTGCGGTCGTTTGGGGCTGTATTTGGAATTCTGTATTCAGCGGTGCTATTTTTGGAATTAACGGCAGCAACAGTACCAAAAGCGTCCAAAATTCTAAAGCATCCACATAAATTTTAATCTGTTTTAGCTACAAGTGTCACTACCAATGTGTTTGTGCCAAGTGGCAAATTAAATTGGATGGTAACCCTAGTCCCTACTGCTTAGCGCTTAAATTAAATGTTAAATCTACATTGGAAAGTAACAAAATTATAATCCTGCAAACAAAAAAAGCCCCCCCAAAAAATAGCAGTTCGGTTAATGGTAGTACAAGCTAGGAGTAAATAAGATTAGTTGATGGATAATAAAAAGGAACCTGTAGCGGCGACAGGTTGGACTGGTAGAACTGGTCGGCGGTGACGGAGGCGCCCTGTCGCACGAGCTTCTTGCAGGTGTCGGAGACGGCGAGGCAGGCCTTGATGCGCTCCCACCGGCCGGGGTCGTCGGAGACGTAGCCGCACAGCCACATGGAGAAGCCGTCGAGGCGGTACTCGTCGTAGGCGCGGCCGAGCACCGCGTACGCCCCGGAGCCGCGGGTGACGGCGAAGGCGAAGACGTGGAGCGCGATGAGGAGCGCGATGAGCGCCCCCATGGCGAAGAGGTAGAAGGCGAGGAGGCGGCGGCGGTTCCAGTACGCGCCGACGAACCCGGCGAGGGCGGCCAGGAGGAGGAGCCCGCCCAGGATGGCCACGGGCCACCGCGCCAGGCGCGTGCACTCCTCCCCCTGCGCGGAGGCGAACCAGACCCCCGAGGCGATGACAGGGACCGCGCAGATGAGCGCCATGAGCGTCACGCAAGCCGTGATGTTGTTGCTCACCGCCATGGCTCCAGCTGCGTAGGTTTGGGCTGTATGGATGTCTGCATGAGCTGATGCAGCTGCATGAGCGTAGCCAGACTGAGTAGAGAAGGTCCTCAGCCGCGTTTCTCCTCGGCCTGACTCCAGTTGATTTTTTGCATCCGCTCGTGCAGGCTCTCACCCCGATGCAGGCAACCAAACACCATCTCCCTGCATGCGCTGGTGCGAGCCACCCCGATGCAGGCAACCAAGTAGCCCCTTTGTCACTGTGCGCGAGTGCTGCTGCTCCCCTCTCTCTCTGTGTGGCCTGTGCGGGTGGATGGGGGATGGCTGCTGGCATGGCATAGAAGGGCTTGGGATTTTGGGGTAAGGTGGCGTGGGTTACGAGACTAAGAGACTGTTTGGTAACGGCTGTGGCTTATGATTTTAACTGAAAATTTTAAATTTTAGCTGTTTACGGTACAGATTACGGAGAGATAGGTACTTACTTGCGATTTTGGATGGTACAGATGTTGGTCTTTTAACATATACATCATTTAATTTATAGACCCCGTCTTGAGAAAATACTCCGTTTGAAAGTTAGGTACTGTAGCAAAGCCAAAAGCCGCTAGCTTCGGAGGAAAAAAACAGCCCTAAGGTCCCGCTCATTTCAGTTTCAGCTTCTGGTATATTTTTCATTATTCATAAATTTTGTCGTTTTCTAAACTTGTCTTTTTGAGATTTTTTTTACCGGTTCTTTTTTCCCGTATTCGTTCGCGTTGTCCGTAATGAGCTAACATATTTTTTCTATTTTTAAAATTTTTTAAATTTAATTACGCTAAGGCTGTGATCGTTTTGGCTTCAGCTTTTAGCTTTCGACTTATTTTTCACTATTCATAAATTTCGTCTTTTTCTGAACTTTTGGCTTTTTGTTGAGCTTTTTTGCAAGTTCTTTTTTCCGTATTTGTTTGTATTATATATAATGGGCTAACATATTTTTTATTTTTTTATTTTTTAAATTTAATTATGCTAAATAAGCCTCTGTCAGCTACAGTGTTTTTTCAGCCAGCTACAGTGCTTTTCACTTTTCAGCCATAAGCCACAAAAAAAGCCCAAATGATCACCACCTAATAAGCCATCTTCAGTTACAGTAAAATTTCAGCCGCTACAGTGCAATTTCAGTCATAAACCACAGCTTTTCAGCCCAACCGAGCGGGGCCTAATATATGGGCCCTAGAGAGGTTTGTCTCGGGTGGCCCCACTGTCGGTCATTGCGGCTGGATCATCGAGCTAGCCAGCGTGTGTGTGTGAGAGAGAGATTGGACATTGCGGTAATGGCCCGTTCGTATTACAAGCCAACAGTTGTGGATCCACTAAAATTTAGAAGAGACTAATAAGAGTATCGGTCTATCGATTGTTGTGTTGTCGGTCTGCTATAGTCTGCCATGTTGCATATAGACAAATATTACTTACAAGCTCATAATTTACCTGAAAGAAAATTTTCATACAAAATGACAGGACTGACAAGCTGACAGTGGTACACTGTATTTTAAGCCTTTCAAAGTGTTTTCAGCGACTATTTATTCTGCGATAATTCTAATGTTCTATGATGTTTACTTTGAACACTGTATCAAATCCAATTGTTATCTCAACGAATTGGTTTTTGAGATGACCGTTCAATAAAACAGGCACGCCCACAACCTATTCAATACGAGCATTTGAAATTGCTACTGAAACTTATACTGTTATATCTTGGTCTTACAGTTATTCCAGACAAGGGTCTCAGCAAGTTGTGCAACATCTGAATTGGGGGCTACTCCAGGAGATAAGAGTACAGGAACAACGTTCATAAAAGTACATACTTAATTTTACTAAGCGAAAATATTTGACAAGGTGAAATTATTATATTGTATAGAGTACTATGATTAAACAAATGCCCTGCATTTTAATAACATAGTATACTATGATAGAACTCAAAATAATTCCTATGTTATACGTTGATAACCAGTGTGCTCAAATATGACATAACTTATTTTGGAATAAGAACACTGACTGCTACATTCAAAATAAGTAAAAACAAAGAGAAAAGAGTAAAAACTATACCGAAATAATTTGGTATTTATCGACACAAATCGTATTTTTAAAATATCATATTTACTAAAATAATAATACTATATTTATCATAAATGTCATATTCATTGAGCCGAATTTATCGGAAATAAACTCTAGTCAAGTCTACGGCAGCAGTACCGGCCAACCAGAGCAGAACGAGAAGGACACGTGCTAGTCTGTGGCGCTGCCAGATCGATGTCTGAGCTGTACTCTTAGCCCACCCCACCACTCGGCCCATGGCGCGATGGCAGCATGTTTCCTCAAGGCCCATCACCCAGTCCGCTTCGAAACTGCACGGCCCATCTACGCACGCCTCCCCAGCCCAGCCCGCCTCCTCTGCGCGCCGCCGCCGCCGTTCAGTTGAGCGTCCGCGTGCGCCGCTGCGACGAACTCCGCTCTTCGTCTCTCCCTTCCCCAGATCCCTAACCGGCAACCGCCCCGATCCCGCGCGTCGCCGCGCCGGGCATGGCGTTCCGCCGCCGGAGCGCCGGGGCCTCGCGCCCCCCTCTCCTCCTCCTCCCGACGCCGCCGCTGCCGCTGCTCGTGCTCCTCGCCTTCTCCTCCGCTGCCGCGCTCCCGGCTGCGGTGGCGTCGCCCGCCGCGATGCACAACAACAACTGGGCCGTGCTCGTCTGCACCTCCCGCTTCTGGTGAGCCCTCTCCCCTCCTCCGCGCCAAACCTCACCTCGCCGCGCGGCTGCTTGCTTGGCCGGTTGGCCCATTTGCCTAGGGATCCAATTCCAATCATAGTGGAGTGGAAGCGTATGTTCGCGAGTTTTCCGTGCGATGTTTAGAGAAGTTAGTGTTCTGTTTCCAGTGCTGATTAGTGCGCAAACTCGATACAAGGGTCTGGATCCAATTGGAGTGGATCGCAGCTTTGTATGAACTTGTCTGTGTATTAGCGAGTGTATGGTTTGTCGATCTCTGGTTGCTAACAAGTGAATCAATGCCGGCGTATCCATGAGCGATGGGTTGTTTGCTTGGTTGATTCGATCGAAGTGGTGTTAATCATGCTAATGTGCGGGGGGAGTAGATTATGAGGTTCTGGAGCTTCCATTTATTAGTGCTTTACTCGTTTTGACTGCAGTGGCTGTTATCAATACCACAGACGTACGTAAATCTTGTAGTTATGGCTTGGGGTCTCAGTGGGTGTAATTTGGTCTGAGTACTTCCTTTCTCTCTCCTGGTTTCAGGATACCAATGATGGATTCGAATGTTTGAACTATACTGATGTAACTTCAGTTAGAACTTAAAAGAAGTGTCTTTTTTTACAAACATTTCGGTCTGAACGTATGCACATTTGTTAAGTTGTGTTAATGACGACCCCTTTTGAAAGAGCTTGCCATTTCAGATACATGTCTGGTTGCTATCTTCCAATAGCATTTGACTAGGTGGCTGATACTTTTAAATTGTTTGTAGTGGTAAATGTTGGGTTCTGCTACTTATCCCTGTGGTCACTGGTCACTTAATTCTGACTTATTACTTCTAATGTTCTTTAGGTTCAATTATCGACATATGGCCAATACTCTGTCTTTGTACAGGTATCATGCTAAATTATATTCATGTGCAATTGTTAATCCCTATCCTATTTAGAGCTTATTCCTTGTTAGCAAACACACCGTTTGTTTTTCTCAGGACTGTTAAGAGATTAGGAATACCTGACGAGCGGATAATACTTATGTTGGCAGATGATATGGCTTGTAATCCTAGGAACAATTATCCTGCCCAAGTGTTCAACAATGAGAACCACCAGCTTAATCTTTATGGTGACAATGTTGAGGTGAATCTCTTTACTCTGAAAATATTGCCGCTGAATTATAACATCATAATAATTAAGCACACTGTATGGTGCAAAATGGCCATTGTGGTGACTTAAAGAATGTGACAGCTGACAAAATTTCAGGATGTCCATTCATAATGTACGTCAATACTATGTAGTCTGATATTCGTGCTACAAAAAATCTGATCTTAGCACTTTGATTTTACTATGTTGGTTTTCTAATGTAGGTTGATTATCGAGGTTATGAGGTGACAGTTGAAAACTTTTTGAGAGTTTTGACCGGCAGACATGAGAGCGCTGTACCAAGATCAAAGCGTCTTTTAAGTGATGAAGGGAGCCATATTCTTTTGTACATGACTGGACATGGTGGGGATGAATTTCTGAAGTTCCAAGATTCTGAAGAACTTCAGAGCCATGATTTAGCAGATGCAGTAAAGCAAATGACAGAGAAGCATAGGTTGGGCATCGTACATCTCTTGATTTGAATTATCTTTTTTCTTATTTTTGATACACACAAATCTAATAGATAAAAAAATCAAGGAGTTGTTTGCTTGTCAACATTCGGATGTTGCCTTGCCCCCCCCCTTCATTTCGTGGTTCGTTGATTCTGACATCTTCTCCTTGTTCTGCCTTTCAGATTTAAAGAGTTGTTGATAATGGTAGATACCTGTCAAGCTGCTACTCTCTTTTCACAGGTTTGTTTCACTGTTCTAGTTGCTAGAAATTCGTCTTGACATATATTGAACTACTGATATACTTGTTATCCATGTCATCTTGTAATTGATCCATGGTTTTCTAAGTATTTCACATACAATTATTCCCCATACTATTTTATCTGCTTATGTAACATTTGCTGTACCTGTACGTTATTTTTTATTGCTAAAAAGCTGTTTGACATATTGGAAGGCCGAAGGCTGCACATGGCTTTTGTGCTAAACGGTTGGATAAGCACTCACAAGTTACCCCATTTTAAAACATTGATTTTAATGATATGTCGCTTCATTATAGATTTAGAAAAGATAGTTTAATCAATCTATTCTGTCCTTCTATAGACATTTTCACATGTTTCTGTATCTCAAAACTATAGCTGTACCGGTAACTACCGGTTACCAGAAATCCTGGTGGGTATTGGAAGGGAAAAAATTGGCTGAATTTTTTGAAATGTAAATTTAAATTTATGACTGTGATGAACTTTAATTCATCGGGATAAACACCGCCGGGAGGAAGGTTCGGCGGCATCGACTTGGTGGGATGAGAGATTTAATTATAGACTGGGATGAGAGAACTTAGGGAAGAGACTAGATTAATTCATCTTCATTGCTTCATTACTTGATTCATAATAGATACATGCTAGCTCTTTTTATATGGATAATTTGACTTAACTTCCAAGAAATAATCTCTATCTCTAAGGAAATTTATCTCTAATAAATAGAATATATCTATACGATAGTAAACCCATTTAATAAGGAAATTAACTATTTTTATCTCTATCCTAATTAATGTGGTCCCATCATGCGCATCAACTATAGTACGCGGGTAGTGTTCATGCGTGTGAACAGTAATTTAGCACATGACAACTTCTTCCCCCGTGGTGACAGCTCGTCCTCGAGCTGTGGTGGCGGCCATGGATGCAGTCCCTAGGATACCTCAAGTTGATGAGATACTGTGACATTTACTGGTGACTTTGAAGACCGTAGCCTCCACGTAAAGGTGCAACAACATTAATGACATCTGCGATTGCCACGACAGAGGCGGTGGCAACCATGGCAGTGTTGTAGTAGGCTTCCACGATGCAGTTGCCGCGACAGGCTTCGGCAAAGTCACGGCGGCTTTCGACAACATCGTGATAGGACATGGCACGGTCACGGCGGGCGTCGGTAGTACGACAACAGGTCGCGGCAGTGGTTATCGCGGCAAGCTTTAGTAGCAACACGGCTACCGCAGCAGGGCGTGGCATGGTTGGGGTAGGTGTCAGCAGAACTATGGCTACCACAACACGTTCTGGCGATGCCGTGGCAGCTGCTGGGAATAGCATCGTTGCCGCCTCTTGTTGCGCATTTTTGTGATTCATGATCTTCTCCAAGATGGTATGCATGTTGAGGAAGATGTCCGTCATCTTCTTGTCGATGTTGGCCATTTTGTTAGCGTTAGCCTTTATCGTGGCCAACAACTCAGCAACAGGATCTATGGTAGTATAAGTCCTAGGAAGGTATTGATTGCTCTGATACTAAATGTGATGAATTTTAGTTCATCAGGGTAAACACCGCCAAGAGTAAGGCCGGGCGGCGTTGGTTTGGTGGGATGAGAGATTTGATTATAGTCTAGGTCTAGGATGATAGACTTAGGGAACAGACTAGATTAATTCATCTTCATTGCTTTATTTAGTTGATTGATAATAGATACATGCTAGCCCTTTTATAGGGATAACATGACTTGACTTCCAAAAAATAATCTTCATCTCCAAGAAAACCTATGTCTAATAAATAGAATATATCTATAAGGTAGTAAAACTATATAGTAAGGAAACTAATTATTCTTATCTCTATCCTAACTAATCTGGTCCCGCCATACGCGTTTGCTATAGTACCCACGCATTTGCTACAGTGCGCATGAACAGTGATTTGGAGCATGACAATGATTGCGCAATGCACTTTTTAGATTAGTTTAGACCTTTTTTGTGCTAGATTACCTATTGTATGCATTAAATATGCTAGTCCTAACATTTTGTGTTAGGTTTTCTTTGGTTTCTCATGGTTTTTAGCGGTTTTTGCAGTTTTTAAGCGGTTGGTTATTGGTTTTAAAACAGCCCAAATTCAAAATTTGATACTTGAATTTCATTCGGTTTTTTAACCAGCCAATTACTGTTACTGCCCGCCGACTGGGTTTTTCACCGGTACTGAGATTTCTATCCCTGGTTGTACCTGACATATTTAATATCTGCAGCTTCAATCACCTGGTGTTTTGGCGATTGGTAGCAGCATGAAGGGTGAAAACTCTTACTCTCACCATCTTGACTCAGATGTGAGAACACACCTTCTATTCACCTTTTCTCATATAATGTTTGCAAACTTATTTTGCCTTATTACTTGTCATGAAGCTGGTCAATCTGATCTATTTTTTTTTTTGTGACAGATTGGTGTTTCTGTTGTGGATAGGTTTACCTTCTATACACTTGCTTTCTTTGAGAAACTGAACATGTATAGCAATGCCTCATTGAGCAGGTATATTAGACTTTACATGCTGTTCTCCTATTTATGCATATTGGTTGCAAGTTCATTAATTGCTACATGCCAAGTATAATTCATTTCAATATTCTGATAAGATTTTTTATTAGCAAAAAAGTTTTTTACCGTATATAACTTTGTGTTATGCCAGTTGCTGGTCATCATGGTCTTACCAGGATCTGCCAGGATGTGCATTTACTACGAAAAACTTGGTTAATTGTTTCTATATTAAGATATAGTTTATTTTCTTGTTCCATCTGACATTTTCCATGTGATATGATGTCAGCAGAAGTTCTGCGTAGTTTTTGTTCTGTCTGTATCAGCGTTCTATCTTTGGCGCTGTACAAAATAATTGACATTTGCGTCTGGCAACTGGCAACCTTTTATCGTATTTCAGTGAATCTGTAATTCCCTGTTGACTGCTTTCCTGTGGTCACTTAAGAGCCTGTATTGTTTCAGAAACTTAAGAGCATATATTATTGGAGATAAGAATAGCATCTAATTTATTCCAATAAGTAGGACAAGAATGGAAGTGAGTACTCGAGGATAAAGAGGATACTTGGCCATTTGACATAATTTTGCTTCAGAGCTGAAAGAAGCCACAACAAACTGAAACAAATAATTGTTGCTAAGGACAAGCACAAACATTATTTCAGTGGATTTTATGAACCGTTGGGAGTCAGTTGTCTTAAATTCTGTAGGTAACTATGTTGAATAGCAGTATAGCACTAAACTATATTCAATCTTATATTTCTAAAAACAATGTAGCTGGGTAACTCTCCAGAGTAACACTCAAGTGTTCAACTTATAAATGGTACTTTGTATTATAACCTTTTCATTTTTTACGTTTCAGTCTTTTCAACTCATACAATCCTTCCATGCTGTTGTCTACTGCGTATTATCGAATGGATCTTTATGAGCGGCCCTTAAATGAGGTAATTATATTATAAGATTTGTTTCTAATTCATCATTCTGTTGTTCACAACTAAGTCTTTTCTCCTGTTGTTCACAACTAAGTCTTCTCTCCTATTCTGTCTTTGATCAGGTCCCTGTGACAAATTTCTTTGGATCAGTCATGAAGACTATCCACACAGATTCAGCCTACACAGGCTTCGTAGATGCACATGAAGCAGAAATGCCCCTGTCCATCAGAGATAATCTACTTGACCGTGTCATGTTACAGAGTGAGGCTAACCCTGGAAGATCAAACATAGAAGATATGAAAGTGAGTTTGAGACTTTGAGTAACTTTTGAGATTTGTTGCTTTGAGAAGCTAATGCCTTGCAATTTGCAACATGTAGGAGGGACAATTGAGGTCCCATGGATGGACAGAGGTTCTGCTGGAACAGCTGGAGGGCAAGAATGCAGACACTGTTGTGATGTATGGTCTGGGAACTATGGGTATATTGTTGGCAATTTCAACCTGGTTGTCAATGTGGGCACTATGAAGGGTGCTGTTCACCACATCCTCTTCCAGAGAAAATTGAATCACACTAACCCCCCACAGAGTGGGATAAAAAAAAGACACTTTGGAGGTCAACATTTTGTATATTTCTCTTTTATTTCATTAGTGTCCATTCAATTTGGAAGATAATTGTCGTATGTAGTTTTCATATGCTATATTCTACTTTTTGGCAGGGTAGCTCATAATTTAACACGCTTTTCTGTTGGAATATTGTTATGCATTTGTGTTACAGCTTCTGCATCACATATCTCATCAATCAGATCATTTTACAACTAGTTGATAACTTTTGAACATCTGGAATTTTGATCTATCCGGCTATCCCTATCTAGGTCTAAGGATAAAAGAATAAAAGTTCAAAATATAGAAATTTCTGAAGCTTGTAGCACTATGAGATTTTTTGAATTGAACATATAATGTTTACATGTGCATTCATCCTTATTTTGTATACACAACGATAAAGTTAATTTGGGGAAGTATCAGGTCAATGATAAAGGGTTAGCTTTAGCTTTAGAGGCAATATTTTCCTATGTTTCATATATCAATACCATACTACCATAGTGCGGTTTTAGTTTAATCATTACAGAAAGCATGTATACTTTTGACATAATTTTGCGCAACATTACAACACTGAAGCTGCAGCTTATAATACACTTGCTTTCTTCGTTCTATCTTAAATGTTTAGCACTTACAGTTCATCTTTTATATGGACTAGATACATTACAATATTTACTCTCCATTCATCACCTATTCAGTTCATTGCATCTTATAATGACTTTTTTTTGCATTGTATAATGACTTTTTTCCTTATTGTGTATTTGTGTGCTATAAGAGGTTAGTTAAAGTAAAATGTTGGGTGTTTTTTGTACTGTCTTACATTACAGTAGTACTATTTCCGTATGAAGATTTGTTTTTGGAATATATGATTTTTACTGGGCATGTAATCATGTTCTATATGGGAGGTTACAATATTTACTCTCCATTCATCGCCTATATAAGATGACTTCATTTTTATTGTGTTTTGTGTGCTATAAGGGTTACTTGAAGTCAAATGTTGGGTGTTTTCCGTACTGTCTTACACTACAGCTTTACTATTTCCGTATGAAGATTTTTTTTGGAATATATGATTTTTACTGGGCATGTAATCATGCTATATAAAGGAGGTGCAGCCATTGTATTCATTGTTGATATAATAGTAACAGAAAGGTGTCACATACCAAACCCATATGCTGGTCGTGGGCCTCATGGACTGTGCTCAATCTGAAGAGCCAATGCCCAATAGAGGTGTAGCAATGCTGCGATGGCAAATGAAATGAGCCAATATTCTGTTTCACTTGGGGAACATTGCCCACCTGCATGTGCTCACTGGCATCTATACCTTTAGTTGTCATGATGTCGAGAGGTTCTGTTCTGTGTGAAAGGTTTGATGGAGTTTTATTAGTACAGGCATAAGGTTGTGTCATCTTTCTTGTGAGAGTTTTCAGATGGACATTGAATTTGGTTGATTAAGTTAGATGCTGGATGTCTATATCGGACCTTCATTTTAACATCTACACTTCCAATAGAACCATGTCTAGTTGGTACGTGCCTATTGTTACAAGATATCGGTTGTAAAGCTCTACATCTAACTGAAAATAGTTGGTATTTAAAAATGAAACTGCATGCAGTGTTAGTGTGTTACTCATTTTCATTTGTCATTTTCCCCGTAGCATTGAAGTAAAAATATAGCATGCAGTTCTGTGCTACAATATTCATTCTTGTGGTTCTCTATTAGTTCCCGAATGCTGACTCTGCCTGTTGCTTTCTGACTCTATTGGATTCCTAATATTCAGCCGACTGCTACAATCTTCAAATTGTTATAGTTGTGTAATATGAGGGCGCTCATTTCATTCTGTTTTGATCTAACAAATATATACTTGTTAAACTTAATTTCCATGCAACTTATGAATTGTTTGAAGTAAACTCATTTGCAAACTGTACGTAGCGTTTACATGGATGGAGATAACGCAAAGTTTCCTATGATAAGATTGGGATTGTCCCCCTTTTTTCCCCCAGTTCTTGGCTGCTCATTTGGGCTTTTTTTTTCTTTTGTGCCTTGTGCCTTATTTTGCACTGTAGCTGATTTATTTTGCACTATAGCTGATAGTGGTTTTTTGGTGTAATTAAATTTAAAACAATTTAAAATATAAAAAAAACAGGATAGTCTATTACAAACAATGTAAATGAATACAGAAATAAGAAAAGACAAGAAAACCTAAAAAAATTTAAAAAGCTAGAAAAAATAAAATTAAGAAATGGTAATTCAGAAACTTAAAACCAGAAAAGTCGAAACGAGCGGAGCAAGCTGAGCAGACAGTGCTTGTGGTGTGGCTGCATTTTCTGCGAGAGTGGAAGCAGGAGAGGGGAAAAGCTCTTAAATATCACTGACGTGTTCTGCCCTCTATATTGAGCTCTTCCAAGAAAAAAAATACATGGGTAATCAATAATAAAAAAACTTGTTTCCATTTAGTTCTGCCATCTTCCCTGTTCGTGGGTCCTGATGTACTGACGCGGATTTGGAGCATAAGTTAGAAAAAGACGAAAAACCATAAGTCATAAACTAGAAATGCCGTTTGGAGCAGGACCAAAGCAAATATTAGAGTGCTGATCGCATTTACCAGATCTCTTATGCTTGATTATTCAGATTTCAGAGAGCTCAGATTTCAGGACAGCTACGATGATTACTGTGCAATGTAGTGGATGCTTTAATGCAGGTTTGCATGCATTGTTGCACAATACTTTCTATAAATCAGATCAGTGGGGGGTGCAAGTCATTGTCAGGGTGGTTATGATAGAACAGTAGAGGAAAAGTGTGTTGGCTGCCTCAGCTGTTCTCCATTAAGGTATGGTCCCAATGATCTACACTTTACCTCAACCAGCAAATGGCTACTTTGTCAGATATCTTCTTTGTTGGATGCCCCATTGTTCAGTAACAACTGCTAATGGTTAGATGAGGGAAAAGATATCTCTGTGCCTTGTCTGCATTGCTGCTGCGCCATATCTGCATTAGTTCTTTCTACTGGCTGAACAGTTGGCGGTGTGTCGCAGGCAGATGAATAATGATGTGGACGAGCCGCGACGAAGGCAACCGAAATAACGAAAGGAAAACCTTGCATGGAAAGCAGTGGATGAACTACCTGAGCATGGATATGTGGCGTTTTCTGTATTCAGACACCGACTTGTTGGGTATATGTGATAGTTATGAAAGGCTGGCGCACCAGATCTTGAAGCCGAAGCTTGATTTGTTTGCATTAGGGTGTATTGATGGGACTTCATCCGAATGACCTCCGTACCAACTGTCGGTTATGTCAACTGCCTACCGTATCCTGGTCGTGCTGGGCGTTAACAATTTTGTCCAAAATTTTGTGAAATTCGGGTTTCACTTATCTCGTCCCCTTCAAAAAAAAAAAACCCCCCACTTTGACAAAAAAAATCGCCCTTTTTTTAGATTTGACCTAGGTTTCCGAGATTTTGCCTAAATTTTGTTGGAAAGTTGCCGGGATTTCATTGTTTTCATATCATCATATTTCTTGAATTCGAACTGCAAGTTTGATTTTTTTGGCCGAATCCCCCCCCCCCCCAAAAAATTCCAAAATTTCTCGAAATTTTTGAATTTCGGATTTCTCGGATGGGTCCGAAATTTTTTTTCTAAACCGAAATTGTTTTCCTTGATCTGCACATGACGTTCAGGATCCTGGTCTGGAAGTTGGATGCTGGAAATGCCAAGAATTGGTTGTTCAAATTTACTCTCTTGATTTCCGTCAGTGAGGCCAGAAGTTGCCTTATCAAAGATGTGGTTTGTGAAATTGTACAATGGTTACCTGGGGATTATCTAAAGGGGGAAAAACTATGAAGAAGTCGGTGAGGATTGGAGGTTGGAAAGGACATAGCGTGACGCAAGTTGCATGCAAGGAGAGTACAGCTGCATGCATGAAATAATTGCCTGATCCGGAGCCAACACTGAGTCATAATATTCTTTCGTCACCAATATCCTTTGTTTCCTTTTATCCTTGCATACTGTCGTGGGCTCTTTCTGGAAAGGAATGAGAGGTATATAGCCATATAGGGGTTGAATTCTGTCGCCGGAGGAGTATGAACTAAATCTATTTGATAACTAAGGTGATCTGGATATCTAATGGAAGGCTAGAGTGAGGTCCCGCTCAAAACGGTTTAGGTTTTTAGCTTCTGAATTATTTTTCATTATTCAATAATTTTGTCTTTTTCTAGTTTTTGGCTTTTTGAGCTTTTTTGTCAGTTCTTTTTTCCCGTATTCGTTTGTACTGTCCGTGATGGGCTAACCTATTTTTTCTATTTTTAAATATTTTAAATTTAATTACGCCAAATAAGCCACCATTAGCTACAGCGCAATTTCAACCAGGTACAATGTTTTTCAGTCATAAGTCACTCAAAATAAGCTATTTTAAGCACCCCTAAATCACTCTGTGCGCAAGCTAGTTAGGCAAAAAGGGCACGTGAAAGAGGAGTCAATAGACATGAAGTTACAGATGAACACAGGAATAAATGGATAGTTCAGTACTTTTGGTTGCTCAAACCCATGCACTAACAAGGTATTTGTTAACTCAACACTAGGCTCGGTTCTTCTCTGCCTGTTTGCTTCAAATGTCATGCAGAGGAGCATGATTCTCCTTGCCCATGCTTCTACAAGTTTGATTAGTGCGTAAGCGATTAGGGCGAGTTCCTTATGATTAGGCTTGCACTTTGCATCTTTTCTTTTGGCACCTACGTTTTATAGTACGATATATGCCCATCTTGTGAGGACCAGTGTTGAATTTGAGCTCTCTAGGCCCTACGATCCAAAGTTGGCGACTAGATTGGATTTGGATTGCATCGACACGCTTGCGAGGTGCAAGTCATTGTAGGTTTTGTTGGGTTATGACTGGCCCTGATCAATCTGGTTTCAGCCTATTTTTGCACTATTCATAAATTTCGTCTTTTTCTGAACTTTTGTTTTTTTTAGTTTTTTTACCGGTTCTTTTTTTCCTCGTATTTGTTTACATTATACGTGATGGGCTAATATGTTTTTCTATTTTTAAATTTTTTTAAATTTAATTATGGTAAATAAGTCTCTGTCAACTACAGTGCTTTTTTCAGCCAGCTACAGTGTTTTCAGCCATAAGCCATGAGGCTTTCAGCCGAACCGATCACCACCTTGGGAGGACTCAAATAAGAAGAGCACCAAACATTCATGTTACTGTGGTCAACCACATTCCTCATATCTATCTTTTCCTGAATTCAATATTGCTCCAGTGACAAAGGTGCCTCCAGAGACATTGACATAAAACAACGATATGGATATTGTCGTAGGGGGTGGCCCCACCTAAGTCTAACCGGCCTGTTAAAAGGTTGTAAAGTTTAAAATGGGACATATATAATGATATAAATACTCTTGAGATGGATACTTGGGTGTAAGAACATAATTGTAAAATACTCCCCGTGTGTGTGTGGCTGTCTTGGGCATGGAGAAAGCTTAAGCATTGTTCATCTAACATCTTCACTACCACACGTTATTGTTTGGTCTGTAACACAACAGATATTAAAAACATTGGTTTAATATCTAAGTGATCATTGTTGGATAGCAAAGGTATCCAGCTGGTCTCAGATAAATGATTAATAAATAGAACGAGATTGGGACTACAGTGCTTTTGTTAGGTGTGCTAGCTTTCCTGCACCGTTAATCCGTTATCAATGCCGCCAAACAGATAGGAGTCTACAAAGGGGGGTGTTCCCAAGACGAGGTTAAACAACAAATGCCATTTTTATCCGTGACTAGACTGACGTACTCACATGTTATTTGTACTAGTATCAATGCAAGGATGAGCATAGAAACTTTTGTTTAGAAACCCTATAGTACAATTTATAGTTGAAGGGTATTGATCAAGTGTAGGATTGTGCGTGGGGATTCCACAAGGGATGGAGCCATGACTAATCACTGTATTTTACTACAAGTTTTTTTAGTGCATGAAGTGTTCTTGTTTCTTTCTGTCAAGGGAAGCATTATTGTGGTCTTTCATGATATAGAAAGAGGATGGACTATTTTAGTTTGTTTGACAATTATTCAGTATTACTGAAAATCTGCTCGTCTATATCTTAAGAGTCTCGAAGTCCGTTTTGGCACCTGTGCCCGGCAATACCGCAAATGCCTGCAAGTGGTCTTTTTTCCTAGCCCAGGCTTATATGGACCAAGCAATTAACCTGCAGTTTCTGCTGCTTTAGACCTCTAGTAGATGATGATATCGTGTTGCCCAACAGTCTTAAGATTTATCACTGCCACTGGAGTATTCAAATCCACAAAGCTCCCACGATTCCTTTTTTGGTCATTTATCTACCAAACAACACTACAACAGCATCATGGTCGTATTACTCATAGCCATATCATCTATAGACAGTTCTTTTTTATGTGGCCCCTGGCCGGCTTGTGTTTCAAGCATTTTACCTTTATCAAGACTAGTTTTTGTTTTGGATAATTTTGGGCTAGATAAGAGCTATTTTCCTAGAAAACCTTCCTTTTGTTTTTTGCTCAAGGATCCTATGTAGGGTTCCTACCACATAAGTCGTAAACAGTGTAGGATCAATCTTACTACACCGTGCACCTGATAAGGCGAAGAAAACCTACGCAGTACAAATGAGCTTTGTAGAATTGAACTCGTCTTTACAACGAACCACTATAACCATTGCGGTACCATGAGTCCTGGGTTAGAACCTTCAACTATTTTGATCCGGAAGGCATAGATTTGTTCTTGATACATCATCATCCATGCTTAAAGTAGAAGCCGCGCCCCGCTCATTTTAGCTTCAGCTTCAGGCTTATTTTGCAATATTCATAAATTTCGTCTTTTTCTGAACTTTTGGCTTTTTTTGAGCTTTTTTGCAGGTTAATTTTTCCCGTATTCATTTGCATTGTTTGTGCTGAGCTAGCATATTTTTTCTATTTTTAATATTTTTAAAATTTAATTACGCTAAATAAGTCACCTTCAGGTACAGTGAAATTTCAGCTGCTATAGTGCAATTTCAACTATAAGCCACAGCTTTTCAGCCCAACCGAGCAGGGCCACTTAGTGTCACATGGCAAGTACATACAAATATCATCTTCCACGCATCAGTATATCACTGCTGCACTGGCCTTCGCTGTAGCGAGTCTGGCCATTTGTCTATCCCCTAACAATAAGGTGATGCTATACCTAGCTTTTGATTGAAATTGTATTGTACCAATTGTTATTTTTTTTGAAAATATGACAAATAAAAAAGGAAAATTTTGAAAACAATTGTTATATTATCACGGATAATGCAAAGGAATAAAAAAAAAGAAAAGTCAAAAAAGTTAAAATAAACCGAAATTAGAAGCCGTTGAGCCGATATATTCTAAATGACTCTGGTTTAAATAAGCCAAAAACAAAAAAAAAAGAACTAAAAGCTAAAGCTGTGTGAAGTGGGGTACCACACTTAATGAACTGCACATGAGAGCACCGGAAACACTGTAGCGTGCTATTCGAGAAGGATGGTATTTGGCACGAAGGGTGCAATGAACAGCTGATGTCTACTTCTTTCGATTTCTTCTCTCCCTTTCTGATGGAATATATGTGGAAGCCTAGCTTAATGATTTATTTTATCTTGATCGATTATCTTTCTCTCTCCATTATCCATCCTTTAGGATTTGTCTATGGTCCAGTTCTATTTAGCTTTTTAATTATCTTTCGTCTTCAATATTATTTATCATGCCTTTTAGTTGTAACTAAAAACTATCCATTATGACCTAAAAAATAGGGCCAATAACGATGGACAGCTAAAACAGAGGTGCTACAGAGCGACGGATCACTAAAGTTGCGGAACAAAATTAACAACTAATAAGCAACTCAAGTCGTCGAAGGTTTTGATGGCCTACGTTGCCGTTCAGTACGTGTGGAGTTGTGCTGGGTGGCCTTGCCAACTCGCCGTGATGACAGCCAACCCTAATTCAGCAGTCAGCACCATCTCGTTCGTGTATACGTTAGGTATGCTATTAGAAATTGACATTCTTAATCATACGATGAGCAGCTTTCCTGATTTGTCAGGGGGAAAAGTAGGACCAAAAAATCGCACATTGATAGCGCGGTAGCGCCCCGATTTGTTCGCCGGAATCGGTAGCTTTGCAACCATCGGCAACGTACACTACTTACATTGGATTAAAGGCCATCTTAAGGGGCATTTGGATTCGCTTTTGCGGTTGATTTTTAACTATAATTTATAATTTTTGATTGAAAATAAATAGTAGAGACAAACGGTGTAAAAAGTGATAGAGGTGTGTGTGTGACGGCAGCAAAATAAGTGGGATGCATGATATACCCGTGATCTTCTGTTTTATTCCCGAAGCAAAACTGTAGCAAAAAAAAATGAAGAAGCTGCTTTAAGAAGTTAAGTATTTATATTAATTTTTAATTTTTTAAATAGAAGGTATAAGTTAAAAAAAACTTCTACGAATATGGTCTTAGCTTAGGACAACAATAGCCAGCGTCTCATTGAAGTGACCGCTGAATCTGATTAAAGCAGACGAGATGGAAATCAAGGCCTCCCTCAACAAACTGTCGTACGTGCTATACCACCTGTCCACCACGCCGTCGTGATTACGCGACGATCAACCGCCCTGGGTGTGTTTCGTCGGTTAATTTCCTTTGGAGCGGTCGAGATCTAGGCCCTTCAATCAGGGCCGGTCCTAGGATTTTAGAGATCCGGGGCGAAATTAGAAATAAGGGTCTTAGTATAAATATCTAAATATAAATCTACATACATATATATATATCTAATTTTACCAACAAACACTTAATTAAAGAAAAATTCACATCAAAGAGTTCATAGATATTACCTTAAAATTTCTTCTAACATTTCTAGATGCGAAGTCATTGATGATGGTATTGATATCAATCTCATCCAATAATTTCTTATCAAATAATAAAGTTGTCAAACCGTTTAACCTCTCTTGAGACATTGTTGACCTTAAATGATTCTTCAACAATTTCAACCTTGAAAAGCTTCTTTCAGCTGATGCCACGGTCACAGGCATAGTAAATAAAATCCGATAAACAATAGAAATATTAGGATAACAATCCGCTTCTCTGACAAACTCAAAGATCTCCATAGCAGACATTGGTTTATCTGATAAAGTCAATTGCATAACACTTAACTCAGAAATTAGATCATTTAACTCAACATCAGAGAAACCATCTAGAGAGAAAGTTTCTGCAAATTTTGTACAACATTCTTTTAATTCAGTTCGATCCAATGACTTCAATGTTGTTGAACTCATTAAAAATCCAAATATACTTCCGAATGTTTGGAGTTCTTGAAATCTACTTTTCAATGAATTGATTGCCATATCAACCATAACAAAAAAATAATTAACTTCAAATTCCTTCTCAGCTTGCAAAACTGCTTCATCACAATTAATTTCATCAAACTGTTTCTTCCTAAGAACACGCCGCTTAACTGGAAATGATGGCTCTACATTCATTTGAGCTGCAATATCTTTGGCAATGATCATACTCAAAGCAAACCCTTCATTTCTATAAGTATTAAAGTATTTAATTATGTCTTCTATTTGTTGCATGTATATACTCTACATAGTATATAGGGCCCCTGGATTTTGGGGGCCCGGGGCGACCGCCCCTCTCGCCCCCCTCAGGGCCGGCCCTGCCTTCAATTTGACTACGCCCGATGATATTTAGCTTTTGTTTTGGTTTTTAGTTAGAACGATACTATAATAACTGTTTGTTTTTAGCTAAGATATTTAATTGAAAAGGAGAAAAATAATAAAAATCGTTATATCTCCATACATAAAACAAAGAAAAAACCATATTAAAAAGCCAACACATTAAAAATAGTTTTTCGCTTCTAAAAATTAGAACCCAAAAAATAAAAGCCGTTTGGAACCGTCCATGATGTCTTGTGCATCAAGCAATCATTGACTGGCCATGAAGCGGCTCAGCCAGGGACGGTTCTAGAAGAGAAGATTATTGGAGTCACCTCTATTACACCATAAAGTCACCTCTACTTATAAACATTAATTTTTCATAGGATTTAGAAAATTTTATTGGGTATATAACCCCAATAACTATATACTAGATCCGCTCCTGCGTACAGCGGAGAATAATTATCTCACGTTGTCGCGGCTAGATTAGTTATCGCTTGTCGTATATGTGATCCGGGTCTAACTAATCCGACAGCTCAAGTGGGAGTTCTGTCTCGGTACTTTAGTCCAAACACATTGAGTTTTACGGGAAAATAGTCTCCCGTAGAGATCCACAAAAATTCCCTTGTTCCAAACAACATGTTCCGATCTTTTTTTAGGCTGCTACATGCCAACTTTGTACCCTTTGTGTCGCCCGGTTTATCAAGGAGCTTGCCGCGAACATGAATCTTGTTTAGAACGGTTTTTTTTAAGGAAATCACTGAAATAGAAAAGTTCCTGTGAAGTTCTTCCAACGTTTGAAACATGCTCCTAATAATTGTATCCGAAGTTTTGGATTCTATTTCTGGTATAAAAACCTTTCTGTATTAATTTATGTTAAATTACGGCTAGAAACCGAGTAAAAGCACAGTTTAAGAATGCCAATTTCATTCTATTAAATCCATATATTCCTAACCATAAACGCAGCGACACAACTAAAATAGCCTTTTGGGCATTGTCGCCTACTAACTACGATCTGACGCGTTGCTAGTGACATTGTCGTGTGCGTGTGTTGGGGGGTATGGGAGCCTACTCATGTCGAGAGTAGTTCACGCATATGACTGTATCAACTTCTTTTTACAATTTAGGGCCTTTAGCATTCTTTTACGAAAAAACCCTTTTTTGAGCTTAAAAATTACGGCAGGTGATATGTATCATCTGTCATGCCGCTATAGCTTGGTAGGAGGCCAAGTGCGCAACAGGACGATGGCGTTGCAGTAGATGACGCCGAGCCGACGTAGCTCAACTGGTGCCAGCCAAACCGCCCCTGCTCAGTAGGCTGCTATTGAGCTACACTAGCTCGGTAGCCAACCGAGATTCTCGAGTAGCACAACTAGCGCGCTTGGACACAGGAGATGCTGCTGGCGCGCGTGGGCACAGGAAATGCTGCTAGCACTTGTGGGCATGGGAGAAGCTGCAGCAAACAAGCGCGCATTGGCATGGGACCAGAGAATCTCACAGGGAGCTCATCTGCGCATGATTTGGCTCTGAGAATCTCGTGGTTAATTACATGGTGTGATGTGACGCGACGTTATATTCTAGTTTAATTAGCACGTTCATTATGTTGCGTTCATGCGCACGTATAAAACGTGACTTGCGGTCGCATTGCTACCCAATGAGAGCGAGCGCAACTAGGGGAAGGAAAGAAAAGTCACATTGCTATTGAGCGCGCACGAGAGAGAGAGAGAGAGCAGCTATAATCCTTCATAGTTGGAAGCATTGTGAAGCTGATGGACACCTTAAAAAAGGTATGTTAAAATAATTTTTGTGTATGTCCACATGTATATATTTATTAGTCTCGTGCAATTACAGAAATCTATAAAAAATGATAGATTTATATGCACTATGCATGTCTAATTAGTATTGTAATTATCGCTAATCATATTTAATTAGTGCTAATTGCAATAATTTAATACGAATGTGCATTTAATCAAAGCAGCAAGCTAGTGTAAGAAGAAAGATATAATTTAGACAATATGTACGTACGTATGCGGCGCGATTATTGTTGTTTGTGGTTGTAATCATTTACCGACATATTATTTTATGAACCACAAGGAATGGCTATTGATGGCGGTCTCAAGGGTAGCACGTTGCTGGACCCATCTTGGGATGGGAAGCATCGTTGTCAAACATGGTCAAGCGGTGAAGGATTGACCCCCTTTGTTATCTAGGGACCTTGGGAGGACAGGCCTCTCGACGAGCAGTATGTTTCAGTTCTGTGGTGGGCCAGGTTGCTACCCATGGCGAGGATGATGGACATTGAACGGTCCTTCACTCTAAACTCACCACTTCTGTTGGCACTCATTGATCGGTGGAGACTAGAGACCCACAGAGTGGGGAAGATGATCATCAGCCTATAGGATGTTGGATACCTCACCGGTTTGCTAATACAGGGTTGTTTCATGGTTCCATTTGCTAGATCACCCGACTGGAAGGTACGTACACTACACCAGTTTGGTCACCCCATTCCAGATAAGTCCTTTGGAGTGCCACATTCATGGCTGCGGCTGAAATGTACAGTAGACACGCCTGCACATGTTTGTAAAGTTCCACCTAGTGGCTTACTTGTTATTCATGTTCAGGTGGATCATATTTCCTATGACTCAGGAAGACTTAGTGTACCCTAGCTACATCCACATCGCTGAGTCCCTCGTCGACACCGAGGATGATGATGGTGTCCTGACGTACAGCTAGTGCTTGGCTGTTCTGTGCGTGACCTACAGAGCTTTGTACGACAGCTCGCAGGATGCCACTGGTGTGCTAGTTGCTACATCTTGTTGCAGCTATGGTCATGAGAGCATTTTCTTGTTGGTTGTACTTTTGGGTATAGGTGCACCCGTACCAGTTGGAGGTGCTCTTCTATGGCAAGAGCGCTCTTCTAGGTGCACCCGTACGGGGACAATGGCAACCCGGTAGATGGACCCACTATGGGTACTCGCTGGACTACCAACGAGCTAGGATGGTCCAAGGAGAGGCCACGACATGTGTACCTGGATTTCCACAATGCGTTCGAAACCTTTGACGAGGGTTGCATCGTGTGGATGGTGTAGACCGCACAGTTCATCTCCAAGATAGTTCCTTTCAGATTGTCAGAGCAGTGTAAGTAGGATAGAAAGTATTTGCTCACGACCTGCCATCTCATCTTCTCCCATATGGTGAGCTATAAACTCCGCAACGAGTCATGAGACAGTTTGGGCATCATCAGCATGTGCCACCAACACCATGTCAACCACTACCAGGCCACGTGCACTAGTAAGTAAATTTATTTGTTACCTCGTTGCGTATGGTTCGTTACATACCATTCATGTTTGCTTTATTTCCGCACTAAAGTAATAGCTGTGTACCCCCTTTTTTATTACAGGCAATCAAGGAAGGGACGAAAAGAGCAATGAATGGAGGTTGACACAGGCTCAGTGGATGAATGCATGGGAGCAGTCAATGAGGACAGAGGTCAAGCAAGAGCAACACGCATACAACCCAGACATGTATCGCTTGTACGTAGAGTGGTACATCCCGCAAACTCATTGCAGATTTTGCGCGTCTCCCTATGCAGCCCCCCATGCATGCCACACACACTGACATGCTAGCACTCGACTCGGACCTACACCGTGCATCACGGTATGATGAAGTGGTACAAGACTTAAAGTTCGTATTTATATCCTTCTATTTGAGCATACACGCCTAACATGTTTCGTCCGTCATTATAGATTGATCGGCTGCACTGCATCGTATTCGAGAGTAGAGTCACATTGCACCATGGACGGTTAAGCACAATGAAAAAATTGCTAAAGTCCTTGCACAACATATATGTGGACGCCAAACATGCACTGGAGGCCATGAGCTGCAGTCGTGCTAGCGACGTGTTTATCCCGAGGGGGCGACGAGCCACTCCATCATCCGTAAGTAGCTTCATCCGCACGTCCTAACCCATCGATACACCCTGTAGCCTTGGCCACTCCCAGCCCGTACGTCCTAGCTCGTTTGCTCATGTTTGATGATTTCATAATATGTTGCAATTGGTAAGATACCTTATTTTCATTGCTTTTCGTACATGTCGTCTTCGTGCAGGAAGTTCGCGCTGACACTACTCTACTCCTGTCTTCATCGCGGAGGTAGCCCGAGACCAGACTATCCTCACTGGAGGGACAAGGATGGGGACAAGGGAGCACTCTACTTATGTCCTTATTACGAAGACAGCCCAAAACACAGGACACCATAAGCACCAACATCGACTCTCCTGTCTGAGACTACGAGGTGCAGTATGGCACGCACGCACCCACGCACCCACGGACCACCCACATCTCCAAAGTGTGACGAGTGGTACGATCAGACACATGACAGCTACACAGTCCTTCAGTATGGTGCATACTACGTAACATTGGGCTTCGCTGCAACAGATTACCGTGGACAAGATTACCTGAGAGGTTCATTGTCTGCGCAACACACGGGTGCTTACAATTATGACTTTCATTTTAGTTGTACCGTATGTTGGTCTAGCGAAACGTATTTTCCTCCACAGGACGCTAGCAATTACACAGATGACTGAGTGCAACAGATGTTCAGTGTGCAAGATATTGTGCCCAATCAATTGTACGGTGCACCCGCTCCCACTCGGCCGCCATTGCAATATGATTTGTGCGTCGTACGGCACTCACCCGACAAGCCAAACTTCCCTCAGGACCAGCTTTTGCGCCAGAGGAAGTGCACAGCGGGCAACCCTTGATCCACTACTGTGTTCGATGCTAGGTCTTCAATTGGGTCATTTTTAATTATAAATTTTCATAAGACAAATCCACTGGGGAAAAATTATTGCCGCTCATCTTATTATATGGAGTTTGGTGTATTATTATTCATGCAAGTGAATGATTCTGTTCATCCATGATACTTACAAGATAGAGTTGCTTTTATATTATTTTATTTAATACTATTTTATATATAGTTCAAAAGTATTTTTAGAAGCAAGATAACAAGTCGAGATACAGCAAAATTCATATTAACAAGTGTAATTGGAGCAATTTCTAATCAAGTCAACGGGCTTTTTGTCACCTTTTTTTTGCTCAGGCTGGAAACCAACCACACCTACCCGAGTCGGGGGCGCTTGGTAGGCTCCTGCCAAGCAGGGGTGGCTCGACAGGCACTAGCCGAGCTGCGTCGGCTCAACAGCGCATGCTGCCACGCACCACCGTTGCCCTGGCGCCTAGCCACGTGCCTAGTCTTCTGCTGAGCTGCGGCGGTACAGCAGGTGATACATATCATTTGTCGTGTCTTTCGAGCTCAAAGAAAGATCATTTTCTTTGCCAAAAAAAAGTACTAGGGGTCAAAAATTAAAAGGAAACTTGCTACAGGTCATGCGTGTGAACAGTTCTCGTATTGGCCATACTCACATGCATGCACGATTATTCACCGATGCACTGATGCATTTGATACGTAGGAGACCCGGATCTGGCAGGCATGGGCTTTGAATTCTGTCTTATTGAATAAACGAATTCCATAATGCATGTCATTACGTCAGATGCAAATAATTCTACATACATGTGTACGAATGCCCTTGTACAGAAAGGATACGAATGTACGGACCTGATAAGGTTTGCTTGCAAAATGGGTATAAAAGAAATGCTTGGATGTTAATACGAGCATAGTGAACGTATTGTTTGAATAACGTGAAACAAAACCATGGATGTACTGCATTTACTGTCAAGCACGCTCACAAATTCTGAAGGAAAAAAAGAAATTCATCCCTATTGTAGACAACAAAAAAAAAAGGAAATGCACACGAACAATGCGCCTATTATTTTAGAGTAATTTTTTTGGCAGGTTTGCACTGTTCTTGGGATGCCAACCTAGTTAAAACAACAAGATTTCAAGTTTATCATCCTTCATCGTATTTAGATCCCGTTTGAACAACCACTTAAGCCTTGTTTGTCACCAAAAAAATTTCCACATGAGTTTTGCAAGAATCAGGACAACTCCTTCGCAACTCCTTTGGTTCTAGGCAGCTAAATCAGATACCATTTTATTCAATTGCTAATCAAATTTTACCTCACACTAATTTGAATGGCGCATGTATCACCGCTATATTTGACGGCAATCCCAGGATTTGAATTTTGAACTTGCACGGCAAAAGGCCCACAGGATAGGATGGGTTTTTTCGGCTATGGCTGATGAGTTTTGGTTTTAACGGATTTTTTTTTTGCTATGGCTGATGATTTTAAATTTTAGCGTGAACACTTTTGCGAAGAAACCGAATATAAATAAGCCAGTTCGAAAAGACATTGAAGAAATCATCTCGTTTGTTTGTTCGTGAAGGATCATACGTGAGAGTTCTGATTTATGTTATAATAAACCATTATAATTTAGGAGGATTGAAAATTTAAGTTTTTATTTTGTCGGAAAATTAAACATGCATGAGACACTAATTTGTTGACTGTTGTGTGTAATTGCAACAATTGTATTGCTGAGTTGCATGTGTACCTGAGTTGCACTGTTGAAGCCAGTATGCATCATGTGGTATCTCGTCGCTTTGGTGGGCTCGGTTGTCGCCATGCATGCATTTGATTAGCGTCAGTGCTCTGCAGAGTCCCAGCGGCAGCTTCTCTGGTTTGACCGGTGTTTTGTAGCCGTTCAACCGCACGGTGTCAGAGGCCTGACCTCTGGTTGGCTAAGCTGTTTTGTTTCCGCCAGCGTTTTGTATCTTGTGTATTCGAGTTGCGAAATGAGTATTTGTTACTTAGTTCAGTGGATATATATTATATGAGATAGGCTACTGCTAATATGAATTAAATCAGTGACATAGCTAGTATTTTTCTATGGGTCAACTGATTCTATAGGTTTTTATAAAAATACTTAATTAGCACCAATATTTACCTATAAGTTCATAAAGCTTTAAAGATTTTATAATAGTTGACTCCATAGGTTTTAAGATCTGGCTACGCCACTGGATCAAGTCGTGAAAAATTTATACTTAGAGATCATTTTTTTTGTCTTTGAATGTGCAGCGTTGCCTGAAGTCAACCACAACCAACATCGAGGATTAGGACTATACTCATAAAGAAACCAAGATCCAGAATGATCAGAAATGCCGAGTGAGGTGGTGAGCTCAAGCATGGCACGAGAAAAAGCGAAAATGTCGAAGGAAAGTTCGAACAGCGGGATTGTACCATGTGGCTTAGTCGGTTCAAGTGAAGCGTGGTCCGGTGAAACCGGAACGGGAGAGAATTACCGGTACGTGGCAAGCTAGTGGTGTACATACACATAGCAAGCATGGTGATTGCTTGCAATGAAAGATGATGATCGGGTCAAGAAAGAGTATTTTGGTAGTTTGACCAAAATACCAGAAACTGCTTTGAAAGAAAACTGCGGCACTTGGAAAGGCAGTTTAAGTTATATAGAAGCTGGTTTGATCAAGATAGATTAAGGTTAAGGACTTAGCGGATTCAGACTTATGCACTTTAAAACACACACATAAATATAGTGAATTAAAACCCGCGTATGGGGTTATTAGGTTTTTCCTTTGTACTAAGTGGATAGTATCCATTAAAAGTTAGATGTGGCTGGCTAATCCATCTATGTAAAGAGATGGGATGGAGACTTGTGGTTAATCATCCAATCTCTCTCATGTGTTCATGTGTTAGAGTTAGAGTTTGAGAGAATAGTGCTTTGTGGTGTGCTCTCTGTGCTCTAAGGTGGAGTGGTTGTAAAACTTTTATCCCAAGTAGCAATATATCAATCTTTGTTTATCTCCATGATTATCTTTTGTGTTGATTGATTTGCACTTGTCTTGGTTGGTTTTTTTCCTCTTCTTGACCTTGCTATGCCAAGAATGTATAAGAGATGGGGACAAGTTCTGGAAATCAACTTCACCTATCTAAGCACTTTGATAGCAAGTTCATGAAACAAACCTGATTTTGCTTAATTTGGCCTCATCGTGTGATTTCGTGATCCGAGACTTTTTTGACTTGATTTCTTCGATGTTCTTGTTTACTATGACACGTGGAAATACATTTAAAGATATCCTAGTCATCTCCTACCTATGAGTAAGCGTATTCACCGTTTTCATATTTTGCTCGGTTTTAGTGCAATTTTGCTTCAATATAAAAAAGGTCTGAACTTTGACATGGATTTCTACGATCAATGGATGGAATAGGTTCCTAAAACATTGAGCAAGATGTGTACAAAGTTTCATGGTTTTTGGATTATCAGATCAAAAGATATATGCATTTTTATTCGCAACAGTGCTAATTTTTCTAGTACTGTAGCAGCGGTCTGACTAGAAAGTACTATTTACTTGCCTAATTTTTTTGTTCATGACAGTTAGACTGGCAGATTGAAGTGGTCCGACCTCTAAAATTTTCTGATTTGGATTTTTTCGATTCCTTGAGCTATTTGATTTGAGATTTTCACTAAAAATTCTATTCTATATAGCTCTGTAGCTATTGAAGAATATGATCAAGAATACTTCGAGAGAAATATTGAACGGCACTATTCATCCTCTTTGTTACTTTATAATTCGGTCCTATAATTCGGAAGGAATCATAAGCCATCAGTTGAAAAGAAGAAGGCCAAAGTGTATCACACATTTGTGCACCCCTACCTTAATTGCTGTTCATTCCTGCGCCTGTGTATGCTTTTCGTGCCAACTTGTTCCAAATTTATCTGTTTTTTATGTTTAGGACATCTGTGTCTAGGAGCACACATGCTACAGGAAAAGGGCAGGCAATTGTTTCGTACCTCTGAAAGTGCACCCGTGTCAGGCTTCCTTCAATGTCGTTCATTGTTCCTATGTTCTATTGGGCTGATTTGGAAACACGTGAATTATATTGTCTCATAAAATTACTGCGTTTTAAATGGCTTGTAGACACAGTGCTTTAGATTAAGCACTTTTACTTAAACTACTTACATTCCAACACTTTAAAACGTACATGCAAATCCTAAAATTTCGTAAGAAAACCATTCATATATCATTCCATTAGATAAATTTAAATAGCGGAAAATTATCTAAGTAAGACTTCTTTCAATTGACATGCCGCGCAAACTTCATCGACGATGTCCCGTCTCCGTGCAACCGCTTTGAAAGACTGAAGATGGTAGCATAGAAAATAAATGATATCTTAAAATTTTTCTTAAAATATCCATCAATCCTTTACTTCAACAGCTATGGAGCTATAAATATTAGGATAGAAAGGCACCACAAAAACTAGCAATTTGAGACACTGAAAACCTACAAAAATAAGCAAAAATAGAACTACCGCTATTGTGATTGTGATACTACCGCTTGTTACAGTAACCACGGTACTACCGCTAACGCGGTACTTCCACTGTTACAGTAAAAATTAGGATGAATAGTATTTTTTAGACTATGTGGCTAGGTTTAGGATATTTTGGTGATGAATAATTGATAATGGTTAGTTTGTGATAATGAATAATTGGTAATTTTGTTTAGCGGTGTTATGCGAGTTGTGTCGCGTGTGTGCATACTGATGTTGGTCAAGTTGAGACGAAGTTGTGCCGGAAGAATGTTGTTTGGTCTTTGCATGTGCAGGTTGAGCATGAAGGTGATCATGGTCGGTGACGAGGAGGACCGGGACTAGGATGGGGAGATCTGAGATTCAGACGGTCGATAATGTCATGGGATGATCGGGCTCATGCTTAGGGCACATGGAGATCAAAGGTTGATGGTACGTGAAGAAGCTACGGGAGGTGCGGTCCTGGAGGCATCGACACGTGACGCGTTAGAAAAGTTAGAATTTTGGAAAACCCGTGTTAGGAAGGGTTTCGGGTCCCTTTGCTGTTGGAATTGGATTAGAACTCGTGGGCTTAGATTTAGCCTATGTTTTGGGCCCTAGACTATAAATAGAGAGGTGGGGTTGGAGGCTAACCCTGTGGTTTTTGGAGAGACTAAGTTCGTATTAGGGTTTAGAGGTGCCAGGAGGGCACTTTGTAACCACCATGATTCAGAAATAAAGTTTAGATCTATTCCAAGAAAAAAAAGTTCGGCGCTGTCATTTCGCGTTATTCTCGTCATCGGCTTGTGTTCTCGATTTCCTTGAGAATCTTCTGTCGCCGCATCCCCCACGAACCATGCGCATAGCGCCACGTGTGTGAGCGCCGTTTCCTGCGCATCGCTGCTTCCGGCCGAGACCTTGCATGCAGGAAAGTGAAGCAATCAAATGAAGTTATCCATCAGGACATGCATGTACACAATTTCTTCGTTTTTCTAATTAAGTTTGTGATTTTTTTTAATTTGCATATATTATCCTTTTTCCTGATTTTCTGATTCCTATGAATTCTTCATGCATTGATCTATGTCTAGGTATTTTCTTGCTTACATACATGAATCAGTTTTGATTAAAAATCAATTACTAGATTGAATCAAAAATGTGTTTCGCTGATTAGTTTTCGGTCGATTTTTTTGCTACAGTAAATCGCTACAGTAAACTACAGTAATTGTTATTGTAAAATCAAAAAAATTCTGTTTTTTTGTTTTGTTTTTGTTATTTTTGGTTTTTGTAGATTAAACAATTAAAAGGCAGAAAATCTAAAAAAAAGTTTCCGCTGTGCGCTGCAATCATTCACCCCCTCTGATTGCCATCGACGATCCTACAGTATTTTTAGCACGATTTCAAAAACCAAAATCGAGAGAACTTTTGATCCGTAAATCCAAAAAACTTGAAATTTTGCAGGGATATACCGTAGGATGTTATGAACCTATTCCAATAAACGATCATGAAAATTATAGTCAATGTTGAGACCTTTTTCAATTTGTTTGAAAGGTGAATTAAAACCGAGCTAAAACCCAAACGGTGAATACAACTTGCTCATGGGTAAATGATGGCCAAGATGATTTTAGATATACTCTCACATATTCTAGCAAGTAAGAACATGAAAGAAATTACGTAAAAAATCTAAAATTCTTTATCATCCAGCTCCAAAGCCAACTCATTAATAAGTGATGCTATCTTCTCCTTAGAATCTAAAATTCAAAAATGACATGAGGTTACTAAACAAAAGTTGTATGTAGTGCAATCGGTGAACTAAATGACTTATTATTTACCTTTCCTATATGATAATATCCATTCCTTTGTACAAATTAGAGCCTTAGTCACCTTGGGCTCTAATCGACTACGAAATGGATCAACAATACGACCACCAGCACTAAAAGCTGACTTTGAAGCAACAGTTGACACTTGAATAGATAGCACATCACGAGCTAGTCGTGAGAAAACAGGAAACTTCACTTGGTGTGTTTTCCACCATGACAATGTGTCATAAAAAAATTTGATTAGTATATAATGGAACAGAATGATGAGTAAAGATGTTGTATATAGGCTCTACATAAAGAAAATCCAATAGCCTATAAATAGTGCTTTTTCTCACAACTCTTCAGAGAATTGGCTCCAGTGATGAGCTTCAACAATGACACTATAACATGTGACATTTGTTGAGTGATCAAAATTTCAAATTGTTGTAGGTCCACCCCCTCATGCCCACCATCAACAAGGTTCCACGCTATTAAGTGATGACTCAACAGATCAAGCAATTGAATCAGGATTACTAATATTTAACATCAGGACCACTCATATCAAAAGATCATCCATTTATTGACATGTGATAAGCAAAATAATTCGTAGCTACATCTCTCATTCTCTTGGCACTAGAAAGAATTCTATTTCAAGAGTCCATACAACGCTTATAGAAATTTCCAAAATAAGATATGCCTATAACAGGTATTTATATTTATGTATAACAAAATTAGGAACATGCCATCATGCAGGGGGCAAAGATTTTTGCTGTCAGTTGGTGCTTTGACACAGAACTAAACAACACTCAAAGGAGCACCAAGTCCGTAACCAAAGGCATAATGTATGGACCACAACACATTGTGGACTCATAATTATCCTATTGAGTCACTTCCTTTAGCTTCCAACAATTTATGTAGGTGTTATTCTCACATAATCATCTTGGGTCCGGCTTGCAATCCCACAAGTTTTCTTAACCAATTTAACTTAGAAAGGACTAGGCGAACTTGCAGCACCCTATTTGAGTTGCTAGGAAGCTGAATAGCAGCATTACAAATCCAATTACCTCCCTCGGTCATCTCTGTCGAATCAAGCTAAGTCAAGAATCTAAATTTCCTCTCAATTAAAACAACTGATAACCTAACCCACCAAATCGAAAACCCTAACCAGTCCCACACACCCTGCAAAGTAGCTAACAAGTTTATCAAACACACACCTTGCGAAGGTGGGCACGATTGGCCGCATGGTGGTCATCCTTGCCATCGCCGGTGGTGTCGAGCACAGCCTCGGGCCAGACCGCTATAGGTTCCACCCCGTCCGTTGCATCGTGCCAAAACCCCTGCCCTAGCCTCCTCCTCTACCGGCGCCGGCGCCTATCAGATCTGCGCATCACCACGAATCCAGGTCAAGAAACCCCCAAATCCAGCAACCAGAGCCGAATCAAAGCTGCAAGATACTGAATCTGGGAGACTGGCGAAAACTTTGATGAATCAAGAGGGCGATGGCGCAAGAGGGAGATCTGCGCGAAGAGGCGGGCAAGCGGCGGCGTCGGTCTGTGGGGGCGGAGAGGCGGGTGGCGGTGGTGTCGGTCTGTGGGAGAGGAGAGGCAGGCGGCGATGGCGCTGGTCTGTGGGGAGAGAGGCGGGCGACGACGGTGCCGGTCTATGGGGGCAGAGAGGCAGGCGACGGTGCTGTGTTGTTCCGTGAGGGACGGAAGGAGTAGTGAATAGAGATCAGGCTCGAGTGGATCTAATCATCTGGATGATGGGCGCTGCTCCCGCTTGGCCGCTAGGGTTAAGGTGGTTAGCATTTTTTACCGGATAATAATCCAATAACTATCCGAAAAAAATACCCAGATAGTTCCATATCCGTCGAATGTGTCTTTTCCGAATCCGTTTCTGTATCCGACAAAAAATATCCGACTCCGTTTCCGTATACAACAAAACCTTCAGATATCCAAAAATATGCTCGAATTTTATCCAAATTAAAACGGACAAATAGTCAGAAAATATCCGCTCTATTTACACCCCTATCAGCACCAGCATCTAAAAACCTCACACAGTGCCCTCTTCTCTGCTGATCCGCACTTCTTCGCATCTCCCCACCGCCCACTCCACTCCCGTGCAATTCACTTGCGTGCATGCCTTCCTATAAAATCCAAACTCCGTAAAATCCTAGAAGCAACAAGCTAAACGAGACGGCAATGCCAAGTTCTTTTTTGCCTTTTAGCTGGTTTAGGTTTCGTTTTTTTTTGGACAACCACTATCTAAAAAAACACTAAGCTCGCACATTCCCATCGCCATTGCCACCCTCGATAAAATACGAAACCTCTCTCCTCTCGCTCACGCTCTTCCCATTCCCAGCTGGCCACTCCGCTCCAAGCAGCAGTTCACTGCTCACGCACTCTCTCCAAGCTTAAGCTAGCAGCTGAGGCCAAGAAGGCACGCAAAGAGAGAGGGAGGGAGAGGGGAGGAGGTAGCTTGGTTCTTGGAGGGGTGGGCCCCAAGCCGGCCACCCTCCATGGCGCCGCCCCATCTCGCCGGCCGCCGGCTCCTGCTCGTCCTCCTCCTGGCTGTTTTCCTTGCGGCCTCCGCGGCCAATGCCGCTGTCTCCTACGACCACCGTTCCCTCGTCATCAACGGCCGCCGCCGCATCCTCATCTCCGGCTCCATCCACTACCCAAGAAGCACGCCCGAGGCATGTACCTCCACCCCCATGGACGTCCATGGCCGGTTCACAACCTCTTGCTTCTCGCATCCAAATGCAGCTTGCTACTCCTACCTACTAGCTCTGGTTCTGATTATTGTGCTGTTGTTTCTGTGATCCTGTGCTTCGCCGTCGCCGCTCCAGATGTGGCCCGGGCTGATCCAGAAGGCCAAGGATGGCGGCCTCGACGTCATCCAGACCTACGTTTTCTGGAACGGCCACGAGCCGGTGCAGGGCCAGGTACTTTTCATTCTTGATTTTTTTTCTCCTCTTGCTGGCTGCAATTAGCTTTACTTTTTTTTTTGAAAAAGAGTAGGCATAAGATCTTGCTGCAATTAGCTTGCTTGCATTTGTGTTGTTGCTGTTACGAGTTCTTGGTTGGTGAGGTGATACGGTTTGTGGATTAATTGTGCAGTACTACTTCAGCGACCGGTACGATCTCGTCCGGTTCGTGAAGCTGGTGAAGCAGGCCGGCCTCTACGTCCACCTCCGCATCGGCCCCTACGTCTGCGCCGAGTGGAACTTTGGGTACTAATTAATAATCCTTGTGCAGATTTTGGAGCTACACGTAGCAGCTACACACAGTTTTTTTTGGTTGTTTTTTGGTTGTTTGATTGTAAATTATGTTGAAACATTGCAATTCTTATGTTTTTCTGTGTGTTTGTGTTGCAGTGGCTTTCCTGTTTGGCTGAAATATGTGCCCGGCATTAGCTTCAGGACGGACAATGGCCCGTTCAAGGTATTGTCACCAAAAGAACAATTTTGATCCCTTCCATTGTTCAACAGTTGGGGGGTGTGTCTGATTTGGTGATGTTTCCTAATTCGTATGGCAGGCGGCGATGCAGAAGTTCGTCGAGAAGATTGTGTCAATGATGAAATCCGAGGGGCTGTTCGAGTGGCAGGGAGGTCCAATCATCCTGTCTCAGGTGAAATCCCTGAAAAGAAAACTCTCAGTGCCGTTGCAATTTGCAATGCGGCTAAGATTGGAGCCGAACTGAGAGGCTCTCTTGCCGATTTTGCGCAGGTGGAGAACGAGTTCGGGCCGATGGAGTCGGTCGGGGGCGGCGGCGCCAAGCCGTACACACACTGGGCCGCCAAGATGGCCGTCGGGACCAACACCGGCGTGCCGTGGGTGATGTGCAAGCAGGACGATGCACCCGATCCCGTGGTACATAGATAGTAGTACTAACACACTGCTCCACCTTTCTTGGTGGTGTGGCTGGTGTCAAATAAATGAGTTGGTTATGCAATGCAGTTCACTGTTCCAATTCTTACCTTGTGTGATTCAATCCTGGCAGATCAACACCTGCAATGGCTTTTACTGCGACTACTTCACCCCAAACAAGAATTACAAGCCGTCCATGTGGACTGAGGCCTGGACCGGATGGTAATTTTCTTGTTCCAACTCATGTCTCGTTCATACCAATCCTGTGAAAATGTTGCAAACATTCAGGGTGCCTAATATTTCATTGTTGCTGTCTCAAAGGTTTACATCATTCGGAGGCGCGGTGCCACACCGGCCGGTGGAGGACCTGGCCTTCGCCGTGGCGAGGTTCATACAGAAGGGTGGCTCCTTCGTGAACTATTACATGGTGAGGAGGGCAGGCATGCTGGTCACACCAGCACTGGCGTTGCAGTGAATGCTTCTACTTGTTCTGACCACATTTACATGTTCTGATGCAGTACCATGGAGGAACCAACTTTGGCCGCACGGCCGGTGGTCCATTCATCGCAACCAGCTACGATTATGACGCCCCCATTGATGAATTCGGTATGCAGTGATTGCCATCTTTGGCGAGCTTGAATTGTTTTCGGCTGTCTAGAGATATCTTCGGAAATTTGCCATGCATTTTTTTATCTTCTGTTTGGCATCTTAACATTTATTTTTGAGTTCATCTGAGAAATTATGATATGGACATCTCAGGTCTCTTGAGGCAACCGAAATGGGGTCACTTGAGGGACCTGCACAAGGCCATCAAGCAGGCTGAGCCTGCACTGGTTTCTGGCGATCCGACGATCCAATCACTGGGAAACTACGAGAAGGTTAATGTCACTACAAAGTCGAACAATATGACAATGGTCTTGAAATGCACAAAACATCAATGGATATTCATGGATTTATCAATTTCTTCAGGCGTACGTCTTCAAGTCGAAGAATGGAGCTTGCGCCGCATTCCTGTCGAACTACCACTCGAATTCTGCAGTGAAGGTCAGGTTCAATGGGCAGCACTATGACCTCCCTGCTTGGTCCATCAGCATTCTGCCGGACTGCAAAACTGCGGTCTTCAACACTGCGATGGTGAGGGAACAGTGGAGCCTGAATCTCTCTGTGGACTAGGCAGGAGCATATGGTCTAACACGCAAATGTGACAATTGTGTAGGTGAAGGAGCCAACACTGCTGCCGAAGATGAATCCGTTGGTACGGTTCGCTTGGCAGTCATACAGCGAGGACACAAACTCGTTGGATGACAGCGCGTTCACAAAGAATGGCCTGGTTGAGCAGCTGAGCATGACATGGGACAAGTCGGACTACCTGTGGTACACCACCTAGTGAGTGACTAAACTTGATATGGGTCAATTTGGACCATTTCTATCTGAAACCATATGAATTCTCCTTAACTCTGATTTCTGATTGTTGCAGTGTGAACATTGGTCCCAATGAGCAGTTCTTGAAGAATGGCCAGTGGCCACAGCTCACTGTCTACTCCGCTGGGCACTCGATGCAGATGTTCGTCAATGGGAAATCATATGGTACTGACACTTCTCCAGAGCTGCATTTCGGTAGGGGATCAAATCAAGATCCCAAACGTAATGGCCTTTCATGATTGTGTTTGTGTTGCAGGGTCTGTTTATGGCGGTTATGACGACCCCAAACTGACGTACAATGGACATGTGAAGTTGAGGCAGGGCAGCAACAAGATCTCCATCCTGAGTTCAGCAGTTGGGCTTCCTGTAAGTTGATCACATAGCTTAATTATGCCCTTGAATTATCTTATTTGACACTGTTTGTAATACTGATATGTGGTTTTGTTGTAGAATGTTGGGAACCATTTTGAGACCTGGAACGTCGGCGTCCTCGGGCCGGTGACCCTCTCCGGCCTAAATGAGGGGAAGAAAGACCTCAGCCATCAGAAATGGACATATCAGGTACATGTAACATTCGCAAAACTTGCTTTCTCCTTTGTTCAAGTTCAGAAAGAACCGTACCGATGTCTGAATCTCGTGGCGCAGGTTGGCCTGAAAGGTGAATCGCTGGGCCTCCACACCATCACCGGAAGCTCTGCCGTCGAATGGGGCGGTCCAGGTGGCAAGCAGCCACTGACTTGGCACAAGGTCAGTGCAGATTGCTAAAGTGTTGCATTGCACAGTAATCCTAACAAAAAAAAAGGTGGCAGTTCATCAGTTGCATTGCGCATTTTTCCTAACGATGCACTAACTGTTGCATTGCACATTAAGCCTGACAAAAACTGGTTGCATTTCATCAGTTGCATCCTCTGATTTCTTGTAATCTGTTGCTGAATTCTCTGTGACCATCAGGCCTTCTTCAACGCACCGGCGGGGAATGATCCGGTGGCGCTGGACATGGGGGGCATGGGGAAAGGCCAGATCTGGGTGAACGGCCACCACGTCGGCCGGTACTGGTCGTACAAGGCCTCCGGCGGCTGCGGCGGGTGCAGCTACGCCGGGACGTACCACGAGGGCAAGTGCCGGTCCAACTGCGGTGACGTATCCCAACGATGGTAAGTTCAGACTAACACAGGAGCACTGCTACGTGTGCCCACAAACTAACTTCATTTATTTACAAAATTTTGATACACCGACAAGCCAGCCTGATGTTAGGTCGGTGTAATAGTATGGATCATAACTTCTGGCTTATAACTATGCTTTATTAATATAATAAATAGTGATTACGAAGAGACTAAAAATCGTTGAAAAAACAAAAAGAACGGAGGTAATATACTTTGGGTGTGTCTAGTAATCACCCGGATGTTTTCTGCTTAACGATCATCCAAATCTGAGACCGTTGGATTAGAGATCCAACGGTCTCTTTTTTTAGAGGGAGGAGATTTTTTTAAGGAGGAGATTTTTTTTGGAGGGGGTGGGGGAGAATTCATGGCCATTGGATCTCTAATCCAACGATTTCAGATTTAAATGATAGTTAAGAAAAAAACATCCGGATGATGTTTATCAATACCCATATACTTTTCCCTTACGACGAAAAAACTGCAGGTACCACGTGCCGCGGTCGTGGCTGAAGCCGGGCGGGAACCTGCTGGTGGTGCTGGAGGAGTACGGCGGCGACCTCTCCGGCGTCACTCTGGCCACAAGAACGACATGACCAAGAACAGCAGAAAGAGATCACAATTTCATACGTACCGCGACGTGTGAACAATTTTTCCGAGCCCGGCAGAAAATTGGCCACGCAGTATTCGTCGACGGTATTTATACACACGACACCGTACGTACACACACAGCAACAGGCTACAGGTAGAAGGGTATTTATTGGAGGGTCGAGAGGTAGTTGTTTGGCCATCAGACATCAGTGCGGCTGCAGGAACGGCAGCTGCACAGCCTGCACTGGCCACCGGCACACACTTTCAGTGACCGGTCAATCAATTCAATTATCTGTTTCCATGATTCAGAAATAATTTTTACAGTGCTGCATTGGCAACGTTTGAGTTGTAAATGTGAACATTGATCGATGTAGTTTTATTTATGGAAGGGTGACGGCTTGTTACTCTCCATTATGGAGATCTTTGTGCTATGGTGTGGTTGTTGTGTTTGAAAATGTCAGCATGTGAGCAACTTTTGAACGCTGGAAAAATTTCGGGTTCACGTAAAAATTAAATATATGATATTTTTACAAAATTCATGTGAGGCGATGCCATAAAATTATTGAGATCTTCGTGCTATGAAGTGGATGTACGTAAAGCATGCAGTTGCTTAGACACAGGCTTGCCTTGGTAGACTTGTATCTGTGCCCAATGCAAATCTGACACAGATGGTGTTGGATTATGTGGGTGGTCGTGATTAAAAGTGATGAATAATTAATATTTAGATTGTTTGGGAATTTGTCTTTGCAAAAGTTTTGGTCGATCACACTTGAAAGTTGTAAGTCCAAGTGGTTTTAGTCATGTACGAGTATGTTCGGTCGATTCCAAATGATTTTGATCGGCTTCGAGTACTTTCGAACCAGTCTTAACGGCTTCGCTCCTGATCAGCCAGTCCGTTCGGTTACAAGTGGTATCAGACAGCTTTCGAGTAACAGCAGAGTATCAAACGATTTTCGAATAGCTTTGGTGTATCGGACAGTGTTTGAGAAGGTTTGGTGCATCGAACAGCGTTCGAGCGGCTTCGGAAGATCATACGGCTGAACGATCATTGTATTTCGACCACGGCACATCTTCGACCACGTTCAACTTCGATCACGTTCGGCTTCGACCACGTCAGTTCGACTAGGTATTATGACTACGTCAGACTTCGACCGCGATCGACTTCAACTACATCTGGCTTCAACTATGGCAACTCCATTACGGCATTCCAATCATGATGGACTTCGACCACGTCCTGCTTTGACCATGATTTTTGACCATGGTAAATAGACCACAACAGAATGACCTTACTTGGTTGATAATGGTATGCTATAGGAAACCAGTCCTACGATATAAGGAACCGATCAGTGGTCGTAAGATTATCCGCTCATGTATTTGTTCATGGTCATAACTGCAATACTTTTTCATGGTTGTAGACTTTCATAGTCGGTATTCGAAAGTCGTAGACATTGTGATCGATGGTCATAGACTTTACTGATCGGTAGTCGTAGATTTCACTGGTCGGTAGTCGTAGATCTTTCTGATCAGTGGTCTTAGACTTTAGGAACGGTACTCGTAGACTTCATTGTCGGTGCGAGTGCTTTACTTCTTGTGATCTTCGAGTACTCATGTGAGGCCAGTGGGATTACTGGCTGGTGTATGGCGGTCAGGCGGTCATGATACTCGGTAGTCGAAAGAGCTCAGTTTTCGATGGTCGGAGATTGGTAGTCGTGGGTATTGTAATTGGTTGTCTGAGACTTGCGGTATGTGATCGATACTCGGTTGTCGATACCTATTGGTTCTCTGGTCAGTAGCGATGATATTATTCCTGTGTTTTGAGCGGAACGATCATATTTCCCGATTACTTGTGATTTTCGAGTACTCATTGAGCTAGCAGTTATTATGTATTGTCTGAGGCTGAGGTTTGGAGGTGATGGTTTTAGCGGTCGTAATTAGTGATTTTAGACTGATTTCTGGAGAGCGGTGATATGAGTAGTCATGGTTGACCTGATTGATGATGATGGATGGTTAAAGGTGTGTTTTGAGTGTGTGTGCTGATGACGGTCAAGTTGTAAAGAATTTGTGTCAGAAAAATGTTTCTTTGGCCTTTGCATGTACAGGTGAGCGTGGAGATGATCACGGTCAGTGACAAGGAGGACCGGAGCTAGGATAGAGAGATATGTGGTCCAGACGGTTGAGGATGTCATACGAGGTGATCGGCTAACGCTGGAGTATATGGAGATCAAAGTTGGTGATACGTGTAGAAACTATGTGCGGTGCAGTCCTGGAGGCTTCGTCACATGTTGGATTAGGAGTTGTGGATGGAGTCCATAGCTAGAAAGAGATAGAGTTTGATTAAAACCTGTGTTAGGAAGGATTTTGGGTCCCTTGATTTGAGGAACAGATAAGATTATATGTTTGTGTCTAAGTCAAACACGGTGTAGGGCCCTAGCCTATAAAAGTAGAGGTAGACTAAGGATTTTAACGTGGCTTTTGCGAGACGTCTATGTGCTAGGGTTTTTAGGGTGTGCTTGTGAGGGCACTTTGTAACTCCACATAAACTCAGCAATAGAGAAGATCTTGAATGAATCTGGTTCATGAGTTTTGATGATTGCTGTTTGGGTGAAGCATATGACTACGAGCGAAGTTATGCAACGAGTGTTCGTTCGAGCGGTGGACTTCGTCATCGACTACGTAAAAATTTAACGAAGCGGAGGCGATTGTTCACCCTTATCTGATAGCGCCATATGATCCTATAGATGTCATTTATGAAAAGTGTGAGGCACTGTTCATCAATGCGTCAAAACTGAAAAGTGGGTGCTGGAATCCATTGATGATTTTGTCCTGGTGGTCAGGGCACAACTGCACAAGATGACGAAGATATGCAAGGCACTGTGTAACCTTCATTTCTGTTGAGTGCAGAAGAGGGAAGCGGAAAATCAAGAAAGGTTGGCGCCACTTGAGAATACACATGGGCTTTGGTTAGCTGCACGAGCCAAATAGAGCAGGCAACTAGACCTGGTCGCCAGGCTAATTGTATTGATCTGAGATACGGTATAATGATCCGATCTAAATACGGTACAGCTCAAAAAGTAAACAAGCTTTGTCAATAAGCAAGCTATGTTGGCCTGGTCCGACTAGACGTTTTGGGGCAGCATGTCGGTATGGCAGGTTGGTCAAACATGACATATGTAATAATTCTCCTATGATAATACAATAATTATTTTGTGGTAGTGCAATAAAATTATTTGTAGTTAATAGTAAAATTATTTGTATTAAGGTTACTGCATTCTTCTCAATGCGAACGGGTGATTTAGTAGTATTACTTGCAATTGACAGTAAAATTACTTGTAACTGATAGTAAAATAATTACGACTGTGCTCATTAAGCCATCAGCGATCCGTTGGGCTAAGGGTGCTTGAACCGGCCCGGCACGGTTCAGCCTCTCTCCGTACCGTACCTGGGTCGAAGGATAGCATGTGAATTGATATGGCACGATACGATAATTTATTCAGACTAACCATATCGGATCTAATCGGTTTGGGTCATATCTAGACCTATGCTTTATCATACTAGACGAACCGGTACGACCCATTTAGCTAGGTCTTTCGGCAACCAAAAGCCACTGCACAGTCTGCACTTTGAACTTTCTGAACTTTGAAAGTTTTTGAGCAGCGAGCTTGTGAACTCCAAGGTCTAAGCAACGAGCGTAGCAATTTCAAAGCTCACACCTCAGCTCATGCCTCCAGCATGTAGATCGGTCCTCCTTTCCCGTTTTGCGTTCGCCTTTCATGTAGATCGGTGGAGGGTACGTTCAGCTAGAATTTTTGGCCTATTTGGCCCTTTCGTAGTGTTTTTTTTTGCAAGTCTGGCCACGGGCGGCATTCAAAGGCTGCGGGCGAAGAGCACGGAATCTGCGCAGAACGAGGACTCCCATGCGCGCTCTGGCAGCAGGTCCCACCGGCGCTATATTTTTTGAGGGAAAATATTCCAGATTGCTTTTGTAAGAATTTTTAGATATAAGAAATAAGGTTGAAAAATTATTAATTTTTTAAAGCCATACAGTTTACTTACTTACATAATTTTTTTGTAATTATAAACATTTAGAATTTTCGTCCATAATTTATTTATGTGTACTGTCAGCATAGATTTGTAATATAGAAAACGATGTCGAAATATTTTAAAATTTATTATAAAAACTGCTTACGCAGTGTACTTGGTTGTGTATTTTTTAATTTTATATGTTCTGAAATTATCTCGAAAATTGAGGGTTTACGTTTCAGAAATTAAGGCCTTACGTTTTGAAAATTAGACTTTCATGATTTCATGTGACTTGGAATGTAGAAGTTGCATTTGACTAATTTGACCCGGAAGATATTTAGCAAGTTTTATTATGTGTCTTTGGTACTCATTTATATGTTGGTGTAAATAAATTTGTTTATATTTAAGATTGATTACAAGTATGTTATTCATGCAAAAGTAATGTAAAAATATGTCTGAACAAGGTTTTTATGGCCAATGGTCCATACACAGGAAATGTATGGTTTTTCGAGAAACAGAAGTTGAAATCCATAAAATAGTATGTTCGAACTTTTTTCAGCATGGAAGCAAGCATGAGGAAGTTTAACATATGGCGAAGAATATTTTCATAGGTTACGATAAAACTTGCTCATTGGATTTTGTTTTTCAACTATGCTAGTACAAGAGACATGTAGGAATGCACGTCTTTTGGAGAAAGGAATAGCTTGGTGGGTAGGATGGGCCACTACGGAATGAGCCGGTCTACTGCGTGGACTGTGACCATTTGCCTTTCCTCCTATGGTTAGCGTTGTAGTCCTCATTAGCGGCCCTCGTCTTGGCTGCCAATTCGTGTTTTTCTCTTGCGCTCTGCCTCACGAGCCTCGCGCTCCCTGCACCTACACACCTCCAGATGAGCTTGCGTCTCCCGCCGGATACGCTCGCTTCGATCTTCGCTGCACTGCCGCTCCTCCATCCTCTCGCATGCCATCTGGGTATCCCACACCTCACAGTCCAGAGTCCACTGGTCGTGCGGGTAGATCTCCCTGTCAATCTCTTTACGATACGCGCATAGCGGATCAGGAGATTATGGGAAGAGGGGAGAGCTTGTTAGTGCGTGCCATAGAAGAAAACCGGTAGGGGAATGTACTGTAACCCATCCTTACCGGCTGTTGGTAGCAGGCCGTGTCCCAACGCCGGTCGGGATTGTCCCAAGCGTAGTTTCCGCAACCCCAATAACGTATGCTTAAGCTCAACCGCTCCTAGAATTTAAAGAATTTGCATGTGTCCCTGCACCAGCAGAGGGGAGCGTCTCTCCCACGGGCAGGTCTTGCGGCGAATGCTTAGTGGGGATGCTGAGGTATGGGTTGGCGTTGAAGGTATGGGGGCTTCGCTTCAGGGAGGTGGCCTCCTGGCACGCTCCGCTTGTTTGTCCAAGGCTGCAGTAGCCCTTGCAAGTTAGGAGATCTTCTCCCATTGCTTCTCTATACTAGCGTTGTAGTGTTACAGTTGTGATATAGGAAAACCCGCTGCGGAAGGGGTAGTACTTGTAGGCTAAGCCGACGTGGTGTACATGTTATAAGGCTGGACGATTCATGAAGCAGCGTAGCATCACGTCACTGCACAAAACTGCCTCGTTTGATCTTGTCACGGCACAAGACTGTCTTATTTGGTCTTGTCACTGCACAAAGCTATCTCGTTTGGTCTTGTCGCTAGCCAAAACAGCCTCATTTGGTCTTATCAATGCGTAAAGCTGTCCCGTTTGGTCTTGTCACTGCGCAAGGCTATCTCCTTTGGTCTTATCGCTGCGTAAACATGTCCCGTTTGATCTTGTCACTACGCAAACATACCATTGTAGTCTTGTCACTATGCAAAGTTGTTTCATTTGGTCTTGTTAGTGCCCCTATGGGTTTACTGTAACTTCAATTATTTACAATGACTCGTACTAACCATTATGTGTCTTCCATTAGAGATGTTGTAAATTCAAACTCCATTAAGTTGATTGTGCTGATGTTAAAAAATCTAATTGTAAGACTAATTTATTTATGGATTATGATATTGCTTAGTCTCATTTTAATGAAAAGGTGAAAATCATAAGAGATATGTATTCGATATTACATTCTTATATCTTAGTGCATTCATCGGATCCAAAATATAGATTGAACTTCACAAATAGGCAAACATGAATATGTGCATATGTCTTTATCATATACTCTATCATGCACATATTTAGAATGAGTTCACTCTATATTTTGAGATTTCATTAGTATTGATCTATGTTCATCTTTCCATATATTAAGTATTTTTACTTTGAAATATATCCCTTAGTATAAACTTTAATTCTACTATGGAATCTGATGGACCATGTGGACGTGACCATATGTGTATGATGAGTAATTAACATCGGTTTAGGATAGTCGAGTTTGGTTTGAGTGGTTCGGAGTCGAGTCGTTGCGTGGTGCAATGGACTCGGTCGGACTTGGTCAGACTTAGTTGTATAGGATTAGGACGCATATTCTGATGATTCGACAGGTTTGGACTTCATCTATGGTAAGTATGATGGTATTTACGCTTTCATGTATCGAGCGGTGCTATTTGATGTGTTTCTTGTCTATGTGGCTGCAGGACGTCGAGGCGGAGTCGTGGCGAGACACGGTGGATCGGACTAGGCGCAGGTGGCGCTGAGGTCAGAACGGTCGGGATGTGTCGAAGACGACGTGGACTCGAGGTGGTTGCAAGGCGCGCGAGGCAAGGAGTGCGGAAGCTTCCCGGAAGGTGCAGGAGGGGCGAATCGGGAATTTCGCAAGGCTGCACAAACGGGAGCGGGCTCCGTTGGATTTAGCGGGCGTAACGGGGCGGAGACCCGTTAGCCGTAGGCTATAAATACATGTGAGGGGCTGCATGCCAATGCATGGATTCTAGAGAGAGCTAGGGTTTCATTTGAGTCAAAAGAGCCTTTGGCAAGTGGCTGGGCTTTAGGGCTTTAGTTGTTGAAGAGTTGGTAGAAGAGAGCAGGAGAGGCAGAGAGTCTGTTGTCCACCTTCGTAGCTTTCTCAGTGTTGTGTCCCCTCTTCTCCAATCATGTAGTGAGTGGAGTTCTTGAGATGGAGAGGGAGAGGATGAGTTGAGAGTCTTGTAATCATTCATCTGTATTCAATCATGTCATCGGGACTCCTTGTAATCCCTTTTTGCTTTGGAATGAGAATCTGAAATTTTCATCTGTTCGTGCTCTCTCTGTTCTTCGTTGCTCCATTTGGTTGATTTCTGAGCTTTTTGATTTTCGAGTTCTTGCTTATTGGGAAGGCCCAAAATGGATTGCTCTATGATGGGTTAGTGTCACAAGATCATTTGATCGATTTCCCGAAGAGCAAACTTGGTTTAAATCTCAGATTTCAGTTTTGGCCTTCCTCTGTTCATGAACTCAGTTTCTAGGGTTTTGAGTGAAAACTTGATTCCCTTTGAGAGATGACTTGATTTTTGGTCTGAGGAGTCCTCTTGTTATTGCTAATATACCTGCAAAATTCATGAGCAAAGGACTTGAGACCTATGAGCAATTTGGCTTTTTGGATCTCTCTCTGAAGTTTTTCAAGTTTTCTAGGGTTTTGAGTTAAATCTTGATCCCCATCTTGACTTGAGCTGATATCTGGTCTGGGAGGTCCCCTTGCTATTGCTAATATACCCCAGAAGTTTCATGGGCAAAGGATTGGAGATGGAGTGGCAATTGGAATTTTGGGCAGCTCTCTGTATTTTGTCAATTTCAGGCTAAAATCTGAATTCCTTGAGCTATTTGTGATTTCTCTTGAGCCTTGGGCTCCCTCTGCTATTTTGTTCCTTTCCTTGTTCTCTTGAGCAAATCATTGCAGCTGAATTTCATCTCTTCTCTCAGTTTGGTGGTGATCTGAATATTTACTGTGCTGAAAATAGCAGCTAAGTCTTGCTGAAATCTGCAGTGCATTGTGCTGAAAACAGCAGCTATTTCTTGCTGAAAACTGCAGTCCATTGTGTTGAAAACAGCAGCTGTGTCTTGCTGAAATCTGCAGTACATTGTGCTGAAAACAACAGCTATTTCTTGCTGAAAACAGCAACTATCTCTTGCTGAAAATTGCATGCTGTTTTGTCCTGCTTTCTCAAGTTCTTTTCAGATTTTCAGCTCCCTTTTGCTGCAGTGTATGTGCTATTTTAACCTACTGTTTTCAGATCGTTTTTCTTCCAATTCTTAGCTGGTAGCCTTGCTGTTTTTAGCTCCTTCTTTGCAGCAGTTAAGCACTCTCAATTCTACCTTTCTCAAGTATTTTTATTGCAGTTCAGGAGATCTTTTAGGACAGCTCTTAAACAATTTTTTTTATCTCCTGTTAAGCGTTGTTGAGATTTTTGCGGTTTCTTGTGTGGGGACGAATTTTTTAAGTGATCGACATTCACCCCCCCCCTGTCGCCATTTCGGTCCTTCAGAATCCCATGAAAACATGCATGTTTTGAGTCAAAAAATTTAAGAATCACTTTAGGCACCGGTATCTCATTGTACAAGTTTTTGATGTTGCTCATGGCTGGTGCTAATTAATCTCTCATTTTTTTGTACTTGACCCTGTAGAAGCATACGATGATTTGGGGGGCGGAGGGGGGTTGCCTTAAGTGGCGCTCTGATCTCTGCTGCTAGCAACAATCACACAGTGATCTAAAAATCATCGGTTGAATTAGGAGATTTTCATTGTATGTTGGGTTTATTTCACCTGTGTGAAGGTTCCCTTTATAGTGTACTAATATGCTTTGATGAATATTTATGCAGCTGAAGAAAATGTGCAAGGAGGGTGCATGTTGGGGTAACTAAGTGCAACTTTCATATTGTTTTTGACTAATATGCATTTACTGTTGCTGGCGTGTACGTGGGCACGAAGTATGGAGTGGAAAGGATTCGTGGGTATTGTGACTGGGTAATGAATGTTTTAAAATGAACCTTTTATGTTTCTTGCAGTTAATTGAGCCTTACATGAAGGGGAAAAATTTGTCTGCCCAACTGGCTTCCCGTATCTTATTATTATTTGGCTAAGAGCCTTACAAAATGTAGGTCTTATTATTATTTGGCCAAGATAATTACTATAAGCGAAGATTTAGACTCTATATGGCACCATATCTCATTGTATAAATTTTAATTCCGCTATGGAATCCCAGGGAAACCTACATGTTTTAAGACAATTTTAAGAATCACTTTACGCACTGGTATCTTATTGTACAAGTTTTTGATGTTGCGGTGCTAATTAATATCTATCTCTCTTTTGTACTCGACCCGGTAGAAAAATTTGATGATTGGGGGCGCCTTAAGTGGTGTAGTTTTAAATTCTCGAATCGAATCAATTAAGAATCAATTCAAATTAATAAAAGAATAAGTAAACGCTACCTCATCCCTATTGGTAGCCGTTTGGGCCACTACCGACAAAACATTGATCTCTACTACCAGCAACAACCATACAGTGATCCAAAAATCGTCCTGGGCGAAACAGGCCAGAGCGGAGCTCGGCTGGGTGACGCGGTGGAGCAAAGGTTGTAAGCTAAGCCTGCCACAACGTCTTACTTTGGTGGGGTAGTGTTATTCTTTTTGCTCGTAGCAAAGCACGAGCATATAGCTAGTAATAATAATAATAATAAAGTTTTTTGTCCCAAACAACTTAGGATAGATTAGAAATGAATCTCCTCAAGATCTAAAAAACGAGAGCTTTATAATAAAACTTATAAGGCAAAAACTTTAATATTGTATCCTGCCATCTGAGCAGAGAGCATAAAACACCATCCTCTAAACTTTTTTTATGTCATGGTTCTGATACGTAGATCACTAACTTCTATACGCTCCTATCCAAAACTAATTCTTTGAATATATTCCAATTCCTCAAGTCTCTTTTAACTGATTTCTCTCACGTCAGTCTTAGTCGACCTCTATCTCTTTTGGTTGATCTCTGTCTTTTTTTTTACGTTTTCGGTATATTTTAGAATTTCAATGAGACTTCTACCTACAAAAATCTGGTGCTTTCCTAATACTTTCAATTTTTTATGGGACACGCCTAACACTTGCAGCTCCTTAGGCCCTGATCCAAACAGTGCTGTCAGTGCATGATAACATCTTAGGCTCTATTCTGAATAGTGCATGATAAGATCTCCATTATCCCAAATATTGCCTAACAATATCGAGATGGGGACCCGATCTATCAAATGTTGGGACGATCGTGACAGATACAGGCAAATTTCAGACGGCTTGCTCTGATGGCGTTAACATTTTCATATCAATGGGCCTGTCGACATGTTGGACACTGAGCAAGCCAACAGCTGTTCTAATTGTTAAATACAAGAAGGCATCTGAGCTTATCTGTGCCAAGACTAACCTTTCTCAAGCCAACAAAACCATGCCTACAAAAATACTCTCATGCTTCTATGCTCTAAAGCTACCCTCAGGTTGAAGAATTTAACAGAATAGTAACTAAATCAGTTGAATCATGTATAGACACACACTCGATGCCCATGTCATGCGTTTGTCTGAGCTGATCGTGACTTCCACTGCTGTATCGCGGTGCGCAACGAATGGTTGGGGATTATGGATGAATTAGGAAGCCTGCACCTCGTTACAGGGGATACTTTGTGTTTCCTGAGCCAAGCTTTGATGGCATGGTGCTCATATGTATGCCCATCAGCAGCGACATAAGGATCGTCCATGACCTCCTGCGTCGAAATTGTGTACTAATTAGCTAGTGTGAACAGACCTGAAACCGACAGTCAAAGTAGTGGATTTACCTGTGTTATAGGGCAGCAGAAGTGGCTTGGTACACTTGACTTTGGATTTCATAAACTGACAGTAGAAGTAATCCTATGCAGAATTTCCTCTAGCTTTGGCAGTACCTCTGACTCGAGATCAGGCCTATCCCTGCATTTCAGGGCTGTGCATCTCAAACCGAGCTTTGCCAACATTTCTGCCTCAGCAACTGGCCAATCAGTTTGAGATTTGTCGAGGATATCAGAAAACATCCCGCTTTTTATAGCATTTTCTGTGCTAACAATGAGCCCATGTGGGCGTTTGCCAGTTAGCATCTGAAGAATGATAACTCCCAAGGCGAAAAGATCTGATTTCGGGCGAACTGTTCCGGTTTGTTGGTACTCAGGATCCATGTAATACAGGGTACCAGCAATAATGGTGTCATTATACTCCGTTTGCCAGTCAGGCACAAGATTGGATATGAGCTTTGCGAAACCAGCATCGCCAATTTTACCGACGTAATTATTGTCCAATAAGATGTTAGCTGGTTTCAAGTCGCGGTGGACTATAGGCTCCGGTTTCCTTCCATGCAAGAAAGCAAGCCCACAGGACACTTCAAAGATGATTTGGAATCGTAGGAACCAATGCAGTGGTTGGCGCCCTTTGATGTTAAGGAGTTGATCTTCTAGACTTCCATTCTCCAGGTATTCATATACAAGACAGCCGATTTCAGGACAAAAACCAAGCAATAAAACCAAGTTGGGATGGTGAAGTTGGCTGACAATCTCAACCTGCACAAAGTCATACAATTGAAGTTTTAGTGAACTCCTCATCCATAAGAAAATTTCACTAATATTAATGCTCCATACATACGTATGAACTATGAATCTTGCCAAATATGATAATCACCTCCCTAAGGAACTCATCAGTTTTGTCGATGGAATCTTGCTGAATGACCTTGACAGCTACTTCAGTGTGATCAAGGGTGCACCTATACACATACCCATAACCTCCCTCACCAATCTTCCTTGCTTCAGAGAAATTGTCAGTGGCAAGCTCTATTTCTTGTTTCGAGTACCGCCTGCAACTTTTGCTTGTTGACAAAATTGCATCCACAATCTTTGCCTTATGCAGAGAGATCATGCTAGCTACCATTTCTGCCTTGTTCCTGGAGTAGGACTCTCGGGTGAATGATTTTTTTGCTTGCTCAACTTCTTTAATGGCCTCCAAATGTTTTGTCTTCTCATCCTCTACGACCTGCTTCAAAGCTTCCTCCCTCTGCAGCGCATGCTCCACCTTCCTTGCCTCTTCAGAACACTCACTAGAAAGTACCTGAATCTGCGACATCACATCATGATGACATGGATGTGAACCATGTAAAAAAAACATGAATCACAGAAAGGAATAGCTATAGAAATTTGAGAATGTAGCTTAAATCAATTAGGGGGGGTGATTAATGCAGAACTCAAAAGGTCTACTCTTGGAATAGCATGACCATACAGTGGCACTAACTTCTGAAGATACCACAAGCTGCACAAGAAAGCTAACCTTTTTCTTAGCATGGACGAGATCTTCGCAAGCTTTATCGTACAACAGTAAGGTATCCTGCAACTCCTTCCTCAGTTTTGCTACTTCATCTATAGATTGACGCTGTAAATAATGTCAGGAATCAGGATAACATTTTTTCTCGAATACGCAGGAGAGCTGCGTATCATTGCATTAAGAAGAAGAACTCAGAAGAGTACAACACACCCAAAACACACACACCCAAAACTCCCGAAGGAGCCAAGACACCACAAGAAACGCCTGAAAAGAAAAGAGAAGACCAGAAACGACCCGGCTAAACAAAAGCCACCATATTATCTAGCAGCGACCTCTAAGTGAGCTAACCCACTAGCACAAAGTTCTGGAAGAAAATATATCTGATATTGTGCATTAGCTCAATGAACACAATATACCATAAATGAAATTAATATGTCTGGATGTCAATAATCAATACTAGTCAAAATATTTGGAAGATAGATCTGACCTCTTCACTTGAGTTTGAGGCAGCATAAGGATCTTCCATCAAGGGGCTAAGAAAACCATAGTTTTTGTTTCCAGCTCCTCCTGTTGTCTTTGCACCTAAACTTCCTATAAGGACTTGTCCATGATTCTCTGAACTTGGACCAGCATTACTACAAGAATTATGAGAATTTCGGGCATGGGAGCACGAATTTGAATGTTTCTCATTCTCAGGAAAGTTGTCAAACAACAAACTCCTCTGTGTTTGAGAAAATGCTTTGTGACTAATTGACTGAATCCTCAAGCTTGTGTTAGACTCTGTTAAATGAATGTCCCAAGACATAATATTAAAATCAGCGAAAGGAAGATGGCATGAAGGTAAAATATAGTCCCTCCATTTCTAAATACTTAGCACTTTTGACTGGAAATTTTGTTTCTAAATACTTGCACTTTCCCAAACTACCCCTACTAAACCTATACATTCCCCTTATTTTACTACCTTGTTTTACATGCCTGGGATATTAATGGAGGGTATTTTGGTTATATTCTACCCAAAAAATGATTGCGTAGGTATTTGGTGAGTTAGTCAAAAGTGCCAGGTAGTATATGGAAATGGGAGGAGTAGGATAGAAAAAAGCTAACTCTCAGAACTCAGAACATACTGCTCATTTGAGGATGGCTTGCAACTTTCATGATTAGTCTTCGTTTGGACACAACAAATACATTGCATGAATTTCGTGTAGTTTTCAGGACAGCAGTGGGCACATCTGGGATACTCAACACCCTGCAAAATGGATGGTGCAACAATTGAAGGACAGTAGATAAGCACTGCAGGCAAAACCAAAGTGTTAAGGCCTAATGCAAAACAATTATGCATATCAAAGCTTTCTTGGGATGGATAATGTTGTGGCTACTGACCAAACAGCATATGAGGGGATTAACTAGAGAGAGCCAACGACATAAGAGAGAGTGCTCGTGTATGGAATGAGTAGATCTCTCCCCTCATATCCCTCTTGGGGGATTATATACCTGAATAGAGTAGAATGGGAAATCTCTATCCTACCTCTTGATAATTACAAAAGGTGAGGGTATATTGGTACAATCCTCTATACTATTGGGCCTATTACATATTAGGTCAGTTGTAAGCCCCAGTCACGGAGTTGGGCCACCCCTACAACATTACTCCCTTGACAGCAAGTGCGGAGGTCCCAATAGGTGAGCTGACGTGAACAATTGGCCCAGGCTGGCCCCGTCCCCTGTCCCCTGGCAGTAATCATGCTGGTGTCGATGGGCGAGCTGATGCAGTTGGTAGCTCCCAATCCCTAGGGGTGTGAATGCTGTAAACCTTCCAGAGCAGGATTGTTTGACCAATCTTGACGTGGTTGTGGCATCTCCCAGCAGAGGTCGAGCCGGCGCGTGTAGGTCATGCCCCAGCCTCGGGCGGCTCGTAGATGCGGGCGGCCAAGTCCCACACCGAAAGCCTGGGTGTCCCATCGGGTTGGTGCCTCCGACGCAGTCGGAGAAGGCCTGACGACTCGCTGAAGGTGCAACCACATGGTGGTCATATGTATTGATGACGTCGCAGCGCCGAAGCGGTCGGACGAAATGTCAAAGAATTCCTGAGCACGAGTGGTTGGACGAAGTCCTGACGACTATGTCTACGACCACGAGGTGGTCGGACGGAGCCTGCGATCGTGAGGTGGTCGAACGGAGTGTACGACCACGAGGTAGTCGTACACCGACAAGGTGTCGACGAAGTCATCAGCGAGATGAATCTCTGACGCGCACGGTCCATCCCGCACCCTTCGGACTCAGCGTCGATGAAGGCGGCAGCGCGTGTGGCTCGTCCCACACCCTTCAGATGCGGGGTTGATGAAGGCGGCTACGAGATGAAGACTTGCTGGCGTGCGCAGCCTGTCCCCACCCTTCAGACTTGGCGTGGACGAAGTTGGCGGCAGGTCGAAGTCTTACGCACGGGAGAAACGTCTACGACCACGAGGTGGTCGGGTGAAGTGTCGACAGTGAGGCGGTCGGACAAAGCGTCTATGACCACGAGGTGGTCGGACGAAGTCTCGACAACGAGGCGTTCGGACGAAATCTCGACCGATATGCGGAAGGACGAAACGTCTACAACCACGAGGTGGTCGGATGAAGTCTCGAAGTTGGCGACAGAGACGCACCCCTTCCCGCGTAGCCTTTGGACTTGGAGTCAACAAAGTCAGCGATGAGACGACGACTCATGCGCGCGCAGTCCGTCCCTCACCCTTCATCAGACTTAGGGTTGACGAAGGCGGCAGCGAGACGAAGCTACGGCTCGCGCGACACGTCCCCACCCTTCGAACTAGGCGTCGACGAAGGCGGTGGTGAGATGAAGCTACGACGCGCGTGGTCCGTCCTCAACTTCGGACTAGGCGTCAACGAAGGCGGCAGCAAGACGAAGCTACGGCGTGCGCGGTCCGTCCCCACCCTTCGGACGATGCATCGACGAAGGCGACGGCGAGACGAAGCTACGACGCGTGTGGTCCGTCCGCACCCTTCGGACATGATGTTGACGAAGTCGGTGGCAAGACGAAACTAACGGGCGCGTGGCCCATCCCCCACCATCGGACTCGCGGTCGACGAAGGCAGCGGCCAGATGAAGCTCGTAGGTGCGCGTTCTGCCCCGCCGGGTCAACAAAGGCGGCTGATATATGAAGACATGCTGGTGCGCGGCCTGTCCCCCACCCATCGAACTAGGCGTCAACGAATTCGGCGGTGAGATAAATCCCTGTGCGCACGGCTCGTCCCCCTCCTATCAGACTTGGGGTCGACAAAGGTGGCGACAAATCGAAGCTGACGCTCAGTCCGTCCCCTACCTTCGGACTCGTGGTCGATGAAGGCGACGCAGAGACGAAGCTCCAACGAATGCGGTCCGTCCCCCACCCTTCAGGCTAGGCGTCGACAAAGGCGGCGGCGCGACAGAACTATGATGCGCACGGGCCGTCCCCCAACCATTGGACTTGACATTGACGAAGTCGGCGGCGAGACGAAACTGATGCACACGTGGCCCATTCGCCACCTTCGGACTCGCGGTCGACAAAGTCAGCAGCGAGACGGAACTGTGACATGCGCGGGCTGCGGCGAGACGAAGCCTTACACGCGTGCGTTTCGTCCCCACCCTTCGGACATGGCATCAACGAAGTTGGCAGCAAGCCAAAGACTTGCACTTGCGAGCGTCTACAACCACGAGGTGGTCAGATGAAGTCTCGACTGCTACATGGTCGGACGAAGCGTCTATGACCATGAGGTGGTCGGGCGAAGTCGTGACCGCTATGTGGTCGGACATAGCTTCTACGACCACGAATTGGTAGGACGAAGTCTCAAAGTTGGCGGCAAAGATGCGCTCCTTCCCTCACAGCCTTCGAACTTGGAGTCCACGAAGTCGGCGGCAAGACGATGACTCATGCGCACGCGGTCCGTCCCCTACCCTTCGGACTTGGGGTCGACGAAGGCGACGGTGAGACGAAGCTACAGCATGTGCGGCCCATCCCCACCCTTCGAACTAGGTGTCGATGAAGGTGGCGACGAGACGAAGCTGCGGCGCGCGTTGTCCGTCCCTACCCTTCGGACTCGGGGTCGACGAAAGCGGCAGCGAGATGAAGCTGTATGCCCGCGGGCTACAGTGAGACTGAACTGTGACGCGTGCGGTCTGTTCCCCACCCTTCGAACATGGCGTCGACGAAGTTGGCGGTGAGCCGAAGACTTGCGCGTGTGAGTGTCTACGACCACAAGGTAGTTGGACAAATTGTTGACAACGAGGCGGTCGGACGAAGAGTCTACGACCACAAGGTGGTCGGACGAAGTGTCGACAATGAGGCGGTCGGACGAAAAGTCTACAAGCAAGAGGTGGTCAGACGGAGTCTCGACCACGAGGCGGTCGGATGAAGCGTCTGTGACCATGAGGTGGTCAAACAAAGTCTCGACCGCTACGCAGTCGGACGAAGCGTCTACGACCACGAGGCGATAGGACGAAGTCTCGACCGCTATGCTATCGGATGAAGTGTCTACGACCACGAGGTGGTCCGACGAAGTCACGAAGTTGGCGGCGGAGAAGCGCTCCTCCCCACACAGCCTTCGGACATAGAGTTGACAAAGTCAACGGCGAGACGATGACTCATGCGCACGCGGTCTGTCCCCCACCCTTCGGACTTGGGGTCGACGAAGGCGGCGGCAAGACGAAGCTACAGGTACGCGGCCCGTCCCACTTTTCAGACTAGGCATCGACGAAGGTGGCAGCGAGACGAAGCTACGGCGCGCGTGGTCCGTCCCTGCCCTTCGGACTCGGGGTCGACGAAGTTGGAGGCAAGACAAAACTGACGCGCACGTGGCCCGTCCCCAACCTTCGGACATGGCGTCGACGAAGTTGGCGGTGAGCCGAAGACATGCATGTGCGAGCATCTACGACCACGAGATGGTCAGACGAAGAGTGTACGACCATCAATGAAGTTGGCGGCGATCCAAAGACATGCATGTGCGTCTACGACCACAAGGTGGCCGGACGAAGCGTGTATGACCACGAGGTGGTCAGACGATTCGTCTAGACCACAAGGTGGTCGAACGAGGTGTCTACGGCCGTGAGGTGGTCGGACGAGGCGTCTACGACTGAGGCAATTGGACAAAGTCTATGACCACGGCATGGTTGGACGAAGTCTACGACCACGAGGCGGTCGGACGGAGTCCATGAGCACGACGTGGTCGGACGGAGTCTATGACCAAGACGTGGTCGAACGAAGGTATGACCACATAGTGTTCTGGCGGAGTCGAGGAAGTCGACAAAGCGTGGACACGTGCGGTCATCCCCAACCCTTCGAACCTGGCATCGATGAAGATGGCGATGAGACAAAGCCTTTCGTGCGCGTGTTCCATCCTTCACCCTTTGGACATGGCGTCGACGAAGTTGGCGGTGAGCTGAAGACATGCACGTGCGAGCGTCTACAACCACGAGGTGGTCAGACGAAGAGTGTACGACCATGAGGTAGTCGAACAAAGTCTCGACCGCGAGGCAATCGGATGAGGCATCTACGACCGCGAGGCGATCGGACGGAGTCTACGAGCAAGACATGGTCAGACGAAGTCTGACCACGACATGGTCGGATGAAGGTATGACCACATAGTGGTCTGGCGAAGTCGAGGAAGTTGACGAAGTGTGGATGCGCACGGTTGTCCCCCACCCTTCGGACCTGGCGTCAATGAAGGCAGTGACGAGACGAAGCTTTGTGCGCGCATTCCGTCCCCCACCCTTCGAACATGGCGTCAACAAAGTTGGTGGTGAACCGAAGACGTGCACACGCGAGCGTCTACGACCACGAGGTGGTCGGACAAAGTCTCAAAGTTGGCGATGGAGACGTGCCCCTTCCTACACACCCTTCGGACTTGGAGTCGACGAAGTTGGTGACGAGACGACGACTCATGCGCATGTGGTCCGTCCCTACCCTTCGGACTTGGCGTCGACGAAGGCAGTGGCGAGACAAATCTCTGGCGCACGCGGTCCATCCCCCACCCTTCGGACTTAGGGTCAACCAAGGCAGCGGTGAGACGAGGTTGACGTGTGTGGTTCGTCTCCCACCTTCGGACTCACGGTCGATGAAGGTAGCGGCGAGATGAAGCTCTGAGGCGAGCGTTTTGTCCCACACCCATCAGACTCAAGGTCGACGAAGTCGGTGGTGAGACGAAGCTGATGCGCACGGCCCGTCCCCACCCTTCAAACTTGCAGTCGACGTAGGTGGCGGTGAGACGAAGTTGACGTGCGTGGCCCGTCCCGCACCCTTCAGACTCACGGTTGACGAAGGTGGAGGCGAGACGAAGCTTTGACTCGCGTGGCCCGTCCGCCACCCTTTGGACTCGGCGTCAACGAAGGCGGACGACCAAGTTACGACCGTGAGGCGGTCAGACGAAGTCATGACCGCATGGCGGTCAGACAAAATGTCAATGGCCACGAGGTGGTTGGACAAGGCATCTACGACCACATGGTGGTCGGACGAAGTCTCGACCATGAGGTGGTTGGATGAAACATCTACGACTACGATGTGGTCGGACAAAGTCATGACCGTGGGGATGTCGGACAAGGTCACAACAACGGGACGACTACAAGGTGGTCGGACAAGGCGTCTATGACCACGAGGTGGTCAAACAAAGTCTTGACCACGAGACGGTCGGACGAAGCGTCTATGACCACGATGGGGTCAGACAAAGTCACGACCGCGGGGCGGTCAGACAAAACGTGAACGACCACAAGGCGGTTGGACGTGGCGTCTACGACCACGCGGTGGTTAGACAAAGTCTCGACTGTGAGGCAGTCGGACAAAGTAGCATGGCGGACTCCCTGGTGAGACGCATGAAATGTGCGACTCATTGGGGTTACAGTCAGTGGTAGGGACTCCCTTGTGGAATGGGCGAAGCACACGATGCACGCACGGCCGCGCAAGCTGTCCCACGGTACCATCTATACTCCGTAGAGTTCACGCAAAGGCCATGGACTCCACGTGGTCGTTTATACTGCGTAGAGTTGCCCAGGACGGCTAAGTTTCCGACATTTTATACTCTGCAGAGTATGCCAGGGCACGAGGCCATCGTGCGATTTATTTTATACTCCATAGAGTTGCTTGGGATGGCTAAGTTCCTAGCGCTTTATACTCCACAGAGTATGCCAGGGCGCAAGGCCGCCGTGCGATTTTCTTTATACTCCGTAAAGTTGCCTGGGATGGCTAAGTTCTCGACGCTTTATACTCCACAGAGTATGCTAGGGCGCGAGGGCACCGTGCGATTTTTTTTATACTCCGTAGAGTTGCCCGGGACGACTAAGTTCCCAACGCTTTATACTCCATAGAGTAGGCTAAGGCGCGAGACCGCCGTGCGATTTTTTTATACCCTGTAGAGTTGCGCAGGATGGCTAAGTTCCCAGCGCTTTATACTCCACAAAGTACGTCAGGGCGTGAGGCCACCGTGTGATTTTTCACAAAATTACAGCCCCGAGGAGGTCGGACGAAGCCATGACCCCGACGTAGGTGGACGATGTAATGACTGTGAGGCGGTTGGACGAAGTCACGACTGCGACGTCAACAGATGATGTCTGGACCATGTGGTTGGACGAACGTCTAAACGAACGTGTCCAACCACGAGTCACTCAACCAGAGATCATGCGTAGACCTCGACGGAGACCATGAGAAGTCTCCGCGTGGAGACGACATCCACGTGGAGCCCAGCGGAGACTGTGCGAAGTCCTGCGGAGGTCATGCGAAGTCCATCGGAGGCGAAATTGCGCGAAGACCAGCGGAGACCTTGTGAAGCCCTACGGAGGTCGTGTGAAGTCTCCGCGCGAAGATCGTGCGAAGACCTCGGCGGAGACTATGTGAAGTCTCCGCATGGAGACGACATCCGCGCTGAGCCGGCGGAGACCGCGAGAAGTCCTCGGCAGAGACCGTGCGAAGCCCTTTGCAGAACTTCTTGTCGAGACCCGAATCTGCTGATACGGACTTTCCTGTGTATTTTGCACCAGTTCAGGATCATGCTAGTGCACACAATATAAATAAAGATGAAATATTAGCCATATCACGATTCACTAAGAAAAGACTCAAATATTATTAATTATCAGAGTTGCGACCTTATGGCCATGCTTATAAATAATAGCCTGAATGGCTTAAGAAACTTGCAGCGGAAAACAAAAATAAGCATAGTAGCCACTCGACCTGCCCATAGGCAATCGACTGGGGAGGGAAGTCCTAATCCGTGAAGTCGTTGAAATATCCTCCTTCTAGTACCTCCTGCTAATTTGATCCTTCTTCTCAACTAAGCAAATGTAGATATAGCCGTGAGTACATAGAGTACTCAGCAAGTCGTTTGTAACAAAGATGCAATATAGTATGCATGGCTTACCAATAGATGGCGGAAAGGTTAATTTGCATAAAACAACAATTAAAGTAAATACAATAATTAGATTAAAAGAAAAATTTTGAAAATGATTAATAAGTAAATAATTAAAGGAATTAAGAGCAACCACAAGTGAACTGACTATTCACTCCAATGAACCACCCGTGAACTATCATTGATGTAATGAACCACCAGTGAACCAATCATTCACTTCCTAACTTAACTCATCCAGATTTTTATGAAAACTCTACCCCTCGTGTGAAATCATCGAGCATTGTCCATAACCGGGGACACAACTATTCGAATAGTTTCACTCTGCGAAGATTATAAGCTTTACCCACAAGACATGATCATCTCATATTGCCACTAGATTAACACACTGTCTTTGGTATGCGGCGGAGATATCATGATAAGGCCTTTACAATGCTCAATCTCAACCCAATTCCGCCCGCTAGGGTTTCGTGTCACACCTCCCCTTGCGCCTCATGGAAATCAGTAACCATGTTCATCACAATGGCAGAATCGAAATTGAAATATCACAAATTAGTCAGCCAGGTCTATCCCATACTAGACATGTGGTTGTATGGTAAAGATTAAATCAATGACGCACAAAGTTAAGTCCTTCAGTATTACCTAGGTGAAATGTCCACATTTCCAATGTGCGAATTGCATACCTTTACTGCACGATCATTCGGCCAAGTGAAAACTAATTTTGTATAACCAACACCAATGGCACCTCACATATCATGGTACTCAAATTTTACAACTGTGGCTGACCACCACGTTTCAAAATATCATTAAGTCAAAATTAATTAATTAATCACATGTGATGATAAACTCAACATTACTATAAGCATGGCTAAGCAATTCATGTGACGACTAGTATTGCCTCACTAGATAATTACTCATCCTATAGTGACAATGGAATCATGGTATTCAAATTATCAAGGAGGGATTAATCAATTGGGACAATAATTACCAATACAAAGGTTTTATAATATAATAGCGATACATGATAATTTAAAATAAAATAATACATAATAGATTTGAAAACTAGGTTCAACATGATCAAAGGACACAACTTGCCTTGGCCTTGCTCAGTTAATGGCCCTTGATTTTCAAATCTTGTTTCAGCTCCATCGCTTTCTAGCGCCTTCTCTTGCACAACTTCTTGCGTGTCCCCACGGACGACGCTAACTCTTGTCGCTACTGACCAAACAGTATATGAGGGGACTAGCTAGAGAGAGCCAATGACAGAAGAGATATAGTGCTCATGTATGGAATGAGTGGATCCCCCTCACACCTCTCTTGGGGGTTATATACGTGAATGAGGTAGAATGAGAAATCTACATCCTACCCTTTGATAATTACAAAAGGTGAGAGTATATTGATACATTCCTCTATACTATTAGGCCTATTACATATTGGACCAATTGCAAGGCCTAGTCATGGAGGGTCGAACCACCCCTACAACAGATAATAATCAACAAATAATAAATTAGTAAAAACAAGTAAAGTAGAACTATCATGCATCCCTGAAGCACTACAATAGATGCGGTGATAATGTGATGGACAAGGATTAGTTGGCCTTGAACCCAAGAAGTACGACGACACCATGGAGGCAACCGCACCACAAGGGCAAGGGAGAAGAGATAGACCAGGGAACTTGGATATATATTTCTTATTGGGTTTGTTAATTTTCAGTTGCCTGAAATTTTCTTCTCTCAGTCACCTGAAATTGCACAATACTAATCCTAAAATTGCAGTACCAAGTGATGTGTAATTTTAGCATAGTTTTACTGCAACTTTTAGCTCTAATTGTTTTTTGTATTTGTAGGGTTCACCTAGGTTTATTTTGTCTAGGTTAGAAATTTTTTATCTTTGTATTTTGTAGGGGTTCACCAAATTCTATTTTATTTTATCTAGGTTAGAATAATTCTTTGTTTCACTCTTTGTTCTACGGATGAGGGGGTGGGTCATATATAGGAAAGTGAGGAGGATTATAAGAGCAGTTAGATCTCCATCCAAGAGTTGAGAAAAGTCACTCAATAAATAGACAATCCCAATTCTTATTGCTTGTTCCCAAGAATTACAATAGTCCTTATGCAGAGGGCTCTCCTAACCAATATGGATAAATTTCAATCTAATAATAACCTTTCTGACTATCAATAGACTTCCAAACAACTAGTCATTGTCTTCGGAAACTAATCAAACTATTTAAGGAAATTGATAATAAGCAGCCATCTTAATCCTCAATGTGGGCCTGCTGCTACAGTAACTCAATTACTTTTCACGTGACATAATCTGTACAATCAAGGAGAAGTTTCTGGATCCAGGGAAGACCCAGCATCAGAAAGGCAAAATATTATTGAAGCCAGCATCAGAAAGCTGACAGACAAAAGTAAATCTATATAAATAATAACAACTGATGGTATTCAAGGCATTTTCTCCGTTTTGAGGTAAAAAAAATTCTAAACTAATCCTAAAAAGAAAAAATCCTAAAAATTCTCATAATAATCGAAAGAAAAAGAGAACGATCTTCATCACTTATTTTGATGGGACCAGATTATAATGGTGCAGATTAATCATATATAGATATTAGAGGTATATAACAAATACAATTGTATTCCAATTACAGGAAGTAGAGTTGTATATTAAAGACAACCGTATCATAGTATCTAGCCGCGCAGTTGCACGGGTAAATATGCTAGTTTACCAAAAAGGAAACTACCAAGGAAGAGTACTGCAAGCAATAAACTTGAAGTCGCCCCACCATTTCAACAAAAAGAGAAGCACTGTTGAGTTTTTAAGTTGGAATTTTGGATCAGGGATCAGGCTCTAGTATACAAATAGAAACCATCTGACCGTGCAATTTCCAACTGACATTTCAGTACACCTACAACAAATAAATCACCGACCAACATCTACTAATTCTTTTAAGATAATTTTACAGGAGCCGATGGTTGACAAATCCTATCTACATTGTTTTTTTCAGTCTGAAAACTTTGCGTGAAAAGACTTAGTTTGACTGACAAAAAGAACATCTGTAATGCAATCATCAACAACAACACGGCGAAACGCTTTTGCCAACCATCCGAAATGTATAAGCAGAAAACGACTGCTTACCAAATTGTCAAGAAATATTTGATGATTTGCCCTACCTTTCATGTGAGTTTGATAAAATGCCTTGTGATGTCTCACTTACATGTGGGTACAAGGTCCGCATGTAAGTGACACATCGCAGGGCATTTTATCAAACGCAATGTAAGATAGGGCAAATCATCAAATCTCCCAATTGTCAACCATATATAATGTAGCACACACCATGTATAGTACATGCAGTACATCCATACCAGAAGAAATATGACATGAGATCTACCAATCTCACCAAAAAACTACACTTGTGATTAAAGGCGTTGCTCGGTGCATCTTTCATATCTACCCTCAACCAAAAAGTTTAAATTAATAGAAAAAAAACACACCTTTTCTCTTTCTTGCCTTTTAACAGCACAATGACAATACCTTAACCCCAGTCAGATTCACTGATTCAATGCTAGGAAGGACGAGAACCAAAAAAGATAAGGAAAAAAAGCACCTTCGGAACCACCGGAAGGAGGCTGAGCCAAGCACCAGGCTCCGTACGCCGGACTCCTCCGCGTACCTCACCAGCGCCTCCGCCACGCCGTCTCCCTCCACCACCACCGTCTCCACCTGCGCGAAGCAATCCGATTCCAATCGGATCAAAAGCGTGCAAGTGCAGCGGTAAAAATGCGAGCTTATTTTGGATTCTCTTGCGCACTCACAGTCGCATTGGCGCGGCCGCAGAGGCGGCGGAAGGGGAGCAGCGCCTCCTGCGCGCGCGCGTGCCGGTCCCGGGTGTACGCCTCCATCGCCTCCCGCCCCACCCGCGCCACCGGCACCAGCTCCCCCGCTTCGCCGCCGCCACCATCCATCCACACGCAAACCGCGTCAGCTTGCGGCAACTCGCGCCAAATCAACCAACCAAGGAGGAAAAAAGGAAATTAGCGGGCTTACTTGGGGAGGGGACGAAGGAGAGAGGGGAGATGACGTGTACGACGGCAATGGAGACGGCGCGGCCGTCGCCCTGGAGGCAGGCTGCGGCCCACCGCGCGGAGCGGAGGCTCGCGCTGCCGCCGGGGCGGACGGCGACTGCGAAGGCCGGAGATGGCGGCGGCGGCGGGTCGCCGGAGGCCATGGGTTTAGGTCTAAGGCTTGAGGGTGTTGCGGTTGCGCCGCCGTGGGGAGGTGGCAGCGGCCGTGTCAGCCCGCTCGACGCGGGAATCCGTTGGTTAAGGGCTACTCCTCGCAGGCTTGGTAGCCTACGTGGTGGTGGGGTCGGAGTGTGGGGCACCAATGTCAGTGACACATGGGTGTGGATGTCAACAAGTCAGATTTCGGAGGTTGGTTCGTTCGCTGCAGGTACTAACTAGTTTGTTTGTTCCGTATTTGTTCGTATGCAGACTCCTCTCAATTTAGGGCGTTACGATTTTTCTCCGATAAATAAATAAGATAATTTTTTATTGTATTTTTCAACTAATTTATCAAGATAAATTTTTTAAAACAGATTATCGATAATGGTATTCGATTTGTTCACATAAACGTCCGCTTTAGATGCAAAAATTATGAGCTGCAACCATAAATAATCAGTTATAACATAAATCATCAGCTGCATAAAAAAACAGCTCTAGAAAAGCAGTGACTCCTTGATGGTTTCGGCGCTTAGCCCTGGGCGACTTGTGAATTGTGATGGTAACGTCTTGATATCGAAGCTACTATTATATCTATGTGCAGTGGACACTCACCAGTGACGGTGGCTATCATGGTTGTTAGGTTAGGTTTTGAGTAGCGGCGAGCCGGCGGCAGACGAGGAATAGAAGTGGTGAGGAAGAGCCGAAGAGGAAGTGCCGCCGATCGTCGGAGGCTACTGTGGAAGCAGGAGTTTGCGAGTTGGTTTTTGGCGGAATCTCTAGGTAAAACCGTTTGTCTAAAGACAGTAAATCAAGATCGTAATATCGGACGGTAAGACCGTACCTTCACTATTGTTATTCTAAAGATGGTAAATCTAGAGCATTATATTTTATAATTATATGATCTAAGGCAGGATCAGGATCGGAAATTCGGAATAGTCCAACAATATCACATAGTACTGTAATATGATCACCTTTTCTAACAATCTTGCTCATTTTGTTTTGTGCGCCCCCGCTCCCTAGTATACTCCGTTTAGATTCAAGATAACTACTGTACAATCTGCCGCCTTGGCGAGCAGCTTTTTTCTCTTGCAATCTGGAGAGAGATTATCTGGAGCGAGATCTTTTTATACACTGTGTTAATCCATCCCATATGGCGTGCCCTAAAATTGTGAGTTGTGACCTGACGTATAGATTCTAGCCGACGACTGACCTGATGATGATAATTTCCAGGATGTTGTTTGCAGGAGGGGTAACCCTCCGTTGATTCTTCAAAAAAAAAAATCTAGGATGTTGTTCCCATGCAAATTTCTCATTTTTCAACCAGTGCCAAACTTACATTATTTTTGCCAAGTGTACTGTATAACAGTATATTTACAATTTTTACATGCAAAGATACAGCACCATCCATCCTATTAATTAGAAAAAGAAGCTGCTTTGACAAACAATTCAACAGGAATTCAGCTGGTGATGCCCCTGTCACCTGCTATCTTTAGCAAGAAGCAACAAGGCGGCATTGAACAGGTCCTCCTCCCCTGCACCCCTTGCTTGAGGCGTCGATGACAAACTGGGCCAACAGGAGCCACAGAATATTAAGCAAAGCTCACAACAACACTGAATCCAAATTTGGCAAACAACCTGAAACCTATTACAGTTTTGGCTGGCTTGATCACAAAAGAAAGGAGGAGGAGGCCCAGACAGAGCAGGAGAAATAAGGCGAAGGGAGAGAGGAGGAGAGACAAACCCCCCCCTTTGTCTCTCTCTCCCCTCCGTTTGCCTCTTCCGTTCTTGCAATTGCATTCTTATCTGCTATCTGTTTGGTTCATCAGTTGGTTGGAAGCTGATTCGTTCTGTTCAGAGAGAGCAGTGATCACCTTTCAACATGTACCTCTCCAGCTTCTCTGTGACATCCTCGCACAGCGCCGAGCATGAGCCTGCCAAGGATAGCTCGACCATCGTAGCCGTTGATCGGGACAAGAACAGCCAGCAAGCGGCGAAATGGGCGGTGGATCGGCTCCTGGCAAGGGGGAGCACACTCCAGTTGGTCCATGTCAGGACTCACCCTAATAACCAAAACGGTAGGTGCCTTATCAGTCTCTTTATGCTAAGAAACATGAATCTGCATGAAAAAAAATAACTAAATGCTAAGGAATATGGACTTGCATGAAAAAATAACCTAAAATAGAAGAGACCTTTCTACATCTCAACAGCCTCTGAATTAGGCTGTAGTTATGATCGCAAGGGCCATTTATTTTTAGACCAGACCAATTTTCTAAAATCTAGCCAATTTGTGGATTAGGTAATAATCCATAAATGATAACCGAGAAGTTCCATTTCCATGATTAATGGCATTTTGTAACAATGTGATGCCCATATTGTCATCATGTGGCGAACAGTTAATGCTGCCCAAGTAGCACAATTTCAATGAAGTTTGTCGGAAAATGAACATCGTTTTGTAGGACGATGCGTGTTGCATTGTTTCAAAATGAATATAGTTGATTGTAGTTACGACACTCGTGTATTCACTAGTCTCTGTTGTTATACTCCATTTGGTAACTAATACACATACTATTCCCCTATTGACATGGTTTAATTTATCAACACTTTTCTTGTTTGATATGGTCATACTACAGCTGAAGCAGGCCGTGGAGGCAAAGATGACGGGGATGCAGAGATGGCACAACTGTTTATCTCATACAGAGGCTATTGTGCCCGTAAAGGGGTGAGTGCTAATTGAATACTCTTTTTCAAATATAGGTAGATGTTAGGCCGAGTTATCATATGAATAGCACTGCCCAATATTTATCTATACAAAAAGCAATAGACTAGACTAAATACAATTAGCTGATAAATACCAAGAAAAAGGACTTCTGGAATCAAACCTTTGTTGTAACCTATGTTCTATTCTGGAAAAATGAAAATAAAATGAATCCAATAACTGCAAGCAATACTTACGTACACTGACATTGCAAATTGCAGATGCATCTGAAGGAGGTGATCTTGGATGGCAGTGACATCTCCAAAGCAATCGTTGAATATGCTACTAGCCATGCCATCACAGATATCGTCATCGGGGCATCAACTAGAAACACATTCATCAGGTACATACTCGTTCATCCTCCATGGTTGTGCACCATGACATTCCCTGGATACCTATACTGAACACAGGCATGGACTTTATACTGTTTAGAAAATTCAGAAATCCTGATGTGCCAACATGCTTGATGAAGATGGCGCCTGATTATTGCACAGTGCATGTCATACACAAAGGAAAGGCCATCCAAGTGAAGGCAGCCAAAGCTCCAGCACCCTTTACTACTCTGCCTCCAAAGCAAAACTCCCAACCAAACATAGAATCCGATGGATCCGCAAGGTGAGTTTGTGAAGAAGAAAATAGCACTTCAATAATTACATTTCATGTTTCTCAAGCTAATTGGTTTGCAGCAATGGAAACGCTTACATACTAATTGGGTTCTCGGTCAGATCACTCTGCTTACCTTCAGAACTTGTTAACACATCTACTGTAGGACCGGATAGACAACAGAGAGGGGCGAATGGTGACTTGAAATTTTCCCTCAAATATTCACTAATCATTTACTCCGATAACTACAAAGTTATGAAGATTAGGATATAAAGTTTTCTTGAAAAATAAAGCAAACACAGAGCTGAGAATGACCAGTTTGGAACATTACATGATCGGGTTACAACCATTGGTTGGAAATCAACGTGGTCGGTTACAATTATCGGATGGAAGTCAACGTAGCCGGAGTTTGACTATCGAACGGAAGTCACCGTGGTCAGAGATTGATTGCCAGTCGGATACCAACGTAATCAGAAAACGATTATAGCAGTCGACGACCAAAGACTGGTCGAAAACCAATGTAGTCGATAATCGACGTGGTCAAAATTCGACTTGAGTGGTCAATGACCAGAAAGCGGTTGAAAACCAACGTAGTCGATAACCGACGTAGGCGAAAACCAACGTAGTTGATAACCAACGTAGTCGAAAATGAACGTAGTCAAAACCAACATTGTTGAAGACCAACAAGTGGTCTAAAACCAATGTGGTCGAATTCAGTCAAAAACCAATGTGATCGAAACTCAACGTGGTCGAAACCAACGTAGTCGAATCTGGTCGAAATACGACTAGTGAGGTCAACAACTAGTGAGTGATGGAAAACCTAACGTGGTCGTAAGATAATGAGTGGTCTGAGACCGACGTGGTCGAAAATACGACCAGTGAGGTCAATGACCAGTGAGCGGTCGAAAACCTAGTGTGGTTGAAAGCCAACGAGTGGTCTGAGACCGACTGGTCGAATCAGTTCGAAAATTGACAGTCAGATTGACGACCAGTGAGTGGTCGAAAACCCCACATGGTCGAGAAGAAGCGGAGCGGTTGGAAGCCTGAACGCGGTTGAGAAAAATGTGGTGCGATTTGAGGCTTGATCGTGGTTAGAACCAACATGGTTGAAAACAGAGCAAAACAGAGGAGAGCAGTCTGAATTTCAGCACAGTTTTAAAATGAAAATTAATGGAACTTTTGATCCGTAGATCCAAATGATATAAACCTTTGCATAGATCTTCTCTAGAGTATTGTAAACTTATTCCAATAAACAATCATAAAATTCATAACCAAAAATAATAATAAAAAAGAACTTGTCAAAGTCAACTGAAAGCAACATTCCGGTTTTTCTAAACAGATCCTCAAGAGGAGACTGGAAGAAGGTTTCTCATCAATCATCACCGGGGGCAAATAGAACATCGGTGGACCGACTATCTGCCTATGCAAAGGCCCCATCGAGGGATAGGCCCCTGACTGGAGCTAGGACAGCACCCCAGAAGGATTTCGACGACTACATCGACTTCATTGCACCGCCAAGGCCCTCAGTGACTCGTAGCTCCTTTTCAGATGACATCGATTTTCCTATGAGCATGGAGTTACATTCCATGGACTTCGCTGAATCTCTGGAGCTCTCCTCATCAGTATCCATGGAAAGCCTAAGTTCTACCGGGGTAAGCACATTGGCAACATCAAGTTACTACAGTTAAACAAAACTTTTGGCGTGCAATGATTTGAAGTACTGGATTGTATCATGACATGAACCCTTATTTTGCTTCACTTGAATTCAGAAGGATGTAGAAGCTGAAATGAGACGGCTGAGACTAGAGCTGAAGCAGACAATGGAAATGTATAACACCGCATGTAAGGAAGCAATTGATGCTAAACAGAAGGTGTGTTTAATTGCTAACCTTAAGCATAAATGTCAAGCAGTTCCTGAACTAACCAAAATGTTTTGTTGATATAATGAATAATGATCTAACTGCAGGCGGCTCAGCTACACCAGATGAAGGTGGAAGAGTCCAAAAAATATCAAGAACTAAGGAATGCAGAAGAGGAAGCTCTTGCACTCGTTGACATGGAGAAGGCAAAGTGCAGAGCCGCACTGGAGGCGGCAGAAGCTGCACAAAGAATTGCAGAGCTCGAGGCGCAGAAGAGATTAAGAGCAGAGTGGAAGGCAAAGCGGGAGGCCGAGGAGAGAAGGAAAGCAACTGATGCACTGAACAACACTGATCTCCGGTACAGGAGGTACTCCATTGATGATATAGAAGCTGCCACTCATAAGTTTGACAGGGCACTCAAGATAGGCGAAGGTGGATACGGACCAGTATATAAAGCTGTACTGGATCATACTAATGTTGCAATTAAAATCCTAAGGCCAGACGCATCACAGGGGAGGAGACAATTTCAGCAAGAGGTAAATCTGATACATCATTACATCAACCACAGATTATGCTAGCCTTGAAATTTATGCGGTTATTGCTAGTAAGTTCTTTAATTTTTCAGTCTATTCAGGGCAACTTTGAGTAACTAGATATTACTAGAAGCATATAAAACACCAGGCAACATTCCTTTTCTTTTACTGGCAAATATTTTGTTCACACTCAGAAAGCAGGTTTTCTTTTGTGTTTTTTAGGACCTCTTATCTTCCGAATAGTCCTCATTTACCATTTCAATCTTTAGCTGCATGTTAATTATACACATGAAGTCAAGAACAACCTAAATTGCATGCTGATGAATAATTTGCAGATCGAAGTACTTAGCTGCATGCGGCATCCAAACATGGTTCTGTTGCTCGGAGCTTGCCCAGAGTATGGCTGTCTGGTGTACGAGTACATGGACTACGGAAGCCTAGAGGACCGGCTCTGCAGACGAGGCAACACCCAACCAATCCCATGGAACATCCGCTTCAGGATCGCCGCAGACATCGCCACTGGCCTTCTCTTCCTCCATCAGGCGAAGCCGGAACCACTCGTCCACCGAGACCTCAAGCCTGCCAACATCCTCCTCGACCACAACTTCGTCAGCAAGATCAGCGATGTCGGCCTCGCAAGGCTGGTGCCACAGTCCATAGCTGAAGCCACGCAGTACAGGATGACATCCACAGCCGGCACATTCTGCTACATTGACCCTGAGTACCAGCAGACAGGCATGCTCACCACAAAGTCCGACATTTACTCACTCGGCATCCTACTGCTCCAGATCATCACGGCACGATCCCCCATGGGCCTCACGCACCATGTAGAGAATGCCATAGAGAGAGGGGCCTTCCAAGAGATACTTGACCCGACGGTGACAGACTGGCCAGTGGAAGAGGCTCTGGCATTCGCAAAGCTGGCATTGAGATGCGCGGAGCTACGGAAGAAAGACAGGCCGGATCTCGGGAAAGAAATCTTGCCCGAGCTGAACAGGCTGCGCAATCTTGGACATGAATATGAAGCTGCCCAGGTTAGCAGCACGAGCACAAACTGTTCAAGCTCCGCACCATACAGTTTCGGCAATGATGATGTATCAATATCATAAGAACCTTCCATGGCTGTAAGGAAGTCAAGCATGTATAGACATACAGGAGAGTTACCTTCTGGATCTGGAAAAACCACTGCTGTTTTTGCTCTGTTCAGATCCTGGCTCAGACGAGATGAACACTGGACTGCAGCACCAGCTGATGAGGCCAACATAGTTTTGGTCAAACAGGAGAGATTATTAGCATGTAGGTAAGAGGAGCATATAAAGAACTTAAGGCAATGCATGTATGTAACATACCAAAATGCAAAGTGTGGTTGTAAGTTTGTAACAGCAGCCTCGGGTTTTCAACAATGTTTTGCATCTTTTTTTCATCACCAGGTCGCCACACAAGGTTCCTGACTCCTGAGAAATATTTGTTTTGCTTTTACCACTATGAACAACATGTAGGACCGAAATGGCGACAGAGGGGGGTGAATGTCGCTCGCTTCAAAATCGCCCTCGAGAAATCAAACACTGATTTTTCAAAAAGATGCAAAACAAAGCACCTCACAGAAAATTAAAATTAATTTTGCTGAAATTTGGAACGCATGCGACACTGAAAAATTCAGCATAAATCAGAGACCAGCCAGTAAAAAATTCAACTGAAAATACCGCTGTTTGATCTGCATGCAAAATTGATGAAAATCAGCAACAAGGAAAAAGAAAAGCAACTACACCATGCTTTCCTTGCCATTCAATCAAAGAAGGGACATGCAGTAGCCGAGAGAAGACTTGCTACATAAATAAGAAGGGATTGCATGCACCCAACTGAAAGCATTAAAGACTGGACTGTTGCAAATAAAGCACATGGAGCAGCTGAAATGCTCTTTTGTACTGCTAGCACAATCCTTTTTGTTGGCAAAGCAACGAAGTGACCAAACAAAAGGAACTGCAGCGAGAGAACAAATTGCAAAAGAAAAACTACTTGGCTAGAAGATCAATAGAAGGATGGCTGCCGAAACATTGAGAGGGCTGCTGACCATTTAATGCTTGGCCAAAAGATCCCAAACGGATTGCATGACCTGAAAGAAACTAAAAACCGAGAGCACCAATTTCTAGCTGTCCTTGACCGAAAATAATATGACTTCAGAACTGAGCTTGCTTTCGGCTAGCACAAGGAAAGAAACTAGGAGATGGTTGCCAATCACAAAACATGAAATGCAGTACATAGCTTGCCATAGCATTCACGGCAGGAAGGCAATGAACTTCATGAAGCTAGAAGAGAAATCCACTCACAAGGCAAGAAACTAACAACATCAGGAGAAGACAAACAAAATCAAGAAGAAAAGGGACAAGATAAAGAGAGCTGCCATTTCAACACAAGATTTCTTAAACAACAAAACAGAGACATACATGCTTAATATAAGAGTTTTACATCTCAGCTCACTACTCTCTTGATCTCTCACTAGCTAACTCCCCATACATGCTTGAGAATCAAGAACTCATAGCACACATGCATAGGAGACACACCCACTCTCTCAACCACTAAAGCACAAAGCAAAAAGCCCTAAAACCCCTCTCCAAGTCTTGCCAACAACCAGGAAACACACTCCTATTTATAACATTCCTTGATGGGTTTACACTTTGCTTTGCCCATTTTACCCCTCCATGATTTGCCCGCTAACCCGCTTCCTTTGCAGCCTCGCGCTTTACCGAAATGCCCCTGCTGCACCTTCCGGGAAGCTTCCGCGTTCCTTGTCTCGCACGCCTCGCAACCACCTCGAGTCCACGTCGTCTTCGACACATCCCGACTGTTCTGACCTCAGTGCCACCTGCGCCTAGTCCAGTCCTCCGTGTCTCGCCACGACTCCACTCGACGTCCTGCAGCCATCACAGACAAAAACCACATCGCATACCACGGCACAAAGCATATAAACATGATTAGTACCAACAAATCCTACTCAAGCAGAAATGGCCCAAAAGATCAACCGGGAAGACGACCACGCGTCAAATCTGTCTAATCATAACCCGACCTCGCCAAATGCCAAAATGGCACGAGTCACTCAAACCAAACTCACTCTAACCAAACCACGTGTCAATTACTCATCACCAACTTGGGATTTAGACCACATGGTCTCTCAATCTCCTCCTTTATGAGTATATTGACAAACTTAGTAAAAGCGTGAAGTTGAGTTTGAGTTTGAAGAATCCAACATGGTCCAAAGAGAGAAAAATGGAACTAATGACCATGTCGACAGAAGGAACACTAGAGCAACAACAGAAAGAGCAAAGTGTTCTCCAAGGCTCTAAAAAGATTCCAAACTAGTGTTTTCTTCTCTATTCTCCCCCTTTTGGCAATAAACACATCAAGAAAGTAAAAGAGAGAATATGACATGTCAATGGATGAAAATGGCTGAAGTTTGTTTATTTAAGCATTTAGAGCCATGAGAATTATCCATAATGACCATAAAACGTTACACCAAGCCATAACTCAGTAAAGGGCTATCTAGATCATGACAAGATATGTATATCCTAACTAGAACACATAGATGACGATCTGAAATGTAATGCATTGTATAAGCATGTCAAGTCATCAATAAGCAAAGTCTAACTAAAGATATCCAAGGATGATGCAAGCCATGTCAATTAAGCTAAGCGGAACAACGAAGCTAATATTGAGTCCAAATAGAGTGCTATAAGCTCAAGATTGAAACAATTGTTTAAGCACTTTTAATCTTTTGATAATCAAGCACATTTTGCACAAATGACATATTTTCTTTAAAGCGAATAGTTGTTTCCAACCAAAATTTTGTCATGTGCTAGATCTCAAGTCTTATGCGACTACTCCTAGCGAGAAGCTTAAGAAGATAGTCTAGGTCATCCAAAACTCCCCCTGAGTTCATGCCTAGTGCAATGGCAAGCCGTCTCATGAGAAAGAATTGATGAAATCAGTTTTTTCGCACATAAAAAGAGATCTTTTGCTTTTTAACAGGTTGTGCTAACTTATGCATCATCAAGAACTAGCATAGCTCAAACTAAGACTCAATAGAGATTCAACGCTAAACTCAGCCTATTTGACATGGCATGAATCATAAAAAGATAGATCAAGAAAGACTAGACTCAAATGCTAGCGTGACAAGTTTTAATGCAAGTTGAGCAGTTTTAATTAACTTATCATGGCAAAAGCTAGTCTACACATATGAAGTCATGATAAATCTAGCAAATACGCACAAATCATGGTAAGGTGTGAAGCATTGTAAACATGTCATAATCGGATAATAATCAAGGCTCCATGTAGTTATTTACAATGCAGAATTATGAAATGCAGGAAAATCCAGCTCCCCCTCAATATTAGATGCAACTTTTAGTTCAAGTTGAGTTAAGGCAATATTAAGCTCTAGAAGCTACCAAATGAACTCCCCCTGAACCAAAACAATAAATCGAGAAGCTGGGAAAGAAAATCCAAACGGGTAGTCCTTAAAGCATAGACAAGATGTAGAAGATATTATGGCTCAGACAGACTCTCATCTACCCCATATGACTCCAGGACTATCAGCTGACCATCTAACACACACACACTAGAGAGCAAACACGTACCCTGTCTACCCGAGGGTGGCCCAACCCTCGCTAGAACCTATAAGAAGTGAGTGAGCTCAACCTAGTGAGATAAGAAACAGCTAATAAGAAGCATCCTGGAAGCACAAGATAAGAGTAAGAAGTCTATGCAACTAGACAAGAGAAGCACTCTAACCTATGCTAGAAGGACTAAGCCCGATGCACCCCGAGTGCAAAGCAACAGAAATGAGACAGAAGCATAATCAATATAGTAAAGCAGTAAAGCCCAAAGCTCCCCCTCACTACAGTCCATAAGGACAAACCACCCCAAGCTCTCCCCGCAGAGCCTAAAACCTCGAACTATCCAATGGCTTGGTGAAGATGTCAGCCAACTGGTGGTCACTCTCCATAAACTGGAGCACTATATCGCCCTTCTCTACATGGTCTCTAAGGAAGTGATAACGGATATCGATGTGCTTGGTCCGAGAGTGTTGCACTAGGTTCTTAGCAATGTTAATCGCAGAAGTGTTATCACAAAAGAGTGGAACACTGTCGATAACTAACCCAAGTCCCGCAGGGTCGAAGCCATCCAGAGTACCTGACTGCAGCAACATACTCGGCCTCTGCGGTGGACTGTGCAACACCGGACTGCTTCCTAGAAGACCAAGAGACGAGAGAAGTGCCAATGAATTGGCAAGTGCCAGAACTGCTCTTCCTATCTATCATACAGCCAGCAAAGTCCGCGTCCGAGAAGGCTCTCAAGGAAAGACAGGATGAGGAAGAGTACCAGATACCATAATCAATGGTAGCTCGGAGGTACCGAAAGATGCGCTTCACCGTCTGTCGGTGAGATACGCGAGGAGAAGCCAGAAAACGAGCACACAGACACACGGAGAAGTGTATGTCTGGTCTCGAGGCAGTGAGGTAAAGAAGAGAGCCGATCATACTTCTGTACTCTTTCTGATCAACTGGCTCGCCATCCTCATCTGGGTTGATGCAAGAAGGTACCCTCCCGAGTCAGCTTGATTTGAAAGCCAAGGAAGAAGGTCAACTCGCCCATCATGCTCATCTCAAACTCGGTGCTCATGACATCCGAGAACTGTGAAACCAGAGCATGGGAAGAGCCGCCAAAGATGATGTCATCGACATAGATCTGGACGAGCAGAAGGTCATTGCCAAGCCTACGGATAAACAAGGTCTTATCTACTTTACCCATTTCAAACCCATGACTGAACAAGTAGGACTTAAGCCTCTCATACCAAGCTCTGGGGGCCTGCTTAAGTCCATACAACGCTTTGAAAAGCTTGAAGACATGGTTTGGGTATTGGGGTTCTCGAAACCTGGAGGCTGTCTAACGTAGACTTCTTTCTCAATAAAGCCATTGAGAAAGACACTCTTGACGTCCATCTAGTAAAGCTTGAAACCCTTAGAAGCTGCAAAGGCAAGCAGGATTCTAATGGCCTCAAGTCGAACTACAGGGTCAAAGGTCTCCTCGAAGTCTAGACCCTCAACCTGGGAAAACCCCTGAGCTACCAGTCTAGCCTTGTTTCGAATGACTACACCATCCTCACTCTGCTTGTTTTTGAACACCCACTTGGTTCCAATGACATTGTGACCTCGCAGGGGCTCAACAAGCAACCAGACCTTGTTTCTCTCGAAATTCTCTAACTCCTCATGCATGGCATTGACCCAAGACTCATCGGAAAGAGCATTAGAAATATCCTTAGGCTCAAACGAGGCAATGAAAGCAGAATGGAGACAGAATTGAGATAAGCCAGATTTTGAGCGGGTAACACGCTCGAACAGGTCTCCAATCATCTGCTCAGAAGGATGCCTTTTCTGGATATGTCGGGGAGGTCTAGGATGAGATGAAGAAGTGACCTCTACCTCGTGTGCAGAAGAGGCAGGGACAGAGCCACTAGCTCCGGAGGAAGCAGTAGGCAAGGGCTGATCACCCTGAGGTACCGTGGAAGAAGGCATCTCAAGGGGAGGATGAGGAGCTGGATCAGGTAAACAACCATCGTCTCCACCGTCCTCATCATCCACAAAGATGGTCTCGGACTGCTCTAACGAACCTGAGATATCTGGCCTAGTCCCCGGACTGGCCTCGTCCCCGGACTGGCCTCGTCAAAGGTCACCTCACAGGTCTCTACCAATTTGCTAGACTCGCAGTTCCAGACTCTGTAAGCCCGCGAAGAAGGCGAGTAACCTAGAAAGATACCATCACAAGAACGTGACTCGAACTTGTCTAGGTTCCCGGACTTCAAAATAAAGCACTTGCAACCAAACACACGAAAATGAGAGACGCTGGGCTTTCGCCTGTATCTCAACTCATAAGAAGTGCGGTGCAAGTGTGCCCTTAGAAAAACTCGATTGGAAACATGGCACGCGGTGGCTATAGCCTCAGCCCAAAACTTCCGCGGTGTAGAGTACTCATCAAGCATCGTCCTGGCCATCTCGACCAAGGTACGATTCTTCCTCTCCACAACACCATTTTGTTGTAGGACGTGCGGAGAAGAGAACTGGTGCTCTACACCTGTCTCACCACAGAAACTCTCGAAATAGGAATTCTTGAACTCCGTGCCATTGTCACTGCGGATCGCTCGTAAGGCACCCGGGAGCTCAACAGAAAGTCTACCGAAAAGACCTCGAAAATGTGAAAATGTCTCATCCTTCGAGGCTAAGAAAAATACCCAAGAATACCTCGAGAAGTCATCGACCACGACAAGAACATACCACTTCCCTCCTGCTGACTGCACTCGAGCTGGTCCCACTGTATCCATGTGGAGCAGCTGTCCCGGTGCATCGGTCATAGTAACTGTGACCGGAGGGTGAGAAGCGGCAACCATCTTGCCGTGCCGGCATGGAGCACAAACTAGATCTTTGACCATCTTGAGTTTCGGTAAACCACGAATGAGATCGTGGCCGCTAACTCGAGTCAAATGGTCAAACCCAATATGACCAAGTCTCCTATGCCAGAAAGAAAGATCACGGGACTCAGAAGCAACTAAACACCTGAGAGGATCACCAGAAGACTCAAAGAAATCAGCACGAAAGATCCTCCCAAAACGAGAAATCCCGCAAACCAGACTACCCGAAGAATCAAGAATTTTGCAATTGTTTTTCTTAAAGCTCACCTCAAAGTCGTCATCGGTAAGCTGAGAAACTGAAAGCAGATTGTACTGCAGCTTACTAACCAAGGCAACATCCTTAAGAATAAAAGAGGCATTAATGCGCATAGTACCTTTGGCGATAACGCGCCCATACAAAGCGTCTCCGAAGGTGATCGTCTCATCACCTGGAGCGCGAGTTAGGGAGGAGAACCAACGGGAGTCTCCGGTCATATGTCGAGAGCAACCGGAGTCTACAAGCCAAACCTTCTCCTTCCCTACCCGGCGAACCTGAGTCAAACAGAGAGTAAAGTCTCAGTACTGGGGTAAATCAAGAGTGATTTTGGCACCCAATACTGAACAACACGTCGAGCAGATGAAGTCATCAAGCACGACTGACCTCTATCTACCCTACGCTCTCTGTGACTCAAAGAAGCAGAAGGTCTGTGTGCAGACCTGAAGCTGTTGCTAGATCCGACTGCTATGGGAAAGCGATTCGAAACACCGGCAACCTGCTGATCACGCCGTGGGTAACTGTCTCGACGGGGGAAACGAGATGTACCCTCAGGACGGCGGAAGTCACGACCCGGAGCAGCACGAGGACGAAAACCAGAAGACTTAGAAAAACCAAGTCCTCGATGCTGCCCAAACCTGTCAGAAGCAAACCTGGACCTCGTGCTAGTCTTAGGTGCACTCAGGATCTGGGGCTGACCCTGAATACGCCTAAGTGCCTCCGCACGGTCTCTACGTGCAATCCTAGCGCGCCTGAAGCATCGATCGACTGTGTGTCCATCCTTCTGACAGAAGGTGCAGTGGTACTTCACCTTCTGAGAGGTAGAAGTAGCACAGGGAGGCTTCGTCTTCTGAGAGGCCGAAGCTGCAGGTGGACCCACCTTGCTATCAGAGATCCCTTGGACAAAGCCCGCTGATTTGAATTTAATCTCATCGGATCTGGGTTCGACCTCGATCACACCTCCTACTATGGGTCGAAGAATAGCAGGTGGATGCTTCCTCATATCCTCATAAAAATCATATCCTAGATCTTGATTGAACTTGCAAATCTTGGATTGGTCTAGAATAAGATTAAGCTTCTTCTTGCCTCCTACAAATCTCTCGAGAGTGTTCATAAGGTACTGACACTCCCGAAAGAGAGAGGTGCAAGAAGAGCAGGGGGAAGAAGAGACAGCAGAAGGTAAGGGAGCAGAAGAAGAACCAACAGCAGAGGAAAGAATGGCTTGTGCACGCACAGCCAACTCTGAAGGGACAGTCCTACTGCTAGCCAGTTGGTTCGCGTCGCTAAGCGTCTCAACCGTACCCTGGGGCTTCTCCCCCTTCTCCACAATAACATTACAAGCACAATGTGGCTTCTCTAGAAGGTCCTTAGTTAGCTTCACACATTTCTCATCCAATGCAATCAAGTCAGATTTTAGTTTGTTACAATTAATGCATGGTGAGCTAACAGGGTCCTTAGAAGCAAACTGAGCCAACTTCCTATCATGATCAATCATATCTTGAAACTGTTTGGAGACAGTTTCAAGTTCAGTAGTTAACTTAGGACAGTTCAAGCATAAATCAATCGGCTCAAGTAAAGAAGCTTGTAGTTCAGCAATTTTATGATCTGCCCGTTTTAAGTTCATCTTCAAGTTATTGCAATTTTCACAAGACTCGGGCAGATCAAGGAGCATGGCATAAGGTCCTCTAGCAGCAATGTCCTTAACCTCACATGAGGTGGGAGAAGTAGTCTCATCAGTAGTAAGTAGGGTAACAGTCATCCTACTCAACTCTAACTCAACAAGCAGACTAACATTCTCCACCTTAACAATATCAAGCTTGGAGGACACACTATCATGCGAGGTCCTTAGTTTCTCCATGTCACCCAACAGAGCACAACATGTATCACAATCATCACGGGAGGGAGCAGATGTAAGTGAAGTAAGCTCCCGTGATAGTCTATTTACTTCCTTCTCTAACTCAGTACACCTAGCCCTAGCTCTAGCATGAAAACCACCTAGCTTAAGAAAAGCATGATTGAGCTGGTCGTAGGTGGGGCATACCTCGTCCGAGTCGGAGTACAGCTCGCTGTCACTTAGTTCGCCCTCGAGGGCCATGAAGCACATGCCGGAGAAGTCGTCGCCGCCATCCTTGGGCTCTTGGTCACCCGTCCCGTCGTTGTCGCTCCATCCCTCCACCTCGCTGAGGTCGAGGTCGTCGAAGGCGGTGAGGACGTGGTGGAAGAGCTTCTTGGCTTTGCCAAAGTTGCGGAACTTCTTCTTGCCTTGTGCAGGAGCTGGAGGCTTCTTGTTGCGGTTCTTGTCGGTGTAGTCATTCTTGCCCGAACCGCCGTAGTCGTTCTTACCTTTCTCCAGCTTGGGGCAGTTTGCCCGAATGTGGTTGGGGCCACCACACTCGAAGCAAATCACCGGTCCTCCTCTCTTTCTGTCCCTTCTCCCCTTGTAAGCATGGGAGAATCTTCGAGCAAGGAGGGCCAGCTGCTCATCCGTAAGCTGCTCTAACTGATCATCAGTTATGTCACAGAGAGCAGCAAGGGAGAATCCGCAAAGAGAACCAGAAGAAGAGGAACCAGTATCCAACGTGAGATCAGTGACCAAAGCCATCGACTGTGACTTCGACCTACGAGAGACAACGTCAATCTCGTGAGTCTTGAGGTGCGAGTACAGCGTGTCAAGAGTCAAGATCGAGAGGTCTGTCGTGTCCTTGATGGTGGTCACTTTCATCTCCCAAACACGCAGATCAAGTGCCGCGAGCATCTGACGAGCGTTGTCCGAGTCGGGGTATGTGAGACTGACCGCTCAGAGGTTGCTCAAGATTTTGTGAAATCACGAAAAGCACTCGTCCAGGGACTCACCAGCAAGCATCTCGAATTTGTTGTATTCGCGCTTGAACTGGTCCTGTCGAACCGTCTTAATCTAGGTGGTGCCCTCATGGTATGCGTCGAGGGTCACCCAGATATCGTAGGCGGACAACAGGTGAGAGATGCGATCGAATTCGCTTCTGCTCAAGCCCTGGATAATGATGTTCCTTGCCTTCGCATTTGCCTCAACATCGGGCATGTTTGCCACGTTGATGTTCTCATCGGCAGGAACAACATATCGCACCTTCACTTTCCGCCAGATGGCGTACCCCTGAGCCTAGATGTATGTCTCCATTCGGCTCTTCCAGAAAGGGTAATCGATGCCATCGAAAACGAGCGGCTTGGTGGAGTACTTGTCCGTCGCCATAGCTCTAGAGACCGGTTAAGATCTATGAAGAAGAGCTAACTGGCTCTGATACCAATTGTAGGACCGAAATGGTGACAGAGGGGGGTGAATGTCGCTCGCTTCAAAATCACCCTCGAGAAATCAAACACTGATTTTTCAAAAAGATGCAAAACAAAGCACCTCACAGAAAATTAAAATTAATTTTGCTGAAATTTGGAACGCATGCGACACTGAAAAATTCAGCATAAATCAGAGACCAGCCAGTAAAAAATTCAATTGAAAATACCGCTGTTTGATCTGCATGCAAAATTGATGAAAATCAGCAACAAGGAAAAAGAAAAGCAACTACACCATGCTTTCCTTACCATTCAATCAAAGAAGGGGCATGCAGTAGCCGAGAGAAGGCTTGCTACATAAATAAGAAGGGATTGCATGCACCCAACCGAAAGCATTAAAGACTGGACTGTTGCAAATAAAGCACATGGAGCAGCTGAAATGCTCTTTTGTACTGCTAGCACAATCCTTTTTGTTGGCAAAGCAACGAAGTGACCAAACAAAAGGAACTGCAGCGAGAGAACAAATTGCAAAAGAAAAACTACTTGGCTAGAAGATCAATAGAAGGATGGCTGCCGAAACATTGAGAGGGCTGCTGACCATTTAATGCTTGGCCAAAAGATCCCAAACGGATTGCATGACCTGAAAGAAACTAAAAACCGAGAGCACCAATTTCTAGCTGTCCTTGACCGAAAATAATATGACTTCAGAACTGAGCTTGCTTTCGGCTAGCACAAGGAAAGAAACTAGGAGATGGCTGCCAATCACAAAACATGAAATGCAGTACATAGCTTGCCATAGCATTCACGGCAGGAAGGCAATGAACTTCATGAAGCTAGAAGAGAAATCCACTCACAAGGCAAGAAACTAACAACATCAGGAGAAGACAAACAAAATCAAGAAGAAAAGGGACAAGATAAAGAGAGCTGCCATTTCAACACAAGATTTCTTAAACAACAAAACAGAGACATACATGCTTAATATAAGAGTTTTACATCTCAGCTCACTACTCTCTTGATCTCTCACTAGCTAACTCCCCATACATGCTTGAGAATCAAGAACTCATAGCACACATGCATAGGAGACACACACACTCTCTCAACCACTAAAGCACAAAGCAAAAAGCCCTAAAACCCCTCTCCAAGTCTTGCCAACAACCAGGAAACACACTCCTATTTATAACATTCCTTGATGGGTTTACACTTTGCTTTGCCCATTTTACCCCTCCATGATTTGCCCGCTAACCCGCTTCCTTTGCAGCCTCGCGCTTTACCGAAACGCCCCTGCTGCACCTTCCGGGAAGCTTCCGCGTTCCTTGTCTCGCACGCCTCGCAACCCCCTCGAGTCCACGTCGTCTTCGACACATCCCGACTGTTCTGACCTCAGTGCCACCTGCGCCTAGTCCAGTCCTCCGTGTCTCGCCACGACTCCACTCGACGTCCTGCAGCCATCACAGACAAAAACCACATCGCATAGCACGACACAAAGCATATAAACATGATTAGTACCAACAAATCCTACTCAAGCGAGAAATGGCCCAAAAGACTAACCGGGAAGACGACCACGCGTCAAATTTGTCTAATCATAACCCGACCTCGCCAAATGCCAAAATGGCACGAGTCACTCAAACCAAACTCACTCTAACCAAACCACGTGTCAATTACTCATCACTAACTTGGGATTTAGACCACATGGTCTCTCACAACATGATAAACAATTAGCCATTATTATGATAACAATAACCAGAAAGTTTATTCTCAACCAATTGATGAAAATATGAATCGGAAGAACACTCAACGACATATCCTCTTTAAAGGCTGCATACATTCAGCTGCAGGAAGCCCACACCCCATATGACCCAGACAAGATCGAAGCCGCTGATAAGCTTGTCATAGAGGAGCTCACGAAGCTTTCAGAACTCAAGCATACTTACGAGAGAAAAAATCCTATGCCTGTAGCAGCATCACCCCAAGATTCACGCTTGCTTTCTGAAATACAACAGCAGCATAACTTATTAAAGACATATGAGGTCATGTTAAGGAAATTCCAGTCCCAGACCCAGAACAGAGATACTGAGATTACACATTTACAGCGGCAAATCGATGAGGCTAAACATAGGAAATCAAAGCTGGAGAAGAAACTAAAACAAAGGGGCTTACTTAATGTTGCAAAAAATGCACAGATAAATAGAGACAAGAGACATGGATTTTTACATGAACAATCTTTACGGGAAAAACTACGAACGCTCGAAGACGAATCACTATAATGAGAAAATGTTTATAATGAAACGTTTTTTCTTCCTATAAACTACTAGAATATATATATATATATATATATATATATATATATATATATATATATATATATATATATATATATATATATATATATATATATATATATATATATATAACGAGGGAAACGAGTCCCACACGGAGAGAAAACCAAATCAGAGTTAGTTGCTACAGATTGACACCATGTCTGATACAACCTGCGCATGGCCTTGACACCTGTCATGTCAAGTCTGATATGAGGCGATGCAGTGTCCTACATAGACATAGTACGAATTCAAATTAACTTTAACAATCTCCACATTAAACCAAATTCCCTTTGATAGCCAAATTGTCAGTCGTGGTAGGAGCAACTGGCCAACTACTACAAAGGGCCTTGTGTCATACAGTCTAGTTCTGGAATTAAAGACTGTGTCCTTTCTTCAGGGGAAAATGACCTTGCAATCTCCAACCAATTGGTGGTAAGGCTGTGCTCATTTGGGTTTCAGCTTCTGGCTTCCGATTTATTTTTCATTATTCATAAATTTCGTCTTTTTTTGAACTTTTGGTTTTTTATTGAGCTTTTTTGCCGGTTCTTTTTTCCGTATTTGTTTGTATTATACGTAATGGGCTAACATATTTTTTATATTTTTTAATTTTTTTAAATTTAATTATGTTAAATAAGTCTCTGTCAGCTACAGTGTTTTTTCAGCCGGCTACAGTGCTTTTCAGCCATAAATCACCAAAAAAAAGCCCAAATAATCACCACCTAAGTGTAGCAAGTGCCACTATGCCAGGTATGTAGTACACTGTATACTGCTTGATTTTTACTCCAATCCCCTCCACGAGTTGAACATTTGGTTTCATTAAGCAGCAACGAAACATGAAAGGCTATGCTTAGACTAGCTAAACACCCATGATTTACTAAAGATAAAAAAAATCATATTATCCTAACATGTCGAGTCGGTATTGTCGAGATTAGCCTGTCTGGTATATGCCCTTGGCTCCACCTCTGCGCTTAGACGCGTCATGCCTTAGACCTTTGTTGTTTTTCTTTTTAAGGTCGTGGAATTTGTTTTTTCTGTTTTTGCTAGAAAATTTTTAAGAAGGTGCAAGAGGGAGTTAGAAAGAGCAGATGAACCACCACTAACAACTCTTTCTTTTAAGTCATAGAGATGTTACCTAGTTTCTTCATGCTTAGTCTCAGTTAAGTACTTAGTTGTGCAACGCTGTAAGGTGGGTTCGACAACACTTGTGGCTTATAGCTTATGCCATTTGCTACAATAACTCACCGCTAAACGGTACGTTTTTTGAGGCAGGGTCTACAGGTGAATTGTAATATAAATTATACCAAGTTTAGATATACCGATCAAAATCATATGTAATTATTTTTCTCTGCGTACTGCTTCTCACAAATAAGCCAAAATTTAAAAAACATTGACATAAACTATAAACTACAGTAAAAAAATCGCACCCTTAGTGTCGTTGATCTAAGCTAATGGGAACGTCACGCTGCTAGATCATGTACTGTCGGCCTGGCCCCACCACCAGGTGTTCAGCTGCGTTTGCCAGGCCACTGCCGACATGTTCCATGTGGGCCCCACCGAGAAGCAGAAGCCCTCCCGAAAGTAACCATCGGAACATTCTCGCCATCGCCTTCCATCACTCTCCACACTTGTTTCGGGATCTTACCTTTCTCTAGTCCAACCCTGAAAGGCGCTTATGGCAATTCCTATTTCCCAATCTAAAGTTATAGCTTGTAAACTAGGGGAATGCAAGTGTTTTTGAACTAGAGGTATAAACATACTAGGTCTATCCTAAATAGTTGATATAGAGCCAAACGTATGACTTGTTTCCCGCGCCATACCGCTCAAAAAAAACCATTAGACTATAATGGGCAAGAAAAGTAGGCTTGTCGATATAGATTCGATATGACATAAGCTCCCTCACTCCAGCCCAAAGCTAACACACAAGGTCACGCAACAACACAAAAATCACACTAGGCAGCCATTGTTGTGGGCATCGAGCGATCATGGAGTTCTCGTTCAACGGCGACCTATTCTTCTTGGTGGCGATGCAGCAGCTAATCGACCCCCCCCCCCCCGATGAGCTGGAGCGGCAGCCCTTACACCTCACCTATGGGAGTGCGTGGGTTAGAGGAGGGTATTTCTTTGTACACCGATGAAGTAATTTGTTTTGTCACTCCAAGACAACACGACCTACAGGCTACAGGTGGTCAAGGAGATCCTTAGCAACTTTGGCAAAACTTCAGGGCTTTGTGCCAACATTGAAAAGAGTTTGGTTGCCCCAGCTGTTGCCTTCAAGACAACATCAATTTGGCACTGCAAGGGCTTCCCTGTAAGATAACACCCTTCCCAATCAAATATCTGGGCCTGCCTCTGGTGCTGTCAAGACTTACCAAGATGCAAGTGCAACCTCTGGTTGAAAGATTTGTCAAGAAGCTCTTGGCTTGGAAAGGTAGCCTGTTGTCATTGGGAGGGCACCTCATTGCTGTCAAGCATGTGATTTCGATGACGTCCATGTACCACCTATTGTCTCTCGACCTAACAACCTAGGCCATCAGAGCAATCGACAAACATTGCCATGCTTTCCTTTGGAAGGGTTCAGAGGCCGTGCACGGGGGGCCAGTGCTTGGTGGCGTGGAAATCGGTCTGTAGACTGCTTGCTCTTGTTGGCCTCGGTATCCTAGACCTGAAATTGATGGGCTATGCACTACGGTTGTGATGGTTGTGGTGGGAAAAGACAGACCCTACACAAACGTGGGCAAAATTGCAATCGTCACATGAACCGGCGGTAATTAATGTTCAAGGCTGCAATAGAGGTCAGACTTGGTGATGGCAGCCGGACATCTTTCTGGATGGACAATTGGATCGATGGACAGTGTGTAGACATCCCGGCACCATCTCTATGCAAACTTGTATCTTAGAAAGCCAGGAGATCAAACACGATGGCTCATAGCATAGTGGCAAATACATGGGTCCGTGATATTCAAGGAGCACTCTCGGTTCAGGCAATCTCTGAATACTTACTGCTTTGGAGGAAAATCCAACTCATTCAGCTGCAAGCTAGAATTGCAGACTAGATGAGCTAGAAGTTCAACTCTTCAGATGTCTATTCTACCAAATCAGCCTACAATGCTTTCTTTCTGGGCAAGATCCAATTCGCTGCCCATAAGTTAATTTGGAAATGCAAGGCTCCGTTGAAATGCAAATTCTTTGTCTGGCTTACTGTTAACGATTGATGCTGGATAGGTGAGCGACTAGTGTGTCATGGCATGTCCGCACACTTACTATGCCTTCCATGTGATCACACCCCAGAGAACTGTTGATCACATCCTAATACTTTGCACTTGGGTGAAGCAGGCTTGGTCTCGGTTCATGCGCTTATTCGGTATGCATCGTGCGCTGCTAACCACGGATGGCCATATTATTGATTGGTGGTCGACCATAAGGAAAAGAGTGGCCAAGACTCGAATTAAAGGATTTGACACTCTAGTGATCCTTTTCTTCTGGAGCGTATGGTGTGAGTGTAATGCGCGTCTTCGAAAACTCCAAACTTGACATTGATGCATTCTTGGGCAAGCCCCTACTGGAATTGTCATCCTGGCGCCAGGCAGGTGTTGAGTTGTTACCGCTTCCTCTGAGATATACCTAATAATACCTCTTAGTTCCTCCATAGCGTCCCTTTTACTTCGGTCTACACGGTGGCTGGCGTGGCGTTGCGCCACGCCTACGTGGCTAGTAAGAGCATCTCCAGCAGGGCCCCTACTTGAGCCCTCAAAACCAAATTTAAGGGCTTGAGGCAAAAATAGAGGTCCAGCAGGGTCCCTACTAGAGCCCTCAAATTTGAGGGGCCCCTTAAATCCCCCCTTCAGCCCTCATTCCTAGGGGGCCCCTACTCCGGCCCTCATTTTTCATCTTTCCTCGTTTTTTCCCGTACGAGTGAAACAAATTTAAATTCGGAACAAATTTGAATTTAAATTTGAATATTCGAAACAAATTTGAATATTCGGAATAAATTTGAATTTAAATTTGAATATTCGGAACAAATTTAAATTTAAATTTGGATATTCTGAACAAATTTGAATATTCGAAACAAATTTGAATTTAAATTTGAATATTCGGAACAAATTTGAATTTAAATTTGAATATTCGAAACAAATTTAAATTCAAATTTGGATATTCGAAACAAATTTGAATTGAAATTTGAATATTCGGAACAAATTTGAATTTAAATTTGAATATTCGGAACAAATTTGAATTTAAATTTGGAACAATAAAATTCGAAATAAATTTGAATTTGAATTTGAATATTCGTATTTGAATTCATAAATTTAAATATTGTCCCTCATTTTGAAATCATAAATATTTTATTGTGTATTGTGCTTTTGTCTCATACATATGCATATAGTGTGTGAGGAAATAGAGGGAATTGAGAAGTAGGGGCCCTGTTTTGAGGGCTCCAGCTGGAGTGCAGCCCAGAAAACAGGGCCCTCAAAAGTAGAGGGAGCCCTCAAATTAAAAGTAGGGGGCCTGTTTTGAGGGCTCCTGCTGGAGATGCCCTAAAGAACCCCATTATAGCAGGGGGATGCCCCGGCGCTCGCTCGGCCACGTCCCCCGCCCGCGCGCTCCGGCCGGCGCGTGGCGGGGGATGTCGGTACGGCCGGGGGAGGGAGTTCCCTCCTGTTTTCCGGAAATTACGTACAGGTCCATTTTCCTCGCAAAGAGGTCATTTTTCCTCGCAAAGAAGTCCCTGGCGGGTTTTTTTACGGTGGATTTTTCTGAAAAACCCCCTCCAGTTTGCAGGATGGCGCCCCGCGGTTTTCTAAATAGCAGGGGGATGCCCCGGCGCTCGCTCGGCCACGTCCCCCCGCCCGCGCGCTCCTGCCGGCGCATGGCGGGGGATGTCGGTACGGCCGGGGGAGGGAGTTCCCTCCTGTTTTCCGGAAATTACGTACAGGTCCATTTTCCTCGCAAAGAGGTCATTTTTCCTCGCAAAGAAGTCCCTGGCGGGTTTTTTTACGGCGGATTTTTCTGAAAAACCCCCTCCAGTTTGCAGGATAGCGCCCCGCGGTTTTCTAAATTGCGTACGGGTCCTCATTTCATTACATACGGGTCCTCAATTTTTGTGAAAAAGCCCTTTACCTTTTTCGAAAATACGCATATGCCCTCGATTTTTTAAAAAAAAACTCCTCACAAATTATCGCCTCTTTTACTTCGGTGCACACGGTGGCTGGCGCGGCGTGTCGCCGTGCCTATGCTGCTAGTTTCTACAGAGACTGGCTAGTTTCTTCAGTATCACCATCACATTCTGGAGGCAACTATATGATGCCAGATTGCCAGTCGTGGTAGCAACAACTGGCCAACTACCACAGAGGGCCTTATGCCATAGTCTGGTTCTGGAATTAAAGAAAGGATTGTGTCCTTTCTTTAGGGGAAATTGACCTTGCAATCTCCAACCAATTGGTGATTAGTGTAGCTACTAGCAAGTGCCACTGCCAGGTATGTAGTACACTGTATACTGCTTGATTTTTACTCAAATCCCCTCCACAAGTTGAACATTTGGTTTCATTAAGCAGCAGCGAAACATGAAAGGCTAAGTTTTTTGGTGTTTAGACTAGCAAAATACCCATGTTTTACCACGGATAAAAAAATTCATATTATTCTAATACATCGAGTCGGCATTGTCGGGATCATCTTGTCTGGCCCATGCCCTTGGCCCCGCCTCTACGCTCAGACACGTCATTCCTTCGCATTCTCGGCTCTGCCGCACACGCGATTTTTCTTATTGTTAGAGAACTTTTAAGGTTGTGGAATTTGTTTTTTGATATATTATTTTTTCTGTTTTTTTTCAGAAATTTTTTAGTGAAGTGTAAGGAGAAGTTAGGAAAAACAGATGAATCATCACCAACTCTCTTTTTTAAGCAATAGAGATACTCTGATTTATTCATGCTTTGTCTCAGTTAAGTACTTGAGTTGTGCCACGCTGTAGTGTCATTGATACAGCAAATGGGAACGTCACGCTGCTAGATCACGTACTGTCGGCCTGGCCCCACCGCCAGGTGTTCAGCTGCGCCGGCCAGGTCACTGCCGACGTGTTCCACGTGGGCCCCACCGAGAAGCAGAAGCCCTCCCGAAAGTAACCATCCGAACATTCTGAGTCTCTCCCGCCATCACCTTCCATCACTCTCCACGCCCTTCACTCCCCTCCCTATATAAGCTCCCTCCCTCACTCCAACCCAAAGCTCACACACAAGATCACGCAACAACACAAAAATCACACAAGCTCAAATCACACTAGGCAGCCATTGTTAAGGGCAACGAGCGATCATGGAGTTCTCGTTCGGCGGCGACCTGTTCTTCTCGGTGGCGATGCAGCAGCTGATGGACCTCCCCGACGAGCTGGAGCCTGGAGCGGCAGCTCAACCCGCCGATGCGGGCCTACGTGCGGGACCGCAGGGCCATGGCCAACAACCCCATGGACGTCAAGTTCCCCTCCGGCGCCATCGTCGTCGCCGCCGACATGCCGGGTGTCAGCCCCGCCGACGTCAGGGTCCAGGTCGAGGGGGGCAACGTCCTCACCATCAGCGGCGAGAGCAAGCGCCCCGCCGACGACGACGGCGCAGGGGTGAAGTACCTGAGGATGGGCAAGTTCATGAGGAAGTTCCCGCTGCCGGAGACCGCCAACCTCGACAGCGTCCGCGCCGAGTACAAGGACGGCGTGCTCATGGTCACCGTCGACAAGCTGCCACCGCCCAAGCCCATGAAGCCGCTTGTCGTCGAGGTCATGGTCGGCGGCGCTGGTGGGCCGCAGGGCACGCAGGCGACCCGTTCGCGCGTGATGTGTGATGCGCATGACATATGCGAACAAGAGAGTGTAATGTTTGTTTTGCATTAGTATCGATCAGTGAATAAGAGTGCGATAGGAATAATATTACGTGTTTGTACTGGAGTGTTCATGCTTGTATGTCAGTATATGTGATGCGATGAAATGAATGCAAATATGGCCTTATTAGTTATCATCCCGTCTAAAGAAGAAAGAAAATGCGTCAGTTCAAACCAGGGGCAGATCTAGCGGTGGGGCGGGGGGCTCGAGCCCCCCTACCGCTACCGGACCCTTGGAGCCCCCCCTAAATTTTTAGCTATGGATGTACAATGTAGAAGGGGTTGAGATCGAGCTGAAGGTACTTTAGCCCCTCTAAAAATTTTTCCTAGATCCGCCACTGGTTCAAACACCGGTTTCCTTCAGCTCTCACTACCAAACAAAGCTAGTATTTATACAGCAAAAAGATCCTAGAACATCTTCGCTAATCTCAAGGAGCTGAACGCCATGAGCCCGTTGCGCCTTCGACGAACTTGTTTTCTTCTCACTTCTAGCGCACCATCTTTGCTAGGCTTCACAACATCAACTGCTGCTTTTCTTACGAACAATGCTACGAAGAAGCCCTCCAGGCCGTCCTCAGGGTCCGTCCGAAGCAAATGTTCAGCTGCAAACGAGGCGAGCGATGGTGGTATTTTTTTTGTCAATATATAGATGCAGGACATTTGCTAAGTTGTTCAGGTGTAGTAGAGCACATACATCCTTCAAAGACGGGACGGCCGCGGCGCTGCCATTGAGGGAATGTAGTAGTAAGTGTTGGAAATAATCCAGACTTTGAGTTGGTCTTTAGGTTTTTGTTATGAGTCGGGTAGATCGTGACCGAGAATTGCGGATCCGATCAGTTGTTAGCAGTGTTTTAGCGCTGTCTGTTAGGTGGTTCAGTATCGCAGTTTCTTCAGAGTTTCATTCTTTCCTGTTAGCTATAGCCCGTAAGACAATTGTCGAAAAGTTCAGACTTCCCCAATTCCGATTGTTCTTTTTGTGTCTTTTTGGTTGTTTTCTCTACCGATTGTTCTCCTGATTGCTGTAGATTACTGGGCTGTGACCTTCACTTGGTATCAGAGCCTCGTGCATACCCAAGTATCCTCGGTACAGCAGTATGTCGACTTCAGAGCGTTCGGTGGCTTCAGCGACAAAGGAGGTCGGAGTATCTCTTCAATATCCGATGCTCACGCCAACAAATTACTCCACCTAGGCGATCAAGATGGAGGTCTTCATGGACGCTCAAGGCGTTTGGGACGCAGTTGAGCCGGCGGCCGGTGAGGTCGTTGATAAGAAGAGAGACAAGATGGCGTTGGCGTGCATTTTTCAGGCGGTCCCAAAAGATGTCCTGCGCCTACTGGCCAAGAAGACGGCGAAGGAGGCATGGAAAAGCTTGAAGACAATGCACCTCGGGGCAGATTGGGTGAAGAAAGCCAGGATTCATACTCTGAAGAGCGATTTTAGACAGATTTAGTCGATGAGTTTGCTGGCAAGTTGAATGTCATTGCAAGCAAGATACGAAGTATCGGAGAGAATATGGAAGATGCAGTGTTGGTGAAGAAACTGCTCGTCTCTGTGCCTGACAGATTTTTACAGGTTGTCACCGCGATAGAGCAATTTGCAGATGTTGAGGCAATGTCGCTAAAGGAGGCAATTGGACGTCTCAAAGCATACGAAGAACGCATAAGCGGTAGGAGTGAAGGCAACGAAGGGAAACTACTGCTCACTCACACTGAGTGGCAAGTCCAGCAAAAAAATGGCAGCAGAGGGCAGTCATCAACCTGGCAGTCATCAATTGGCAAGGGGCGAGATCTTGGTAGTCCAGAAGGGCAAGATCGAGGGCAAGAGCGAGGAAAAGGCCGTGGAAGATGGCATGGCCGTGGTAGAGGAGGCCGAGGAGGTTTTAGTGCGCCTCGCCAAGGAAATTCAGGCAGCAATGGCAGCGGTAAAGACAAGAGCCATATCAAATGCTATAGTTGCAAGAACATGGGGCATTATGCCTCTCAATGCCGCAGCAAGCGCCAAGAAGGAGATGTAAAGCTCACCCAAGCGCAAGAAGATGAGCCGACACTACTGTTAACCGCCTGTGTGGAGTCACGCAAACCGAAGGTGTCACGCAATTTAGTGCTACTTAATGAGGAGAAAGTGGTCCCAAAGCTGCATTCAAATGAGGTAATGCAATCTGGGTCAGATATTTGGTACCTTGACAACGGAGCGAGTAATCATATAACACTCCAAATTCAGTGAACTGGATGAGAGCATCACAGGGCATGTCAAATTCGGTGATGGGTCAACGGTGCAAATCAAAGGCAAAGGGTCTATATTGTTCCAGTGTAAGAATGGTGAGCATAGACTCCTAATCAATGTCTATTTCATACCCAATTTGTGTAGTAGCATTATAAGCCTTGGACAATTGTCGGAAGAGGGAAGCAAAATTGTACTGCATGGTGTGTTCCTGTGGGTTCATGACAGAACTGGAAAGCTGCTCATGAAGGTTAGAAGGACACCAAATAGACTTTACAAGATTATGCTAGAAACTTGTAGACCTGCATGCCTTGCAATCAGCTTGGAGGAACCAGCTTGGCTGTGGCATGCCCGGTTGGGTCATGTTAACTTTCAGGCTTTGAGGCAGTTGCATGATGAGAAGATGGTGCAAGGATTGCCAAGGATTGATCATCCAATGAAAATCTATGAGGGTTGTCTAATTGCAAAGCAAACAAGAATCCCCTTCCCAATTCAAACCAAGTATCGAGCTAAACTGTCGTTGTAGCTGATTCACGTAAACTTGTGTGGGCCAATCACTTAGACTCCAGCTGGTAACAAATATTTTCTCCTCTTGGTTGATGATTTCAGTAGAATGATGTGGGCGTATGTGCTGAAGTTCAAGAGTGATGCAATCAACGCGTTCAGAAAGTTTAAGTCATTGATTGAGAATCAGACTGTGCACAAGATCAAAGTGCTCAGAACTGATCAAGGTGGGGAATTCTTGTCACATGAATTTGCTGCATTGTGTGAGCAAGAAGGGATCGAGAGGCACCTCACAGCTCCATATACCCTGCAGCAGAATGGAGTAGCAGAGAGGAGAAACCGCACTGTAATGGAAATGGCTCGCAGTTTGCTGAAAACAAAAGCTCTACCTGGGAGACTATGGGGAGAAGCAGTGAGACATGCAGTGTATATCCTCAACTGGTTGCCAACCAAAGCATTGAGCAAAATCACACCTTATGAGGCCTGGTTCAACAAGAAACCTAATCTTTGTTATCTGAAAGTCTTTGGCTATGTTGGTCATGTCAAAGTTCCATTTGCCCAGACAAGGAAGCTGGACGACAGAAGCAGGAGTATGGGGTATTTGGGTGTAGAAGAGGGCAGCAAGGCTCATCGACTGGTGGATCCAAGAACCGGCAAGGTACATGTAAGTAGGGATGTAATCTTTGATGAAACTGCAGTTTGGAAATGGGAGGATGATGCACACATTGATCTCCAGAAATGGGTAACATTCTCTGTTGAAAATGAGGAGGCAGAGGCAGAATTAACTGGATTAGCAGATACTGTAGAAGATGCCGGGAACATTTCATCTGCCGTGGTGGGGAATTCACCTGCCGTGGCAGAAAATTCACCTGCCATGGCAAGTGTTTCAGCTGACGCAGCAAGTATGCAGTCAGGAGAGACAGCAGGAGCATTGGGAGGACCAAAATTTGCTGAAAGAGGAGATGGCAGATGTGTTTGGCACGCCCGGGAGCACTGCAGCGGCACCAGCATCTCCTGTCTCGAGCGGAAGTTCAGAAGAGGCACCGGGGAAATTCAGACCTCTGAGTGAGATATATGACAGCACAGAGCAAATTGAGCTACCTAGTGAGCTACTGATGATAGCAGTACAAGAACCTGTGTCTTACAGAGAAGCAGTTGGAAACCAGTGCTGAGAGGAGGCGATGAGGACTAAATTAGATGCTATTCACCGAAACAAGACTTGGGAGCTAGTAGAATTGCCACCAGGACATAGACCCATAGATCTTAAATGGGTTTACAAGCTCAAGAAGGACAGTGAGGGGAGGATTATCAAACACAAAGCAAGACTCGTCGCCAAAGGTTATGTGCAACAGCCAGGGATTGATTTTGAGGAAGTTTTCGTGCCGGTAGCTAGAATGGAAACTGTGCGGCTCTTACTGGCTTTGGCTGCACAGCAGGGATGGAGAGTGCACCATTTAGATGTTAAATTGGCCTTCTTGAATGGAGAACTTCAGGAAGAGGTGTATGTTGCACAACCGGAGGGATTTGCAGTGAGAGGGCAAGAAATGAATGTTTACAAACTTGCAAAAGCGCTTTATGGGCTCAGGCAGGCACCCAGGGCATGGAATGTGCGGTTGGACAAGAGTCTTAAAGGCTTGGGTTTTGAGCAATGTCCACATGAACTAGCAGTGTACAAGAGGCACAATGCAGGAGGTATGCTTGTAATATGTGTTTATGTGGATGACCTTATAGTCACATGTACTAGTGACAAAGAAATAGCCCAGTTCAAAAAACAGATGAAAGTTGAGTTCAAAATGAGTGATCTCGGTCTTCTGGTGTACTATCTGGGAATAGAAGTGAAGCAGACACAGAATTGTATTGTTTTGAAGCAAGAAAATTATGCGAGGAAGATACTGCAGGCAGCCAGGATGGTAGATTGCAATGCAGTGCAGTACCTGATGGAACCAAAGCTTAAACTGTGCAAAGATGAAGAAGGTGAAGCAGTGGACCCAACTCAGTACATGCGCTTGATTGGGAGCTTGGGATATTTGACTCATACACGGCCTGATCTGGCATATGCAGTCAGCATTGCAAGCAGATATATGGAGAATCCAAAGAAGTCTCACAGTCAGGCGCTCAAACACATTTTAAGGTATGTGAGAGGGACTATGAACTGCGGCCTGGTGTATTCAAGGGGAGAAGAAGAATAGCTGATTGGTTATTCAGATAGCAATCTCGCTGGAGATGTCGACGACAGGAGAAGTACCAGCGGAATGGCTTTTTACCTCTGTGGAAATCTGATAGCCTGGGCATGTAACGCCCCCGTTCCCAGGGGCGCGTACGGACACGGCATTCCGCAACTATTCACGCATGAACAGTTATGGAGTGTCACGCAAGAGTATACCATTGCATGCTTACAACAAAAGTCCAGCATATATTTCAAGTATGGAATAACATCCAGTTTTGACAGCGGGGCGTGCAAGCCCAAAGTATATTACATCACAAAAGACTTCCAGGAACTGCTTCGAGCGCGGCGAAGACCTAAAGCCACGGGTCCTCGTCGACGAAGAAATCCTCAGGGACGTCCTCGACGGGGAGACCTTCACCAGTGTCTTGATCCTCTAAAGAGGGGGATTAAGCAAGCCGTGAGCCAAACAACCGGCTCAACAAGTCCCAAAGGGACTCTATCTTACTACATGCATGGAACATCAAAGGAAGGGAGTATACTTGGTTTATTACTTTGAGTGGATGCAGTTTTATTTGCAAATATTTTGATAAGACGGACCCAAAACTACTTCTTAAGATCTCAGGGGTTTTCATGAAGAGTTAATTAACCAACCTAAACAAGTTAAACATTTACAAAACTACTTAAACTTCGCTGCTGGAACCACCCAAGTGACACAGCTCCACTAACCGGGAGCACGGCGTATTCGAATACCATTTATTTGACTCTGCAGAGTTTGCTCAGCTTTACCCACACGATCTCTTAACTCCCGCTAAAGAGTTAAGAAAGCCAGGTCGTTTCACTGCTCAATTCTTTATGTAGGCTCTACCCGGTAGAATTCACTCGGGTCTGGCACAATAAACTCCCGTCCGCTTCGAGTGAACTCTACCGTTGTTAGGCACCCGCAGCACGGCCTACCTAACCTCGCTTTCTCAACGACAAGCCTTTACAATACCTGTAGAGTTTCAATTGAGTTGAGCAGCTACTAGACCAGTGTTGACAAGTCAACTCCTGTGGTTGAGCGACCACTATGTCATTTGCTCAGCGTAAGGGTCTAGTTCTATATTCTCCCCTGGTCCGCAACCTTGCCAGGCCCGTGACCCAACCCAGGGTAAGCGGTGGGCGAAAGCCGTCTCGCGGCGCCCCACAACACCCTTACCCTAACTTCGTTCCTAGGGTAAGAGATGGGCGAAGACTAACTCGCCAGCTCTTCCCCAACCCTTACCCTACCTTGTGCACGCCGGCACTCTCCGCTCTAGGGCACGGTGTCCCATACTACCCTACCCTAGAGTCGGGTTTGCAAATTCTATTGGCCCGCAGCCACAACCTTAACAGTGTAAAGACTTTGCATGTTGATAATAATAACTTACAGTTATCTAGATTAACAGATAATTATTTCTAGGGTTTCAATGGCATGGCTACGAATTAAACATGGCATTTATCGGTGGTAGGTCTAACTATATCACATGTCATTCTAAACATTTTATTTTACTTTAAACTAACATTTCACAACTAGAATAATGCAAATAGCATAATAACAATATTAAATAACATGGGTTGCAACATGATCAAAGGATTTGGGACTTGCCGTCAATCCGGACGATCTCAGCTAGCTCGAACGATGTAACGCCTGGATCCTGAGCCTGCTCTTGAATCTCCGGAATCTCCGACACTAGCGCAAACACATAGAATAATTAAATCCAGCTTGAGACTAATCAAGCGAGGCAAAATAAACTAATTTAAAAAGGAGTAAAATGCATAAAGCTCCAAATGGGGAATTTTAGGAATTTATCTAGGATGAATCTGTGGAAGTGGAGGCCAAATATGGGTCCAGGATATTATTTTGGAGCAAAGTGGTGAAATTTGGGAATTTTTGGGATTTTCTGTGATTTATTTGGATTTTTCTGGATTTTAGAAATTGATAAATCATCTGGAAAATCGGTGAACAGTACTAGGCCGGCCCAGCGCTACAGCGCGGCCTGGCACTGTGCGGCCCGCGCGGCTGAAGGCCAGCGCGGCCCACGGGCGGCGACGCGCGGCCCGCAAACGCGCGCACGCATTCGGCGACGGAGCAGGCCGACTTGGCCCACTCCCACGCGCGCTCACGCGGTTCGGATGAGTGACGCGTGGCTCGGTGGACGACCGGATGGGGAGAAGCGAAGTGGTACGGGGAGGAGATCCGACGGACGAGGGGCGGTGCGGTTACGATCATCGGACGGTGGCGATGCGGGGACGCGGGCGAAACGGTACGGTCGAATCGGGCGGCCTCCGTTAAATGGCGCTGGGCGGGATGGACGGAGGGGAGGAGGCCACGTCGTCGTCTACCTCCAGCCGGGCGGGGGCGACAGAGAAACGGGGGTGGTGGAGCTGCGGTGCCCCGGCGACGGCGATGGCCCCCGATGGTCGGGGAGGGCTCCACCGAGTGCCACTCGACACGGGGAACCCATTTTGGGCACTAGGGAGGCGAGGGGTTCAGTGGAGGAGGCGGGGAACAGAAGGGGGAGGTTCAGGGCCAAAGCGGCGAGAGAGGCCACCGGCGGCGAGATAGCCCAAACGGATGCAGTTACACGGAGAGGGGAGGGTGGAGCTTACAATGGCGGTGGCGGTTCGGGTGGAGAAGCTTCAGAGAGTGCTGGCCACAGAGAGGGGCGGCGGCCGGAAGGGGGGTCTCGACGGCGGCGTTCCACGGGGCTTCACCTGTCCAGAGGAGGGCGGCAAAGGGGTTAGGGGAGGGTGAAGATGCTCCAGGCGAAAGCAATTGATAAATGGGGGAGGGGAGAGGGAGCTTGGCTCCCGAGGGCCACCGGCGCAGGGGATGGCGAAGGCGGAGCCACGGGCAGCGGGGCTCCAATCGGCGGCTCTGGGAGGCGGCTAGGAGTAGTGGGAAGGGATGGGGGTGCTGGGGAGGCTCGGGAAGCAAAGGAGAGGGAGGGAGCCGGAAGGGGGTTTTTATACCCGAGCGGAGGGAGGGGGGTCCTTCGGAGAGAAGGCAACGGGCGGGGGCGCTGGGGTCAACAGGAGTGGGCAGGGCGTCGCCTCGGAGTGGAGAGGGCGGTGACGGGGCTCTGCCGGGGCGTAATGGCGAGGCGACGGCACGGGAGCAGGTGAATGGCAGCAGGGCAGGGCGTGTCCGCGCACGGAAGAGGGGAAAACTGCGGCTGCCAGGTGGGTCCAGCGCAGACGCGGGGCGACGCGTGGCGCGAGGGTTCTGCCGGCTTCAGACCAGGCGGCGACAGCGCGGCGGGGCAGGAGCGGGGGAGCTGCGGGCAGGGAGCGCGTCCGCGCGCGGGAGAAGGAGGAGGCGGGGACTGCCAGGTGGGGTCGGGCACAGAGGAGCGGCGACGCGTGGCGCATGAGCGCCCACGGTTTCGGACCGAGGCGGTCGGGGCGGCGCGAGCGCGGGGAGGATCCGAGGGGCGGCGCTGTCCGCGCGCGCGTAGAGGCGGTGCGGGAGCGGACGCAGACGCGGGCGCACGCACGAGGGAGGAGGCGGGGAGCACAGGAGGCTTAAGCGGGGAGAAGGGGGGAAGGCGCTGGGGCGCGGGAGAGGCGGAAGGGGAGGTGGCGCCAACGGGGCAAGGAAAGCGGAATGGCCGAAAAAGGAAAGCGCATTCCGGGGAAAATTTCCAAAAAGAGAAAGTTTACAGAAATCACTCAAAAATGCAGCAAAAAGCACAAAAATTTTTGGTTTTGAATTTTTGGGGTTTCTCAGGGCATCTCAGAAGCAAAGATGTGTTGCACTGTCTTCCTGTGAGGCCGAGTTTATGGCGGCAACATCTACGGCGTGCCAGGTAGTGTGGCTGAGAGGTTTATTGCAAGATATAACAGTGAGATTTCAAAGTCCAATGAGGCTGTACGTGGATAATAAGTCAGTTATTGCATTGATGAAAAATCCTGTATTTCATGGCAGGAGCAAGCACATAGACACAAGATTCCATTTTATACGTGAATGCATGGAGAAGGAGCAGATCATTGTTGAGCACATTAGCACTAAAGACCAGTGCGCAGATGTCCTGACAAAAGCTCTCGGAAGAGTGAAATTCTCTGAAATGAGGGAGAAGCTGGGAATCAGAAATGTTGAAGTGCAAAGTCAGGATTAGGGAGGTGACTGTTGAAAATAATCCAGACTTTGAGTTGGTCTTTAGGTTTCTGTTATGAGTCGGGTAGATTGTGACCGAGAATTGCGGATCCAATCAGTTGTTAGCAGTGTTTTAGTGCTGCTGTTAGGTGGTTCAGTATCGCTGTTTCTTCAGAGTTTCAGTCTTTCCTGTTAGCCGTAGCCCGTAAGACAATTGTCGAAAAGTTCACTTCCCCAATTTCGATTGTTCTTTTTGTGTCTTTTTGGTTGTTTTCTCTCCCGATTGTTCTCCTGATTGTTGTAGATTACTGGGCTGTGACCTTCAGCAAGCTCGAATCCAAGTAATGAGGCCAAAGGCAGGACTGAGTTCACGACATCTAGTTGCAAACTGACATGCGGGCATTTGGCCATTGGACACACCGAGTAGAGTAGGAACTTACATGAGAGCATCTCCAGCAAGGCCCCTAGCCCTCATCCTACTTTTGAGGGCCGAGGGGCAAAAAAACTCACTCCAGCAGAGCCCCTACTTGAACCCTCAAAAGTAGGGGCCCTCAAATCTCCCCCTCGAGCCCTCATTCCTGGGGGGTCTGGAGGGAGCCCCTACTTTTGAGGGCTCAAGTAGGGGCCCTACTGGAGTGAGTTTTTTGCCCCTCGGCCGTCAAAAGTAGGATGAGGATGAGGGTGGGTCCTATGTGTCATCCCCTCTAAGAATGAATTTGAGGGTCCTGTTTTGAGGGCTCCTGCTGGAGTGTAGCCCAAAAAATAGAGCCTTCAAAAGTAGGGAGAGCCCTCAAATAAAAAGTAGGGGCCCTGTTTTGAGGGCTACTGCTGGAGTTGCTCTGATAGAGCATGTGATAGAGCTTTCCTCTGAAAAGCGGAGAGTTTCCTTATCCTCGAACTTGTGCTTACATCATCCTGATCATCTGCAGAACAAAAAGAAGCTCTTTTAGTGCTAAATATTCTCATGAGATCTTGATATAAAGGTGGTCCGCGAACATTTCCGTCCCTTCCCCTCCTTAAAACTAGTAGTCCATGAATGCTGAGAATAGAAAGCATTCCTGAAACCACACTGCCGTATTTCCAGTTTCAGGGACCAAGCAAGTAAAGCTCGTGCTAACTACAGAAGGCTAGATGGCCCACCAGTCCACTGTGTCTATGACAACACCGAGAACACAAGGATGCTAATGGAATCAATGTGATATATACATTGCACTTGGCAACTCTATGCTAATCACAACTTCATGCAGAATTGAAGTTTCTAATTGGACTAGACAAGGTTTTGCACGTTGCAGTACTTGCTGCCATAACAACCTCTAGAATGTGAAGGAAGCAAATAGTCAAGTCTTTCTGTAGAGGTTCCACAACCAGAGCAAGAAGGATCCAATAGAATAGCACGGACCTGCACCAATCACCATTGCATCGAGGCATACAACATTAGGGATAATTGTTTTACAAGACGAAGAAGAAGCAACCAAATGTATGCTCGTGTGCAGTTTATAAGTTGTCATTTATCAACAGATTACTACATTCATTATTTCATTTGACACATTTCCTGAAAAAAGATTAACAACAGAATTGGAGGGTCTACAAACCTCAGCATATGAGGAATCCTTGCTATCTATATCCAAAAAGCCACCATTAACTGTTTGAATATCTACAAGATAGGTTAAGGAAAGGTGATTGATGTATCATATGCCATGAATGTGTAAGACAGAACGCATTACAGAGGACAAAGAAGTAAATTTGGATGCACACTTGGGAAACAGGAGTAAAGAACTACATAACATCAAACAAATTTATGATCATATAACTAGTCAAAATATATTAAAGTTAAGTTGCATGGAAGAGATAAATAAGATTTCATATGTTCTCTGGAAAGAAATTAATTAACCGGTCTGTCTAAAATCATCAACTGCAGTAGCATTTCTAGAAAGTCTTTCAGAATAAGTTGTACTGAAGGTCCAAACAGTTCACAAGGTATTTTAGTTAGAGCAGAAATTATGCAAACTTCCAAAATAAGGTTGTGTTAGAGTAAAGGTAAGGAGGAGAAGGATGATCTAACAGTAACAACAATGTACAAGGAGCATATAATTGCCTTGCCATATCATTAGAGCCAAGGATACTAAAGAAAGGATACTATTTGCTCCAGATCTTCTGATTGTATTTTGCAATGTCTTGGTCCTATCTTTGTTAAGTTCGCAAGCTGTGATACTCCCCTCTCCATTCATGAGTACAGCAAGGTGAACTGTTTTGTTCCCTGGAGCCGCACACGCATCAATAACCTAATTTTAATGTTCAATTGGAAATTAAGAATCTGACATTATACAACTGAAAAGTGACACAGCCAATCAGAGTGATGTTTTCCAACTGATACATCAAATGCTAAATTCTTTCCATAGCCATGACAAGAAGTAAAATGAGAAAGCTAACAAATAATGTCTTATCAGTTGCAAAATTGAAAATAATATACAAATGCTAAGTAAAAATAGATCAGTATTATTTATATTTTTTACCATTACCTGCATCACCACTGTACCAGTGTACTAGAGAAACCATGATGCATACGAAATATGTCTTGGGCTTATTTGATAAGAAAGATACAGCGAGCCTGCATGGGGCCTACTAATATATGCAGTGCAATAATCGGATGCTAGTATTATATAAAATCCTGTCCATCAAATCAGATGGTAATCCAAATAGAAGTATTATTTCTCTTGGCTGCAAATAATTGCAAGATTATCAGTAAACTTTTAGCTCAACAAAATTTAATACACTAACCTTCCAGCCTGGCTTAGGGCACAATGCTATTGCCACCATACAACTTGCTTTCCCCTGTGAAAACAGGCCCAAATGTAAAAAATCAATTATCATTAATCATAGGTCCTATCAAAAGTAAATGCTACAGAATCATCAGGCTTCACTTGCAAAAACACTTTTCCATCCGTGACCAAAGAATGGTTACGCATATCAGTTCAAGGCGGGAGCACCAGCATGTCTGTAACCATATCATCTTTAGCAAGCTATTCAATCCTGAGTGAATAAGTATAACCCCACTAAGAACAGAGATTGAAAGCAAGGTTGTCGCGGCGCTCCGGCAAGTTACAGCAAGAGCAAGTCACCTGGACGCCTAGTCGACTAGGTGCCGCCATGGCGACAGGTAGACGATAATAGTTAGATGACAATTGCCTTAAAATTTTTTAACTTTCAGTCAATTTTCTTAGTCCTTAGATCTAAATCCAACCATCCAGAACATTCCCCTCATTCCATATAAACCCATTCTAACCTTTAGATCTAGATCCAACCATCCAGATCATTCCCTTTATTCCATATAAACCCATCCTAACCGTTAGATCTAGATCCAAACATCCAGATCATTCCCCTTATTGCATATAAATTCATCCTAACCCTTAGATCTAGATCCAACCATCCAAATCATTCCCTTTATACCTAGGGGTGAAATCGGGTCGGATTCGGACGGATATTGCTCATACCGTATCCTAACCCATATTTTTTTCTCGGATTCGGGGTCGGATACGGTAAAACCGGATACGAATACGAATTCGGAATATTCGGAATTTCGAATACGGTGCCGCCGGAACGGATACTTGACGGTTTCAGATCGAAAATGGATAATGTAAACGGATAGTACGTGCATACGGAAAGGGACATATGCTAAACCATACCACCATCACTTCAAGCCTTAAACTGTTAGACATAAGTACATAATAGTGATTATAATTCATCAGCCGAAGATGATGTAGCGTTTTCCCCAAAATTGCCCATTGAGGTGTGGCGTTTCAAGATGAATCTTGATTCTTAACGGACAGCATTTTCTTTTTCTAAGCTAAAGAAATTTTACTAAATTAAGGTAGAGACAGTAAACAATTGCGGATAATAGATTTTTGAGAAATTTACATGTTCATTTACTAAAGCATGCCAAAGTTCATCGTTTAATAATATTCTAATTGCATGCTTTTCATTCCAATACCTAGGAAGAGTGATCTTAATGAGCAAATTTAGGATTCCAATTGCACAAGCAGCAGAATTAGAAATAAAACACTATTTTAGTATTTGTATATTTATAGTTGCCATAACTGAATGTCATATTCCTTTTAGAGAACTTAAGCATGCACGATCTAGGAAAATTTTCTATACACTGCACACCTCAACCAACCAACATGACAAAAAAACAAATACTAGCAAAATAAAAGGTGAATTCTTAGCTCTTACCAGATATCCGACCGAATATCCAACTAAATATCCGACCGAATATCCGACCGGATAATTATCCGGTATCCGAATACCGATACTATTCGGTCGGATAACAACTCTCCCGAATCCGAATCCGAATCCGAATCCGACATGAATTATCCGAATCCGACCGGATACCAAATTCCCTTTCTGAATCCGGTCGGTACCGGATTCGGTACCGGATCAGTCGGGATTAACCCAACCCATTTTCACCCTATTTATACCATATAAACCCATCCTTACCCTAACCTCCCTCCACTCCCACCCTTACCCCCACTAGCAGCCGTCGTCGCCTCCATCCCTCCCAACGTGCGGTCTTGGGCTCCTTCCTCTGCCCTGCCACCGCCACCTGCCTCCTCCTCTCCTCTGCCCCGCCCTCCAACGCCGCCTGCCGCCTCCTTTGCCCCGCCCTCCAACGCCGCCTGCCTCCTCCTCTGTCGAATCCGGGCAGCGTAGGCCAGATCTAGTGGTGGCAAGGCTAGAGGACGACGGATTCGGTGGTGAAGAGGCCGGCGACGGAGAGGGCTGACGCGGAGATGGAGCCTAGCATGGGTGCCGGCGCGGTGTGGCTCGGGAAGAGCGCCGGATGAGGCAGCGACAGCGCGGGAAGAGGCGGCCGGCTCCAGATATGAGCCGATGACGGCGATATCTGCACGGGGAGAGCCAAAGGCGGCCAAATTCGACCTGGTGGTGGCCGCCTAGCTCCTCATCCCTAGGTGATGAGCCTTGGCGTCCCCCTCTGGCTGCTAGGACGACTTGGCGTCGCCTACGCAACGCCGTGACTGAGCGTTGAGGAACCGAGCACGCTCGCTGAAGCAGAGCGATAGCTGGAGGAAGGCGATGCAGGAGGAGATGGACTCAACTGCTGACAACAATACCTGGAGCCTTGTTGATCTTCCTGTAGGTCACCGCGCGATTGGCCTGAAGTGGGTGTACAAGGTGAAGCGCGACGAGCGTGGAGCCATTGTAAAGCACAAGGCATGCCACGTCACCAAGGGATGCGTCCAGCGACAGGGGGTGGACTTCGATGAGGTCTTCGCCCTTGTTGCCCATCTAGAGTCGGTGCGGCTCCTACTCGCCATCACTGTGCACCAATCTTGGGAGGTTCACCATATAGATGTCAAATTTGCATTCTTGAATGGTGACCTCCAGGAGGTGTACATCGCACAGCCGCCTGGCTTCATCGACAGCAAGCACAAGAACAAAGTGCTGCGTCTCCACAAGGCGCTCTATGGTCTCCGCCAAGCACCGCGCGCCTGGAACGCGAAGCTGGACACCACTCTGCTCTCGCTCGGGTTTCATCGCAGCAACTCCGAGCACAGAGTGTACACGCAAGGTGAAGGTGGGAGTCGACTGATCGTGGGCATCTATGTCGATGACTTAATCATCACCGGTGGCAACAACAGCGACATTCACGAGTTCAAGGGGGAGATGAAGAGCATGTTCCAGACGAGCGATTAGGGGACGCTCAGGTACTACCTCGGTATCGAGGTGCACCAGAGCCCAGACAACATCACGCTCGGGCAATCCGCCTACGCCCTGAAGATTCTGGAGAAGGTCGGGCTGGTGGACTGCAACCCCTGCCAAACTCCAATGGAGGAACGCCTCAAGCTCAGCAAATCAAGCTCATCCCTGCTGATCGATGCTACTCTCTACCGGAGTATGGTTGGGAGCCTTTGGTACCTCGTCCACACCCGGCCAGACCTGGCCTACTCAGTAGGCTACGTCAGCCGTTTCATGGAGACGCCACGTGAAGAGCACCTCGTCGCTGTCAAGCGCATATTGCGCTATGTTGCAGGGACAAGAGCATGGGGTGTTTTCTACACGGTCAGGAAGCAGAAGAGCACGTGGCCATGTCTGCTAGGCTATAGCGACAGTGACATGGCCAGGGATGTCAATAACAGAAAGAGCAACTCGGGTGTAATCTTCTTCCTCGAGGATGGACCCATCACTTGGCAATCTCAGAAGTAAAAAGTGGTGGCTCTGTCCTCCTGCGAGGTAGAGTATATCGTCGCGGTATTTGCGGCTTGCCAGGGCGTTTGGCTAGCGTGGCTTCTAGCAGACATGCTCCGTTTAGAGTCCAGTGCGCCGATTCTGAAAGTGGACAACAAGTCCACAATCTCGTTGATTAAGAACCCAGTGCATCACGACCGGAGCAAGCACATCGACATGAAGTTTCATTACATCTGGGAGTGTGCAGAGAAAGGCCAGATCGACGTCGAGTTCATCAAAACAGCAGAGCAGCTCGGTGACATCTTCACCAAGCCACTCGGCCATATTAAGTTTCAAGAACTTCGTTCCAAGATTGACCTTATTGACATCGAGTAAGTGTAGCAAGACTTAGGGGGTGTTTGTTGGATAAGTCTTGTGCGTAGTCATGTGTGTGGTTGTGGGCATAGTCGTGTACGTGGTCGTAGGCGTAGTCGTGTGCGTGGTCATGAGCGTGGTCGTGGTCGTGGGTGTGGGTTTTAGCTTGACATGCGCGTTGTTCGCCCAGAAGCAAGTCATAGTGGCGCCATACATGGACAGTTCGTTCGTGACACGATTCTAGGAGGCCATGAAGGCCACGTAAACAGAGTCTTTTAAATTTAGCAATACAAGTTAGAAAATGCTGCCGCACAAAACTTATTGTTCATTGTGTTCGAGTGTGTTCATAACTCTATTTTTCCTAACAGAGGTAGTTTTTCTAACAGAGGCAGCGGGTGGGAGCTGGGAATGGGGCTTCCCTATCCCCCTCTCCCTATTCCCCTCCCTGTTCCTTCAATCTAAACCACTCAAATCTCATCCAATGGCTAGTTTTTTTTATATTTTCACCATTTTCCCATCCATCATAAATAATAAAAAAATATAGAAAAAAATAAAATTTATTTTTAAATTATAATTTTTTTTTACAGAAATTGTAATTTTATTTTTTTCTGTAAAACATTATAATAAAAAATAAATTTTATTTGTTTCTGTATTTTTTTATTTATGATGGATGGGCAAATAGTGAAAATATATAAAAAAACTACCCATTGGATGAAATGTGAGTGGTTTGGATTGAGGGAATAGGGAAGCCCCATTCGGGAGCTGGGGGCTTACACTTGACTTGAGGGTCTGGCAGACGAGGGCGAAGGTGGCGCGCTTGTTGCGGACAGAGGGGGAGTAGACGAGGGACTTGATGGATGCCGCGGCGCGCCTGGAGGCGTCCCCGCGGAGCACGCGCCGGAGCACCGCGGCCGCCTCGCGCCGCGCGCTCCGCCGCGTCCCGGCTCGCCATCCGACGCCTGGGATGGCGCGGAGGCGGCCGGCTCTGCCCGGCCTCCGCAGGAACGTGTCTGCGATTCTTACGCGGCGGCGGCGGCGGCATGGCTGATGGCTTGCGGGCGCCTTCCGAGTTGCGAGGGCTTGGTTTTGTGCTCGTTGGTTATTTCTCTTCTTCATTTTTTTTCTCGATTTCATTCTATGTGTCCTCTCAAAACTTTTGCACAGGGACAGATGCTTTGAGTACTAAAAATTTAGTATTTACTGTCCACAAAAGAGTTTTTTTTGAAAAAAAACTGTCCTCGAAAGAGTTATCTGTGCAAAATATCATTCATGACCTGAAGAAAATCCTGTCCAATATGAGTTTGTTTGGAATGAAGGATTTTTAAGGTACTGAAGTCAGGGGCGGATCTACAGTAGGTCAAGGGTGTTCAGCTGAACACCCAAAATTTTTGACAAAAAATCTAGTATATATAAGATATATTACATGTATATATATATATAACAGGGTATTTTAACTCGTAATGTTGCGCTGCTGAGGAAATCCGCGCGCCCCAACCCGACCGACCGAGGGAATCCGCGCGCGCGTCCGAGGAAAGCCAGCCCAGCCTGTTGCAGCGCCTGCGGCCTGCTCCCCCGGCGGCCCGGCCCCCATTTCCCTCGGCTCCCGAATGGCCGAATCCCAATCCCATTTCCTGCCGACAGCCGACCCGAATCGGTGAACCGGTGAACCCTAATCGGCGTTCGGCGAGATGGCAGCTCGGCGCCGAGCCGCCGACCGCGCCTCCGGCCCGCCGCGGCACCGCCCGCATCGATCTCTCCGCTCCGGCGCTCCAGCCCTCCAAGCCGCCGGTACGCTCCTGCGCTCTGCCCCTCCAGTCGACCAGTCCGCTCGGCTCCGGCGACCGGCGCTCCGCCCCTCCCTCCTCAGCTCCGCTCCGGCCTCCGGCGCTCCGTCGCTCTGGTTCTCCGCTCCGTCGGCCGTCCGCGTCTCCGCGACACCGCCAGGCGCCAGATCCATTCCCGGATCTGGTCGTCCGGCCCTCCGCTCCGCCGACCGCCGGCACCTCGACGGCGGGCACGACCGCGACACCACCCGGCTCTTCGGCGTCTCCGCTCCGCGGCTCCGGCCGACCGGCCCTCCTCTCCGCGCGACGCCGCGACCCCAGTGGCCAGTGAGAGTGACCCCAGTCGCCCGTCGGCCACCAGTGCGGCAGTGAGACAGTGAGTACTTGAGTCTTGAGCAATGAGCATGTCAGCATGATGTATTGATGTTGAATTGTTGATCAGTTGATTGTTGACATTTGAGTTGAATTGTTGAAATGTTGAATTGATGAATGTTGATGATTAATGACTGAATCGGTTGAGATTTTAGACTTTAGATGAATGTTGATGATTGTTGATTGATGAATGATGACTGAATCGGTCAATCGGTTGAGACTTTAGACTTTAGATAAAATGTTGAATTGTTGTTGACTTTGAGAGAAAATGGCAGTTTAGACTGGTGAATGCCTGAATGCCGAATGGTGATGTCTCATTGTATCAAGATTACATCTTTAGATCATTAGATGAAATGTTAGAATGAGAAATGTTGACTTAATATGTCTCAATAATGGTTATGTGTTGAAAAATGAAAATGAGAATGAGCAATACTTGTATAGTTGTATACAGTATATATACTTATATATGATTATGTGAATGTGGGTATGTGCATCATATTAGTCATCAATGATCACATATTGTTCGCCGTCCAAATATCCAATTGATAATTTTAATGAATCTTGTAACACTTGTTGACTTGTATTTTATGATTTTGTAGATCTTTGAGTTTTGTACTACAAAATATTTTTACAACTTCGAACATCCATTCCAAAAATCCTGCGTCCGCCACTGACTGAAGTCCTATGGAATTTCTTTTACATGAGCCTTAGGATTATAGGAATGTCACAAAAATCACATAGGAAAATTTCTTTTTCCTTAATTTTTTTAGGATTCTAAGCTCAAACAAAATGCTGAATTTCTGTTGAGAATCCAAGATAAGCTCACTCTCTCTCCTCTCTTAGCCTCTTCTTTTTTTTTTGATAAAAGTGTGTTCTGTTAGTGATGCTCTCATAAAAGTGTGTTCTGTTAGTGATGCAATGTAAAAGTTTTCTCGTATCGTGTTAGTTAATTATCTCGTGAATTAAGTTAGCAACCAAATTCGTTTAGAAATAATAGACAATCTTTAAAGTGATTGTGAGTCAAAAACTTTATGGCTGAAAATGAAATGTTTCCAAAATAAGTGGAGAAAGTAAAAAAAAACTGTGAGTTTTTTCGTAGTTATTGTGTAAGACAACTCTACGTGAGACGAGTTAACTTGAACCACTTATTATGAAATTATGTCGTCCGGAAACCAAGACAAATTCCACTTAACTCGAAAATGTATCGTGTGTCTCCACAATTTCTCAACAACAAATGTGTTTGTTATCTCCTTTAACTACATTCTGTAGTTAATTTAATTACTCAATGGTCCATGCACATTAATCTATATTCCTATTCCATCCAAATCACACTATAACAAAAGTTTTTTTAAATTAAATAACTCAGAAAAATTAACCATCACTATAGTATAATTCTTACAGAAAATCATCAGACAAAGTCAAACACCAGGAGTCTAAGGCCTTAAAAGCCTTACAATGGCCAGTATGACACAGCCACATGCCCACGTAAGGTCTTCTTCGACCAGCTCACTTTTGCTGACCAAATTACATTTTACCCTTCTAAAAGCACCAAACTGCAAAACAACCCAAGCCAACCTGCTCGTTCTGTATGCCTGGAAGTGTTCGAGGATAGGAAAAATCTCGCTTCGTATAAAACAAAGCAGAGAGAAAAAAATGGAGGCATGAGCTTCACCTCCTCCTCCTCCTCCCCGATCCCCCGCAAACCCTAGCCCCGGCCTAGCCACTCTTCCTCGCCGGCGAGCGAGCGAGCGCGCGCACCGGGACCGGAACGCCTTACCTCCGCGGCGGCGGGCGGGACGCCGCGAGATGCCGTCGCACGGGGATCTGGACCGGCGGATCGCGCAGTTGCGCGAGTGCAAGCACCTCCCGGAGGCGGAGGTCAAGGCGCTCTGCGAGCAGGCCAGGGCCATCCTCATGGAGGAGTGGAACGTGCAGCCCGTGCGCTGCCCCGTCACCGTCTGCGGCGATATCCACGGCCAGTTCTACGACCTCATCGAGCTCTTCCGCATCGGCGGCGACGCGCCCGACACCAACTACCTCTTCATGGGCGACTACGTGGGTACGTCCTCCCATCACCGCGGCTCCGTCCCTCTCTCGCCGCGCTCGCTCGCGTCTTGTCGACGCTTGATTCGGTTGATCTGTGGGGATTTGTGCGGGGGAAAATGGGTTTTTAGATCCTGCGATGGAACTGAGCGGGTTGGTGGTTCTGGTCCGGCATGATTCTTGGGAGAATTCGCTGCGAAGGTGGTTTGGGGACGTTTGTGCTGGTTATGTAGGCTTTTTGTACTTCTTTAGGTTCTTGTCGTGCTATTTGCCGAGGCCATTGTACTGTGCTGGTCTGCGTCGAGTTTGGCTGGTGCTTGCGAGGATCTTGTTGGAGCCCTTGTCTTTCCGGTCTCATAAGCACCTTTATAAGCTGTTGTAGCTATTAAGAAGAATTCTCATTAATTGATACCAACATGAGAAATGCAAATGTGCTTCAGGAGCGTCTCTGTTCAATGTGTTGGTCTGTCGTTTGTGTGCTGGTCTTTATTCAGTAAGGTGTAAAGATGTTGTATAATTTTATTGGCAATTAGATGTGCTGATATGATATGTTATGTCATTTGTTGGAATGATAGAAGGGAAATCCAATCATTTTTGAGCCGAGGGGACAGATAAATTGTTTAACACCTGCTTTTGTTTCCATCCATAGTTTTAATCGCATCTCTATTATGTTGCCTTACCTAATATGGATAAATTTTATCATGTGACTTTTGCTGCAGACCGTGGCTACTATTCGGTGGAGACTGTTTCACTGTTAGTGGCTTTGAAAGTTCGCTACAGAGACAGAATTACAATATTGAGAGGAAATCATGAGAGCAGACAAATCACTCAAGTGTGAGTTTCTGTCCTTCGAGATGTGGATTATTTTTCTGCGCCTCATTGCTGATTTCATTATCGAGTACTTCCTTATACAATAGTAACAACTAACAAGTGACAAGCATTTTGAGATGCATTCTTTTTAAGCCTCTATGACCCTCGGTAACGGTTACCTGCCTAAATTGACTAAGCTGGAGATGTATTATTCCACATCAAGAGTATTATCTTGTGCATAATGGCTAAGGCAATACCTGGCTTATAAAGCAGCTTGCTTTGTTATTGGGAGTCTTAGTTATTAGTGCATAAAACTTCAAAGTAATAAACCCCAATAAGAAGCTTGTATGTATTGGCCAATTTACTTTTTGGGCAAGAACTCGTTCATAAAGTTTTCATCTATGCTGAACTAAAGTAGCTAGCTTGTTTTGGTTTAGTATGCTAAGCTATGATGCTTTTGCTGTGCCTACTGTCTAGGCATCTTTATCTGGTTGCTCAGAACAGAATTTCCAGCTAGATCTGTGGTCACCTTATTGCCATGAAATTTGTGCTTTATTATAACACATAGGGTACTTTAATCAATGGTCACAAGTTACTTCATGCAATGTTCTGAATGGTTGAACTGACTACCACTAAGAATGTTCTTCATTACGATATTTGCATGGCACAATAGAATAGTGCACAATGCGGCTTTCATGTGCTATACCTTTGGTGCTACAACGTAGTTGTTGTCTTGTTGACATTGACTATTTTTCTACAGGTATGGCTTCTATGATGAGTGCTTAAGAAAATATGGAAATGCAAATGTATGGAAGTACTTTACAGACTTGTTTGATTATTTGCCTCTCACAGCTCTTATAGAAAACCAGGTTTGTTATTCAACTAATTGTATTTGAACTAATGTAGGCTTATGCAATATATGTCCTGACATATGGGAAACATCCATTTTGTAGGTATTCTGCCTTCATGGTGGTCTCTCTCCATCATTGGATACATTAGACAACATTCGTGCTCTTGATCGCATACAAGAGGTAGGCAACAAAGTTACCACTTTCTTGATGAACTAGTGTTTTTTCTATTGCTTCCCATCTCCAATATCCCGAAATTGTGACCCGTGCATGTCTTGTATAATGGAGATAATTTTGTGATATCTGGAGAATATGGCTGATTTTTGGACTATTGCAGCTATGTGTAGTCATAATATATCAGCTATATAGGGCCATACTAGTTTTTTATGTACAGAGGGTTCAAAGCCCCTTCATAGCAATTTAGAGGCATGCATGGGAGGTGATCTTTACATTATAGTATCAAGGCTGGTATAGGCAAAGAAAATTATTGCGTGATATTGATCAACCTATAATTTGGTTTAGGTTATGTAGCTGTGAATTCGGAACAAATTTTGAATATTGATCTTGGAGAACCGTTTAGCATCAAGCTTCTCATGGAAAACATCAATAAATAATGGCTGAGTAGCGATAATTGATCTGTTTTGAATGGAAAAGTTGCATTAGTCTGGTTGTACAATCCTAACAATTTCTATTCTCCGGGGAGCAGGTTGTTGCTTAGTCCAATATCAGTTTAGGTCCTTCGATGGGTTATTTTTAATATTGATGTGTACTCTTTTATTTTATTTCTATTACATGGATTCTAACTATTACCGAATGATGTCTTGCATGGTTGTCACGGCATCGCCTGGACAACGCTAAGTTGTCCTGGCAGCCGGAGGGGGACATTGAGGTTGTTCGCCTAGCGTGCTCCTGCTGCCGACGCCGATTTCCAGCCTGCTTCCGCCGCCGGCTTCCCTCTCCAGCCTGCTCTCACTGCCGGAGCCCCTCTCCACTGCGATTGCCGTACTAGCCCTCTCCGCCGATGCAGCAGGAAGGCTGGATGCGCAGCAGAGGGAGGCCAGAGGCGAGCTGGCGGCCGGGAGTTGGAGACAGGAGGCAGGGAGGGGAGGTGGTGGGGGGAGGAGGCGGCGGGGAGGGGAGGAGGCGCTGGGGAGGGGAGGCACCGGGGAGTGATAGCGAGAGAGAGGAGTCGGGAGAGAGAGATGAGATGGGGGGAGAGACAGCGGGAGAGGAGTCGGGACGAGTCGGGAGAGAGAGATCATATGGGTGTGATAAGAAGCAACATCTCCCTGTGCATATCCCGACTCATGACATATATGTATGCATGTACCGTATGCGTATGTCTTGTCATGCCCTAGCCGCAGCGTTGTCGTGGCGTCGCCATGGTGTCCCGGCCCCTCTTAGACGCCCTGGTCGCCAATTACGCCATGACAACCATGATGTCTTGTATCTATCCTCCATGATCCTCATTCACAAGTTAACTGAACAAATTGTTAAATTGATAGTCATCAAATTTCGATCGGTTGCTCTTCTAATTAATAAGTTTAAAGTGAGCCATTGTGCTTGTTTTGCTATGAGGACCAAATCATTCTTTATAGAATTAGCCATTTAGGTATTACTGTTTAAGTATCATGTGACTGGCATATATTTTCTAATTTGTGGTAATCTTTTTAACAAGAATTTTTCAGTACCTTGCAGCAGCAAATCAATAGATATATGAAGGTTGAATCTTTTTTTTTGTAGAGCACTATAGTTTTCTTTTTTTTTGAGGTTTAGAACACTAAAGCTACCTGTTGTGCCTTTCTTCACAGCTAGATGATTATCTAGGTGGTTGTTCTTATGAAGGCTACTGATGATATATGTTAGGTCTTGGCTTCATAACTTGTTATTCATGTGCAGAAGAAATTGTATTATATTGCTCAATTGTTTATTCTCAGCTAATATCACAAATTTCTCAAAAATGATTGCAGGTTCCTCATGAAGGGCCCATGTGTGATCTTTTGTGGTCTGACCCAGACGACCGATGTGGGTGGGGGATTTCGCCAAGAGGAGCAGGCTATACGTTTGGGCAAGACATTGCACAACAGTTTAACCATACAAATGGCCTCTCTCTCATCTCGAGGGCCCATCAACTTGTAATGGAAGGATACAATTGGTGCCAGGTTGGTTTTCAGAATGTAGCATTGCATTTTCTAATTATTTTTCCTCTCACCGTTAAATAACCAATTGTAATCACTCACGAAAAATACCTTCTGAAAAATATGAACATAATCATTTTATCAATGTTGCTGGAATATCTAATGAACATATTCTAAGTACAATTGTTACTACATGCTTGGGGGCATGGAATCTGAGATAGTAACCGGTTCTTTTGTTATAGATGTTATACCCTTTTAAAGATTTTAAGAACACCTACAAGTTCTTACTTTTATTGTGTTAGCTTGTAAACTGTTGAATTAGGCCTTTTCATTCTCGTCAACATACCCAAGGCCCTTATCTATGTTTCTGAAGGAACTAAATCCATTAACTGTCAGGCATATCTAATCCAACCGACTAACTGTCGAGGCATATCTAATCCTAGTGGATTAGATCCCAAATGCAACTTGCTTGTTAAATGTGTGTCTGTCTGTATTCCTCTTTGTGTGGTGTGTGGGCAGTGGAATTGGTGCAGATCACGGGTCCACGTGTAGATCACGGAGATCCATGTCATATGTAAGGGAACAAATATGGGCGCACAGTAGAGGGAACATATAGTTATAAGCCCAATCCTGCTGCATCCAATATTACAAACAGGGTCACAAGGCGGATTCGAATGCTTCTTTCAGACTGCACTCTCCAAGGAATTGGGCAAAATACCATCCATCCATTTTCTTTTTGAAAAAAATCAACATAAAGAAATTACAGAACTTTGTAAATAATGGAAGTGCCTTTTTCATGGTCAAGGAATGTTCTGATGGAAAATCCAATCCCTCTTTTTTTTGGGTGTGGAAGTAGAAAGCCTTTAAAGGACAACAACTGTACTTGTTTGCTTTGTTGTATGCATGGCCCTAGGAGCCCTTGTGGTTATTAAAGCAATAATCATGACTGCAGATTTTCATGCATTCGTGCATTATGCAAGATTCATACTCATGTTTGCTGGCTTTTGAATGCAATATTCAGATATTAACATATAGGAAGCTTGAATAATTACTGTCCTCTGATTTTGTCATGCAGGATAAGAATGTTGTCACGGTCTTCAGTGCACCAAACTACTGTTACCGCTGTGGTAATATGGCTGCAATTCTTGAAATTGGGGAAAACATGGACCAGAACTTCCTCCAGTTTGATCCAGCGCCTCGGCAAATTGAGCCGGACACAACACGCAAGACTCCTGACTACTTTTTGTAATTGTGGTGTTGACCTTTTAACTTGCCGTGTTGATGCTCCTCTCCTACGCAACGTCAGGGCCTGTAGATCTTCTGTCCTTAGATTCGGGTTCCATGAGCCCGAGCCGTATGTCTCTCAATTCTTTTGTTTGGAGATTTTGTTGCTGCTTCTCGACCTTTATACGAGATGTTGAAGTTACATGCACTGGATTTTCTTTTTCTGGTGTACTTCCATTTTGCATTATTCGTAGACAGAGTGAAGGGAAGCTGCATTAGGATCACCCCTGTTAATATTTTTTTCGGTCTTCACAGGATGCATACCTGATGTGCTCTCAGCATCATCTGCTTGGCCGAATAAATTATATATGGATGGGGAGGTGCTCCTGGCTTTCCGCAGTGCCCCCCGTCTGACGCGCCCTTGTGTGTATGTTGGTGGTCTTGTAATGAGTCCTATATTCTATAGGAGATGGCAAAAATGTTTTAGCTGGGTGCTTTACTGTTTTCAATTCATGGCTGTGTTTGGTTGAGAGTTGAGACTGTTCGGTGTGTCAGTCCAGATTTTGCGACTTTATGATCAATATTCTTAAAAAAGGGCACCCGTTCCTCGTATACAGCCTGGTAAATCTTTAACCATGCCCAATTGGCATATGAATTATGGAACCTCAAACGAGCAAGTATGAATGACTTATCACCTCTGAATTCTAGATATTGTACTAGTTTGAAAGAAAAATGCACACGCACTAGGGCACCAACACGAGAAGGCATTCACACAACTAAACACGATTAAACAAGATGTTGAGAGATTTCTGCCAAGGAAAATATCGAACCCGTGAAGTTTGCCGTGACATCGTTTCAGTTAACAATGTAGAGTATAGTACAAACTTATAATCAGACCCCATACCATGTTACAGGACAATGGGTGCATTTCAGCGTTACTACATGTCTTTACCCGTCTGGTTAACTCCCAACCTAACTACAATGTTCAACCTTAAACCGATCAAGCCTCGTACCATGTTAAACGAGCTCGCCATTAACATCCTGCTTGGCAAGTCTCCTGGGCAAGGCGCAATGTATGTCAGCTTCTTCCTGAAATGAAGAATGTTAGTCCCAGGTAAACAAGAAGAATCCATACGCAGACGAAAGTTGGGTTTCTTCGTGTTGGTGTACCTTTGGATGTCAACATCCGTGACATGAATGAATCCGGCCACATTGCTGCACAGAATTGTATTGTCGGTGTAAGTAAATGTATCTCCAGAAAGGCAAAACACAGTTCATTACCCACCAAAAAAAAAGAAAAGACGCTGCAAGCTTTGTAGTTTTTGCCCAGTGGGAACGAAGACTTCAAAGGAAGTCGTAACGCTAGAATCGAACATATCATCTGGCAGTTGGGAAAACGTGCACACACCTACACAAAGTAATACTTCTAATCCACACAAATGTCTAATGTCAAACACTAAAAGAACAATACTCGTACATACTACCTTTTTCCAAAACATGACTACAGTACACAGATCATCCCTACAGAAATAATCACTGGCACTTATTGAACATTTGAACTACTTGAAAAGTTTGTTCCATGATAGTCAAGTGACTAAATAAAAAAAGTGACAATATCTTCTATATCTAAGTATAATCTAATGCTCATACGAAGCTGACAATATTATTACAATTTGAAACTTGTAACATGAGCAAGTTGGTTTGGTGGAGTAGCTTTTGTTATCTACTTCCAGTTTGGGCGGCTTTTGCATCAAGCCTTACTTATAGCCTTAGCCCATAAGCATGTGGTGGCTGTAACACCTAAGCACTATGTTGGGGAATAACAGTTGGTATTACCTGGAAATTATTTCATCAGGTTCCTTGGCTAAGAAACAGTTAGCACCGTGTGGACCATATCTGTGTTGATGTTAACAGCAACATGCCGAGTAGGGTCTGCCACAGGCTCCGCACCAATGGGTAATGCTGATCGAGGAGCTTGATGACCACTACCAATTTTGTAAACAGAAACATCACTGAAGTTAACTACATTTGAGCGTGGTACCAAATCATTTGCAATCCCATAAAAGTACTCCTGAAAAGAGGGCATTAGGATTTAGCATTATCAAATCGAGAGCAAAATAGAAGGATTAGATATTAACTGAATAAACGCCCCACTAAGACTGGAAGGATAACATTAGAAAATTGGGCAAAAAGGAGAGAGTAACATCGTACAACAATGCACGCATATTCAAGTTTCCATCAATATATTTTTTCACGCTATTTACGAAACAAAGCCTTATAAACTAATCATGGATGATACTGCACTTTATTTTAGAGCAATAGAGCTACTTTCGAATCTCAAAACTAGGAACACCCATAGGCCCACATCCTAAATTTTCAGAAAAATAATTTATCTTGATTGGAAGTTTCTAGTATTTTAACGATATTTTGAATTTCTCAGGACAACACCCTCTGATTTGTGAAGTTTTACAACATCAATGTTGGGCTTACTTTGTACTGCATCTTTTAACATGTTCCAGAGTTTCTCCTGCAGTAGACAAATTAGATGATTCTGTTATGAATAGCGCTTGTATTCATCATGAGGTCAATATGCCAGTATATATACACATACGGGTATGACATATATGCAGAAAACCCCTCACACAATAGGGTAAATACACAACTATATAATACATATCTAACAGATTCTACATGTCAAGATAAAGCTAACAATAAGCACACTGGAAAACAGCACCTGCATTACCATTACTGTATGACAGTATAAGAAGCCTATACAAGCTAATAATGATAAGTGATTCATTTTTATGATATCTGCAATTCTGCATCCATAGGGTTTTGTGTTTATATACACAATTTTGCAAATCTGTCAGTTGGCATAGACTCAAGCAAGCACCTCTTTGGGCTGTCTTTGCTAGAATTAGATATTGCATTAGTAATCTTTGTTATTTCTCGGCTGTTGAGGTTCCTTCACTTTTGTTCAAAAATAAATATGTAAATAAACTTCAGTGTGTGTGATTCATGCGTGAATGAAGTATACTGATGTTGATGATCGTTTTACAAGAAAACATGTTACTAGTGGGGAGTGCTTGAAGAGTATGTTTCTGCTTGAGATTAACTGCTCTTACGGCTGCCCATGTCTCTAATCAATGATCAAAGACGTCTCTAGTTTCCCAGCAACAATCTTTTGCGTGTCAAAATAAATATCTTATTCTCGCCTTAGATCTCTTAGTACCGTTGGATGTTATTGCCTCTTTATGAATGATGTTTTAGGAAACAAACCTAGTTCTTTATATAAAGAATTAAGCTAATACCTGGATAATAGTACAGTGCTATTGAGTCTATGACAAAATGTTAGGATGCCCAGGACATTTGACAATGTTATACTTAGAAATAGATTCAACAGTCAACACTGTCATCAAACTGAATATAGATCACAGAGTAAGCTTGGATAGCCAAGTCAGGGAGTATGAAATGAATGGAGAGTTATCTACAGGACTACAGCATGTGCACATCCCTCCTGAAACAACACTATGAAGTAAACTAGTAACATTGAAATTGAACATAGAATTGTAGCACCTGCCTGTCCCAATACCAGCACTACATGCCTTGAAGGTTTCAATTCAATGGAGAAGTAACTGCACAGCACAAATCGTGAATTAGCTCGTGTTACCATATCCTATTAGCCATCAACATGCGTATCTAAATTGCTAGTTACATTTCTGAACCAAATAATTACCTCATAGCCAAGGCCTTCAACCCACCCCATAGTATTGATAACCATTCCCGCTGCCCTAGATTCAGCACTTCCAGAACTGTTTCACCAATGTTTGCGCTAGCTCCTTCATAAGAACTTTGTAAACATCTGGATTAATACTGTTGGGAACATAAAGCAATAGTTGAGGTGCCAAAACAGTAGAACAGAAAGAGAACAGTCTTACACGAAGTAGTGACTAGGAAAGTATGCAAGAGAGTAAACTGCACGGTTACCTTGGATTTGGATGGCCGTAAAAGTATGCAAGCGGCATCTCTATATCAATAGGCTTCTCAATCGGTGTAGCAGAAATACATCCGGGTATGGTTACGATCCCTGGCCAATACAGCCGAGACTTTTGCGGGAGATGATTATATCCCAGTACCTTCCCTAGACTACACCCCAGATCTCTTCTATGAGTACTATTCCTGTATTCCTACTTCACTTTACAATCTCTACCCTCACCTTCCCACCCCACCACCTCAGGGAGATATAGGAGGTACCTCAGCATCCGGACCCTTTCGCCCCCACCCCTGCCGTCCTAGACCAGAGACCAGAGTAGTCCATATCACGTTCACCCAGATGAGTTTTTTGCTATTTTAGTACCCTTGAAAGTGGGCTTCTCTAAAATAGTACCGATACCGTGGGCTTCTCTAAAACGGTACTGTTAATGATCTATCTACTCCATAATAGTACTCCACTTTATTTTCTTTTTCTTTTCTGATTTTTACTCCCTGAACTACCTAAAATACCCCTCCTAATCCCTAATCAAATCGTTTCATTGCCAGCACTTGGATTCTGTTTCCAACCCCGAAGCAGTCGCCCCCGCCCACCGGTGAGCTGAGCCGCCCCATCACCGCTCGCCGCGCCTCACCGACGGCAGCGGCATGCCGGCCGCGGCGGCCCGACGGCGCCCCCCCCAGGCGGCCCCTCTCTCCACTGTTGACGGCGCACCAGGTGCCCCCGGGAAGCGCGCAATCATTCACATATCATTTCAATCGGGTTATAAGTCAATTGATCATCCTCAAATCAGTATTTCTCCTTTGATCTCATACACCACAATCCTCAATTTTAAGATGAACACAAGTACGCAACTACTCAACGAAACCAAGAACTCATTAATCACCAAACTAGTACTTATCAAGAAGCTTGACAAATGCGTACCGTGACACGGCGAGCTTTAGTACTGTCGACGAGGGAGATGAGCGGGATGAGGCGGATGTACATGTCGATCTCGTGCTGCGCGGCACGGAGCTCGTCGGCCATCCGGGCGCCGAAGAGCAGGCGGTGGAGGTACCCGCAGTCCTGGCACGCCCTGACGAGCGCGTAGCACCGGCGCAGCGCGCCGCGGAGCTGCTCGAGCGGCCGCCTGGTGGCCTCCCGCCGCATCAGCTCGGCGACATCGAGCTCCCGCAGCAGGCAGCAGTGGGCGGGGGCAACTGCTTCGGGGCTGGAAACAGAATCCAAGTGCTGGAAATGAAACGATTTGATTAGGGATTAGGAGGGGTATTTTAGGTAGTTCAGGGAGTAAAAATCAAAAAAGAAAAAAAAATAAAGTTGAGTACTATTATGGAGTAGATAGATCATTAACAGTACCATTTTAGAGAAGCCCACGATATCGATACTATTTTAGAGAAGCCCACTTTCAAGGGTACTAAAATAGCAAAAAACTCCACCCAGACCCCATCCGAGACACAGCCACCCTTGTCCCTTGACAAGCTCTATAGGTCTTGTTTTGCGGACCCGGGTAGCAGTCGTCCAGCCGATTGGGGAGAGAGTACCAGCCAGGGGCCTAGAGGAGGCGATAGTGTTGAGGGAGTTGAGGATGGAGAGGGAAAGGAGAGCAACCTAGAGGAGAGAGAGCTAGTGAGCCTTGTTGGACTCAGATTTTACAATCCAGAATTCTTTGTGATTCCATCGCACTATTCCCTAGATCAGTAGATAGTGCTTACAGATATATTACTAAACATCAAAAAACATATCACGCGGAAGCGTAAATATAATAGTTGACTTACTCATGGGCTGGTCAGGCCAAAATCAATAAAGAAGCAGCAGCTAAAATGAGAACTTCAGACAGGTGGGACCGTTAAGACATGCCCACAGGTAGCTAACTAGAGTTCACAACCTAGTCATTGTGTCTGATTGGCTGTGCTTTGATCTATAGGTCCTCCGTGTAGGTAAGGAGAGAATATTAGCAGGATAGGGACAAGTCTTGGTTCTTATGCAAGTTGAAGCTTCCAAGTTGTTGCCTTCTTTGATGATGTTGTCTTCCTTCAACTATTGGAATGTCGAGAGGTCTTCACTTGTCCTTGATTGCCTCGGTTTGGCTATCCACCACTTTGCTTCTGTACATCTGATGGGGTTCTCAGCAAAGGGGCAAGAGGGAATAGCATGAGGTAAGGAAAAGATTCGTGGGGATAAGCATCTATACCCATCTAATTTTAAAAGAGCATACCCAAGAAGCTGGGGTGGCACTCAAATCACACAAAATTTTGAAAGCAAGCTTTTCCCGTAACTGCGAAATGTAGCGCCTGAGGGCAAGAAGGCAATGCACAGGGTCTAAGTAAAATCTTGCAACAATACAACGTCTATTCAGGAGAGCACACATAAGAGGGCGCAAGGTTCAACTTACATAGTCCGTTTAAAACGAGACCATCTTATGTTCATGAATATCTTTGATGTTCCTTACTTCAAATTTTAGAGTAGGAGTAAGGAAGGAGGGAATTAATTTCCTTTTGAAATCACATAAGGAAGAGGATAGCATTTAGGGGAATTTGATTGATGACAATACTTACAGTTGTATTACTATTTTATTATTATTATTTTTTGAAAATGGGGCTTTGTGAAAAATGACTTTCTAATGGTGGTTTTGAAATGCTAAATTTTGAAATATCCCTATTTTATACTTCCAAAGGTACTCTAACTTCTTTTGATATTCAATTTATCAATCAATGGACTAATTCACTCCTATATTACTTCTATACATAGGGCTTAGCATCCAATGGTCTTAAACCTTTGCTTCTACTCCTTATCAGTTATACCAATGCTATCCTCCTTTACTGCTTAGGTAGGGCATTATTACTATCTAAAACTCCAAACAGTGAATGTGATTACGTACCTTCCATTGTATCGTCCCCACTTTATTAAGTAAATCATATGGTTATCTAAGTCTCATATAAATCTCAACTTCTATTATGAGTTACAAATCCAATCTTAGATACACTATTTGCTAGCTTATCCAATCTTAGCGATAATTCCATATCTTTACTTTTAAATCCACCTATATCATTTGTATCAAGATTTTCTAATAATCCAATCTTTTCCACCATTGATGCATATTCATAATCTGTTCATCAAGTAATCAAGCTTACTCTTCACTATCTACCTCCGAACCAATTCATTATTATAAACATCCACCGGGCATAAGGTTATGGATCAAGTCTATAATTCAATGGTTATTATCACTTCTTCCAATTTCTCAAAAATTCCATTAATCTATCCAGCAGTCGACTATATTCTATTAGTCCACCATTGTAAACATCCACAGGATTTGTACTATTTATTAAAGCTGTAGACCAACAATTATTATTACACTTCCTATTTCTCCGAAATTTAATCCACTCACCCATCTAGTTAATTCAATCATACAAATCACACCAATTTATTAATCCAAAATTCACACCATTGTTTCTCTCTGATGATTGATGTGAATCCACCAATACTATACATACATATACTTTGAGAAACCACAGCGAATTTTGGAATATTTGGTAGGAAGTTAAATATTTGAAAATTTCCTTGGAAGATCAGGTTTGTTAAAATGAGTTTGAAAATGAGCTTCATAAATAGTTTGATAAGTAAACTTCCAATGATAAAATAATTTTTGAGAATAACTCCAATTTATGCTTTGTGATTTTGGCCGAAGGTAGGTTTTCAAAAAGAGTTTATAAGAGAAGTCTTAGACTTTTATTATTTGAATTCGGGATAAAAGAGCTTCAGAACTAAAAATGGCTAGGGAAACATATAGATGAGAGGGAATTATCTAAGAGAGATGAGAATGAGCAATACTACTTACATTTCTGAAATAGACTCTGAAGACAAAAAATTCTAGTCATGAAACTAGCGGCCATGCTAACTAAGGTCACAGCCTACAGTCAATATGCTCTAATACCAGCTCTGTTGGATCCGGATTTTACAATTCAGAATTCTCTGTGATTCCACCATACTATTCTTTGGATCAGTAGATAGTGCTTACAGATACATTACTGAACATCAAAGTACATATCACGCGGAAGCGTAAATATAATAGTTGACTTACTCATGGTCCGGTCAAGCTGAAATCAATAAAGAAGCAACAGCGGAAATGAGAACTTCACATAGGTGGGGCCCTCAAGGCATGCCCACAGGCAGCCAACTAGGCTTCGTGACCTAATTCTTGGCCTCTTTGTCTTACAGCTCTGTCGACTCCTTTGGATGCCTGTAGGGCTCGTATGTCTTCTTTTGACTTACTGAATAATAGTAATTAAGCAACAGTGAGTACAAAGGTACTCAGCAAGTCATCACACAAAATGCAGTAATAATAGATGAAAGTTTGAACAAGGAAGGCTTATTGTTCTTTTTAGGGATGGCAATTGTGCTTGTTTACCCACGTGCCCGCGGGTAAATACTCTAATGAAGCTGGGTAAGGGATGTTTTCTTTACCCAATGGCATAAAAATGGGGGGGACACTGTACCCATCGGGTAAATGGGCACGGGCATGGGTAAGCTTCACCCGTACCCGTCTCACCTATTTACCCACGATATAGATTGACAGGTGGCATAGTTAGTGTTGTTGCTTCCTAAGCAAACATTTAGTTTGTTAGTTTTTTTCCCTTGACTCATTAGAAGCATTCCTTGTTTGCAATTACCCGGTGCATACTTGCTTGTACATGTGTATTTTTAATACTTCAATTAAGGGGAATCTTCTTCAATTGTGCAATTCCCTTCTCTATTGTTGTTACTTAGAACTGATCCTAGACTCTTTAGTTCTTGACCTAGGGGATAATTGATTTTCACAATAAGTTTGAAAATGACCCTAGTAAGGAAATCTACTAGTTTGAAACTGAATTTAAACAGAACCAAAAAAGATAGCTATTGTATTTCCTAACAACAGCTGCTGCTTATATGTATTTGTCATTAGTTCAACTCTTAGATGGTGACTCTCTATTTGTGGGTAAACGGGCATGCCTGCGGGCGACCGGAACCTACGAGTTGACGGGTATAGGTGAGGTTCTTTGACCGTTGTTCTTCGTGGGCATGCCTATGGGCAAAAATTGGGGTCACGGGTATGGGTACGGGCTAGCACTAACCATGCCCACCGCACCCGATTGCCATCCCTAGTTCTTTTATTTGCGAAACACCACCTTTTTGAAATACATATATAGGAAATACCTGAGACTTATCAATTTTAGCTAAAACAGATTTCTACAAAGTGTGAAAGAATGCAATATTATTTCCATATGCTAGTTTTCTAGTGTCATATCCACTTCTTATCATCATTGGGTCAACGCCCAGGGTAACACAAATCAGGACTTTATCAGCCCGCCACATTTCATTCCACCCACAAAGTTTTTGAAATAGAACTATATCAATGTAAGTTCCCATGCCCGCCCATGACCGTGGGCACGACTGTTTGAACAATTTTCACACTGCAGAGGTCGCACAACTTTACTAACAAGAGACAACCATCTTGTTATATTCCACATGTTTTCTTAGACATACCGATCAACAAGGTCATCACAAGGTCTTTCCAAAGTCTCCCTTAACTTTTACCCACATCATAGGTATGGCTGTAAAAAAAGCTCGAAGCTCTTGAGCTACTCGAGTTCGGCTCGTTCTAGGCTCGATTCGAGCTCGGTTCGAACTTTAAACGAGCCGAACTCGAGTTTGATCTCGAACTCGCGAGCTTCAGGTGAGCCGAGCTCGAATAGTTCGCGAGCCCCGATTCGAGCTTAAATAATAATACATATTAATTCTTACCGAGCTTTCTCGAGCCGAACACGAGCTCGAGCTTTTCTTATTATTAAAAATTAGTGTGTATTTAAATTATTTTGACTGTTAACGAGCTTACTAGAGCCGGGCTCGAACTTAATTTTTTTTATTATTGAAAAATAGTGCACAATAAATTATTTTAATTGTTACCGAGCTTCAACGAGCCGAGCTCGAGCCCAGGTCTAGGCTCGGACCCCAACTCGAGCTCGGCTCGAGCTTCTACCGAGCTCGAGCTTGACAGGCCAAGCTCGCTCGAGCTCGGCTCGTTTACAGCCCTAATCATAGGGTTGATTCTCTCCTACTTCGCACGAGGCGTCCCCATTATGTCGGCGAATTATTCCCCACTGCTATGGGCAAATAATGGCCCACTTTCACCATGTGGAGGTGACACTCCACACTCCCTCAAGTGGATCGCGAAGTTCCACTTGCACCCGAAGTGAGGAACCCTAAGTTGTGTCGGAAATTATTCCCCATCGTCGTGGGAAAATAGCGGCGCTCTTCCACCATGTGGAGGCGAAAATCCACACTTCCTCAAGTGGACCACGAAGATCCCGCTTTCACCCCCCAACAAGAGGATTCAACTCCAATTGTTGTGGCCTGCGACATAAATGCTAAGGTTTGTCGGTGTAATTAACAAAGTCATACCCATTATGGATTCGTGGTTGCGCTGTTTTGCATTGGGAGGTCGTCACAAGATTTAGTCCTTAGGGTTAGCTGGGCGGTTCTACTATAATCCATACTCTTATGCACCCACTACACGACACTCTTGATCCATCCGCCCAGATATTTAAGTAAGTTGGGGTTTTTGGAAGGTAAAATAATCCAGTTTCAACATAAAGGTCACTTCCGACTAGCAACTGCCCAAACCAAGTTTTTGTGTTTGAAATGATGCCAGTGTAAATTAATGCCCTAGAGTATCTTAGCAGTACTAACCAGAGCGTATAAATGTTGAGTTATTTTGAAAGTTACCATTATAGTTTTCCTAGGGTGACAAGGTTTCATGTTCAAAACCAAGGAGTGGGATATAATTAAGCAATTATTCATAAGGAATTAACTATAAACAAATGTGAATATACTTTGCATAATAAAGTAAGGCATGTGATTTCATACTTTTCAATCAAAATAACTTTCATTCAAAAGGTAGGTGCAATATGATCAAAGTGGTGACTTGCCTGGCTCAATTGAGACAGAATTACGCTCGCTAAATAAGATATAAGTATTTGGGCCTGTAGCTTGTAGTCCTCATAAAGTATTCCGTATGGGATACAAATGGGTGTTCGTCCGAAAAAGGGATGAGAAACAACCATGTGGTGGCATAATAAAGCGAGGCTAGTAACACAAGGGTTCACGCAAAAGACCCAACATCAATTACAATGAATCTTACTCTCGTGTTATGAGTGGAATCACTTTCTAGAACTTGATTTTAATGGCACTGAATATGAATTTGAAAATGCAATCGGCTACTTCAGGGAGAGGCACGCCAGTGCCGCACTTCATGCGGCTAATCCCCAAACCCTGTATTCGTCAAAAATTACGGTGTACATGGAGACGAAGGCACAGAAGGGTCAATTGCACACAGTGCAGGTCATGGGCAACAGGGAGTATCGTTTTGACGTGATACTCCGTGATAGAGCTGGATTTGGGACAGCTCGTTCCCTTGTTACCCACGAGGTATGCCTTGGAGATCATGTAAACGAACCTAGCTACACGTGCAACAAGCTGAAGCTGTTACACAAGCCATGCTCTCATGTTCTCACTACATGAGGGACAGTGGGCATGGATCCTTTGAACTTCATGTCGGAGTACTTCTTTAAGGAGAGGGTACTGCAGGTTTGGTGTGGGGAGCTCCGGGGGTTCAGGGTGGTCGGAAACTTCGCCACCTTGGACATTACAGCGAGGACCTGGGTTCCAGATGTTAACATGCTGAAGGGTGGGAAGGTGTAACAGCCCAGCTGTTTATTTCAAATTTTTGGAGTGAAAAAAATTAGAATTAAATTAATTTGGTTTACATAAAAACATGCGTTTTGGTGCCTAAATTTTTAATTTTGGATTTGCTATGAATTTCTGTTTTTGAAAAAGCTGGATTTGAAAATTATTTTAAGTAAAACATAAAAATATTATTAAATAAAGTGATATTTTGATTTTCTATAAAAATCCTAATTCAAATTAATTATTTGGATTTATTTGGCTTTATTTGGTTTTCTGAGTTTAAAAATCTATTTTGAAATTAAAAAGGTATTTTAAATATAAAAATATAATACAACATTAAGTTGGAAATATTTTATATAAGTCCAAAATATCTCCAGGAACTTCTGTGAATTTTTCTGGGATTTTTGGGATTTATTTCATATTTTTCTGAGCTTTATTGAATTTCCTAGGCTTTTCTGAAAATTAAAATTAGAAAATCAAAATTTAAAATTCTCTCCCCCTCTAGCCGACACGTGGACGGCCAGATCCCGCCTACCCATCTCCCTCGCTCGCCACGTGGCTGGTCCAGATCTGCCGCGCACACCGCCTCGGCCCATCTCGGGCATCCCCTCCCACCTGTCTCCGCAGCCGTCCGATCTGCATCCGGTCCGCATCCGGCCGCTCCCGTCCCCTCCCCTCTCTATCTCTGCACCTCGGGCTCGCTTGTTGGGTGTTTCTTCGCCGCGCGCCCGCCCCTTCTTCCCCGGCCGTGCCGCTGCCAGGCCGTTGTGCCACCTCTGCCCTACCCGGCCACTCCACCCTCTCTCCCGCACGTGCGACGACCTCTCTTCGTGCGTCGTACTCCACACGCCCACTTCCTCCTCTCTCCGCGCCCACTCTCCCCACCTCCACCCGCAACCGCCGCCGCCCCCGCCAACCTCTGGTGAGCAATTCGCGCCGGCCCGCCCCTCTCCGCCCTTATAAAACCCCCCTCGGCTCTGTCTTTTCTTCCTCCACATCCCTCCGCCCTCCTCTTCCCTCCCTGGTGAGCCGAGCTCCTCCGCACTGTGCACCTCCGGCTCCGCCGCTGTCGCCACTTCGGCGAGGAATCGTCGTCGCCTTGTCTGCCCTCGAGCTCCGCCGCCTCCCTTTTCGGCTTCACCGTGTTCGGGTGCACCTCGGCCACCCCTCGGTCGAGCCTCGTCGCCGCCGGAGAGCCCCCGCCGCCAACAGCCGAGCCGCACCGCTGCCCCTCCTGGTCGCCGACCACCTTCCGGCCGCCCTCGGTAACCCTCGCACCCACCCCCGAGCTCCCCTCAGCTCCCTCTCCCTCCTCTGCCCTTCGCCGCCTGCCGCCAGTCGCTGGAGCGCCGGCGAGCTCTCGGTCCCCGAGCTCGGTCACCAGCTAGCAGCCACGTCCGTAAGACCGAGCCCATGTGGCTGCCACCTGGCGCCTAGTGGCTACCACCTCAGCACCTCCCCGGGTCCATGGACTCGGTCCACATGGACCAGGGCCCACTGTTAGACCCTCACCCATAATTTCCAGTAGAAAAATAATTCGGCCAAAAAGAAATTCCCAAGGCTAATGTCATGCTGACGTCATAAATCCAATTTCCTTTAGTAAAATAATTCTACAAATCCAGTTTATTCATTTTCTCTGATTTTAAACTTCCGAGAGCCCGTTTTTCTTCATCCTAACTCCGATTGAGCCTATTCAAATTTCTAAATTCATCAAAAATTCCCATCTATCCATTTATGGCCTTAATTTAAATTTTGGAAGTTATTTGAATTTATTTTGAATTTATTTGAATTTGATGGGTTATTTTCACGTGTAGACTTCGACGATTCAGGAGAATTCAAAGACGAAGATTTGCACCCAACCCAAGAGCAAGGCAAGTCACACTCCTTGATCATGTTGATCCCAGATTTCAAAATAAAATTATGTTGTTTCAAATTATTCTGCATGCATATTTCTATTCAACGTATTTCAATTCAGTTTTAAATTTAGTTATTGCCTACTTGTTAATTCCTCCACTGATATTGAATTCCTCGATACCTTGTCACCCTAGAATCAAACTCTAGCTAGTACACTAGTATGACTAGAGACTATTTGGACAGCAAATGCTTAGTCTGGCTTAGAAATAACTTTGGGCTGGGATATCTTTCACATAAAATGATGAAACTTTTCCCATGAAATGATGAGCTTCCTGAATATACTCTTGACTTTGGTGAGTCAAGGAGGTTTATAAAATTATTTCAAAATAAAATATAAAATTTGGTCTAGACTTAGGCAATTGGTTAGGTGGTGGGTGCAGGCATGCCCTATTGTTCGGAGACTCAGGATTGATTGTCGGGCACGAGGGTATGTGGTTGGGCCTAAGTCAATTAAGGACCGATCTGTAAGATACTGTTGCAAAGCCCTATCGTACTACCACATGGCTGGTATGGGATAGCCCTGTCTGAATAATTTATGAAGTCCCAACCTGAGTCAAGTTGTAGGTTGAAAGTGAGCGTGGTTGGTGCCATGAGAAGTCTCACTTGAGTGAGCGTGGTTGAAGCCATGTGAAGTCTCACTCAGGCTCAAAAGGGGGTCCCGGTCTGGTGGATTCCTTGCTGGGATGAAACCTTAGAGTTCGCTTGGCCAGATTGAAGGCTTTGCATTATAAAGGCCTTGTCACGACTCCTCGTCGCACACCTAAGGAAGTGTGTAACCCGGTGGCAAAAAGGGATAATCGTGTCTTGTGGGTAAAACTGTACAACCTCTACAGAGTGTATAATCTATCCTGGATAGCCGTGCCCACGGTCATGGGCATGCTGAGTAAAAGTTTTTCATGGATTAGACTTTGTTTTTCAAAAATATTTTTGAAAACCTTGGGATGGATGGAATCCATGAGAGATTGAAACCCGGTGTATGGATGGAATCCATCAGAGTTGCGCAGTGAAAGCGTGTGGATGGATGGAATCCATACGTGACCTTTTGGAAAAGATGGTCTGGGTGGGATGCCTGAGGATAGGTTGGTGTTTGGTCGGAGCCTACACTGACGGTATTATTTTAACTACAAGTACTATTTTACTTACTGTATTAAATTCAACAATTTCAATCTATCTATTGTATTTTACTAAATGTTGTTTTATGCAAACTAACCCTATAAACCTTCCATTGAAGCCTTTATTATTATGTTGCATTTCTCCGTGTGATTTGTGGAGTATAAGTTTGTACTCACCTTGCTATCTCCACACAGAAGAAGATGTCGTCGACTACAGTGAAGACCTGGATGAGTAGGCCACGTCATACTGTCGTTTGCATGTGGGCAGGCTTGGGCTTCGCTTTTTATCAGTTTGCTTCCGCAGTTATTTGTCTTATTGTTGCCAATGGGCGTTGATGTAAGACTTGGCCATAAGGCCGTATCCTTTATTTAATAAAGTTGGTCATTTGTGCTTGATATGTATCTTTGTTGTACTGTGTGCACTAGCTGATCCTGGACTAGTGCGATTTACACAGAGGATCCAGGAGTCATTGCTCCGGGTTCCGACAGAAGGGTCGGCGACAGAGCCGGCGTATTAGAAATGATATGGATAAATCGCAAGCTGGAACATCTGGTGCACGTTACGGGTGATGCGGTCAGGAGGGGCACACAGCTAGACGATGTAATGCATGTGCTGATCAGTAGTTGTTGGAGACTATAACTAAATTTCATGTACCATTTGTAAAACTGCTATGTTACATCCCCTTGTCTGTAATGTAGTTGGTGTTGTGCTTATAGCTTAGTATTGCCTCCTAGGTATCAAGCGGCAGTTAGGACCGAAGTACTCCCTCCTTTGCAAGGGAATGTCTTCTTTTGGTGACCCCACTCCGACTGGCATCTCGGTGTCCGCCATGGTATGTATCTGCATGATGGAGAATGTACTTCTTTGTTTGATTTACAGGGTTCTCTACTACTAGCTTCATGGGACCGCACCCGTGCTCTTTATATAGAACGAGAGAACTTACTGCAATGGAGTATTGCTGACAAAAGATGTTAGCTTTGCGCAGTGACATGATAAAAGAGGTCAGATTTGTGCAGAGACATGACAAAATGGGCAGTTTTGCACAGAGACATGACATAAGAGGCCAGCTTTGCGCAGAGACATGACAAAACGGGGCTAGCTTTGCACAGTCACATGGTATGACGACGCAGCCTTTTTGCAGTAATATGGCAACACGACCCACCTTTACTTAGTGTTACGACCACGCGGACTAGCTTTACACGTAGGAGTAGAGAGAAAACGGACCCTATAAATTGGTGTGCATTCCATTTTGTAGGGAACACTGCACTTCCAAACCCTACACTACACCGCGCTTCCTTCACCACACCGGGATGGACAAAAGCCAGAAGAAGCAATGGGACAAGATGGTGAAGCAATGGGAGGAGACCTGTGACCTAACACGGTCAGGTGCCGCCCGCGATGAAAAAATAAAGGCTATTGCAGCCCGGGCAGAACAAGCCCAGCGTGCTACGAGGTCAGCTCCCCGCAATGAGCGGCCGCGTAGCAACAACCCCATCCCGAACATTCCCACCGAGCGTTCGCCGCAAGGGGGAGACACTCCCCTTTGTTGGTGTGAGGACACATACACGTTCTTCAAGTCTAAGCACCGTATCAGCCTAGGTATGCGTTACTGGGGTTGCGCAATCTACTCCAGTGACTATCCCGACCGCCGTCTAGACACCGCAACCTATCGGCAGCCGGTAAGGACCACATGCACCATTTTCCCCTACCTTTTCTCCTTCACAGCATGCATTAACAATCTCTCCCCTGTATTTACAATCCCCGGAACCCCTATGTGCCTACCACAAATGGATCGATCTTGAGATCCACCCTGCAGACCAATGGGCCCTCGACTTCGAGGAGTGGACTGTCGCAAGGTTATCGGGGTTGTGGGAGGAGGAGCGCCGCAAGAACGAGCAAACCTTGAGTATACAACGCGAGACGAAAGCTCATCTCGAAGCGTGCACGCGTAGGAAGCGGGAGGCTCGCGAGAGGAAGCGCGAGAGAAAGAGGGAAATGACAGCTAAGGCAAAAGAGGACTCGGGCCGAGCGGACAAGGAAGGGAAAGTGGCCTCGGCCCACACAGTAGGTCGTACGAGCAGTTGGGTGGGTTAGTCGCACATGATGCTATATATTATGCATGTAATAAAAAAGTACGCGGCATATTACTGCCAACTGTATTACGAAGTTTATTTCTATTCAGATAAGCTTATTATCTCGTCTTTTCGCATTCAATGATTCACATAGCAAGTCATTTAACAATATTAACATACCGGTTCTCTACGTACATGAATTCTCAATAACATCAAAATATCACTTACCATTGTATGTACCGATCGTTCTACGGTCAACCGTTCCTAAAACAAATTTCCAAAATTTTTTACGCACCTACAACATACAATGAACATAAACTTTTATTACAACTCCACCAAATTTTTTTCCCAGTTTAAAACTACAAAATTGACAAAACTTAAACAATTCACGGGGGACTGAGTACAATCGCCCAATGAGTGGGCGACTGCACTGTGAGTCGCCCAACGGGGAGGCGATTGGTTTCAGTCGTCCGAGGGTAGGGCGACAGAGATTCTGTCGGCCCCTGTTTGGGCGATTAGCCCCAGTCGCCCAAATGGGGGGGGCGACTGGAGCCTATTTTTGTAAAACAATTTCCCGCAAGTATATTTCTGTAATATCGAATAAAAAATAGATTATTCGTACAAAAATTTTCGGGAGAATCGGTGTGTCCCAAATGCTGCCACGTAGCCGGGGAGGGGGCCTCACGCCCCGTAAAATTCGCTTCCGTGTGCACGACCTCATGATTACCGTCATCCCGATGTGCTTGTACGGCAGTGGTTATCGCCGTCCATTCATCAACAGACGGCTAGTTTTGCTCCCGCGCCACAAGCCCCTTCCGGGGACCTTCCTCTCTAGGTCGCTGCGCCGTCCACATCACCCAGCTCGTCCGCCGTCGTCCCTGTGTCGTATAAACTACGAAGTGGAAAGCCATCAAAACACGGCGGCGCTGGCCGGCCCCTCGCCGTAAAGAGCGCGGCGGATGCTCGAGTGAAGCTTCGTCGCCCGACCCGACGTCTCCTCGTCACACTCGCCTTTTTCTCATGAGTAGACCGCAGATCGGATCCGACCCGATCCGTTCAGAGGTAATCTCTTCCTCGGGGGTTCGGACCGGTTCGGTTCGATTCCTTTGCAAGAGCTGGATCTATTCCTTTTGCATCTAGGTTGATTAATTGGTATCAATTTATCTATCTATCTATCGCTCCTTCAATTTGTTCCATGGAATCGTTCTAGAAAACGGGTTAGGAGATTTGGGTTTTTTTTTCCCCACCAGTTGCGCGGATCCTTGAGACGACGGGGATGCGATCTCGGATGCAGCGCAATTGATGACAACATATATAACCATCAGTTTGTGCATCAGTATGAATGAATATATGATAGATCAAGTTGAGTTTCAATGAATAGATGGGAGCAACATGGATATGTGTTCTTCACTTCTGGAGGTTTCACACGCTACTTTTTAATATGTGAATGATAACATATGGATGTACAATGCATAACTATTTATTAGCAGTTTTGTTTTGGGTCAAATTAATTAACAGTATTGTTGATGTGAACTGCATAAATATGAATCGAGTTGCTGTGTCACCTTTGATGGTCCAAAGTAATTTTCTACCACAGAACTGTTTGGTGAACCACCTTGTTCCCCATCCGTTGAAAGATTTGTTGTACCTAATATAACAACAACAACAACAACAACAAAGTCTTTTGTCTCAAACAAGTTGAGGTAGGTTAGAAGTGAAACTTTCTTAAGGTCAAAGAAATGAGAGCCTTAAAAACCTACAATGCTAAAACACTAAACCGTACAACCTGCTATCTGAGCTGAAAGCCTAAAATACAGCCCTAACCTAATATAACTAATTTAGATTTTAGAGCTATCTTGTTAATTTTGCAGACATAGCCAGGAGAAGTCAATATTATTGGCTCAACTATTTTTTCTCCTTCACTTTCATCAGAGCAATCTTTAGTGGTTACTTGCCTTCTGGGAAAGCAAAAGAAAATTTGTCTTTCGCATAAGTTTGATGCTCTGCAAAAGTCTTCGTGCTGTATATCTTTTTTGAACACGTAGGAGATTATGTGGTTGACCACTAAACGATTAAAAGCAACGATCCCATACAAATTCATCAATTGTCTTCAATCCTTTGCGGATAATCGTTAATCTGTATATTGCACTTGAATTTTCATCTACGAATCCTAAACAAGGGTTCATGATTTACTTCTGTACACTGATTTGACGATGTTAATTATGCTATAAGCTGTGTTTTATGCATAAGAACTTTTTAAAATGTAAGTTTGATGTGAGATATGATTATGTATTATAGGGGAGCAATGACAGTATGTGTTAAACTCTTAAATACATGTTTTTTATGACCGTTTTTTTTAAGACGGTCTTCAATACGCTTTTACCCCTTCTTTCCAAACGTTTGTGAATTTACCCTCCCAAGTAAAAGCGTGCTTCTGTTGTATGAAATCATGACCACTATTGTTATGAATATTAGGCAAAAGGTAAATGGGATTCACGCTGGATACTTCCAGTCATTCCATGTATTGAAGTTTGGTATTCTGACGGATGCAGGATATGTGTGATTCCAGAAGAAAGCTTTTACATATCAATTGCATCTACAGGTATGCTTTACGTGCACCCTCTTGAATACCTACTTCTGGCATTGGGCATAGTATCTTTTTAAATCCTTTGCCGACTGACTGGGGTGAATGTTTTATATTACCATTAGGCTCTAGTGGGTTTGGTGTCATTTCTCATTCATCCACCTGTAAGGCTTTAACAGCAAAAGATAGATTCCCTACCATATTCTGAAGAGTAAATTTGCTCAATGCCATCACAATTGTTCGCGAGTTATGAAATACCATTGCAAAGAGACCGAGCTTACAAATGGTATCGCAAAGACAAAAAAAAAATATGGAGAATGTCATCGCTATTATCTTTTCCATCCTTGGCCAACAATAACATCTAATTTGAAGAGAGAAAATTTAGAAATGATGGTACTGCCCCTAAAACCTCTTTCTTTACTTCTCCTACTTTCTACCTCTCATGGGCCACGGGTGAGTGGGGTTGTATCCTACATGGAGGAGACCGATGAGTAGCAAGCCAAGGATGGCATCAGCTCACACGCACCACTCCAAGCCCTGGCACTGTCTTTAAGCCTGGCAAGACCGCCATTACCACCCGCAACCGCCATGGTTGACATCATCTTCTTCGTCAAAGAACACTATAGCGCCGCTAGAGTTGAGTTGCACTGCCACCCTTGTCTCCGCCTCTGCCAGCTTCTTGCCAAACATACCGCTTTACAAGCTGCGTCTTGACACGCTGATGCTAGACCCAACATATCCAACCACCCCATCAACTATACAACGCCACCGCTGTTGTTCTCCTCATCGCCATGGCCGCCGCCAGCCTCCTAGGCATCTTATTCGCCCCTCCTATCCACAAAAATGGAATCCTCTCATTTGGAAACATGCAATGCTTGTGCTAATCTCGTTGATTCTGCCCGGATTCACTGGTGCCACGCTTGCTTGGGTTCGCTGGTGTTGTAAATCCGCGTCTGGGTTTGCTGGTGTTGTAAATCCGGTGACGCGGGCAGAAAATAATTTGTTGGGGATGTTCAGTGAGATATGGAGATGGTAAATTGGTAGCCAATTTGGGTCAAGATGAAGTGGAGACAGTGAATTTGAGCAAAGACATAGGTTGGGGATTTTGGCCATGGTAGCTTACCGGCAAAATTGAATGCCGGCAATGGCTTACTAGCAAAATTGAACAATGTAGTTCATCTCCAATTGCTTGAGGGGATAGGATTGTGCAAATCGTGAACATGTCGTGATGCAGTTGTCTCAGGCGTAAACATGACGGAGAGGCGGATCGGCGAGGTCCTCTCTTCTGCTTCAATGGCAGCGACAGAGGACTCCCCAACTCTGGCGAGCTCCAAATTTCCTCAATACAAACCATTCACTAGCTCCATCTCTTCCTACATAATCTATCTCACCGCCCCTAACTTGCCCTCGCTGTCCCCAGCTCGCCACCATCGCTGTCTTGTTTCAGCCAATTGCCACCGTTGCCGCAAGCTCACCCTATGCCATGTTAGCTCATGCTTGAGCGCAAAAATGGATTCCCCATGTCTCACTCCACCTCCCCATACCTCCCTTCGCCGCAGCCGAGCCACACCGCTGTTGGAATCGCCGCCACCGCCATCGGACAGAGAGAGTGAGCTAGAGAGAGGGGAAGAATGATAGGTGGGACCGGACTTTACAAAAGGAAAAAGAAAGAAATGAAGGAGAAATGAGGGCAAAATGGTCATTTCACACCTTGGGATGGAAAAAGCTTGCAGTAGTGGTATTTTGTAGACTTTCTGTGTTCACAATGGCATTTGTAAGCCTGGTCTCCTCGCGATGATATTTCGCAAGTCGCGATTCTTTGCGATGGCACTAAACAAATTTACTCTATTCTGAAATACTTTCCATGGGCATATTTTTTTTTAAAAAAAAGAGAAAGCAGATGCCTTCATTTCTACTTAAATCCACACTTGGGGAGGAAAATATATTCTAATTGCTGCCCTTTTCCCCATTTGTTTTGGAATATTACTCCCAAGAGAAGCCATGCGCGGTTCAAATTCACGCCAAGAATTAGATTTTTACTAAACATATCTCTATATGCATGTGCTATCTGGGAATTTTGTTTGCAAATTTTACTTTTTGCCTCTGCTAACTTAGATAATTGGTGGCAAAGCTTGCAGTGTTGCGATATGTATATTGACTGTCACGGTGCTATTTAGAGAGTATATATATGCCGGGTTACATGGAGGCAACATACGTTTAGTGTGATCAACTTGCTTTTGAACACTGCATTTGAGGTGCTGGATCGCCACCATATTACTTTTGCTCATGGATGACAAACGAGGCTGGTGGCCATTTGCTAGGTTAGATGAGGAAGTTAAGGAAGATGCCAAAGAGGCATATGGGCGAGATAGTGGTGCTCATTTGGGCTTTTTTTTTGTGGCTTATGGCTGAAAAGCATTGTAGCTGGCTGAAAAAACAATGTAGCTGACAGAGGCTTATTTAGCATAATTAAATTTTAAAAAATTAAAAAATATAAAAAATATGTTAGCCCATTACATATAATACAAACAAATACGAGAAAAAAGAACCGGTAAAAAGTTCAACAAAAAGCCAAAAGTTCAGAAAAAGACGAAATTTATGAATAGTGAAAAATAAGCCGGAAACTAAAAGTTGAAGCCAAAACGATCACAGCCGTATGGGCAAATGTTAGGGCAATTAGTATCCGGTTTACGCGGCCAAATGTTAGGGCAATTAGTGGTTTATATTCCACTAACCACGTGTAACGTGTTATTCCTGTGTTGAAAATTTTTAATTATTGGGATTTGATCCCAAAACTTCCCCCTTGTTTGCTGACTCGCCTCTCAGATACGCGCCTTCATAAACTCTTTTTACTCAAAACATTAGTATTCTTGAGTAGTTTTTCTCTGAACCACACAATCGTTACGGAGTTGAAATGTACCATCACAATCGTACTGCCACGGTACCGGCCTTGAGGTTAGGACCATTGTGCATTACAGTCGCCCAAGACGTATGATTGCACATAGTACAATACGTATCGTGCTTACAACACGGAATTAATGATTAAGCAGAGGAGTCTATCGAAGACAAGTTCACAAAAAAGGAAGGCCAACAAGGCCAAAAGCTTAGAACAACGCGTCGATTACTATTGGACGTTGGCTATAATTCATAACTATGTGTTTGAGCGCCAAGTAGTGTTTCATGTTGACATTTGGTAACCGACAAGATTAACATACATTATGTTGTGTAACAATTCTATTGTGCGATATTTGTTCACGTAAGAAAATCGATACGATTGTTAATGGATCTGAACCAAACATACCCAGTCTTATCTTTCCAACCCATTATTATCCCAATCGTGTTAAGGTTGGCTGCACACAATGGCAAACATAAAAGGGGTAATTGACTATATTCCACTATAATCGTCTTAACTCTCAAAAATACCACTGCAATCCTGATCCTTTGAAAAATGCCACTCTAATTGTGAAATACTCTCAAAAATGTCATTATACTCAATACTAGTTGATTTTAAATAAATACACCTTTCATATTTCAATTATTTTTATACGCATGAAATATATATCGACATAAGAGAGGTCTATTCATATAAAATGGCCTTTTATTGATGCCATTATGATCAATACAAGCCAATTTTACATTAATACACCTTTCGTATTCCGATTTGTATTTTTTGTGTAGATAAATACCACTCCAATCATCTTATACTTGTATAAATACCATTATAATCAATAAAAACCATTTTATATCAATAAAAATCAGCTAGTATTGAGCATAATATGATTTATAGGAGTATTTCATGATTGAGGTGGTATTTTTTAAAAGACCAGGATTATAATAGTATTTTTTCAGAATTAAGATAATTACAGTAGCATATAGTCAATTATCCCAACATAAAACGAGCTGCTTTATGATGAGTTGTGACGCCCTGTTGAGCTCAGCTCCGTATCCAGCAGCCAGCCCGCGGTATTGTCGAAGGAATTGAGTGTCAATTCCATGGCAAGTGCTTGTGCTAATTTACTACGAACAGTTGGTTTGATCGGGAAATAAAAATCCCCTCTCCTTTTGAATCATTCGCCCGCGTCGAAGACTAGAAGCTCCAAACCTCGAATTTCAAAATGCGTGCTCGACTCGTCTAAAAGGTAGTACTAATCAATTTGGGTCGTAACTTTGAAATATAAAAGTGAAATGAGGACATGGCATCGGAGAAAAAAGATACTACGTACAAAGACACGAAAAAGATATGATAAGGGCTGAACGGCACAGCATGTCTATAAATCGCTTAGACGCAAGGACTTCCCAATTGATGTTTGTTTGGTCGTCCGAAGAAAATGCTTGGCATAATAAATTTGCAATTGGAATGAGTATGCTGTAATACTATCCTACGTGGACACTTACCTAAACTAATTTGTCCTTAGTCAGGCGAAACTAGAATAAAAATGACCGGATTCATACACACACATATATAAACATATATACTTTTTAAGTGATACTATGCTAAATAGTAATGTGTCTAATAATTTTTACCATTAATACTGTAACATAACCGATAGAAATGTATGATGATACATAAGTAGTAATCGTTTAATGCTTACCAAAATAAAGAAACTCGATAATAATATTAGTTAGTTGTAGCAAATTGAACGAACCAATGGCGAAATCACAGACAAAAGTTAGTCATGGTAAAATATATCATCCGACCTCAATGGCATGTTAAAAGAGAATAAAATTACTTTTAAAGTTTTTAAAATAAAAAGTAGAATAATCAAATGTAAGCTAATGCATTAACTTTTACTATTTACATTCTTTCAAGTTCATCATCGATAAATCACAACATCATTAGTAATTTTCATCAATTCTTGTTTCTCCACATAGCAAAAAGTATATCATTCATGAAATCATCATCAATTAATTGAAAAAAGTCAATTAGATATTTGTATGTTCAACTATTTAAGAATAATATAATAGAAAATACGTCCAGTGACTTACTTGATATTATGGTCAAATACTATAATTTTGCCTCCGATTTACAACAAGCTTGGTCGGTATTCCAAAAATCAAAATTGGAAATCTAAATCTTAACCCTATCAGTTCGACAAAAATCAATAAACAATCATCACATTTGAAACCCCAACTCACAAATTTGGTCTCTGTTCTTGAAACAAATTGTAAGAATTAAGAGAAATTTAGAGTAAAGTACATATTGATTGGGTGGACCTAAACTTCCTTTGGCCGATGAGGGCACTATGCAATAGGGACAAGATGACGCCATGGCGAGATGGTAGATGAGGGCTATCGGTGACGCTAATTTTCTTCCGTTCTCCGGCGACTGATCGTTGCCTTGCTGGGTACGACTGTGCGGCGTGCATGGTGCACATCTACTGGCCGACCATACGAGACAAACAGGTGTCGAATCTGCTGCGAGGTGACATGCTTCGTGATCGATCAAATGGACGATGTGCCCTATTGTGGTCCTCCCTCTTGGGCTGGCGCAAGGGCTAGCACGGCCTGCTGCAGTTGCCTCATGGCCTAAGGGAAGCGGAGACTCCTTGTAGACTGTTGCTAGCTATTGAGAATTTAGGCTGCTAGTGCTTTCTTCATTGGGCTTCAAGGAAAGGACCGGGTGCACTGAGTTTAGGCAAGGGTTCGCATACGAGCTAGAGGTACTGATCTCTGCTAAAATTTTTTTTGAGACACTGGGTGGAATAACTTGCTTCCACCCCTGACCTTAGTGTCCTAGTAGATTACTCTGTCCCTTCCTTGTCTTGCAAGAAAAGGCACCCCTCTCAGGTTGATATAAGGGAGGGGCTGCATCCCCAGCCTATATCCCCAGCTATACAAAGCTGGGGGGATTCCCGGCCGGCGAGAGCAGCCACGTCGCCCCTGCGCACGCTCCGCCCGCCGCGTGGCCAGAGGAATTTTGGTACGGTCTGGTGAGCTGTTTTGCGAAAAAGTCCCCGCGTTTTTCCGAAATTACGTAAAGGTCCTTGGTTCTCGCGAAAAGGTCCCTACCAGTTTTTTTCAAGTCCCTCCACTTTGCAGGATAGTGCCCCGCAGTTTCTAAATTACGTACGTGTCCTCGTTTATTACGTACAGGCCCTCGGTTTTTTGCGAAAAAGACCTTTAACTTTTTTGTTCTCGCGAAAAGGTCCCTACCAGTTTTTTCAAGTCCCTCCACTTTGCAGGATAGCGCTCCGCGGTTTCTAAATTACGTATGGGTCCTCGTTTATTACGTACAGGCCCTCGGTTTTTTGCGAAAAAGACCTTTAACTTTTTTGAAAATACACATGTGCCCTCGATTTTTTTAATTTTTTTTAAAAACTCCTCACGAATTATCGCCTCTTTCACTTCGGTTCACACGGTGGCTGGCGCGGCGTGGCGCCGCGCCTATGAGGCTAGTACTATACATACACATATGAATCTCGTGTCCACCCATCAATAAAGAAGAGAGGTGCTGGGACTACATTGTGTGCTCATCTATTTTTCTCATTCTTGTCTAATCGTTCATGGGCAACACGTCCTTAGCACGATAACACTCTCGCTAAGGCTACGTTCTTGATTACCGATCTATTTCAATTCCATTTGTGGTGTTTATTTGGCCCTCTTTTTCTATATCTCTCCTCGACACCATTTGTGAGAACCCTAAAGGTGTGCCTTCCGCGTTACCAAATCTTTGCCTATCGTGAAACCAATCTACTACCGCAAGGCAGCGGGTTATATAACCAAGCCACGCCAACGGTGCTACCCGCACCCGCGAGAGGCATCGCCCACAGCCATGCAGATCAAACCTCATCGGCTGTCATCTTCTACACAGCCACCGTCGTCCTAACTCGAGACCTCATCGAGATGCCGTTCGCATTGCCATTGGCTGACACCTATCACACCACCGCTAGGATCTAATCTAACTCAAGGCTCCGCCATCGAGACCCATCGCCGTTGGCCATCTCATCCGCATGTTTACCATGGATGTCACCACCGTCCTCACCGATCGTCACCCTCAGCATCCTCGTCGTTGACATTGAAGAACCCACCGTTGTTGCCAATTGCGACTCGATGGGTGCAAATCGCCGTCGCGCCACCCTCTACATGCACGTCAGGGTCCACCACCGCTCCTCTGTCTATATAAATGGGGGAGGGGCACTATATGCTGTAATTTTTGTCAGTCAAAAAACACAGAGATCCCTATATGTTGGGCAAGCTTGCAAGGCTGTTCTTTTGCGCTGTGGCCTATGGCTTTTTGCTATGGCTTATTAGTCTAATGAATAGTGACTGTTGAAAGAAGCCAAAGTTAAAATCGGCTAAAAAGCTGAAAAGAATAGGGCCTACTGCTTTTGCCTTGATGAACAATTGATTGCCATCGATTGAGCAAGGAATGCGTTCTTTTAACTGCGACTTATGGCTTATGGTTGCGGTGATGGTTTTTCGCACTAGCGTGAACACTTGTATGAACAAATCGAATACTGATAAACCGATTCAAAAGGACTACCCTGATTAGATATTTTGAAAAGACGACAAAGAAGCCAAACATTTGGTTGTTAAGAGGAAGCCATGAGTCGTAAGCCGAAAAGAACGGCTTGAATGATGCCCTAGCTGATAAGATAGTCCTTTGGCCTCGCTTCAAATGACTTCAGCTTATGGCTTTTTTGCTTTTGGCTTATTTAAGTTAGAAAACACTTAGAACACGTTGACTTCTAATTTTGGCTTATTTATTTTTTTAAATTTTTTGTCTTTCTTTTTTCCCGTATTCCTTTGCATTATCAATGATGATATAACAGTTTTTTAATTCATATACTTTTTATATTTTCTTTTAATTGAATAACTCAGAAAAAGCTAGCAGCTGCTACAGTGTAATTTTAGTTAAAAACCAACAGTCAAAGTCATAAGTTAGAAGCTTAAGCTCCTTAAAACGACCAAAAGCATACGCAAACATATTACTGATTAGCAAAGCATGGGAGGAGTGAACTGGGGACGGTGGCTTCCAAGTTCCAGAGCGCTGTTGGAGTGAGAGTGGGGCAAGTATGGGCCTGTTCTTTTTTGCTGAAATTTATGGTTTTTGGTTGCGGCTGTAGCTTTTGGGCTGTTCGTGCAAGAGATTACAGAGTAATAGAAACTCACGTGCGGTTTTTGCCGATATAAAAGAAGTCGGTATAGTATGTACTACAATTAACTAGTAGACCCTATCTTAAAAAGATACTCCGTTTAAAAACCAGTTACTGTAGAAAAGCCGAAAAGCAGTGTTTAGAAGCTGAAAAGAACAGGCCCTATAGCGAATTTGACATTAGCTGCTACATGTAATTTTAGTTAAAACCCAACAACCAAAGTCATAAGTTAGAAGCTTATGACATCTTTTTTTTTAGTTTCTAAAAACCGCTTTTCGGTTCTTCTACAATAACTAGATTTCAAACATAGTATCTTTATCTTTTTAAGACAGAGTCTACAAGTTAATTATAGCATGCAATATAGCGATTTAATTTATATTGACTAAAATCACATGTGGGTTATTTATATCTCTATACTCCCTCTTATAAACACCAAAAAACCATAAAACAAAATAAAAAACACAGACCTAAGCTCCTTAGAGCGGCCAAAAGCATACACAAGTATCTTAATGAGCGGGTTTTTTAGGTTAATAGCTTATGCCTTATGACTTAAATATTTGAATTCTGACTGTTAGCGAGAGGCAGTACGTACAGGAAAATAGTCACATACAATTTTTGTCAATACAGCTGAACTCAGTATATTTTTTACTATAATTTTTTTATTAATCTTTTTCTAGAAAAATATACTATTATTAGCAAAGCACGGGAGGACTGACCAGGTGCGGTGGCTTCAAAGTTCCATAGCGCTGTCAGAATGAGAGTGGGGCAAGTACAGCGAATTCGACATATCCGACTCAGCCAAACGAATATTCGTTGCGAGGAAGCTGCGAGGAAGTTTCGTTCCTTGTAAAAGTCTTCATGCGGGTCCAGCTGCCCCATCTCGATGAAAGGACAAGCGACAAGCAAGGAAATTTCGTCCATGGACCCATTCGAATAACAGTCATCAGTAGCTAGAGTATAAAAATAAATTAATTACAATGGAAAAATGTCATAGAAAATGTCATAGTACAGCTTTTGTTTCAGCCCGATTGAACGGCCCTCCGCGACTATAAATGTGCCGAGAATGCCAATTCATCCACGGCAACCCAGTGTATATATCTGCGAGCTCGCCTGTTAAGAGCTACAACACCCACGCACGCGAGGTACTTAGCCACCGCTCCCATGAGCCCAGGACAGCCACCGCGTCGCCCAGACGCGGAGCACGGGGCCGCCACCCCCTTGCTGGGCCGTCAGGAGGAGGAGCCGCGCCCCGATGGCGGCCAGGCTCTGGGCAACGGCCAGTTGGAACAAGCCGCCGCCGCCGGCGCGGACGCTGACAACGTCGGCGGCGAGAGTTTCCCCTGGCTCACCATCTTAGGGTTCCTCTTCCTCACCTTCAATTCCGGCATGGCAATCTACCGGTCCCAGGGTGACATCTGGGCCATCGCCTTCGTCCTCTTCTCGTACGGCGACCTCACGCTCCTTTTCGCCTGCCTCCGGATGTACGAGCGCACCGACGAAAACTCGCCGCGCAGGGACCGGCTCAAGGTAGCCGTGTGGCTCCTCACCACCATGCTCACGGCCGCCTTCTCCTACAAGGTCGCGGCCATTATGCCTTTGCCCGTGGCCATGCTCGTCTGGGCCATGGCCTTCTTCACGGTGGCCGGCGGGTACTACGCCTTCTTCCTTCACACCGAAAAATAAACCTCTGCTCTGCAAAGGTATGATGTATCGAGCACGCGCGCTCACCATTCAGTACTTCTGCCTGCCTGAATTACTGAAATTTAAATTGAAAGTTAATTTCAACGATATCAACAAGGAAAAACAAAAGAGCAGATGGCTAGAGTAAGTAAATCTGCAAGCAGTGAAAACCCACAATTTATCGAGCTAAGTCAATCCTCGATTCATGCTGTTGAAAGACAGCAGTAAATTATCAAGCTAAGACCAGACTCAACTTACTTGACATGTTAACATGTACTCTCGTGATATGGGAGTTAAGGGGTGTCATTCTTGATGGATTAACTAGTGGACTGAGAACTTGTCGAAACTAGTAGAATCTATAGAGGACTGAAATTCTTCAGCAAAGCAAAGCAAACCGACGGACGGCACCTTTTGCATCTGCACATGCGTGGGCAAAGTTCAGAATGATTTGCCCTCCCTGTTTCCTCCGGAAACCTGTACTGTATTTTGTACTCGTAAAATTTCCATGTTAGATGGTTTCAAGTACTTTTCCTAGTAATAATAATAATGCAACTTTAGATAACTTCTAAACTGAGAATGTAACTTTAGAATTTCAGTCGACTGCAAAACCGATAATAATGAGCTAAATTATTTACTTTCGCCCATTGTCCACCTTTATACACTTTTACGCCCTGCGAATCGCGAATGAACTACTGCGTGCTAGTATTCATCTATACATGACACTAAGATCGAACGCGGGGATAAGAATAAAGAAGCCAACGCGAGGCAATTCTACTGTGTATGGCTTCATGCATGAGCATCACTGCATCAGTGACCAGTGCCGTCAGAAAAATGTCATCCATAAAAAAGAGAAAATTTTCATGCTTGGTGTTCTTGAGACAAACAGAGCGAAGAAATGAACGAAAGAAAGTTCTCGCTTCTATTAGCTAGAGTGGACAAAAGAAACCTATAAGATGCGATATCACCCCAGGATGAACTGAACTGAACTGAGCACATTGGTGGTATCCATCTCATGAGCGAACCTTGGACAAAATAATATCAACTATAGACAACAGTTTTGTTTCAGACCGAAAATTCAGAAACTTTGGGGGGGGAGGGAAGAGAAATTACTCACCTCTCACTGCCATGGCGTTGAGCGACCGTGCCTAGACGGCAAGGCATCAGTAGTACTTACCTGACGGCGATGACAGAACGGCCGCTAGTTCGAACCATGCGTCATTAAGAAACTTTCGCATGTAATTACTCACGTCTCACTGCTATGGCGTTGAGCGACCGTGCCTAGACGGCAAGGCATCAGTAGTACTTCCCTGACGGCAAGGAACCATGCACCATTAAGAAACTTTTCGCATGTAACAGCCTATATTGCAGATGGATCGGTAAGGAAAGGGACGGCATAGTGAAAATTACATTTGCTCGAGGCGAAGGAGGGCAGGGCAGTGTTGCCCATGGGAATGAGAGATCTCATTATGAACAAAACCCATCTTGGCAAAGGCTTTTTGAGCGGTACGTAGTATATATAACCCTGGAGAAAAAAGTACTAGGGCTTTAGGTGTTCAGGAATATTCCAAGAAGAAGCTGCCATTCACTGGTTAGCTCATGTTAAGGTAGATTACAACAGTCGCCTTGCATGTTGCATTTCGAATGTACCAAGACTCGTGATTCTAACCTCATAGCTAGGACGTCATTTTCATTACATGTTTGCCTTTCTGTATTTCCTTCGCGAAAGAATTAGTAGCGAAATGTTCTAATCCAGGAAGCACCGGAAATATGACAAGATAGTTTTTGTGGCTGTACAGGGTTTCACCTATCGGACTTCTTCCCGCTGTTCCCCAGTCACACATGATTCCCTCCCAACAGTCCAGATAGCCAAAAAAAATACCATCACTTCTTGGGTATTCTATTGGTTGTCTTCCGTATTTTTTAGAAGTGCGGAACTATTATACATAAAAATGGACAAAATACTCCAAAAAATAAGAGCACGCCCATTTGGGGTGCATATCCAATAAGCACGCGTGTGCACTATACAGAACTACAGGCTGCGCCGCATGTGCCAACAGATATACCATCTAGAGCCGAGTTCAGTGAGTTTGTGCACTTTTTTTGGGGTACTTTTTACCCCATATTTTGATGCTGTATGTAGTTTATACATCCATAATAAATTTGTGAGGATTTTTGTGTGCTCGCATCACATCTCGAGTTTTGGCTGAAATGGCCGTATTAACACGAGATTAGTAAAAATAACACTCGTCGCACGAAATCTGCAAAAATAATGCCTCCACCGCACGAGTGTCGATGAGGTGACACGTACCCAAAACCACATGGCTACCATGCAAGTGGAGGCAGCATGGCAAGGCCACCATACGGTAATGCTGTAGCACACTGTAGAAATTTTCATAAAAATCCATTTATATATAGTTTTGTATGAATTTCTAAATATAGTAAATAATCTCTAAAAATTATATTTTTTGTGGACACTCCCTACATAGTGTACTTGATTATGTAATTTTTTTTTGCATAATCTTATCCATTCTGAAATTTTCTCAAAAAATCATTTAAATTGTTTGGAGCTACAGTCCGCACCGCACGATGGCCGTGTGGTTTTGGGCACATGTCACCTCGTCAGCACTCCCGTACGGTAGAGACGTTATTTTTGCAAATTCCACACAATAAGAGCTATTTTTGCTAATCACGCTTTAAAATTTGCTATGCTAAAAACTCTTCACATCTCAGCTCCCATACGGTAGAGACGTTATTTTTGCAAATTCAACACAATAAGAGCTATTTTTGCTAATCACGCTTTAAAATTTGCTATGCTAAAAACTCTTCACATCTCAGCGATAGCACCCTACACTCCAGTCTTCACGGATGCCAACTCCTTGCCTCCTACGCTCGATCTGCCTGTCTCTTTGGGCCCATCTCCAAGGCAGAAAATATAAAAAAGACTAGAAAAATGCAGGAATACAATGTCATTTCCATAAATATAGGAATACCAAGTATTTACAGCTGAGAAACAAGGAGGCTTTAGCATATATAGCACTATTGCAGCACGTATTTATAGAAATAGCCGTATAAGTAGAGTATTGGCAAAAATTGTGTTTTTGCCGTCTAATGGTCGGATCACAACGCTAGAGGGGCGACATGTATCGCTGCCATCCAACGGGTAGACGGCAGGCCGCCTGTCATCCGGTGACCGGACGGCAGGCCGCCTGTCATCCGGTGACCGGACGGCAGGCTTAATTACCTGCCTTATTTTTTTGTATAATACTTGTTTCAATTTTTAAATATAGCAAATGAACTCAAAAAATTATGAAATTTTATGTACAGCCTTCTGACATATCGTACTTCATTATGTAAATTTTTTGACAATTTTATCCGCTCTGAATGTTTTTGAAAAATTCATATTATTGAGATATTTGCAGGAGTTGTTACATATAGCAAACGAGATCCAAAAATTACGAAATTTTATGTTAATCCTCCTGACACAATAATAGTAATTGTGTAATCTTTTGGGAATTTTATGTACTCTAAAGTTTTCACGTTAATTTAATCGTGAAATTAGCGATACTCAGGCATCTTTTGCAGTGCATGATCTCTGTTGTTCGCACGTATGTCGGCCCGTTGCTGCTATCTTTTATTTCTTGCTGCATCCTTCGCATATTTGTCACTCTATCCGTATCGTCCCCTCTCACGCACTCTCTCGTCCGCACTAATGTCGTTATGTCCGTGCTGTCTCCCTCACCCGCACAAATGTCAGTCTGTCCATATCGTCCCGCCTCGCCCACTCCTTTGTGCGCAGATATGTCTTACCATGCTGTCCCTCGTTGTCTGTGGTGCTGCGTGGCGATAGTGCATCTGTAATTTTTGGTGGCAACGCATCGGGTTCTCTTTTCGCTCGGCTTAAATCGCTCATGTAAACGGCGTTTCATTTCTTGTAGAAAGAAGAACCTTCTCCGTTATACAGTAACATAGCATGTCAGATGTTGAGGGGCCTGTTGGAGCGGGGTCGCCAAAGGAAGATCTTGCCCTGCAAAAGAGGAAGGATTTCGGCCTTAACTACTGTTTGATGACAAGTAGGCGGGCTCAACCGGTATAGCTAAAATGCAGACATAGGGAGGACGCGGCCGTGCAGGTCTTCGAAGGCCATTTCGATGGAGAGCGACGTTTCTTCCGATGCCCACACTCTGGGATATAATTAGCCAATAGTTTATTTTCTCTTACTGCTAATAAAGTTTCCATGTTAACCCTCCTTTCTAGTAACTGGCAAAATGCGACTTCATCCACTAGATTGATCCTCTCCATGAACGCTATGTTGTGAGGTACATGGATACACTGTGGGAGCAAATCTTATAGACAGGGGCACAGATTGATAGTCTCAATGAGGAGAATGATGACCTCCGCCAACAGATACAACAAGAGGGGTAACGAGGAGGTCATCAACATAGAAAGTTCCTATGATTACACATGTTGTTGTGCGAACCCTAGCTGCATATGTGCATGCTGCTACAATGACGACCAGCCACATCTGAGACGCCCCTGTGACACCCTGGCCCATGTTGGCCCATTTGTGTTTGCACATGAATTTCTGGGTTAGTCCCACCTTGCTAGCTTACCTTGAGAATCACTTACATATAAGCCTAGGAGTTCCAATGGTAACACTCTCGGTTAACCGTTTTGCACAAAGTGAGGACGAAAGTGCAAGCGGGTTGTTACGTGTGCGTGGCCTATCCAGAATCTGGTTAGGTCTGAGCCGGTTTGGACCCTAGGGCGTTACAAATGGTATTAGAGCCGACTCTCGCGGTTACATGGGCGCGTGCGGGTCAGGGGCGCGGGCATATGACGCATGGCGCGTGTGGGCCCATAGCGGACACACGTCATGGCATATGTGCTGGTACTGAACGCACGGACATGTGCCAAGAGAGGAGATCCTTATCATTTGCCCCGGTGTGGGTATGTTGGTCCGACGAGGACGTCGGGTCCTTTGAGGGGGGGTGTATGTGACACCCCGGCCCATGTTGGCCCATGTGTGTGTGCACATGAATTTCTGGGTTAGTCCCACCTTGCTAGCTTAACTTGAGTATCCCTTACATATAAGCCTAGGAGTTCCAAAGGTAGCACCCCCAGTTAACCGTTTTGCGCGAAGCGAGGACGAAAGTGCAAGTGGGTTGCTACGTGTGCGTGGCCTATCCAGAATGTGGTTAGGTCTGAGCCGGTTTGGACCCTAGGGCGTTACAAATGGTATCAGAGCCGACTCTCGCGGTTACATGGGTGCGTGCGGGTCAGGGCGCGGGCATATGGCGCATGGCGCGTGTGGGCCCGTAGCGGACACACGGCATGGCATATGTGCTGGCACTGAACGTACGGACATGTGCCAAGAGAGGAGATCCTTATCATTTGCCTCGGTGTGGGTATGTTGGTCCGACGAGGACGTCGGGTCCTTTGAGGAGGGGTGTATGTGACACCCCGGCCCATGTTGGCCCATGTGTGTGTGCACATAAATTTCTGGGTTAGCCCCCACCTTGCTAGTTTACCTTGAGAAGTACTTACATATAAGCCTAGGAGTTCCAATGGTAGCACCCCTGATTAACCGTTTTGCGCGAAGCGAGGACGAAAGCGCAAGCGGGTTGCTACGTGTGCGTGGCCTATCCAGAATGTGATTAGGTCTGAACCGGTTTGGACCCTAGGGCGTTACAAATGGTATCAGAGCCAACTCTCGCGGTTACATGGGCGCGTGCGGGTCAGGGGCGTGGGCAGGCGCATGGCGCGTGTGGGCCTCGAGTGGACACAAGGCATGGCATATGTGCTGGCACTGAACGTACGGACATGTGCCAAGAGGGGAGATCCTTATCATTTGCCCCGGTGTGGGTATGTTGGTCCGACGAGGACGTCGGGTCCTTTGAGGGGGGTGTATGTGACACCCCAGCCCATGTTGGCCCATTTGTGTGTGCACATGAATTTCTGGGTTAGTCCCACCTTGCTAGCTTACCTTGAGAAGCATTTACATATAAGCCTAGGAGTTCCAATGGTAGCACCCACGGTTAACCGTTTTGCGCAAAGCGAGGACGAAAGTGCAAGCGGGTTGCTACGTGTGCGTGGCCTATCCAGAATGTGGTTAGGTCTGAGCTAGTTTGGACCCTAGGGCGTTACAGCCTCCCACTGCAACACTCCATGTGGGTAACGTGAGGCACTTTCTACCAGTAGGCACGCACAGAGAAGCTTGTAGCATGGTACTCTTCCTGTAGTTCGCGGTTATGTTCAATCTCGTAAAGCATGTAATTGAATGGTGTACACATCATTGTGGTTGCTATTTATTGAGTGGATTATTCAAACGCTGTGTCGCATGCATTAAGCTAGAGGGGTCGATATGCATTGAATAAACGTACATCATACAAAGAAGTATAAATAAGAATGCAACAATATTACATACATCACGTGCGATAATAGATTACGGAGTTAATCATTGAGGTAATAAATTGATTAATTGCCAATTATATCTCAAATTGGTACAAATATGAATTAATGTAATACAGTAAAAGATACATGAAATTATGACACTGAATGGCGACTAGACGAGCTCAGTCGTTGGGGTAATCCTTCATTGAGTACCCAGAGGTCTTGCATATTATGTATTTCACTACACGAGTAATGCTGCTATGTTGGCTCATATCTATGTCATTCTGGAAGCACTGTGTCTGCCGACGTCCCTTCGTAGTTTAACTCCTTATTGGGGCCCATTGCAGCATGTCTGGCCAAAAATCCCTGTAGTTCATGTCCAAGCTATAGGAGTGAAACTGTACACTCCATGTACTAAAAGGTGTTGCATGTCATAGTACTCTGAAATGTATAGCTCGAACATCTGTCTCATTTGTGCACATGCCTTATACACATGCAAGCATGACTTGTGCAAGAGCTTCGGTTTGTTGCAGGTGCATGTTGCAACATTACTAAGGGTGCATGCCTGTTTCATTTCACCCCTGGCATGACTATTCATATATTTTTGCCGAAGCATGATCTCATACATTCTCCAGAGGCCATTGATTACCCAGATGTCATGCATTCATGCATTCGAGCCTTCTCCATCTTCTGCTCCATGTGCCTCTGCATGTTCTCGGACCATTTCTTGCCTTCGTATATTTGTCTCCTGGCCGCGGTGGCTCTATTGATGAAATAACCAATAGTGCGACTCCATATCTCCTCCACAATTGCGGTGATGGGGAGGCACCGCACGCCTGTCAGGACGCTGTTGTATACCTTAGACATGTTGGTCATCATAATCCCATACCTCGCACTATTCATGTCATATAGAAGGAACAATTTCTCTAATTTGGTAGTATGCCAATGAATCCACTTCGAGAAACTTATGATGCCGCGGGGTTGCTCTCCCTTCGTAGTTTGCCTTTCTAGCTCTGTCCAGATAGACTCGAACTTCCACCTCTGGTTTTGCAGACACAATGCCTTGACCATCTTCACAACTTGCTGGCTATGGAACCGTGTGAACAAGTTAGATGCAAGATACCTCATGCACCACTAGGTTCGCACGTTATTCCACTTCTGAGGGGTTCGGTCCCATGCTGGATTGTGTTCAACGTGGCCATCAACCCAGCATTGCAATCTGTGATGACACAGACATTGGGTCAGTCGCCAACCACTGCTTGTTTCACATTCGCAAGAACCAGAGCCAACTGGATGTGTTCTCGCTCTCCACAATGGCAAATGCCATTGGGAGAAGCTAGTCATTCGCGTCGGCTGTAACCACAATGAGAATGGTTCCATTATACCTCCCAATTAGAAAGTACCATCCATCATGAGCACGGGATGATAGAACTTGAAGCCCTCGATGGTCTAGATGAAAGCCTAGAATAATCAGTCAAGTATGAAGCATTGGGCCCTCCGTCAGCATCTGGACGCTCAAGCTTGTTTATGTACGTACCGAGGTTTGCTTCGGCTATCTGGTGAAGCAATCTCGGTACAAAGTTGTATGCCTCTTTGTACTCTCGTACATGGTCTCGATGACCTTCTACTTACCTCGTCGGCCCTTACTATAGCTGATTGGATAGCCAATCACATTGACGACTTCCGACATGAGCATCTTCGGACAGAGGGACACGCTTACTGCAACTAGGCGGCTGATGATGCTTGCCACATATGCGGAAGTCACGTTTCGATCATGGCGCATGGGCTCGTTGAGGACGCAAGTGTGGTCAATGATCACCTTGATCGAGAAGACCGAGCCAAAAATCTTGGCTCGTTGAGCGCTAACCCTTGGAGGGCAGCGTTCTACTACGCAGTTCACTACATAATTTGCTAGGTTGGACCGATGCACTCGGTACACACATGCACACAGCTGATAGACAAGGTGTACCGTGCAATAGCTTGCTGCATAGCCACCTTGCTAGGGAAATACTGCTCAACTAGAAGGGTGTCAGCTTGAAACCCTTACTGGGACCCATCTTCTTGCGGCAGTATGAGGGAACATACCACACCATCATCAAGTCTGGAGGACACATAGGGCACTTTTGATGACACAATTTCCCCAGGTGGACCAGCTGTCTACTGTGTGTCATCGTCGGTATCATCGGAGTTTGGATCGGTGTCCTTGTCGGACTCCAACCCAAGTGCCTGCTTCGGTAGATACTCGTGACAGTCAATATGAGCTGACCACCACATGCCCGCCCTGTTATTCTACACGAAATCAGGGGCAACTGGCCCCTCCGATATAGCACATTCAGTGGTGTCGCCTTCAAGCTCCACCTGTGGTTCCCTAGGTGTCAAAAGGTTGGACTCGTCAACGTTTTTTGACACCCGAGGCACGAAATTGAGGTACACCATCGACCTCCTGTAAATGGCCACCTCAGGCTGGGAGGCAATTTGCATGTACCACCTCCATACTACGGTGCATTCACCTTCACGAGCACCCACACGCCATTCGCGCAGGTGATTCCCTTGATCGTAGGTTTCATCGCCATTGCCTCCATGGCGAACTTCCTTCGAATGCAGCTTCGTAGCTCGTGAATATTCATGACGCCAAGCCCATCGGCCCGAAGCACCTTATATTGATATGTCGATAGGTCGAACCCATCGGGTCCAGCCCGTACAAGACCATAACCGTAGAACATTATCAAGCGTTTCATGTCTGTGACTACCTGAAGCCATAACAACCAGATCCGCAGTAAGCGTTACGAGTGATTGATAATTAGCTATGCACTCTTAATTTTGAGAGTACTTTGCAACAAATGGGATAGACAAAATATTAGTGTGCAGATTGATAATGACAGTAAAATACTACAAGTTAATAATTACATGCGTGTAACTACATACGAATAATTTATTAATTACTGACAATTTGATTACTGATCCAAAAAAATTACAAGTGATTCATTACCATCGTCATTACCACTTAATTACTTAGCACTAACTTATTTCTTAACACTAACTAATTGCCACTACATTAATTACAACTGCTTAATTACAAATTACCATACAATAACATATTATGGGTATCATACGTACACAAAAATAGTAAAAAAACTATATTTTAATTACTATGACCTATTTACTTCATTATACAAACTGCATTAATTATGACTAATTAAATAACACTAATTAACTACAATTATAGGAATAATGTCGAAAGCATGCGATAAAAAATTACCTACCTTTCGGGAGAAACAATCAGCACTACCACGTCCTTAATGAGCTATGCACTACCTTCTCGAAATAATGAGCCACACACTCTTAATTTTGAGCGAAGACCGCGAGAATGAACTTCTGTGATGAGCAACTGAGGTAAGCGATGACAAACTGCTAGAGGTTCGTATTTATGGCTGAGCAAAAAGGAACCCCGGTGTGCTCACCCCGCAAATTAAGAACTCCTTGTCAACGTGTAGCACTTCGGACGAGGGAGGATAGTATGGTAACACCGACAAATGTTTAAACGAGAAAGCGGGCAAGGGGAGACAACACAGATATAACGATATTAATGCGGATGAGAGAGCGCGCGAGGGGGACGATACGGACAGAGTGATAAATGTGTGAAGGACGTATCGAGAAATAAAATATAGCAGCAACGGGCTGATATATGTGCGAACGACAGAGATCATGCACTGCAAAAAGATGCCTAAGCATCGCTAATTTCACGATTAAATTAACATGAATTAATGTGGCAATTTTAGAGTACATAAAATTTCCAAAAAATTACACAATTACTATGATTGTGTCAGGAGGCTTCACATGAAATTTGTAATTTTTAAAGCTCGTTTGCTATATGCAACAACTCCTGCAAATATCTCAATAATACGAATTTTTCAACAACATTCAGAGCGGATAAAATTGTTAAAAATTACTCGATGAAGTACGATATGTCAGGTGGTTGCACATAAAATTTTGTAATTTTTTGAGCTCATTTGTTATATTTAAAATTTTAAACAAATATTATAAAAAAAATTAAAGCAGGTAATTAAGTTTGTTGTCTGCCTGCAGGACGACAGCAGCGACATGTGTCACCCCTCTAGTGTTGACGTCCGACCACCAGACGGCAAAAACGCTATTTTTGCTAATACTCTATGCATACGGATATTTCTATAAATATGTACTACAACAGTGCTATGTATACTTAAAACTCAGAAACAAGTCGAATTATGTTTGAAAGAAATCAAATCGGAGTTACGGAAAGAGACGCAAAACAGCTGTTTGGTCAGGCAGAAAAGGAGAAGGCCTTCAGAGATCATTCCAAATCGCGCACAGAGGGCTCGCGTACAATCCATGCGTTTTTGTTATCTCTCTCATTTAAATTGCACAGGCAAGTAGGCAACTGCTGACAGAGGTGCGGCAAGAATTTAGTAAAAGCTTATCAACAGATTGATCGATGTTGATCAAACTGGTTTGTAAAAGGAAGATGTATCTCCGTTTCAATAAAAGGCAGATGCATCAACTTATATTGGCTCTGTTCTTTTAGGCTATGACTGATTACTTTTATCTGTATTTTTCAAAATGACAGCGGATATAGTACGTGGTTTTAGCCTCGAGAAACCATTTGAAAATTTTACTTCAGAAAGCCGCTCCATTTATTTCGATTTTTTAGAGAAGCTAAAGCTAAAAATGAAAAACCAAAAATCCAATGTCCGCCTCAGCCAACATGGACTATGGCTTGATCAGGGCCATAGGTCATCGGGAGGGCAGCATAAAAAAAATACTAGCTCTCTGGCCAACAGGATCAACCGAATTGTATTGGCAGGTGTTCGAGAGGTCTTTGTCCCATTTTAGTCACATCATGAGGCAGCATGAGCTCTATAGGCCTTGAACGACCGTTGCATCTATGTCATTGTTGTGAACTTTGACATTGAGTTTGTACAACCTCACACTAGCCATGACACCGGCACGCTGATACCTGTGTCCGCCTCAGCCTGGACCTCACCTCCATCCTTGACCATCTTGTGACATCTTGTCCATGCACCAATGCTAGAGCTACCTCAACTTGTGAGAAGAAAGCACGATGAGCTTGTTGCTACTGTTCTGTTCGTGCCAAGCAAGGGCACACGTCGGAGCTAAGGATGGCAATCGAGCGCGGTGGGTATGGGTAGTGCTCGCTCATACTCGTACCCGCGACCCTGATTTACGCCCACGGGTATACCCGCGAATGACGATGGGTGAAAAACCTCGCCCATACCCGTCGCCCGTGGGCATATCCGTTGACCCCCGAACTGAGTCACCATCTGAGAGTTGAACTAATGACAGATACATATAAGCAACTGCTGTTACTAGGAAATATAATAGCTATCAAAAAAGTTTATAACAATCAATAACAATTAAAGATATGGCAAAGTTTATAACAATCAATAGTAATTAGAGATATTGCTATGACTACACCACCTATCAATCTATATCGCAGGTAAACGGACGGGGAGGGTACGGGTGGAGCTTACCCATATCTGTACCCGTTTACCCGATGGTAGAGTGTTCCCCTATTTCCATACCCGTGGGTAAAAAATATCCTATACCCGATTCCATTATGATATTTACCCACTGATATATGGGTAAACGAGCACAATTAACATCCCTAGTCGGAGCGTCGTCAAGTGAGTTCACGAGTGCACATTCACTCGTCACCTGGTGCGCTGGGCCATGAAGGGCAAGATCTCTGCTATGAGTATCCTTGACACCAAGGGGCTTACCATGTGCTCGAGGGAATGCCCTGGTAGGGACGTTAGTATTGCTGCCCTATTGTTCACATCTGGCAGCATCACACCTCACATCCAGTCGCCGCCCTCGTCATCGCTCATGCACACAATGTTGTCAACACAACAAGCGTCATCATTATCATTTCCATTGGACAGGATGACTCATGCCAACTGCTCAAGAATGACCTCTGTTCAGAACTCGATGTGTGTTTCTTCAGCTATTTGTTCCTGTGCAAAGCCATGCTGGGGCGTGCAAATGGTCATGAGTTTGTCGTCTTGGGTAGTTTGGCTGGAGTGTATCTAGTGTTTGAGGAAGTGTTGTCATGGAGTCGAAGTTCCTTTAGCTCAGGAAATGTTGGCACAATAGATGTCCAAAATTTTTGCACAAAAATTCGATATATACCCTCTTAATACACAAAATATACACTACATACTAACATACTCCTTTAAGGCTTCAATTGCAATCCATAGCCCATTAGGCCCGACAACACAACAGTCACAACACAACTCAGTAGCTCACAGTGCCATCCTCTTGAGAGAATCGATCGATCCCCTCATCTTCAACCGGCCACAAAAATTGGCAAATTCCCTAATCGGGCAAATCCTCATCTTCTGGCTTCTGCCTTAGCTACTAATCGCTGCTTACCACTAGATGCTGGCTGCCCAGCCAGCCAACTTGCCACTTGCCACCCATTGACCACCCTTGTCTTTTCCCCGACCGTGGCCGCCTTGCCCAATTGCCCTCACTCCCTCTCGCCTGCTCACTGTCACATTGTGTGACTGTGTCGCTATCAAACCGATGAACCTTGCAACCCCAACCTGGTAGCCCCATGCTATGCCACCATGCGGCGTGCGCTCGTGCGTTGTGCCACCATGGCAACTGGCCATGCCCCTACCCCCGTGCGGTAGTGTCCAATGAGTGACTGAGTTCTTATTTGTTCTACTTGTTCGACACTTCTACTTATTGTTGTACTTTGTAAGTTTTGATCTAGTTAGTCACCATTGAGAATTTCTATTTATTGTTCGATCTAGTTAGTCACCACTGAGAATTTCTATTTATTGTTCTGATCTAAAAATATTTTGTGATGTTGGTTGTAATGCAAACACATAATTTGTCACATTTAAACTTCTGTATTATATCATTTGAACTTTGTGTTAGAACGGATGTGTCTTAAGTTCGCACCCCCATCATCAAAATCCTAGCTCCGCCATTGAATAAACCAGAGGAGAATAGGGATGATCTTTATTGTTATGAACTGGTTACACGATGCGCTCAATGAGAGATTACAAAGGGGATACTACTAGCCCTAGAATACTACTTCTTGCCTCTGTAATTTACTATCCAGTTAGGAGACCTTGCTTGATTTTCTTCAATCTGCATCTCTATTCTTGTTTGTGTTGGTTGTTCTTCATGTCTTCTCTTGTCAGACCTTAAATAACGCCAAATGGGGTGTTAGTTACCCACGTGAGCAGGTGCCTTCTCGATCCGTCCCGTCTGGTCAAGCGAACGGTTGCTGTCAGTGAGAGTATCCTAACAATAAATGTTCTTTGGTTATTGTTAGTGGGATAGAATCATGAGGACAACTGTAAGATGGTTGTCATCAGAGACATAATGCCGAGTCATCATGTGGTTAGGAGGAGGATAAAACATGTGCTTTATCCACCGCACGAGAGGAATTGCCTGGAGACGAGCCTTTGTACTAGTTCGGGGGACCTTCGAGTGATAGCTGGTCGGGTGAGTATATAGTGGCCCTCCGACGAGGGGTAATCGAGCAACGGTCTTTGGAAGTTTTATAACCATATTGGTCTCAAGCAAGAGTAAATTATTTGTTTAAGGTTGAGAAAGCCAATTGAAAGGAAAACTGAAAGGTTTTTTGCCCACTGGGCACAAATCCCATAACCACTACTTTTGGTAGTTGGAAAAAATTCTATAAAAATCAGTGTGGTACCTGTTGGCTTCACACTTTCCAAAGAAAACCTTTCGCATTCTTCAATTTTCTTTGCCTTTCCATCCTAGTATCCTCCAACATTGGCTTTGAATATATTAAATCTTCACTTAGATCTTAGCCATTGAAATAAAAAATGTGTGAATTGATCACCAAGTGGCCCGCATTCGGTCTGGGATCGAAGAGATTGAAGGCTTTGAAAGAAGTGGATTTGGATAGCTCCGTATCAATATATATATATATATATATATATATATATATATATATATATATATATATATATATATATATATATATATATATATATATATATATTCTTCGTATTTGACAAAAACTATCTTTATCTGAATCCGCTATCCGACAAAAATCCTGCATATCTAATTTTAGGTTTCAAATAAATCCGAATTTATTCGGATGGATGGACGGTCAGGAATTATCCATTCCATTTGTACCCCTATCTACACATGTGTGCTCATTCATTGTCAGAACCCGGAGTAACAACTCCTGGATCCTCTGTGTAAATCGCACTAGTCCAGAATCAGCTAGTGCACACAGTGACAACAAAGATAAATACCAAGCACAAATGATTAATAATATTAAATAAAAGGTACGGCCTTATGGACAAGTCTTACATCAACGCCCATTGGCAAATATAAATAAAGAAAAGAACTGCGGAAGCAAACTGATAAATAGCGAAGCCCAAGCCTGCCCACAGGCAAACGACAGTAAGACACGGCCTATTCGTCCAAGTCTTCACCGTAGTCGACGACATCTTCCTCTGTGTAGGGAGGGTGCAAGGTGAGTACAAACTTGTACTCCGCAAATCACACGGAGAAATGCAATATAATGATAAAGGCTTCAATGAAAGGCTTATAGGGTTAGTTTGCATAAAACAACATTTAAGAAATACACTAAGTAGATTGAAAATGCTGAATTTAATACAGTAAGTAAAAACAGTACTTGTAATTGAAAATATTACCGTCAGTGCAGGCTCCGACCAAACACCAACCTATCCACGGGCATCCCACCCGGACCATATTTTCCAAAAGATCACGTATGGATTCTATCTATCCACACGTTTCCAAACACTCGTGGATTCCATCCATCCACAAGCTTCCAATCTCTCTCATGGGTTCCATCCACCCACAAGGTTTTCATTCTCTCATGGATTCTATCCATCCATAAGGTTTTCGAAAATCATTTTGAAAAACAAAATTTAATCCATGAAAAACTTTTGCTCAGCATGCCCATGACCGTGGGCACGGCTATCCAGGATAGATTATACACTCTGCAGAGGTTGTACAGCTTTACCCACAAGACACAATCATCCCATATTGCCACCGGTTTACACACTTCCTTAGGTGTGCGGCGAGGAGTCGTGATAAGGCCTTTACAATGCAAAGCCTTCAACCTGGTCGAGCCAATTCTAAGGTTTCACCCAGTAAGGAATCCACCAGACGGGGACCCCCTCTTGAGCCTAGACGAGACTTCTCATGGCTTAACCACGCTCGCCCGAGTGAGACTTCACATGGCACCAACCACGCTCACTTTCAACCTACGACTTGACTCAGGTTGGTACTTTACAAATTATTCAGCCAGGGCTGTCCCATACCAGCCATGTGGTAGTACGATTAGGGCTTTGCAACAATAGCTCACACAGACCAGTCCTTAATCTGATTTAGGCCCAACCACAGACCCCTGTGCACGACAATCAACCACTGCGGCTCCAACCAACAGGGCATGCCTGCACCCACCAATCTAACCAATTACCTAAGTCTAAACCAGGTTTTATATTTTGTTTTCAAAATACTTCATAAATCTCCTTAACTCACCAAAGTCAAGGTGTACAGTCGAAAAGCTTATCATTTCATGTGAAAAGTTTATCATTTTATGTGAGAAAGTACCCCAAAACAAATATTAGGACTAAGCAGGTCTAAGCATTTGATATAAGAATTCTCTAGTCATACTAATATACCAACTAGAGTTTGATTCTAGGGTGACAAGGCATTGAGGAATTCAAATTCAATGGAGGAAATAACAAGTAGGCAATAACTAAATTTAAAGATGAATTGAATATGTTGAATAAAAATATGCATGCAATATAATTTAAACCAACATAATTTTATTTTGAAAACTGGGATCAACATGATCAAGGAGTGTGACTTGCCTTGCTCTTTAACTTGGTTCAAACCTTCGTCGTCGAATTTTCCCGAATCGTCGAAGTCTACACGCGAAAATAACCCACCAAATTCAAATAAATTCAAAATAAATTCCAATTTACTTCAAATATTTGAATTAAGGCTAGAAATGGATAGAGAGGAATTTTTGATGAATTTAGAAATTTGAATGGGCTAAATCGGAGTTAGGACGAAGGAGAACGGGCTCCGGGAAGTTTAAAAAGAGTGAAAATGGAAAATCTGAATTATTGGAATTATTTTTCTAAAGGAAAATCTGGATTATTGCGTCAGCAGGGATTTAATTTTTGGCTGATTTATTTTTCAACTGAAAAATACACTTCTTGCGCCAGCACTGGGGTGCTCCTGCTGACAAGTGGGCCCCCGGGTCCATGGACCGAGTCCACGGGCCTAGGAGGAGGCTGAGGTGGTAGGGGTGTGAGGTGGCGCCGACGGGGCGGGACGGCGCTGAGGTGGCGCTGGCGTGGCACCACGTCGGCTGCCACGCAAGCGAGGCCGAGCTGACGTGGGCGGCCGGTGAGGGAGGCATTTGGGGGCGGCGTGCTCGCCGGCGAACGGCGGCGCAGCTGTCGGCGGCGAGGGGCCGAGGAGGGAGAGGAGGAGACGGGGAGCTCGGCGGTGGGGTTGGCGATTACCGGAGGTGCCCGGAGGGCGGTCGACAACGAGGAAAGGCGGCGGCGGCGTTCCAGTGGCGACGGCGAGGAGGCTCCGATGGAGGAGAGGCGCGGCCGAGGGTTCGGGGAGCTTCGCACAGGCGCGGTGGAGCTCGCGGAGGCGGCGGCGGGGCTCGAGGGCGACCGGATTGGCGGCAATTGCTCGCCGGTCTTGATGGCGGCGGTGGCGGGCAAGGCTCACGGCACGAGGGCGAGGAGGAGCTCGGGAGGAGCGGGCGAGGGTGGAGGGAGGTAGAGCGGGGAGTGCCGAAGCTCGGGCGGGGGTTAAATAGGGGAGGGGAAGGCGGGATCTGGCGGCGACGTGGGCGGCAATCTGGCCGTCCACGTGGCGGCCAGAGGGGGAGATTGAGGACATGATTTTATTTTCTGTTTTTTGGGTTTTTCAAAAAAGCACAGAAATTCCATTAAGCCTCAGAAAAATACAAAATAAACTCCAAAAATTCCAGAAAAATTCAGAGAACCTCCTGGATACTTTTTGGACTTAACAAAAATATTTCCAACTATTGTTGGCTCTATAATTTTATATTGAAAATACTTTTTAATTTCAACAATACATTTTTAAACTCTAGAAAATCCAGAAAACCAAATATATTCCAAATAAATCCAAATAATTAATTTGAATTAGGATTTTTATAGAAAACAAAATTTAATTTTATTTAATAGTATTTTTAGGTTTTCCCCAAAAATTCTTTTTAAACCCAGCATTTTCAAAAACAGAAATCCAGGCAAAACCAAATTTAAAAATTTAGGCAACAAAAATACTTATTTTAATTTTAGTTTTATTTTAATTAATTTTTATTTACTTATTAATTAATTTTTATTTTACTAAAAAATATGGGCTGTTACATTCATGCTTTGTAAAACTGACATATCGTGCAATGTAACTTTCAACGAAGTAATTTCCTAAAATGCAAATTTTGTTCGTTTTAAATTAAGTTCGGTCATAATATTGCCACGTTTTTTTTGTAATTTTTAATGTAAATTTTTTACGATCACTAACACATGCTTTGGAAGTATATTCCATATGGATGCTCACACATCCTTTTTCTGTATTGCAGGGGATCGCACTACGGCAATCAAAACATGACAGACAAGGTTGGAAGCTGAATGCGTGGGAGGGGCAATAGGCACGGACTAGATTTCGAGGCTATAACCCTTACCTTGAAGACATGAGCATCTACAGTCCCTTGGACCCTGACCCTCCAAGTCCTGATCTACCGCTTGAAATCAACTAATAGTACACCCTAGAAATTCCCTTCGTGATTACCCACATATCCCCGAGCTTTGGCCGCAATGCAAGCACAACCTTTGATGTAATGGCGCAGTTTGTGACAACAATACGCACTCAGGATATTGACTCTTTCACTACCCTCTGTTCATGGTAAGTGGTTTATTACCTACCTATTCGTGTATTCATGGAATGCTTGTAGTCACCTCATCTTGCTTTCAGATAAGAGATTTGCAAGTTCACCGAATAGGTGGATCTATCGTATCCAATACTCATCCAAATTTACATCCATACTCTCCAAATCCGCGTAGAAAGTTATGAGATGAGCTCTAGACCAAGAGGACTAACAACGACGAGCTCCGCAAGCAGAGGATCAAGAAGAGGAATAATGAGGAGGTGGCGCACCTCAGCAGTGGCTACCACCCACATTGCTGCTGTGCTAACTCGAGCTGCGATTGCGCTTGCCACTACCGCGATACTATCCACGTCCACACCGCTCGGATGACCGTCACACTACGTGGGTGCCCTACTGTTTCATATTTTCGTTCTAGGGCCGTTGTAATTCGCACCTTCATTATGCAGTGTTATGTCAGGCTAAATATGGTCCATTGCTATATTTTTTTCAATAATGTATCTGTACTATTTAAAATAGAGAGTTGGTGGTATTGATTCATTTGTCCATCCAAACTCCGCTTTACATCTCCCTAAAAAACTTCTAACAAAATAAATAATTTTTTATCCGTAGCAAAGTATGAACATTCTGATAGTTATCATAAAAAAGTGTTAAATGTGCAAACGGCCACCGAAGGCCACCACATGGAGCTGCCGAGCCAAGGGAGCTCAGCAGCCTTGTGGGGCTTGCTGGCACCCGTGGCGCGCCCTCGCCTGCAATGCTCGCCATCCCTACCATTGCTGCCCGCTCCTGCCAAGCTTTGGTGGCACGGCAGATGACAGGTGTCGCCTGTCATGCCTGTCGAGTTCATGGACATGGCTATTTTTGTAAAAAAGGATGTCTGGAGACCAAAGTTTTTTTTTAAAAAGCTACAATGTTAAATGTGTAACCAGTTCATGGACTTGCTTCGGCAAACCATCGGCAAGGTGGCGGCAGAATGCAGATTGACTTCATAACCCTATATATTGGAATGTTATTTTGGGTTGCGGCTTATGGTTTTTTTACTACGGTTTATTAGTCTAATAAATAATGATTGATGAGAGAAACTAAAAGCTAAAAACGCTGAAAAGACAAAAATTGCCATAATTCACTAAGTTGTCCATTATTCGCAGTGTTATATATGACACTCTGATCGTGCTAGGAGACAATTGAGGCAGATCGAAAACTTGAAGAAGTGTTATAAACCTTGGGCGAGCCTATGCCTATCAGGCTAGACAACTTCAATAAATCAACTTTTGTGGCGATGAATGCGTCTGAGGTGGAGCATATAAATTTATCTACAAGGTGAAAATTAAATATGGAATCTATATTGCTTCACATTTGTTCATAGACAAATTTCGTTTTTACTACTAATATGGAGTGAGTTTTGCTTATGCGATTGAGTTCTCTCATCAACATGCGGGGGGTCAAGATTATACCCCGCTCACTTTAGTTTAATCTTTTGATTTCTGACTTATTATTTCTAAATTTCGTTTTTTTCTTGTTTTTCTAAGTTTTTTTGCCGGTTCTTTTTTCATATTCGTTTGCATTGTCCATGGTGGGCTAACTTTTTTATTTTTATTTTTTTAAATTTAGTTATACCAAATAAGCTACTATCGGGTATAGTATAATTTTAATCAGTTACAGTATAATTTTAGCTATAAATCAGTTTACTTTAGTCTAACTGAGCGGCACCTGTACCTGTCATCCAGATAGCCAGCGACAAAAACAAGATGGAGGCACTCCTTTTAAGGCATTTCCCATTCTTCTTTTGCGGAAAGAAAGTTGACTTATAGAAAGGAGCCGAAAGTCGACTTACCAAGAATCTGAGTCAGTCGTACTTCCAGATATCCTCAAAGAGGGTCTTGCATTATGGAGAACACGTAAGTCTTAAAAAAAGGGTGCAACACACACTTGGACATATTCTTTGCAGACAGTGCCGGCAAGCTGCGAGCATCACATGTCTCTATAATGAACTTCGACATTTGCCCAACCTTTCGGCAATCAAAGGGGAAAAAGGAAATCCAGCCTTCAGAGATTAGAGAACCAAAAGGATTCTACGAAAGGATGCTTCTTTATTTCTGGAGTACACACCACACGCAAGCACCACACATGCAGAACACACGTGTGAGCGTCTATTGCATCCGTTACGGTTGGATGATTATGGAATTCACAATACATTATTTTGCTGCCCAACTCAAAACTAATTGGGTGACTCGAATCACCAATCACTCTGTCTCGTGCCAAAAAAAAAGTATGTAGCTCGGCCCATTTTCACTGTAGCCAGGTGAGTAGCAAAGACGTTGATTACTCGGCCCGGGCCATTACTGGAACGCCCGTCCGCCAATTACTCCGCGGAGATCGCCGGAATCTGGGCGTCGCCAGCTCCATCCACCCAGCGCCGCCGGCTGGACTTGCGGTGCCTCATCCCAATCCAGCGCCCCCAAATGGCGGCCAGGGTGTCGACCTTGCGCCCGCCTCCGCCTTCTCGTGCCCACGCCCGCATCGATCGAAGGGTACGCATGTACCAACTGCAGCAAAAAAAAAAAAAGCCGGCGATGCATTCGCAACTTCTCTGTGAAATGAGTGAAGAACATTGTACGTGGTGCAGGAAATTGGTAAATGGTCTTTCTTTTTGCTAGGTTAATCGTTGCAGTGCTGAACCATGGAATTGTGTACGAGTTTTTTTTTTTTTTTTGCTTTCAGGTATCTTTATGCAAAGCATATTTTTCTGAACCCTATTAGCCGCAACTCAGAAGGTGAACTTATGCCTGTTTTTTTATTTGGTCGCATTGTATTATCTTAATTTCGAAATTAGCTATATACGGTATGAAATTACAAATCTAGTGCTTGCCAAGTGCAAAAGGACCAACGGCTAACGCGTGGCTTGTACTGCAGCCTTCTACCGTGGCAATATCCAGCCACTGCGGCACTTGCCCCCCAACGTAGCACAGGCTGGCTCGGCATGGCAGGTGGTGGGACCCACAAAGATGTCGTGCCACCATATTATGGCAAGACTAGGAGAGGTGCTACGCATAGGGGTGGCAAAAAAGCTCGAGACTCGTGAGCTGGCTCGGCTCGTTGAAGGCTTGACTCGTGGCACAAACGAGTCGAGCCGAGTCAGGGTTCTAGCTCGATCCGTTAACGAGCCAAGCCGAGCTGGCTCACAAGCTGCTCGCTAGGCTCGGTAGGCTCAGTTGGCCCAGCTCGGCAGCATCTTCGGCCCATCACGACGTGAACGGCTCAGTACAGCAATAGTAGTAGTATGTATGCATGCCAATTTTCACACCTCTTTAGTCACTGAGAGGTATTATTAAAGTACACGCTACTCTTTTCTCTGTTAATTTTACGTATGGAAAGGAACCATCAGATGCCACATTTGCTCATACTGGAACTGGAGTATTCTTGACAAGTTTTTCTTACTTTGTTATGAACCTACTACATTAGATGCTCTTTCCTTTTTGATGTAATTTCAGTCATAGGATTACTACTGTATAAGTTTCACTGCCACTCTAGAAAATCATAGAAGTTATCATTCAGAAAAACAAATCTAAAACATAACGAGCCTAACGAGCCATAGGATTAATGCAATTTGCATATTCCACCTAATGAGCCGAGCTCGAACTTTTCAATGAGCCGAGCCGAGCTTCTCTTTTAGCTCGTTAGCTTAACGAGCCAAGCTGAGCCTCTTCCCTAATGAGTCTTCACGAGCCGAGCCAGCTCGATTTCTATCCCTAGCTACGCATCATTTTCCGTGGCAGGAGTGCTGCATGGCACACGCGTCAACGCGTCGCTAGGAGCCCACGCGCGTCTCGCGCTGCCCACACGTCGGCGCATTGCTGGGAGCCCTACCCCGCGTGTGTCTCGCGCTACACAGGCACGACAGCTGCCTCGGCCCAAGTGTCCGCTGGCCCCCCGCCCAGCTGGCTCTGCACAATAAAATGGTTCCAGGATCACAACCCCCATTCCATCCAGAGCCACGAGAGACCGAGACAGGGAGAGAAGGGAGGAAGGAAAGAAGGCCGTGAAATGCTATGTTTTGAATGGTTTTGATTTCGAATTTGAAGTTTGCGTAGTTGCAAAAGTTGTAGATCGGCTTGTGAGCATGAAGAAAAGGTAATTTTCATCCACAAGCGGCTATAGTTTTTCACAATGTGATTAGTATGTAGTTAGCTAAATGGTAGCTTCTTAGTCTAGAAAAGTAGTACTTAGCCTTATGAAGTTGGTATGTGCTCGTAGTTCGCTTAGAAGATATAGTGTTGTTAGTGTCGTTAATTATTTATTAGTTACAGTAATTACATGTGTGACATTGCTTACGTATAGCTAAATGAGCTTGCATGCAAACAAAATTATTACAATTAGTGCGTTAGAAAATAATTATTATACATGTGTAGGTTGTTAATTTGTACATGTCCCCTAAAAGTCAAAAATTTAAAAATGTGAAATATTATTAGTTGGAAGTACACAGACTATTTGACGAAAAAAATTAAAAATACTTAGTGCATTAGAAAAATTATTATTATGCAATATGTAGGGTGTTAATTTTTACATGTCGCTTAAAAGTCAGAAATTTCAAAAATCTAAAACATTATTAGCTGAAAGTACATAGACTATTTGACAAAAAAAGTAAAATATTTTGTGCTTTACAAAAAAAATATTATGCAATGTGTACGATGTTAATTTTGACATGTTCCCTAAAAGTCGGAAATTTCAAAAATCTGAAACATTATTAGCTGAAAGTACACAGATTATTTGACGAAAAAAATTAAAAATACTTATTGCATTAGAAAATAATTATTATACAATGTGTAGGGTCAGAAATACTAGTCAGACTAATTTTGACATGTTCCCTAAAAGTCAGAAATTTCAAAAATCACCGTGTTAGAAACCATCTATGATAGTCTGCATATCGTAGACAGTTTTGTGTTAGAAACTGTCTATGATAGCCTCAAGAAATACTAGTCATACCCTCTGAAAACTCAAACTGAATTATAACTCAAAGTGAATTATAACTTAAAGTGATTTACGGCTCAAAGTGAATTACAACTCAAAATTTCACCTAGCTATTTCCTTTGAAAAAATCTTCACGATGATCAATCGCATATAGCTAGCTTTCTCACCGGGTTCTTTCTTGGGCTTGATGCCATCTCCGAATAGAGGCAACTTATCAAATTGATCGTACTTTACCTCATCCACGACATTCTCAACTCTCGACAATTTTTCTTTTTCCATGAAGAACTACGTGACAATTATTATTTATCGAGTCCATTATATAAAAAACTTGAACAACTTATTTAGCGAGTACGAATGGTTTATTTTTGTATTCGACACATTCGAGGTCCACAATAGTGACGTCGTACTTATTGACTTTCACACCCTATGGAAATTGGACCCAACAACACAAAAATAGGAGGATATTGAAAAATATGTAGTCGAGCTTCCAAATCTCCTTTATGAACCTATAGTAGAAGCTCAACCCATGTTTCATTTTGTTTGGCCCAGAGGTATTGAACTGCTTTTGAAACACATCTATGCGGACACCGCTATTCTAGATTGTACTCTTCCTATCCTAAGCTGTCCTATAAAATGTGTACCCATTTATGTCGTATGCTTGCCATGTTACTATTGTAAATTTTGGCCCTTTTACGAACCATCGCACTATATCATTACTTGATGACCACCCAGTGAATCGCACGTTTAACCATTCATTGAATCTACGGTTGTGCCCTCTCATGATCCAAACCTTCAACCGACCTGGATTCTCTTTAGCGTACCATGTTTTTGTTCTCGTCGATGTACGAGGACACTTCAATCACGTGTTGCAAAACCATAAAATGGTTTTGAGCGTACGTATCCAGATCGAGAGTGATTGTTTACTTCCGATGGTCCTAATACCCTTCAACCTCCCTTCGTGACGTGATAGAGGCACACCTATCGGTTCCACCTGTGCCATGCAGTCGACGTAGAATTCAATGACCTCTTCAGTTGCATAACCTTCAATGATGTTGTCCTTTGGCCTACATAGAACTTGATAATTCCTATGTAGCCCTTGAATGGGTATATGTGACATAGAAACACAAGGCCACATATCTTTATCTCTTTCATAAAGGCAAAAAATCATTGATGGTACAGAACAACATAGCGCGCAAAGTGAAGTTTTCTCGTTTGCCCGCATCCCATATTGCACCTCTTCCATCTATAGTATTACAAGATCTTCCAGCAATAGTGTTAGATACATATCAATAATGTTCCCATGTTGTTTCAGCTCTTAGATAAGTAGTGGCATCAAAATGTACTTTTACTTCATACACAACCAAGGAAAATGATTGTAGATACATAGATTCATGGGCCAAGTACTATATCGGCTGCTCATATTACCGAAAGAATTTTTTCCATCTGTACTCAATTCAAACTTTATATTTCTCGGTTCCGCACCAAAGTCTACGAACATCTTATCGAAGTTCCTTCACTGAGCAGAATCAGTAGGGTATCTTAGCTTTTCATCTTTTTTATGCTCCTCCGAGTGCCAACGCAGCAATGTTGCCTTCTTTCAATTCGCTAATAAACGGTTCAAGCGGGAAACTAAAGATAGATACCACGGTATCTTAGCAGGAGATCCTTATTTTACCTCGATGTCCTTACCGTTAACGGTGTGATTTTTACACTTGTATCAGGATGCTTTACACACCGAATATACATGCATGTTCATAACTAAAAAACTAAAACTAAAACACTGAGAATCTCGCTCGTGCTGGCAAGGATTTCCTTGCTGAAAACGAAGAGCCAGTTGACTGGCAAGGCTAGCTTCGCCTCTTCTCACCTGGCTAGGCAAAGAATTTTTTGTACGAATAATCTATTTTTTATTCAAAATTACATAAATATACCCATGATTTTTTTTACAAAAATAGGTCTAGTCGCCCAATGGGGAGGCGACTAGAGCTAATCGCCCAACCAGGGGCTGACAGAATGTCTGTCGCCCTACTCTCGGGCGACTGAAACCAGTTGCCTCCCCATTGGGTGACTTGCAGTGCAGTCGCCCAATGGAGGGGCGACTGCACTTAGTCCCTTGTGTTGAAAATATAAGCACATGTAGGTTCAATTTATTCCATAAATTAATCATGACATCATGCACGCACAATAACAGAACCATCACAGGCATAAAAGATCTAGACATGTAAACCAGGAAACTGTACATGAACTGATCTAATACGGAGAACATTACTGTTACGTACCGATGGTTCTGTTCTGATCGGTTTGCCGATGTAGACGCCGCAGGCACGGTGAGGATGACACGAAGTCGATGACGATTCGCCGAAGCCGAACGACGAGGAAGACGAGCCAGAGCTACAGCGAGCAGTCGCGCAGAGCGCTTCCCAAAAACCTTATTCGCCCTCTCCCGGTGCAGGACTTCGAAGGCGACGGTTCCGGAGACCTGCTCTCCCGAACGACAGTGCACGCCGGCGGACGGGACGGAGTAGACTACGTGGGACGGCGCAGCACAATGGATGGAGGAGGCAAAACCCTAGATTGATTTTCGCATATTCTGTATGAAGGCGGCGGCTCCGTATTTATAGAAGACCAGGACGCGTGATCAAGACGCCTGCACGTTCTCCATAACTCGTAACCGAACCGGATTAGCAACCGTAACCGATCCGGATTCACCGCCACTCAAAACAGCAAAATAAAACTGCAAAAGGAAGCCGCGTCTGCGCAAGCACCTGGAGCGGATTTTGGCGGACCATTCACGCAGGTGCCGTGCGCCCGCGCCGCCCGCCCTACCCAGCCCAGCCCAGCCCAGCCCGGCCCGGCCCGGCCCGGCGAGGCGAGGCGAGCGAGCGCACGCGTGTTATCCTCTAGTTCTCTCCCACACATGCCTCAAGTGGCTAGGAGTGCACCATCCCTTTTAAGGTGGTCTTCCTCTCCTAGAACTAGCAATATGGTACTAAAGGTCACATGCATGCCTCCTTTGCATGAGTGGGCCTTTGAGATTTAATAGGAATTATTCTTATTATATGGGCTTGGCCCACATATAATCCAACAATCCCCCACCAGATCTCAAAGTCCCACAGAGATTTGCCTGAATTCCAATGTACTATTTATATATCAGTATTTCGATGGAGACCGATTAAGGTTGAACATCCACCTAGAACTCCAAGCTACACTTACTCACAACTTGAACAATGGACTATGCCTTGAATTGCAAGTTTGGTGCAAGCAAGCTTCACTTAAAGACTTAACTGATACTAGGCCGCCAGTAGGCTACCCCTCGGTTGGAGCGTATAAGTCATACTCCTTGGTCTCTTCATGAGCTTAGTAGGAGATTACCCAAGATCTCCATAGACTGCGACTAACAGTCGGGCTCATATAGGTGTGTTCTTTCAAGAACGCTCTGCAGGATAGCGTCTTCGCTTCTAAAAGCCAATGGAACACATTAAGACCTTAGTCAACCTGCCTTGCAGTTTCTGAGAGTATTGCATCTTCACATAGAGAGGGTTGAAATTACTCTCCTCCAGTTAACTAATGGCTTGTTTTTCCCAGATCCTAATTCACGGGATCTCCGATCACATAGGTTGGGTTACTACCATAGATAACTCACATGGGTCTCATACCCATCTCCTTCGATGCACTATCTATCACATTCCGTGATAGTCCCTTTGTAAAGGGATCTGCCAGGTTTTTATCTGTTTGGATGTAATCCAAGGTTATAACTCCAGAGTTTCTCAATTTCCTGACAGACTTCAATCGTCTCTTAACATGCCTAGACGATTTCATATTATCCTTAGAACTGTTCACTTTAGCGATAACGGTTTGATTATCACAGTTCATAAGGATAGCTGGCACTGGCTTTTCCACCGTAGGTAGATCCATCAATAGATCTCGTAGCCATTCTGCCTCAACAATAGCAGTGTCTAGTGCCGCAAGCTCTGCTTCCATGGTTGACCTCGTCAAAATGGTCTGTTTGCAAGACCTCCATGAAACAGCACCACCACCAATAGTGAAAACATATCCACTAGTGGCTTTGATCTCATCAGCATCAGAGATCCAGTTGGAATCACTGTAACCCTCTAGCACCGACGGGTACCCAGTATAGTGAAGTCCAAAGTTCGAGGTACCTTTCAGATAGCGCAACACTCGCTCAAGCGCCTTCCAGTGATCATCTCCTGGGTTAGATGTAAACCGACTCAATTTGCTCACAGCAAAGGAGATGTCTGGCCTTGTTGCACTAGCTAGGTACATTAGTGAGCCAATTATCTGGGAGTATTCCAGCTGATCCCTAGCAATTTTCTTATTCTTACGAAGTAACACGCTAGGATCATAAGGTGTTGGAGAAGGCTTGCTGTCAGAAAAGCCAAAACGGCTCAAGACCTTTTCCACATAATGAGATTGCAAAAGTGTAATCCCATCCTCACCTCTAACCAATTTAATGTTTAGAATAACATCAGCCACTCCCAGATCTTTCATATCAAAGTTTTGAGACAAGTATGATTTGACCTCATTTATCACACTAATGTTTGTCCCAAAAATCAAGATGTCATCCACATACAAACATAGAATAACTCCCTCACCCCCACCATAACGATAGTATACACATTTATCTGCCTCATTGACAGCAAAGCCTGCAGATGTCAGTGTTCTATCGAACTTCTCATGCCACTGCTTAGGGGCTTGTTTCAGACCATACAAAGATTTCAACAGTTTTAACACCTTGCCTTTTTGACCTTCTACTACAAATCCATCAGGCTGTTCCATGTAAATTTCCTCATCCAGCTCTCCGTTAAGAAAAGCTGTCTTAACGTCCATTTGATGAATGAGAAGACCATGTGAGGCAGCCAAAGCAAGTAGTACTCGAATTGTGGTCAGTCTAGCAACAGGTGAGTAAGTGTCAAAGAAATATTCGCCTTCTTTCTGAGTATAGCCCTTGGCAACAAGCCGAGCCTTATATTTTTCAATAGTACCATCAGGCCTAAGCTTCTTTTTGAACACCCACTTGCACCCTACAGGTTTGCACCCATAAGGTTTATCTGTCAGCTCCCAGGTTCCATTAGCGATAATGGAATCCATTTCACTACGGACAGCCTCCTTCCAATAGTCTGCATCAGGGGATGCATACGCTTCTGAAATAGACTTGGGAGTGTCGTCCACAAGGTACACAGTGAAATCATCACCAAAGGATTTGAATATCCTTTGTCTCTTGCTCCTTCTAGGAGCTCCACTGTCATCCTCCTCATTGACAAGTTCATGTGTATGTTCAAAAGGTTCAGGTGATGTGATTGAACTGGGAATTATTTCAGAAGGTTGACTAGTAGTGTTATGTGTATCCTTCATAGGAAAAATATTCTCAAAGAATGTTGCATCTCGAGACTCCATAATTGTACCAACATGCATGTCAGGTACCTCAGTTTTAACTATCAAAAATCTATAGGCAATGCTATGATTAGCATATCCCAGAAAAACGCAGTCCACAGTTTTAGGTCCAAGCTTGCGTTTCTTAGTTATTGGCACATTAACTTTCGCCAAGCACCCCCATGTACGCAAGTAAGAAAGTGATGGTTTTCTCCCAATCCATACCTCGTATGGTGTTTTGTCCTTATTTCTGTTAGGAACTCTATTTAATACGTGATTAGACGTTAGCAAAGCCTCCCCCCACCATGCCTTAGGTAATCCCGCAGTATCTAACATGACATTCACCAAGTCAGTCAACGTGCGGTTTTTCCTTTCGGCAATCCCATTTGACTCGGGGGAATAAGGAGGAGTCCTCTCATGTATAATGCCATGTTCCTCACAAAATAAGTCAAATTCGTTTGAGAAATACTCTCCACCACGATCTGACCTAAGTCTTTTTATCTTTCTATTTAACTGGTTTTCAACTTCTACCTTATAGATTTTAAAATAGTCTAAAGCATCATCTTTCATTTTCAATAAATACACATAACAGAACCTAGTTGCATCATCAATCAATGTCATGAAATATCGTTTTCCACCCTTCGTCAACACGCCATTCATCTCAGAAAGATCTGAATGCAGGAGTTCTAGTGGTGCCAAGTTTCTCTCCTCGGCAGCCTTGTGAGGCTTACGAGGTTGCTTTGATTGCACACAGCTATGGCATTTAGAACCTTTGGTGATGGAAACGTTTGGAATTAAATTCATACTGGAAAGCCGAGACATCAAACCAAAATTAATATGACATAGACGTGAGTGCCAAACATTAGCCTCATCATCCACACTGCCACAGATATGGTTTACAGTCTTATTGCAGAAATCTGATAGGGAAAAGCGGAACAAGCCTCCGCACTCATAGCCTTTACCAATAAAATGTCCATGTTTAGACACGACTACTTTATTAGACTCAAATACCAACTTAAGCCCGTCTCTACATAAACGGGAGCCACTAACGAGATTCTTGTCTATAGAAGGGACATGCTGCACGATCTTTCCCGAAGTAAACTTCAGATCTACCGTGCCAACACCATGAACAGTAGCATGTGACCCATTCCCCATTAGGACAGAGGAATCTCGGGCGACCTGATAAGAAGAAAACAACGAAATATCAGCACACACATGTACATTAGCTCCTGTATCAATCCACCAATTGGTAGATTGACTAACTGAAAGAACAGTAGGTAAATTACCATACCCAGTCCCATCTCCAGTCTTGCCAATGGTCACGTTGACAGACTTAGAAGTCTGTCCTGCAGGTGCCTTCTTTCCTTTGCGTTGTGGGCACTTCTTGGCCATGTGACCAGGCTCACCGCACACAAAGCAAGTTCTATCATCCTGATTGTTGTTGTTCTTCTTCTTCTTGAAGTTGGTTGTCTGTTGGGCTTTAACAAATTTCCCTTTGTTCTTGCTTGAGGGTTTCTGTACCACATTGGCACTAGACTGCCCTCCATCACCCTTAGACACAGCGTCCTTTTCCCGAGCTTTCTCCTCAATTTCAAGAGACCCAATCAGATTCTCAACAGAGTATTCTTGTCTCTTGTGTTTGAGTGCTGTTCCGAAATTCCTCCATGAAGAAGGTAATTTCGCAATAATACATCCAGCCACAAACTTGTCGGGTAAGGCACACTTCAGGAGTTCGAGTTCCTTGGCAATGGCCTGTATCTCATGAGCCTGATCTACTACAGAACGGTTATCAACCATCTTGTAGTCATGAAATTGCTCCATGACATACATGTCATTGCTGGCATCAGTAGCACCGTATTTGGAATTCAGTGCATCCCATAACTCCTTTGCGTCTGTCATGTGCATATACACCTCGCACAGACGGTCAGCAAGAACACTAAGAATGCATCCAACAAAGAGAGTAGTGGCAGTCTCGAATTCTTTCTGCTTTTCAGCATCAAGAACACCTTCAGGCTTGCCATTACTAACCCAGAATACATTCATAGCAGTAAGCCACAGAGTGACCCTGATCTGCCATCTCTTAAAGTGCACACCGGAGAACTTATCCGGCCTCAGTGCATCGGCAAATCCAGCCATAGTAAAACCACAGTGCCTACAATAAGGTTTTTGGATTGTTGAAAATATAAGCACATGTAGGTTCAATTTATTCCATAAATTAATCATGACATCATGCACGCACAATAACAGAACCATCACAGGCATAAAAGATCTAGACATGTAAACCAGGAAACTGTACATGAACAGATCTAATACGGAGAACATTACTGTTACGTACCGATGGTTCTGTTCTGATCGGTTTGCCGATGTAGACGCCGCAGGCACGGTGAGGATGACACGAAGTCGATGACGATTCGCCGAAGCCGAACGACGAGGAAGACGAGCCAGAGCTACAGCGAGCAGTCGCACAGAGCGCTTCCCAAAAACCTTATTCGCCCTCTCCCGGTGCAGGACTTCGAAGGCGACGGTTCCAGAGACCTGCTCTCCCGAACGACAGTGCACGCCGGCGGACGGGACGGAGTAGACTACGTGGGACGGCGCAACACAATGGATGGAGGAGGCAAAACCCTAGATTGATTTTCGCATATTCTGTATGAAGACGGCGGCTCCGTATTTATAGAAGACCAGGACGCGTGATCAAGACGCCTGCACGTTCTCCATAACTCGTAACCGAACCGGATTAGCAACCGTAACCGATCCGGATTCACCGCCACACAAAACAGCAAAATAAAACTGCAAAAGGAAGCCGCGTCTGCGCAAGCACCTGGAGCGGATTTTGGCGGACCATTCACGCAGGTGCCGTGCGCCCGCGCCGCCCGCCCTACCCAGCCCAGCCCGGCCCGGCCCGGCGAGGCGAGGCGAGCGAGCGCGCGCGTGTTATCCTCTAGTTCTCTCCCACACATGCCTCAAGTGGCTAGGAGTGCACCATCCCTTTTAAGGTGGTCTTCCTCTCCTAGAACTAGCAATATGGTACTAAAGGTCACATGCATGCCTCCTTTGCATGAGTGGGCCTTTGAGATTTAATAGGAATTATTCTTATTATATGGGCTTGGCCCACATATAATCCAACACCTTGTGGTGTAGTTGTAATAAAAGTTTATGTTCACTGTATGTTGTAGGTGCATAAAAAATTTTGGGAAATTTTTTTTAAGAACGATTGACCGTAGAACGATCGATACATACAGTGGTAAGTGATATTTTGATGTTACTGAGAATTCGTGTACGGAGAGAATCGGTATGTTAATGTTGTTAAATGACTTGCTATGTGAATCATTGAATACGAACAGACGAGATAATAAGCTTATATGAATAGAAATAAACTTCATAATACAGATGTGAGTAACATGCCGCGTACTTTTTTATTATATGCATAACATATAGCATGATATGCGACTAACCCACCCAACTGCTCGTATGACCTACTGTGTGGACCGGGACTACTTTCCATTTCTTGCCCGCTCGGCGTTGAACTCATCGGCGGCCTCTTTTGCCTTAGCCGTCATTTCCCTCTTTCTCTTGCGCTCCCTCTCACGAGCCTCCTGCTCCCTACCGTGCACACTTCAAGATGAGCTTGCATCTCGAGTTGTATACGCAGGGTTTGCTCGTTCTTGCGGCGCTCCTCCTCCCGCAACTCCGTGTCCCGTGTGACATTCCACTCCTCGAAGTCGAGGGTCCATTGGTCCGCAGGGTGGATCTCATGTTCGATCCATTTGCGGTAGCCATATAGGGGTTTTGGAGACTGTAAATACAAGGGAGAGATTGTTAGTGCGTGTTGTGAAGGAGAAAAGGTAGGGGAAAATGGTGCATGTGGTCCTTACCGGCTGCCGATAGGTTACGGTGTCAAGACGGCGATCGGGGTAGTTACTGGAGTAGTTTGCGCAACCCCAGTAACGCATACCTAGGCTGATGCGATGCTTAGACTTGAAGAATTTGCACGTGTCTCCGTACCAACAAAGGGGGGTGTCTCCCCTCAAGTGAGAGTTGCGGCGAACGCTCGGTGGGGACGTTCGAGATGGGGTTGTTGCTACGCGGCCGCTCATTGTGGAGAGCTGACCTCGTAGCACGCTGGGCTTGCTCTGCCCGGGCCGCAATAGCCCTTATTTTCTCATCGCGGGCAGCAGCTGATCGTGCAAGGTCACGGGTCTCCTCCCATTCCTTTACCATCTTGTCCCATTGCTTCTTCTGGCTTTTGTCCATCCCGGTGGGGTGAAGGAAGCCCAGCCGCCTCGAAAGACCCGAAATATTTTTCCAATGCCTTCTACTTGGCACACCACGCCTTCGCGTAGCTAATCTTGTACTTGAATTTATTCTCGATAGCTACCACGATATGCATGGCATCCATGTCTTTCTTCTCAATAATTTCTTCATACATCAAATTGGTTATAAAGGTGGACGTTAGGTTACGATGCCTCGCCAAAACACTGTTGATAATGCAAGAGTGTGGCTCCACCTTTGACACAATCCAGTGAGTCTCATACTTCGGTCTCCGTGCGTACACCCTCCAAGGACAACCAGCCTTCCAAAACATGGTGGATAAGGCCATACTTATTGAAGAATCTCGACATGAAATAGAAGAGTCTCGCAAGCGGAAGATGATTCACCAAGGGGTTCAGTTGCAACAATCACAAAGAGTTAGATTCAACACATACCAGCCAGCTCGGGTACTGCAACAGTCAGATTTCAGGACTCCAGCTCCAATGCCTCCTCATGATAACTCAGGACCACGCCCTATCAACGTCAACAATCAGCCTCAGGGAGAAAGAAGCTATGCAACTCCATTTAGTTGTTTCAAGTGCCAGAGCCAGGTCATTTCGCTCGCAAGTGTCCGCAGAAGCGTCAAGCAATCACGCCAATTCTGTTCAACCTTGGAAGCACCCTTGCCAAAACTCCAGGAGCAAGCCGTGGAACATCGTCAAGTCAAGGAAGCCAAATACCTCAGAGCATTACAAGGGGAAGCCTCAACAACGTCGTCTCCGAAGTCGCGCCAGGTAACCTATTCTTTTAGTCAGCCTAAATCTCGGGGTCGAGATTCCGTTTAAGGGGGGAGGTTTGTAACATCCTGATTTTCAGAGCCTTTTTGAAGCTTTTAAAATAAAATTCACCATTTGGATTTTTCTGGAATTAATTAAAGCTTAATTGGAATTTTCATTAATTAAAAAGATTTAATGTGATTAAATTAAACATTAATATTTGTCAAAAATATTTTATTTGTGTTTCTTGTGTCACAAGGAATTTTTCTGCATTTTCTGGGATTTTCGGAGTTTGTTTGAACTCAATTTTAAATTTCCAAAAAAAAGAAAGAGGAGAGAGAATGAACAGTACCCGTAGGTACTGTTCATCCGTCTTCCCAGCGCGACGCGAGCAGAGCTCGATTCCAGTTTTGTACACGTTTCTTTCCTTTTCCCTCTCTCTTCATAACTTCCAATCTGAACCTTATTTCAATGTCTTCCCAAAAAAAGTTGTGCCAAATCACGCAAGGAATCCATCCCAACTGGCCACTTTTCGTTTCGTTCATCCGTTTGCCTTTTATCTCTTATTTTCTGAAATGAACTCTAAACCGAAATCCAAGAATTGGAGTCGGTTTTTACCTCTTTCAAGCCTATAAATACGATCCCTTGACTCCCCTAAACCCATCCCAAGCTGTGCCAAGTCCCCTCAAAGCCCAGGACGTCGTCGGCATCGTGGCTCTTCAGTCCCGATTTTGCTCGTCGCGTCTCGAGCTATCCGGTGAGTTTTTCCGTTATCCTTTCACGTCACATTGTGCCATCATGTGCCATCTACCTTCTTGCCAAGTTAATTTATTTTTGGTGTAGCCAATCTCCCGGAATCGAGTTTTCCCCAATCTAGGTCAAGAGCGCTTCCCGACGTCGATTCGTCGTCTCCGGTAAACTTTAGCTCTTGCCGTAATTTTTCTTAGACTTGCCTCGTCGCGTTCTACGCCATGCTCACTTCCCTTTCCCCAAAAATCCTCTACAAATTTTTGCCTCCGAACCTCGCCATGGCCGCCAATGGCATCTCGTGTCCCCATATATCCGGTAATGTTTTCCCCCAATCTGTTCGCGTCATATTGTGCCAAACTATCCCAGGTAGCTACCCTCCAAGTGGTTTTTGATTTCGTTCACCGAGCACCAAGATATTAAGTTTTTCCTTTTGCCTTCCCGACGTCGTTCAAACGTCGATTGCGCCGTCTCCGGTGGGTTTCTGGCCAAGCCGACAATTTTCCTAGCTTCGCCAAGCCGCGTTCTAACCCGTGCTCACCCTACTTCTCCATGTCTTATGCCAGAGTTTTATTCCTCTCTCCTACCTATGTCATTGTAGCCGCCCGTGCCGTCACCGTGCTCCGTTTGACGTGTCGTCACTTCCTATGTGTGCCTTAGGTCCCTAACAACCCATTTTGCTAGTTAGATTCATCTCCTATGCCTCCTCGAGCCGGCGCTAGCCTTCTCTCCAAAAGTAAGTGTTGCTCTCGGATGAACAGTAGCGCCTTTTGCTATTTTCCAGCGTTTTCTCTCCCCGGTAAACTTTAGATCGCTCGTTCTCCTTCGTCCAAACTCCGATCGACCCGATTCTTTTTCGTAAATTCATCTAAAATTGAGCTATATCTTTTGGTTCTGGTTTTGCAGTTTTTGGAGTTCATTTGAATTTTATTTGAATTTGTTTTTGTGTTTTGTCTCGTTTCCTCTCTCGTTAGATTACGCTTTCGAAGGAGCTGAAGCCGGATTCGAAGATCAAGAATTCCTAACTGAGCAAGGCCAAGGCAAGTCGTGTTATTTGATCATGTTGAACCTAGTTTTCAAATCTATTATGTATTATTTTGTTTTAAATTATCATGCATCGCTATTTTATTATCAAACCCTTGTATTGGTAGTTATTGTCCAAATTGATTAATCCCTCCTTGATAATTTGGTTGCCATGATTCTATTGTCACCATAGGATGGGTAATTATTTAGTGATGCAATACTAGTTGTCACATGGGTTGCGCGTCTAAATTGCTTAGCCATGCTTATTACTAGTACGTTGGGTTATTGTCACCATAGGATGGGTAATTATTTAGTGATGCAATACTAGTTGTCACATGTGATATATTAATTAATTTTGACTTAATTAGATATTGAATCGTGGTAGTAGCCACAGTTATAAAATTTGTGTGCCATGACATTGGTGTTGGATATACAAAATTGGTTTTCACCTGGGCGAATGATCGTGCAGTAAAGGGGGTGCTGTTGGCACATTGGGATGTGGATGTTTCGCTTGGGAAATATTTAAGGACTTAACTTTGTGCGCCATTGATCTGAGCCTTACTGTACAACCACATGTCCAGTATGGGATGGACCTGGCTAATTAATTTGTGATGTTTCAACTTCGGTTCCGTCATTGGGATGAGTGTGGTGTGGTCGGAGCCATGGATCCACAATGGCGCAAGAGGGGGCAATTATCGACTAGGGGGTTACCCTACTCGACGGCGAAACCTTAGCAAGGCGGAACTGGGTTGAGATTGAACATTGTAAAGGCCTTGTCATGATCTGCTCGCCGCACACCTAAGGAAGTGTGTAACTCGCGTGGCAATCCAGGATGATCATGTCTTGTGGGTATAGTTGTACAACCTCTGCAGAGTGTAAAACTATTCGAATAGCCGTGTCCTCGGTCATGGACAATGCTCGGTGATTTCACACGAGGGGTAGAATTTTCATAAAATCTTGGTTGGGTTAAGTGAATGGGTAGTTCACTGGTGGTTCATTATGTGAATCTTGGTTCGTGGGTGATTCATTGGAGTGAATGACCAGTGTATTTGGGGTTTGTCTCAATTCCTTTGATTAATTACTTATTATCATTTTCGAAATTCGCTTTTCAATCTATTTATTGTATTTACTTTAAATTGTTGCTTTCTGCAAAATTAACCTTTCAGCATCCTTTGGTAAGCCTTGTATACTATATTGCATTCTTTGTTACAAACGACTTGCTGAGTACTCTATGTACTCACGGCTTCATCCATATTTGCTCAGTTGAGGAAGAAGGACCAGATCAGCAGGAGCTACTAGAAGGAGGATACTTCGACGACTTTGCGGATTAGGACTTCGCTCCTCAGTCGATTGCCTGTGGGCATGTCGAGTGGCTACTACGCTTATTTCTGATTTTCCGCTGCTAGTTACTTTAAGCCTTTAGGCTATTAGTTGTAAGCTTGGCCATAAGGTCGTACTCTGATAATTATTAATAATATTTGGGTCTTTTCCTAGTAAATCGTGATATGGTCGGTATTTCAACTTTGTTTATACTGTGTGCACTAGCGTGATCCTGGACTAGTGCAGAATACACAGGAGAGTCCGGATTTGCATATTCGGGTCTCTACATAGCATCTCTCGAAGCAAGAGCAGACGCATGAGTTTGCGCAGCTGCTTCTAGTGAGCATGGTTGCACAAGCAGGACACACTCGTATCCACGGTGCCGGCACCCTTGCACAAAGCCCTTCCACGAAGCAGTACGCATCAATGTCTTCAGCTCCCATCTGATGTCCGTGGGAGACCGGTTCCAAAGCCCTTGCACGACGACGATGCACACCTCGAGGTCCAATGAAAAACTCTGGGTCAGCCAATGCAGCACATCTGCGATTCGAGCATTCTCGCCATCCGGAAGTACGAGAGTGACTTGCGGAAAACCGCTCAAATCTACACCATTCGGACCTTCACGAATGGTTCCAGCACCGTAATGTACTCTCAATGTAGTGGCTACTGCCATTGATGATGTCGGCCTGCATATATGTTTCAATTTTGCGACATGTCAAATAACATCGCACAATATTAAATTTTCTATACTAAAAATTGTGCTAAAATTTCTATACTACAAAATGTTCCATACTAAAAAATGTATACTAAAACTTTTCTGTACTAACATTTCTATACTAAAACTGTACTAAATTTTCTACATCTACAATTTTTACTAACACTAATATTTCATAAAGATAATACTGCAAAATACAAAATAATCAAAATATCTGAATCTGAGGATCTAAATAGATGAAATAGCTTCCACTCCTCCTTCTCCCTCTCTCCTCCTCTCCTTCTTCTCCCTCTCCTCTCCTCCTCTCCCTCTTCTCCCTCTCCTTTTCTCCCTCTCCTCTTCTCCCCCTCCTTCCTCTCCTCTTCTTTTCTCTTCTCTCTTTCTTCTCTGCGCGCAGAATGAGTGAAAAAATGCGCAAGCAGTGGCGGCGGCCGAGTGAGCTGCCTTAAGGCCCCATGTCACCCTGGCGTTGGGCGACTGCAATTATAGTCGCCCAACCGTACAGCGACTGCAATACAGTCGCTCAACGCTCGGGAGACAACAATAATTCGTCTTGCAGTTGCTCAACGCTCGGGAGATAGCAATAATTCGTCCAACCGTTGGCATATTTCCTACGTGTCGCCTCCCGGTTGGACGATAGGCTCCAGTCGCCCCCCATTAGATGACTGGAGCCTATTTTTGTAAAAAAAAATTCTACAGGTATATTTCTGTAGTTTCGAATAAAATATAGATTATTCGTACAGAAATTTCCTAGGCAAACTAGCTGAGAATTCAATGACCTGCATGTCTCATTGCCTTGCATGCGTATGCGTATGCGTAATTTTTCTCTTTCAGGACCCTGTTTGTTCGAGAGGGACATAGGGATTTTAGTATTTTTCTTTTGTCTGAGTGTAGAATACCTACAAGTGTGGTTCATGGGAGCCGCGCATTTGGAAATTACGAGTACGAACATAGACTGCAATAATTAATGGATACGAACATAGACTGCAATAATTAATGGATATTCAAATCGCTTCCTCCTTGCCTTTGAAGATGTCTATTTTGTTGGCTGCTGCTCCTTGGGAGGGGCTAGCCGACCTTCTTGTCAACAGGGGGTCGTTATTGCATGGGTTTCATGCCATTTTGAGCCTCTGTTTTCCTCCAATGCTTAAATCCAGCTCTTCATTTGTTTCGAAACCTGAAAGCAGGCTAAATAAAAAAAATTAACAGATACATACCTTTATTTTTCAACCCTGATATGATTTTCATTACATGATGGTGACAGGACATAGCCTAAAGAGAAGAAGTCATCCCAACCCTGATATGCTACATTGCTCGCTCGAGCACTTGGTTAGCTGATTTGTGCATTATTCAAGTGAGTAATAAAAATGCTTAATCACGTAATTTCGCGCCACTTGCATTCTCCCTACGAATATGTTACAGCATTATGTAGTTTACTCCGACTGTGTTGATGACCTTTTCTGACGTGCTCTGTTCGTGTTTCGACAGAGCGCCACTGGGACGTTGCTTATCACTTCTGCCTTCAGCGAATTGGTCCATCTGAAAGGCTGGAACTTGAAGGATATACAACTCTGCATATTCGCAGTCGAGCAGCAACACTGCGCATGAGTGTGTGAGAGAGATGGGATATATACCGAAGAGTCCGGAGGTTTGTCGTTGGTATCTACAATGCAAGCAGCCAAAGCCTTCTTCTTCTTCTTCTTCTTCTTCTTCTTCTTCTTCAAGCAAACTGTGAAGACTACGGGTGTCCTGGCAAAGTTTGCTGCTGACTCAAATCATGGAGAAACAAGACAGCAACACTGCTGCATTTTTTGCTCACTGTACAGTATACACTAGAAGTCTAGAACCCGAGTAATTAAGTTGTACTATATACAAGAAAACAACCTTGATAAAACAAACGTTTATTCTCCTCTCACGCAAAAAACAAAACAAAAACAAAAGGCGAGGCCTTTGTCAATCACGCTGTCCTTTGCAAAATAAGAAAACCAAAAGAATATTGGAAAATTAAATCGCGCAGCTTCCGCGAAGCTTCCTTGAATCACCGGAGTGGTTCGTGGTATTATCGACGGGGAACCCACCTCCTCCTGTCCTGCCCCCGCACTGGCTATAAATACCAGCCAGCACCATCGCAAATAATCGACAACCCCCCTAGTTGTCCAGGATTTACATGTAAGTCCCTATCTGGTTCAAAAACTGCGGACTTGCGGTGTTGTTCTACTTCCGTCGTCGCGCGAGCTCCGTTCTATCAGCAGAGCCGAGCGTGTCCGTCGTCCTGCGTTTCTCTGGTGTTTATTTATCCTAACCTTGCTTGTTTTCTCAACCAGTTCCCGCAAGGTTGAAATGGGCTTATCTCCGAGGATTCATCGTACTATTGAATATTGATGGTATATCTGGATGTTCCTGTTAATGATGACTTCGTGCTAGATGAATTTCAAATTTTTACTCCAAATTAACTTACATGGCTAAATCAATTTTAACTTCGGGACTGCAGCTTGCCATGCAAATCAGCTACGTGCTCAAATTGGGCATGTTCAAAATTTACACTACTACTTTTTTTCAAATCTGGAAGTTGAAGTTGCATGCTCATGCTGCCATGCTGAGTCTCTCTTGGTCGGCCTCATCCAAATGTTTCAGTTTGTAGATTTACTTAACATCTTTGTGCTAGTTTGATCTTTAAGCATGCTTGCTAGTTCAAATCAGCTTCGTCGTCCAAATTCCAAACGATCAAATTTACATGACGTTTCATTACGAATATGGTACTTTCCAAGTATTCAGATTTGCATTGGTTCCGTGGGGTCCATTTTGTTCTCATAAATTATTTGTTGCTTCTACTGCTTCTTTCAATCCTGAGAACTGGGGTTTTAATTGAATGACTTCTATTTTAGTTCTTTCTTCAATTTGAGAAGCAGAGTAGTGTCCATTGGTAATATCAACTAGCCTCATAGGCGTGTCGTCACGCCGCGTCAGCCACCGTGTGTACCGAAGTAAAAGATGCGATAATTCGTGAGGGGTTTTCTAAAAAAACCGAGGGCGCATGTGTATTTTCGGAAAAGTTAAAGGGTTTTTTCGTAAAAAAACCGGGGGCACATGTGTATTTTCGAAAAAGTCAAAGGACTTTTTCGCAAAAAAGTGAGGACATGTACGTAAGTAAACAAGGACCCATACGTAATTTAGAAAACCGCGGGGGGCTATCCTGCAAAGTGGAGGGGCTAAAAAACTGGCAGGGACCTTTTCGCGAGGAAAAAAGACCTTTACGTAATTTCAAAAAAATACAGGGACTTTTTCGGAAAAACCGCTCCCCCGACCGTACGCGAATCCGGCCGCCACGCGCCGGCCGAGGGAGCGCAGGGGGGCGACGTGGAGGGGCTCGGCGACCGGGAAACGCGCGGAGCGTAATATGGGGATGATTTACCAGGGTTAGCAAGAACAATCTTAATGAGGGTTACTCTTTGTTAATTCATATATCATATAGTGATTAATTTGTTTCAGCAATCTATTTATTTAATAGCAGCAATTGAAATTAGTATGCTTTTTCGCCGATTAAAGTCATATCAGTTCCAATATGGTTAGGACCTGGCCAATTTTTCATATCGTACAGGCAAATTTAGGCAGAGGTAATCTCACCATCTCATGTTACATACGGACAACCAAACAACTTCACTACTCGACCTGTCCAACTTATAATAGGCAACCAAACAACCCTCTATTGCATGAATTTAGCATGGCTTAGCTCAACATGGTTGCTTTTTTGGGCTAGCCTACAAGCAACCAAGTAACCAATCACGCCCATGATGTTCCTCTCTTCTTCTTCTTTTTTGAAGAAACCATTATGTTCCTCTTTTGAATCTTAAAACTTGCTTGTTCGTGCTGCCATGCAGAGCTTCTGGGTCGACCTGATCCAAATGCTCATATGTATGCATATCTACTTCACTTTTCTTTACGAATCTAAAACCTGAGCTTCTCCAAAATTTTCAGATTTGTAAACGACTTCTCGCCGGAATTTGATTTGCTCTGGCTGTGCATCCATTCGCCGATCGAGAATATAACTACCTAGACGCTAACCCGTACCGCCGTACGTACTATCAGCTCAAAGCCAGCTGCAACTCAGCATTCCATGGAACATGGCCAGCTCGAGCGACCTCTGCGCGACCAGCCGCCGCCGCAGATGGATCGAGAAGACGACGACGGCCATCAAGGCCCCTCGTTGCTCACCTTGTTCGGCTTCTTGTTCCTGACGTTCAACTCGGTCATGGCAGTGTACAGATCGAACAGAGACTTTTGGGCCATCTCCTTCGTGGTATTCTCCTACCTGGTCCTTGTCCTGCTCTTCTACTGCCTGCGTCAGTACGAGAAGGAGCGCCCCGAGTCGCCCCGCCGGGAACGCCTCAAGGTGGCTGTGTGGCTGCTCACCACCATGCTCACCGCCGTGTTCTCGTACAAGGTGGCAGCCATCATGCCTTTCCCAGTGCAGGTTCTGGTTTGGGCCATGGCCGGGGCAACTGTTTTAGGAGGCTTCTACGGCTTCTTCCTGTACACCGAGCCAAAACCATGAGGAGGTATAAATGATCTTAATTCCATATCCCTCGTCTTCCTTCTCATTTTTTTTTGTAAACAATATTACGCACGCTCTTGCTGTGAAATCGCAGTAGAAGGCTCGTCGAACTTCAACCATCATGATATAATATGTATAGGTCTGCATGGGTATAGGAATTGATGCTTTGGATTCAGCATACCATGACTGGGTGTGATTCACAAATGACAACGCAAGGTGAATGCAAAGGCCTAGTGGAAATGAAAGATGAAACTGGCCATGATCACTGTAGTCTATGAATTGGGCATATGGATTTTGTTCATGCCAATTTGCTACAATCGTCTCTGAAGCAAATGTGACTGCATGAAAAGTAACATGCAACGGCCTCTGCCAAAAGGCGAATGGGAGAAATTGCACACATGATACTGGATCTTTGTGGACTTGGTTTTTCAACAATAGCTACTCTTGTCCTATGGCGGGACTGGACATTTACGCACAAGAAAAAATGATCATGTGGATTGGAATACCGTCAATTTCCGATTTCAGGGAAGAACCTCAATCTTTTACAAAGAGAAGAGTGAGAGAGAGAGACAAGTGGCAGGGGCTTCAGTCTTTCTGCAGAAACGAAAGAAAGAAGAAAGAGAAAAGTACAAGGGATGCCAAACTTTTTTTAGGAAAAAAAGATACGGGGCATCTCATGTAATCTGAGGTCTTTTTGGTACCTTCCATGCCACACAGTTTGACAATTCTTGGAGCTGGAGTGAGATGCTATTGTTGATGGAGAATCTTAACTCTGGTTTCCCGGTCACACTGGAACCGCACTGCCAACACTAATCCGTCCTAGAATCTGCACATATTTGCAATAGTTTTGCATGCCATGCGAAACTCAGATTTGACACGCACAAGTGTCCGAAGTGAGTTATAAAGAAAACCGGAGCTACTAAATTCCCCTGCTAGAGTTCGTATGCATGGGCTTTTCCGTGGCGAAGCCCGGAGCCAGAGTTACAACCAATTAAACGAAGGCAATGACAAGACTTTGCACATGTCACCGACCGGTACTAGAGCAGTATTATGGTGCTGTGAAACACTATAGATTCGTACTGTGCTGACATTGTGTGAAATCATCATTCGCACAGCTGCATTTGATTTCCAGTCCATCCGTTAGCATCGTCTATTATGCTGCTGATCAACCGACTGCATGTGGTGTAGTTAACCCTGGTTTATTGACTTTTTGCAGGGCGGCTTGGCGGGAAATTGCAAACGTATTTGGGCCCTCTGATTCCCAGGCGACTGAAAAAACTCCTTATTTTTCAGTCACACTTCTAGGCCCTTGGTTTATCACATAAGGGTTACGCTTTGATTTATCACCTAAGGGTTACGCTTCCTTCCTGTGTCATGTTGTGTCCTTGGTGTTCCCCGTTGCCCGTTATTCTTAACGGGGCTAATAAGAATGTTTTTTGCTTTTGTACCCATTAAGGTTGTTATGGGCTAAACTAAGCGCTTTGGTTTGAGCAAAACGGAAGGCATGTTTTTTTTTTGCTTTTGTACCCATTAAGGTTGTTATGGGCTAAGGGCTGTTAATGATGATGTTGATTTGCCCGATAAGTTAAAATTTGTACTCATTCGCTTGTGGGCTTTTATTGTTGTGGGCTGCCATTTTGGACTGTTTCTAGCGGCCACGTTTTTTGGGCTGTTCTGTGCATGCTGACTTCATCAGTTGCCCTCCAATTAATGGAGCCAGATGTTCCAAAAAAGCCTAATTCTGCCTATTAAATAATAAGCCCAATTCGGCCTATAAAAATTAGGCCCAATTTGTCCGATTAAAAAAATAAGGCCAATTTGTGGGGATGGTGAGGGGTGTAGGAAGCATGAACACAAGGAATAAAGGAAAACGACTTCCCTGTCCCCGTGCGCGGTGTTCTCTCGATCTGGACCGCTCGCTATTGATCCAACGGCCCACCGGCACAAGTTTTTATATTTTCACCTGAAATTTAAAAATAAAAATAGGTTAATCCATCATAAATAATAAAAAAAATACAGAAAAAATATTTTTCTCTATATTTTTAATTATTTATGATGGATTAACCTATTTTTATTTTTAAATTTCAGGTGAAAATGGGCAAATGGTGAAAATATAAAAACTTGCATTGGTGGGCCATTGGATCAATAGCGAGTGGTCCAGATCGAGGGAACACGAAGAGGAACACTACGTGCAGGGACAGGGAAGCTCCGTTCGGAATAAAGACCGCACAGACAAAATAGACCCGTTAACAAACAACAAAGAAGAATTTAACTCGTGGATCGGATAGATTAAAATGTTCATCTATTCTTAGGAGGTACCCTCCTTGTACACATCTAAGCTTAGCCAACACTAGCGGAATTATAGCTGAAAAACATGCAATAATAAAAATTGGGTACTAGAACTAGGCCATATTTAACGAATTGAGTTAGAACTTCTGCCTATACTAACGTAGAGTCATATCCTGAGTGACACAACTTTATAACATGAAGGGGATCAATTTTTTTTAAAAATGGATAGCATAAGAACAAGCAGCAACTACAAAAGGAAATTCATAAAAAAGAAACATGTACCTAGTAAAAGTACCACATGTAGCTAGAACATGTCGCACATTCATGACTTCTTGTTTGCCACAGGATGATTAGTACATAGTAGCTAGTCATAGTAGTATGTAGTTAGCTAGTAATGGTGCCATATACATCTTCAGATGGCATGGCCATGGGATCACAATTAACTGAAATTGAGCTCTCCAGATGAAGAGTTAACATGGTAGCTGCGCTAGTCATGAAAGTTTCCACATGAACACTTTCCAAATGAAAATTTGACTTTCCAGCAAGCGGCTCTTCAAATCAAAACCGATCACAAACGCAACCAATTTTGTAACGTTGACAATATAAACTTAAGGTTGGTGAATTCAGACAAAATACAGAGGCATCCAATTTTCTCTAACCTTGACAGAATATAAACTTAACCAAAACAAAATATAAAGACAACCAACCGTACTCAACAAGTCACACGGAAGTTACTATTAACTACATGCAGGGTTTAACATGTGAAGGGAAAAATGTTTATTATTTTATGTGGATGCAGTTTTAGTTGTAAACAGGTTTTAAGCATAAAATCATAGCCTTCTATAAACATTGGGGGTTTTCAAAGTTTGACTACCAGATTATCAACATTACCAAATCATTCCCAAATCTACTTATGCTTTGTTGTTGGATTCACCCATTAAACACAGCTTCATTTACCGGAAGCACAACGTATTCGAATACAATTAGTCATGACTTTGCAAAGCTGCCCTACTTTACCCACAAGATTTCTTAACTCTCGCGTCCAGGTTTAAGAAAACAAGGCTTTTTACTGCTCAATTCTTTATATAGCCTCCACCTAGTAGGGTTCCCCAACAAGCTCAGATGACCCCTCGGGTCTACCCAACTTATCTCAGCCTGCTATTGTGTGGACAACTGATAATCAAATCAATAGTGCAAAAATAACCACCTTCCATATAACCCTGCTTAACTCCTTTCGTATGGACTCACACTTGGCCTCCAGTTGCCCATGTAGAGGTTCAATTGAATTTGAGCAGTTACTAGACCAGGTTTGACGTATCAACGTTTGTGGTTGGGCGATCACTATGTTCTTTACTCAGCATAAGGGTCTAGTCCTTATATTTTCGCTGAGGCAACCTCCTCCCACAAACCCATGTTCAGTGCCTCTACGCTACCATCGATTTGTAATCCTTGCCTCCACCTTAGGTTAAGGTCATGGGATCCGACCTACTTTTAAGGCCACCAGCGATCCTCGCTCACCCTAGAACCATTTTTCAAATTGTTCCATCAACAAGTACCAAATCTTTTAATAACAGAGGTTTTGTTGGTTTTCTAAACTACCATGATTATATTAATATATTTAATATTACTATGTCTTGTTAAGGTGAATATAGCCATCAAATTAAACTGGGCTTTTTCGGGTGGTAGGACATAGCTAATATCATGCCATTCTAAACATTTATTGTACATAAAATGACAGTGCGCAAATAACATAATGAAAATACTGATAAATAGATAAATAACGGAATGTAGGTTCAACATGATCAAAATATGTGCGACTTGCCTCTTTATCCATAGCCTCTGGTTATCTTTACGGTAGTCTTCAGATTGGATACCGACTTCTTTAATTGCTCTTGTAATCCTTCTGTTGACCGACTCATGTGGTCCAAGTACTAGCGTGGAAGACGAACACAAATGAGTTCCTGCTTTGCAGAACGCAAGCTGGGAACAAAATGCAAATAAATATCCAAAAAGACATAAAGAAGGTAGGTGGGGTGGTTAGAGTTTAGGTGGTGAGTGGTTTGGCTCAACGGGATTGAAATTAGGTTAGGTGGGTTCGGAACAGTCAAAGATGTAAAAGAGCATTGGATGGATTTCGATGAATGGTTGAAGGTGTGGATGGTATCGGATTTTAGGGTTGGGGTATTTATCCGGGTTGTTTAGAGCTTTACCAGAATCTAAGGTGGCAGAGCGAAGTTGGAAAGGTGTAGATGGGTTCAAAATGATAAAAGGGTATATGTGTGTTTAGGGTTTCGGCGAATAATAAAAGTTCAGACCGTATTAGGGTTTAGGGTTTGGACATGTGTTTGAGGTTTTGAGAATTACCGGTATTCGATATGAAGATATGAAGTTGAGAAATGGGTCAACGGGCTCGAAACGAGTATATTTTTGTATTTTGGGTATGGATGAAGAATAACGTGTATTTACTATTCATTGCGGGTCTGCACTATTCACAGCGGGTCAGAGCTAGGGGTGGCAACGAGCCGAGCCGAGCCGAGCCTGGCTCGGCTCGGCTCGTGAAAGCTTGGTGGAATGGAGGCTCGGTTCGGCTCGGCTTGGTTAGGGTATCAAGCTTTTTTGTGGGCTCGGTTCGGCTCGTGATGCGGCTCGAGCCAGCTTGAGCGGGCTCGCGAGCCAACAACCACCGGCACCGAGGGGAACCGACGGGCGACGGCAAGAAGACGAAGGCATGGCATCCACCCCACCGCAAGCCAGCAACCGCAAGCCAGCGACCGCAAGTTCGCAACCAGCCCCAAACCCTAACATTCCTCACAAGTACCAGTGCAGGTAAACCCCCACCATCTCACCATTCGTGTATTACCATTATCCCATTTCATCCAACATAGACTAGAAACCATAAGCATTCACCACGGTAGAGCACAGGAACCATAAGCATGTCACCAGAGGTAAAAGAAGGAGAGAAGAGGGTTACCAGTGAGGGCGGCGGCTGCGGGATTCCCGGCCGAGCCACCGGTACTCCCCCGGCGTACGGCGACGGTTCACCGGCGGAGACAGCCACGGTCACCCGCCTCCCAAAAACCTAACCCTAGGCAAAACCTCACAAAAAGTTAGCAAATCACAAACTTAGAAATCAAAGCAAATAGCAACCAAACCCCATCAAGCCAACCCTAGATCGGGCGGGATGGAAGAACTAGGCGCCAGATCTGGGCCTAGGCCACAGATCTGGCCGTGGAGCTATGCGGCGCGGCAGGGAGCCGGCATGAAGGGGGGAGCAGCACCGAGGGGAGGCGCCGAGACGCGGGCGCGAGAGGGCGGCGGCGTCGGCCGGGGCAAGGAATGAAGGAAATAGGGAGAGGGAGGGGGCGCGTCCGCCGGTCCGCGCGAGTGGAGAGACCGAGAGGGAGAGAGAGAGAGAGACTGAGAGAGGAGAGAGCCGAGTGGGGGAGGCCGCAGGAGGCATCGGGTGGTCGGGGCCGGGGGGCGTCGGGGCCGTTGGGCCATTGCCCATTGGGCCAGCGGGCAGTTGGGCTGAGCCAAGCTGGCTCGCGAGCCAGCTCACGAGCTGGCTCGGGCTCGGCTCGTTTAGATCCCGAGCTTTTTTGCTGGCTCGGTTCGGCTCATTTCATTCACGAGCCGAGCCAAGCCTTCACGAGCCCGAGCCGAGCCCGAGCTTTTTTGCCAGCCCTAGTCAGAGCACTGTTCACTTCGGGTCAACTACTATTCACTAACGGGTCAAATGCTACAGTAGCGGGCTAGCACTGTTTATCTTCCTCCTCCCGCGCACTACAGTACTGGAAACAGGGGATTTTCAGCGATGGCGATTCCTGGTGCTACGCTCAACTCCAGCGAAAACTGAGGGCATGGACGAACTCAGGGGGTTGAGGAGAACCCATTTTTGGCCTTGGGCAGGGTCAGGGTTGGCCGGAGCTTCGCCGGTAGCGAGGGAGCTCCGCGACGGTTCTTCATGGCATTGGAGCTACAAGGAGGGTCTTTGTTCTAATTGGCTACTTTTTAACCATCTGGGGAAGGTCACGGTGACTTGGAAGGCGGCGGTTTGGGTCGTGGAGGTCTGTGGTGAGCTAACCACAGTGAGGTGGTGTGACCGGCGGAAGAAAAGGTGGCCAGGGAGCTACAAGGCTGAGCTGGCCATGGCGATTCTTTGGTGGGGTTCCTCGAGTTATGAGGATGCTACTGGTGCAAGGAATTGAAAAGTTATAGCCTATGCAAGGAGAATTGGAAATTGGCTTACTTGGAGCTTTTCCGGCAATCGACGGCGAGGCGACGACCACCGGAGCAATTGGGGTGGTGGTAGCTTGCCTTGGCACCGGTGTGATGCACCAGGAGAGGCTCGGGTCCTTTTATAGGCGAGCTAGGGCGGTTGGGAGAGGCGGAGGCGAAATATCTAGGGCGACGGTGAAATTTGCTTTGGCTTCATCCAGTGCTGGTCTAAGGTCTTCAGGAGATTGTCAGGCAAGTGGCAGGGAGGTGGCAGTAGCGAGAGGGTGCGGGAAGGCGCGAGAGCAATCGAAAGAAATCAGGCGGTGGCAAAACGGGGTGGCGACGAGATATTTTCGGCCGGCGGCAACTGACACAGGCTCAGGGCTCTTAATGACAGGCGTACGATCACTGGCTAACGACGCAGTGCTGTCAGCGGAGAGACTCGGGCGGCGGCAAATATCAGCGGAGGCGGCGAGATTTTTTTGGACGGGAACAGTAACAACACGAATTACCTCTGTTGAAGCAATGTCAGCAGGGTTTAGGGGTGGGATTGGGCTAAGATTCGTGCGAGATAGGCTAAGGATCAAAGGAGAACAAGAATCAAAACAAGATTTGAATTCTTTTGAAAATTCGGTTTCATTTCAACCTACCTCCCTTAAAAAGAATTCCGTCCTCGAGATTAACCCAGGTTAACAAATGGGTTGAAAAGCAAAATTTGCGACAGTTCTAATTCCTTTCCTTAAGTCTTATTTGTCTTTCAGTGTGATCTTTGTTGATTGGTACTTATGCTGATACTTTGTTCTTTTCTGGTCATCCGAGTTCTCAGGACTTCATGAAGTTCTTCCCAAGGTATAAATGTAACTAGTGCTTCTCGGTCTAAAATGATTCCATTTGAAGATTCATGCAATACTTCTGCTATCTTTATCTCTTCCATAGGTTTGTTTGCTTGATAGGAAATGTGCTTCTTTAATCAATTGGTCTACAATCACCGATATCCTACTCATGTTTTCCGGAGTCTGTAAAACAAATCCATACCAATGTCCTTCGATTTCCCATTTCATTTTTGGACTAGTTATGACTATAGTAATCCTGTAGATTTTGATGGTCTATCTTTTATTTTCTGGCAAGTGTAATGAGTGCTATATCCTGAGATTTCTCTCTCCATACTACTTCACCAAAATCCTTCCTTTAGATTTTGATTCACCTTTATTCTACCAAGGTGTATAGAGAGCTTATGAAGAGTAAGCTTCTCTCATACTCAAATATTTTAATTTCCCGTTTAATGGGCACTCGAAAGTGACCACGAGATCTCAAGATTTCTTACTCATTCTTTATCGAATTCTGTTGAATTTCCTTGTCATAATTGAGATAATACTTAGTAACCACACCAAGATATGTCTTTTGACTTTATGTCAATTGTTATTCACTTTTCCTTGGTGACATTTGAATATTTAAATCACAGTCCTTGTCTACTTATAACCATTTCCATTGTTGCAGTTTTATTTCCAGCTGACCAATGCATACACTATGGCTACTAATTCTTAAGTCATGAGTAATGTACTTCTCTTCAGGTGCTGACTTCTTGACACAAATGTTATAATACTTCTGTCTTGTATTAATACACATCTTAGTCCCTGTTTCTGAGGTGCTATCATAAAGTTGAAAGTCCTTCTTCCTCCCTTGACGATTGGTATGAGGCTGATGCTTGTCTTTTGGCTTGTATTCGGGCTTTTTCCCTGGGTAAGGATTTCAACGACAATGCCCATTTTGCTTGCAGTGAAAACAAGTTGTATGAGCCGAGATCAAAGGATCATTTCGTTTGATAATCCTCACATATCCTGATATCTCTTCTTCTATTTGGAGGGCTTGATCAACTTGTCTGTAAGTCTGGAAATACCATGGTTATAATATAACGCCTTATTTTTGGTTGCAAGCCTTCTATAAAGTGTCCCATCCTTTTTGCTTCGGTATTGATATCTTCTTGAGCATGTTGTGATAGATGATGGAATTGCTACAGATACTCCATAACAGACTTGTCTTCTTGTCAGAGATTAAGAAAATCCTGATACTTTTCTATAGCAGTTTTAGGAGAAATATAGGCCTTGCGAAATTTGTTCACGAACTCTTTCCAAGTAAGCTCAAAATCTGATTCTCCTCCTTCGGTCCATTTCGTTCCGATTGCTCGCGCCCACAACTTCCTCAAGCCTCCAGGAACTTACCCGAACCCTCGCCCTAGCCCACCGAGCCCTCTTCTTCTCCGCCGCCGAAGACCGCCGCCAGCCGTAACTACCCTGCCATGGCCAACCCAACTCCAGCCACTACTGCCCAAACCGTCACCTCCATGAGCTTGCCTTAATCCCACAGATGCTCAAAGACCAGTCCCATTGCCCGTTTGACCCTCGGTTCACCCCGCACTGTTCAAACTGCTCGATGGGGAAGAAAGCTCGCCGCCGGCGATCGCCGACCCTGCTGACCTTGCCAACCCCGAAATGGAAACCCTAGAGCTCTAGCGACCCGGCTGTAGTCCCCTAAGCCTTCGCAAAATACTTCAGCACCACCAGCCGCTATCGCCGTCTTCCTCTGTTTTTTGCTCGCGCGCGCGAACATAGGAGGAAGACGACACTGTGCGCTTGGGCCGCATAGTGTCGGGCTGAAACGACCGAGCGGATCAGGCCACTAAGCACTGTAGCAACTGGGTGAGCAAATGCGCGTGTGCGCGAGCGGGCGACACTGTAACATGCGGATCCGGCGCCGATGGAACCCGAACCCGTGAGGAACAGTACAGACCCGTTAAGCACAGTAAACCCGAAACCTGTTACTGTTCACCCGAACCCAAAATACATATTTATATCCATTTTGACCGTTTCGAGCCCGTCGACCCATTTCTCAGGCCCATTTCACCTTTTGGACCCTCCTAAAAGCCCAAAACCTATTTTATTTGATTTTTCTTGGATTTTATTTCTTTATTCCTAGCTCATTTTTTTCGAGCGTGGAATTAAATTATTTTTCTTTGCTTTACGCTACACACGACGTCGAAAGTTGCCCAAGTCAAGAAGGAGAAACTCAGGATCAAGCTCAAGACCTAGAGATAGAAGAATACGAAATTGTCGAAGTCGTAAATCCACAAGGCAAGTCACATGTCTTTGATCATGTTGAACCTATATTTCTTTAATTATTTAATTATCAGTATTTTCATTATGTTATTTGCGCACTGTTATTTTATGTACAAAAAATGTTTAGAATAACATGATATTAGCTATTGTCCTACCACCCCAAAAAGCCCTGTTTAAATTGATAGCCATATTCACCTTGACAAAACTTAGTAATATTAAAATTAATAATAATGTAATCACAGTAGATTAGGAACCCAATAATCTTTTACTACTAAGAGTCTTGGCATTTTGCTGATAGAATTTTACAAGTGAATCTAGGATAAGGAGATATCACGGGGAGCTATGAGATGGTCTAAGCCCATGATCTTATTCTAGGATGAAAGCTTGGTTTGAAATAGAGGCAGTGCCGCGGGCACTAAAATATGAGTTTGTGAGTAGAAGTTACCACAGTGAAAATATAAGGACTAGACCATTATGCTAAGTAAAGAACATAGCAACCGCTCGACCACAAGTGTTGACTTGTCAAATCTGATTTAGTAGATGCTCAAATCGATTGAATATCTACAATAAGGATATGATATACTATTCCAAAAAAGGAAACAACCGGCGTAAAGATTGTGGTGTGGAAATGGTAAAACCATACTTTCACAACGGTAGGCTCCACTCTGTCAGACCGCCGTATTCCGTGACAGAGGGTCCATAGTCTATCGGGTAGAGGCTACATAAAGAGATGAGCAGTGAAACAACCTTATTTTCTCAACTTAGTTATGAGGGTTGAGGAATCTTGTGGGTAAAGTTAGGCAACTCTGCAGAGTCAGTTATAAATAGTATTCGAATACACCATGCTTCCAGTATATGAAGCTGTGTTTAATGGGTGATTCCAATAGTGAAGTATAAGTAGATTTGGAATTGTTTTGAAAATGTGGAAGTCTGTTAATCAAGTTTGGAAAACCCCCCAAAATCCTTAAGAAGTCTATGTTTTGATAACTTGTGTTTAAAAGCAAAAGGTTTACAAACAAAATTGCATCTACATAAAATAATGAACTGCTTTACCACGCTCCATGGCAATCTCTTGCATATAGTTAAATAACATTTCCCATGTGACTTGTTGAGTATGGTTGGTTGTACTCATACTTGCTAAAATCATAAACAAAAATGCTTGTCAAGAGAATGAATGAGTTTATCAAGACGATGCTGAACTCTACGATATAGATGACGCCTGGTGTTCGGGTTTATTCTATACTCATGCCTGCCATGGAGTTTCTTTTGTAATGTAACTTTGGGTTGTACGTCCCTCTATGTAAAACTTGGCTGTTAAGTCTTAATTTTGTAATAAAGTTTGGTTCTTATGTTTAAACTTGTCTTAGCAATGGTGTGCATTCATCTACAGTACTCGTAGCTAAACAATCCTAGACAGTTACGAAGATAACCTAACATCCCCAAAAAATAGGGGTGTTACATGTTTTGTTCATGCCAATTTGCTACGGTCGGGCTCTGAAGCAAATGTGACTATGAAAAGCACGTGCAACGGCCTCTGAACAAGGCGAATGGGAGATTGCACACATGATACTGGATCGTTGTGGACTTGGTTTTTCAACAATAGCTACTCTCTTATGGCTGGGGCTGGACACTTAAGCACACACAAAAAAAAGATGATGTCGGACACTTAAGCACACAAAAAAAAATATGACGTCGATTGGAATACCGTCAATTTCCGGCTCATAAGAGAAGAGTCTCAAACTTTTCCAAAGAGAGTGAGAGAGAAGGGACGGGGCTTCAGTCTTTCTACAAAAATTCAAGAATCTTTTCCAAAGAAGAGAGAGACAAGGGACGGGGCTTCATTCTTTCTACACAAATACAAGAATCAAATACAAGAATCTTTACCAAAGAAGAGAGACAAGGGGCGGGGCTTCAGTCTTTCTACAAAAATACAAGGAATGCCAAACTTTTTTTTTTAAAAAAAAGAGAAACGGGGCATCTCATGTAATATGATGTCTTTTTGGTACCTAAGGTTTGTCAGGATTGCGATACCAGATAGATAGGATTGTTTTTATCTAACATGATTGGATTATAGAATCACGATTTTATCAAAATTTTAAAAACATATATATATTATATAAAAATTAAATTATATTTCTAAATATACAAGTTTATAGTAGATTTTTTAAATTTAATTTTGTAATTTAAGTACACTTATTCATATTGTATTAAATTAATGTTGATTTTGGAACTTATTCAATTATTTTAATAAAGTAATAATCTAAAAATGCAATATGTCAAAAATAATACTTTTTTTTACCTTTGAACAATACGTAAACAACAAAACAAATTAAAGTGTAACTTAAACTAACAATAGTTAATATTAGATTTTATATGCTAATATGATTTGTTGTCAGGATCATGATCTCATTGTAATCATATCTAAGCCTAACAATTCTATGAGTAGGATTGCGGTCTCATTATGATACCATTTGATTTCAATCTATATTATAATTTGTATAATCTACTTTCGATAAAATCATATGATGTATGATATGTGTCGCGACAAGAACCTTGGTACCTCCCATGCCACAAGGTTTTGACTATTCTTGGAGCTGGAGTGAGATGATATTGTTGTTGGAGAGTCTTCGGTTTCCCAGTGACGCTGGAACCACACTGCAAACACTACTCTGTCCCAGAATCTGAACATATTTGCAATAGTTTTGCGTGCCATGCAAAACTCGGATTTGACACGCGCAAGTGTCCGAAGTGAGCTATGACTTCAAATGGAGAAAACCGGAGCTAAATCCCACGTAAACCGGAGCTAACTCGGATTTGCATTTCCGTGGCAAAGTCCGGGAGCCGAGTTACAACCAATTAAACAAGAAAATGACATGACTCTGCGCATGTCACCGACCATTGGTGCTACGCCAGTATTACGGTGCTGTGAAAACACTATAGATTCGCACTGTGCTGACATTTTGTGTGAAATCATCATTCGCACAGCTGCATTTGATTTTCAGTTCGTCTGTGGTCTATTATGCTGCTGATCAACTGGCTGCTTGTGGTCTAGCTAACCCTGATTTGTTCACTTGTACAGGGCGGCTTGGCGGGAAAGGCAAAAGTGTTTCCATAGGGCCGTCGTATCTGCCCTGGCCGGCCATGCGGCTACGCGCCGCCGGTACGCGTATGCGTAATTCTTCTCTTTCAGGACCCTGTTTGTTCGAGAAGGACATGGATTTTAGTATTTTTCTTTTGTCTGTATGTAAAATACCTAAGTGTGGTTCATGGGAACCGCGCATTTGGAAAGTATGAGTACGAGCATAAACTGCAATAATTAATGGATATTCAAATTGCCTCCTCCTTGCCTTTGAAGATGTCTATTTTGTTGGCTGTTGCTCCTTTGGAGGGGCTAGCCGACCTTCTTGTCAACAGAGGGTCGTTATTGCATGGGTTTCATGCCATTTTGAGCCTCTGTTTTCCTCCAATGCTTAATCCAGCTCTTCATTTGTGTTCGAAACCTGAAAGCAGGCTAAATAAAAAAAAATTAACAGATACCTTTATTTTTCAACCCTGATATGATTTACATAGGACATAGCTTAAAGAGAAGTCATCCCAACCCTGATATGCTACTTTGCTCGCTCGAGCACTTGGTCGCTGATTTGTGCATTATTCAAGTGAGTAATAAAAAATGCTTAATCACGTAATTTCGCCCCACTTGCATTCTCCCTACGAATCTGTTACAGCATTATGTAGTTTACTCCGACTATGCTGATGACCTTTTCTGACGTGCTCTGCTCGTGTTTCGACAGAGCGCCACTGGGACGTTGCTTATCTCTGCCTTCAGCAAATTGGGCCACCTGAAAGGCTGGAACTTGAAGGATATACAACTCTGCATATTCGCTGTCGAGCAGCAACACTGCGCATGAGTGTGTGTGTGTGAGATGGGATATATACCGAAGAGTACAGAGGTTTGTCGTTGGTATCTACAATGCAAGCAGCCAAAGCCATCTCTCTCTCTCTCTTTTTTTTGAGGAAGTCATCGTGTTTAAAGTCGAAAGCGAACTGTGAAGACTACGGGTGTCCTGACAAAGTTCGCTGCTGACTCAATCATGGAGAAACAAGACAGCAACACTGCTGCATTTTTTGCTCACTGTACAGTATACACTAGAAGTAGGGTAATTAAGTTGTACTATATACAAGAAAACAACCTTGATAAACCAAAGGAGATGCTGAATAAACATTGACCTGCAGTTTGCCCCAGTCGGCAGAGGATAATCCTCATACCATCGGCGAGGGCCTTGCACGATCAAGCAAATAGTTCACTGTAGAGCATCCCATTGGAGTGGAGTGTGCAGCAAAAACGAAAATCTTATAGCACAAACATGTACAAGAATGACATGTGATCCTTCCCTTCAGCGAGGGCGTTGCATGCGTAGGTCTAGAGAGAGAGAGAGAGAGAGAGAGAGCATGTGTAACACAGTGGCCTGGTAAAATGACACGACAACAGAATTATAAGATTATTTTTGGGCCTAATATAAAACTAATTGGGTTTGTTTAGCTTGTTTTTTTCCTTGCGACCGTTGCGTTTGTTTAGCTGGGCCGGCCCATAACTGGTGTTCGTGCCCGTTCGCCAATCGCTCCACTAGAGAACCACCGCGTGCTCGCGTTGATCATTTCGCCGACATCACCGGAATCCGGCCAGGCGGCCACGGCCTCCGTCCGTCCGTCCCTCCCCACCCAGCGGAGCGTGGCGGCCGTAAGGCTGTTCTCACGGCGCGGCGTCCCCATCCCCAAATGGCGGCCTCGGTCGGTGGCGCCCTTGCCCTCGCCTCCGCCTTCTCCTCCCCCGCCTGCATCGAAGAAGGGTACGTACCAGCTGAAAATCCAAAAATTGCTGTACTCTTTTCTTCGAAATTGGAGTGGTGTAATTGCAGTGCATTCGCAACTTCTCTATGAAATGAGTGAAGCGCATTGTACACGGTACAGGAAATTGGGAGTAAATGGTCTTTCCTTTTTGGTTGGTTAATCAGTTACAGTACTGAACCATGGAATTTCGTTTTGAGAATCTACTGGACCGTGAGATTGTTTACGAGTTATTTTGCTGTGGGTTCAGCTGTTCAAGCGTAGTGCAGGAATGTTGTTTTAAAAGTAGGGGAAGGATTCACGACACGATGGTTCTCCTGGTTTTCTCCAGGAATCGGCTGGAACTGAATAGGTTCTAAAAATATGGCTGTCGTTTATAACCTAAAAGTAGTGTTGTTACATCAGATTATCGTAAATTCCCGCGTAAGGATATACGAGTAATGTGCTACTAGATTACACTCACGTCATTCATGTAAGATTTTACTTTATTAAAAGTAAAAGGCGATGATTCTATAACCGAGAGACATTAGTGGTAAGAATGGTGATACTGGTGTGATAAACTTGCAGTTTTATACGATAGTGTACACAATAATGTTAAAAAATCTACTACCTAATCTTGAGCAGTCCCTACAGAAATATAACAGAAAACAGTTTCATTTACTTGTTTTCCCTTTCATCCTATTGCTAATTTGTACTGCCTCCAACCACTTCAGTGATCTGTTGTGATCCGAAGATGTATTCTTTTTTCCCTACCATGGCTGGTTCATGTTTTCTCTTATCCTGTGCATTTCCCGCAAAGCATCAGTAATTTGCATTCGCTCTGTCGGTTCTTCCTTTGAACACTGGATGCCAACTGTGAGAACAGAAGTGATGCATTTAATATCTCTCTCTGCCCTGTTGGTGATGTCTGGTTTGTTTGCTCCATTAAGGCCAGTTAGGAACAAGCTTTGGTCGATTATTTCAATTGTTTTGTGTGGCAGTGCCATCTCAACATACTGATGAAGGCTAAGACCTCCCTTAAATGCGTCATCAGTTGGTCTTTTTGCAGTAAAAAGTTCCAGAAGAAGTATTCCATAGCTAAAGATATCCCCATATGTAGAAACTTCATTGCCAATTCCGTACTCTGAAACAGAAATAGTGATAAGATGAAGTAGATTGTTGACATCCTTTGGACCATAGACCAGGTAATCATATAAAATGAAAATTTTGGGCATATTAATGGATATTGCAAAGATGCACAGCCTAGTATTTTTATTGCACGAGAAATATGAAGCTTGTTAGCAACCTGATATTTATGCAAATGGTTTTAAAATGAGATAGTTCTGGGCGTAGGCATATTTATTTGAGTATGTTGATCATGTCGCTTGTGCAGAAACATAGATAAATCGAATCCGACCATGGCTTACCTGGAGCAATGTACCCAATGGTCCCTCGTAGTGCTCCCCAGCTGGTTGAATTTTGTGATGAATTGGCATCATCACATAGAAACCTTGCCAGTCCAAAGTCGACAACATGAGCAACCAGATCATCGTCTAGTAAAATATTACTTGGTTTTAGATCACAATGGACTATGGGCAGTGGTTTATGATGGTGGAGGTAGTCAAGTGCTGAGGCCACATCAATAGCAGTGCCTAGTCTCTGGTTGATATCTAATACTGCTTGTTCACCATTCCCTCTACTTGGGTTATGCAGCCATTCATCTAGATTCCCATTTGGCAGGAACTCATATATTAAAGCCTTGAAATCATTGCCCCCCGAATCAAGACCTGAGCAAACTGTTAATATCTTCACCAGATTTCGGTGTCTCACATGTCGCAAGGCTTCACATTCTGCAGCAAAACTTTGTGACGCTCCATGCTGCTGAAGGTTAATTACCTTTATGGCAACAGCTGTAGCTTGTCCCTCATAGTTTATCATTCCCTTGTATACTGACCCAAAGCTCCCCACGCCAATAAGATTTGCAGGAGAAAACCCCTCTGTTGCTCTTGCCAATTCACCATAAGAAACCCTTGGGTATTCATTCATCAAGATCATTGATGTTGGAGACTTCCTTAATGATGTGGACCCAAACCTGAAGGCGAGCAAGGAAAACAAAACCATGCAACAGAGGATTGCTGCAATAGGTGCAATTATAATCTTGAGTTTTGGGGAGTGATGCTTCTGGGATACCTTGTTTGGACATGGGGGCAGTCTCAGTTCCGGAATACCTCCACATAACCTATTATTTCCTGTGATGGAGAATGCACTGTGATTCTGAAAAATACCTTGTTTTGGGACTTCACCTTCAAGATCATTGAAGGAAAGATTAAGGTAAATTCCAGTGAGGCTTCCGAGGAACTCCGGAACGTGTCCCGACAAGTTGTTGTATGAAAGGTCAAGCATCTGAAGGCCTCTTAGGTTGCTTAGTGAAGATGGAATTGATCCCTCAAACAAATTCATACTCATATTGAGGTATCCCAAGAGCACACACTCGCCAAGTGATTCGGGAATCTCACCATAAATTCTGTTGTTGGATATGTCAAGTCGCTGCAGATTTTTCAAACTGCCGACTTCCGAAGGCAATGGTCCTGACAGCATGTTGTCTTGCAAGTCCAAGAAGACAGAAAGGGTAGGCATTTCAAGAATTTCTTTTGGCACAGGACCAGTTAACTTGTTCCCTTCAAGATCCAGCCAGTTAAGTTGGCAATTTGCAAGACTAGATGGTATGTTTCCACTGAGAAGATTATCTGCTAAACGAAGCTGGTTCAACAGCGTGAGATTGCCAAGCGATGTTGGGATCGACCCTTCTAGGCTGTTTAGTTCAATTTCAATGTCCTGCAACATGTTTAGTCTGCCAAGAGAAACTGGAATTGTGCCATGTAGGAGGTTGCCACCCATAGCAATCTGTGTTAAGCCAACAAGGTTTCCAATCCCATCAGGTACGGTTCCCTCTATTGTGTTGTAGTCTATATAGAGAATTTGCAAACTTGTAGAAAGATTAGCTAGCGAACTTGGCAGGATTCCTCCTAAGTTATTTGTTGATACACCTAGATGGCTCAGAATACTGCAATTTGCTAGAGCAGTTAGAAAGTTCCAGTCCGCGGGTCTTCTTGCCTCTAACTGGTTGACACCTAGCGCCAACCTAAACAGGCCATGGAGCTGTCCTAAACATGGGGGGATTGTTCCCGAGAATAGGTTATATTCTAGTACTAGGTCCCTGAGATTTGTTGAGTTGCATAAAGACGATGGGATGGGCCCATGAAATCCATTGATACTGAGATATAGATATTTCATTTGAGGAAATCTATCACCCATGTCCGTAGGCAATGATCCTTCGAGATTATTTGACTGCAGTGACAAGGATTGGAGATAGGAGAGGTTGAATAGCGAATCAGGAATGTGTCCAGTTAGATTGTTAAACTCTAAACCCAAATAATCGAGGTTCTGAAGATTCCCAAGCTGGGGTGGTATAGGGCCTATAAGTTGATTGACGTCGATTTCGAGCTTTTTGAGAGAGTACAGATTTCCTAATGATATAGGTATGGTGCCAGTAAGGTAATTGTAGCCAATCTCGAGCCGTAAGAGAGGAAAGGTTTCCTAGTGATGGGGGTATGCCTCCAGTAAGGTTGTTCTTCACCAAGCTAAGGTTTGTAAGAGAGGAGAGTGCACTTAGTGATGTTGGGATCATACCAGTAAGACTATTGTTATTCAGAAGAAGGTAAGTTAGTGAAGTGAGGTTTCCTAAGGAAGGTGGAATGATCCCTGAAAGCTTGTTTCCTGCCAGCGACAGCTGCTCTAACTTCTGAAGGTTCTGAAAAGAATCAGCAGGGATACTGCCTGTTAGAGTATTGTGCGGTAGACTGAGTGACCGCAGACCCACGAGGCTTCCGAGCTCCTCAGGAATTCCACCTGCATGAAGAGCACCGTTGTTTCAAATAAATCTATATAAATAAAAACAACCAGTGATATTTAAGGCGACTCCATCGTTTTTTAGGGTAAGAAAATCTCACAATAATCTAAAAAATCATAGATATTTTCACATTAGTCGAAAGAAAAAGAGAAGAATCTCCACTATTTATTTTGGTGAGGTTAGATTATAATAGTGCACATTAATCATATATAAATATTAGAGTTATATATCAAAACAGATGATTTTTCTAAAAAAAATGTTGATTTACAAAAAAATAAAAAAGGTATTGAATTATTGGTCTTGGCCACTACAACAAGCCCCGCTCGTTTTAGCTTCTGGTTTATTTTTCACTATTCATAAATTTCGTTTTTTCTTGAATTTTTGACTTTTTTGAGATTTTTTGTCGGTTCTTTTTTCCGTATTCGTTCGTGTTGTCCGTAATGAGCTAACATATTTTTCTATTTTTAATTTTTTAAAATTTAATTACGTTAAATAAGCCACTTTCAGTTACAGTGCAATTTCAGTCACAAACCACAGCTTTTCAGCCCAACCGAGCGGAGCCACAAGCAAGCACCAACTGAATGCTGTCAACAAAATTTCCTAAAAAATTTCTGTTATCCATGCAAAGCAAAAACTTATTTAAAAGGGGTAAGGATCACTCTAACAAGCGGATCTTTTTTTTTTTACCTTGAAGGTTGTTGAAGCCGAGGCTGATGTTACGAAGATTGGAGCAATGGGAAAGCGAGGGTGGGACCTCGCCATTAAGGGAGTTGAAGCTGAGATCAAGATGCTTGAGATTGAGGAGAAGGCCGAACTCATGTGGGACAGGACCATGCAGCTGATTCTTGGGGAGGTGAAGGCTTTTCAGGAAGGAGAGGTTTGATATCGCGGGGGAGATGGTGCCTGAGAGGTTGAGCCCTGGCAGCTCAAGTGCTGTGACACGCCCACGCCGCTGCCCGCGTGCACCGCATGTCACACCGTGCCATTGGCAGTAACTGACAGTTGATGCATTGCCCCATGAGTTCAGTACTCCAGATGGGTCATCTGTTATGAGGGTTTTGAAGGATAGGAGTGCAAGGTGGTCGGTTCTAGCATTGGTTACTGTTTGGAAACCAGACGCTAGGTAGCAAAGCGGATAGGTGGTGATGAACAAGAGAAAGGTAACTGAAAGCTTCATTGCCAGGCTGTTGTGCAAATGCGCAAGGCGCTGCATGCTGCCTGGATTTTCTCCCGGCCGACATGACCGTTATTTATAGAGGGAAAATAGGGGAAGCAACAATATTATAGGTCACGTTGTCGTTTTCAAGTTGTAACCATGGAAGTGATTGAGCCACACTAAGGCTATTAAGTCGTAAAGTAAAGTGGAATATGAACATAAAATTCTACACTAGTTGCTACATCCAGCTGGCAGCTGTCTACCACCAAGGCTATTGTCTATTCACCAATACCTGCCTACAGCCTTCTCTGTATTAAAGAACTATTCTTTTCAGCTTATGATTTATGACTTATTTTGAACAAATAAACAGAACAATTTCTCCATCACTATTTTAAATCAACTTATTAGGACAACTTTTTTGAACGACTTATCAGCAATTGATTCATTGGCAACCCCCTCCTTTTCGCTCTCCTCCCAATGGAGCTCTCTCTTCCCAAGAAAGCAGCCATGGAAGAGCGCAAAACGAAATTTAGGAATAGTAAAAAATAAGCCAAAACTAGTTAGCCCATCACGGATAATGCAAACGAATACAGGAAAAAAAGAACCGACAAAAAAAAGCTAAAAGGCCAGAAAAAGATGAAATTTAGGAATAGTGAAAAATAAGCTAGAAATTAGAAACTCAAACCAAAATAAACGGGACCTAGATCTACTCGGCTGTAGCACCTCTTCCAATCTCCTCTCTTCATCAGTGACACTGGGAAGTCTTCCTCTTCTATTCCCCCACTCCCACGTCCTCATACTCTACTGATCTAAGAGTAGGCCATCTCTACACAAGTCGGACGTCCAGCCATGGGCGACTAGTCGTCCTAATCGCCTGATTAGTCCTCCTATTAGCCCGATCAGTCGCCCAACCACGCTGTGAGTCGGTAACCCGATCACACAAAGTAGCTTTCAAGACAACCCCCACTCCCACGTCCTCGTACTCTACTTATCTTTTTCTGGTTTTTTTAGTTTTTTTGTCGGTTCTTTTTTCGCGTATTCGTTTACGTTGTCCATAATGGATTAACATGTTTTTTCTATTTTTAAATTTAGTTACGCTAAATAAGCCATCATCAGTTACAGTATAATTTCAGCCAGCTACAGTACAATTTTAAATATAAATCAGTTTATTTTTATCTAACCGAGCGACACATAAAGTGTTCAAAGCAATGGACCGTTTTCCCCTGTTGAAATTTTTCCTTAACCTTTGCACCCGGACCGGCGTCTCCTGCTCGCTGTGCTGATGCTGCTGGTTAATTTCCCGACGAGATGCGCCCACACGCGAAGGCAGCGCCTCTGCCATCCCGTGTGACCCGGCGACATGACGCCTCCGTGTTGACGTTGCGTTATGCGTAGAGCTGGGACTTGGGCCAGCCCGAAGCACGGCCGGCCCGGCACAGCCCGACACGTGGCGGGCCGTGCCGGCCCGGCACGAATGGTGGGCCGGGCGGGGCCTGGCAAACCGGCACGGTGGGCGGCACGGCACGGCACAGCAGATCGTGCCGTGCTTGGGCCGGCACGGCACGGGAAGCACGCGCGGGCACGGGCGGCACGACAGGCACGCTGGCGCCAGCGGCCGGCCTCCTCAGCCTCTACCTCGCCTCCCCCAGTCCCCCCTCCCGTCGACATCCCCATATTCCCCAATCCATCATTACAGAGCAGACCAGAGAGAGTAAAGGGGAAGGAGGGACACCGGTCACCGGAGCTCGCCGCAGGAGGAGGAGCGGTGTAGCCGGAGCCGAGGGCAGCATCCCGCACGATGACGAACTTGTCGTCGACGCCCCAGTCGCTGCCGGCCATCCGCCGCTACTGGCTGTAGTTGAGGTCGTCGTCGCCATGGCCGGAGCCCGGAGCCAGGGGTCGGAGGAGGGGGCGGTGGGGGAAGAAGGGGGAGACCGGGGAGGAGTAGGGCGGCGGGGGGAGGAGTGGGGTGGCGGCGGAGAAAGGGGCGCGGAGGAGGAGGGGGCTGCGGGGGAAGGCGGGGGCGGGGGAAGGAGGGGCGACCGGGGGAGGAGTGGGCGGCGAGGGAGGAGGGGGCGCGGAGGAGGAGGGGCAGCGAGGGAGATCTGGGGAAGAGGGGGCCGCGGGGGAGGACCGGAGGAGGGGAAGGAGGGGGCGGCGGGGAGGAGGGGGGCGGCGGGGAAGGGGCGGCCGGGCGAGAAGGGGGCGGCGAGGGAGATCTGGGGAGGAGGGGGCGGTGGGGGACGAGGGGGCGGCGGCGGGGAGATCGTGGGGAGAAGGGACCGAGGGAGGCGCTGGAGATCGGGGGAGAAATGAACTGGGCGGCGGCGAAGGAGGATTAGGGATTTAGGGTTTTAGATATTTTTGCGATTTAGCCCTTCAGATTTTCTGAAATCTACGAATAGGTTTTGTCTATTTTGATTTCTTCTATTCTAGCCCTCGTAAATTCTAATTTCATCACGAAAAGATCCTATACATCCGTTATTACATGTATATCTGTACGGAGCAGTCCTTAGAATGCCAAATTTGAAGATTGAGCTAGGTTTTGGAGATGTGAATGTGTAATGTATGTATATGTATAAGATGAGGAGAAAGATGAGGATGGTTGGATCTTAATCTAATGAATGAAAAGTGACTGAGATATTCTAACATATATTATAATTTGATAACATAGCTCACCCCATTGTGATTTTATTTTATGTAAGCAAATTACTACTACATGCACTTCTAATTCTAATATAGCTCCCTTCACCGACTGCCATTTTAATTCGATCATGTGATGAGATAACCACCCCACGTATGTTACAATTAACCAGTATGTAAACAGAGATAGATTGTTATTGGTGTGTGTATTCCAACTAGTTACTAAATGTTCCAAAGACTATTTAAAATTGATTTCTTAACTATAGTAAGCTGCACTCATGACTCTCCTTGAGCTTTTCTATTTGATTAGTTGGGCAACCCTATGCTAGATTATCGGGTGATAAGCTAGATGTCCACGTACGCCACAGTCCAACTTGCACCAAGATATGCATACCATTGGACTAGATGACCAAGTTCGGAGGTGGAATAGCATGAGACAATAGTATCGAATTTTAAGTAGGTTTTTAATAAGACGGGTACAAGAGAAAGGAAGATAGCGGCCACCGTTACCATTGTCGCCGTCGCTTTCATCATGTATAGTTACTTTGGGCTGGGCTTGGGCTGGCACGGCACGAACACCGGCACGGCGGGCTTTGGACCGTGCTTGGGCCTGGCCGAAGGCGAGGCGGGCCGGCACGGCACGACGAAATGACTGGACCGAGCCGACACGGCACGAAGCGGCACGAAGCACGGTGGGCCCGGGCCGTGCCGGCAAGGCACGGCCCAATTCCCACCTCTAGTTATGCGTCTGGCCTCAAGCCCTGTTGCTGTCTTCGCGCGATGCGCGTCTTCCTTTTCCTGCTGACGCGAGATAATGAAACAAAATCGAGACACAAGGTCGAGTTGGCTTTTCTCGGAAGCACCAAGCGCTACTTCTCTTTTTGTATTTTTATGTATGTTTATACTTAAACGACTATAAAGATAGAAATAAACTAGTTAAAAGCATGTGTTATCTAACTCATAAGTTATAAACTATAAGTCCAAAAAACCCACACTTTATCCGTCCATACGGCTTCGATTCTTTTCCTTTTCTCTTCCGCTTCCGCCTACAACCTTTTGATCTTCATAGAGCCCATGACAACTTTGACTCGGTATTCTCTTAACAACATCTGCCTCAAGCTGTTTTTCTTTGGAAAAATTGCTCCCATGCCACACAGTTTAATGGCGTTTGTTAAAATGCCCCATGATGTCTCACTGACATGCGGGTCCAGGGCCCACATGTCAGTGAGACATCATGGGGCATTTTAACAAACGCCATTAAACTGTGTGGCATGGGAGCAAATTCCCCTTTTTCTTTCTCCAATTCATCTTTCTCCAGATCCTGGCGCCGCGCCGCTCCCTGAGGCCGCTGTCGAAGCTGTCGCGAAGATCATCGCCAGCGCGTTCTCCGCTAGGGGGCACTCCCTGGGGCCGTTGATGCCACCGTAGGCCTCGTCAGCAGCGTGTCTGCCGTGCAGCTCGAGGAGTCCCAGAGGGCGCTTGGGCGCCTCGCCGTCGTCCACATCTAGACTGGTGACCTCTCCGCCAACTACGCCCGGCACCTGGGCCTCCAGCTGGGCGATGCGCGGTGGTTAAGGTGGAGGCGCAGCCACGTGACGCCATGACCCAAGCGAAGATGGAGAAGGTGATGTTGTTCGCCGCCGCGATGGTCGCCACGGAAACCAAGTAGGTCATCGTCCTCTGCTTGGCCATCGCTACGCACTGTCTCAAGCCAATCCGGACGCACATACAGCATCTACAAAACCCACTGATGTTCCCCAAGCCATCACCTTCGCAGGGGAGTCGTTGGATCCGCCGTTGCCATGGATGAACGTCGCCCAAGCTTCATCTAACACTCAAGCTTGAGCTTGGCTTTGCTCACTTGAACTACCATCTGCTGCTACATTTGGCTCCTTGCTCTGCTGGCCCTTACCGCCACCACTCAAGAAGCTGTGCAACCGCCACAACGCTCTGCCAGTGGAGGAGGAGAGAGGAGAGAGAAGAGGAGGAAGAGGATAGGAAGAAGATAGAATGAGAGAGGAGGAAGGTTGCCATATCTTTATTGAGTATTGCTATACAACAGGTGACTGTTTTTTAGACAAAAACAGTCACATTGATCTGGGGCGTTAGATCTCTATCCAACGGATCCACCCATACAAGCCCCCCTCAAAAAAATGATCTAGGACGTTGGATCTCCATCTAACGGCTCAAAATCTGAATATTTTTGTCCTCAAAAACAGTCACATGTTGTATAGACACTCCCATCTTTATTTGTTACAGGATGACGTGTGGGGCCATATCATTTGAAACAAGCTTATCTGTCAAAACTACCGTCACATGAGTGCCACATCATCCAAAACCAGGTGGTTTAGGGCAAAGGGGTGATTTGATCCGGTGTCAATAGCTGATGGGTGTAAAGTGAACGGTTTCATAGTTAAATATGTTATTCGGACTTTAGATATAAGTTGAGGGGGTAAAGTGGGCTTCTTCCTAAGAACAATGAGTGGATGAGAGCCGTGAGGGGATGAGATCTGAGGGCATCTGTAGTGTATATAACCCAAGAGGCCTTAAGGTGGGGTCCCATCTAAACCTTAAGGCTGAATCCATAGTGTATATAACCCAAGGGGGCTTAAGACGGTCCCACTTGGCAGATAAAGAAAAATTGTACTTTAATGCTTGTGGCCAGGTCTTTAGCTTGAGGACCAGCCTTAAGCCTTTTTTGCTTATAGCCTGCTTAAGGTCACCCCTGTAATGTATAAGGTTGACCTTAAGGTGGCTTAAGACCCTCTATTTTCATACACTACAGATGCCCTAATGCATAGATATTACTGTTCACTCCTTAGATTTATATGCTCTTCCATTCCTACTTTCCAAACATCAATTCCTATAAATTTTATGTGTTTTTTAATTCTCTATTTTATATATGCATTCTTTTTCTATTCTTTTATTTTTCTCTATTCATGTGTTTTCTATTCATGTATTGCAAACTGGCCAACAGAGGTTCCTAGTAGGGACTAGGGATCATGCTCATATGGCAAGATCTCAAATGCTCGTACATTTTAATTGGAAGAACAATTCCAATATTATTTGGAACATGATGGAGCCTTTCTGTAAAGGCTAGCCTAGATCGAAATGACTTCATAGATAATTGGCAGAACAATTACAATCATATGTGTTTTTCAATCCTCTGATTTACAACTATACTTTTTTATTTCTATATTTTTATCTATTCCCGTGTTTTATATTCATGTGTTCCACACAGGCAAGGAGGGGTTCCTAGTAGGGATCATGTAACACTTCGCCCATCCTACGGGCCTAGAGTGCTACCATCATTTCATAATAGTACCATTTTTAATTAACTGCTAATCATTTTAAGCAAACTCTACTTTATTCATGAAGCAGTGACCACTTACACCATACCGTTTTTAAACAACTATTCTAGCTTACTGGTAGAGTTAAACATACTAACAAAAACTGATATGTGAAGTGTTGCAAGTATGTGAAGTTATTCATGTGCTACTCCCGCCTGTGCATGACGTCCTCAACGGTCACCTAAAAAAACAACAAAGTAAAGGTGAGTCCGGAGATTCAGCAAGTACATAATAGAATGATAAACACTGCCCAATCATGTAAGAAATGTTACCAGCCTAACATATTCTACATGCATTATCATGTTCATACTTCCATTGTCATGTTCCAATATTGTTTTACCCTTAGTGCAATGCAACACTACTATACATGCTCATTTGCTCATCTCATTGTATATACCGGTATTGCCGAGTGAACACCCATCGATGTTTACCCAAAATCTTGGGCCTGCCCTGATCGGCACGGGGGTCTCTCCACTCCCGTGGAGGTCTACCGAAGTAGGCCTTGTGGGATCCACTAGGCGGATCCCAGTTTTCATTTCATGAGTGCACATGATGCGAATGCATATACCCATTGTCATTTGTATTCTCATCAGTATTATTATTGGTAGGGTGGCATCGCTGCTCACCCCGTTCCATTACCATTATCATCATAAACATCATCATGTCATGTAAACATCATCATAAGAATCATCATATCATGTAAACATCACATATTTCATAAACTCTACAGTCTACCGCTCTATCATGCACTTGCTTGGTTAACCTCGGGGACGATGCGTGGACGGCTCTGCCCTGAGACCTCCACCTATACAAACGTCAACCCAACTCAACACATGATATCGAAACCAGTGTTTAAGCGAACAGCGACGACTCTATGCGCATATCCCGACTCTGGCATAAAATGCCTGGGGTTAAGGACCCGTCACGCAGGTACCAAACTCCCATTTTTCTTTTCTTTGTCTCTTCTTTTCTTTTCTCTCTTTTCTTCCTTTTTCTTTCCTTTTCTTCTTTTTTTTCCTTACCCGGCCGACCTTATCCCTTTCTTTGTTACTCTCTCTCCATTTCATTCGGCCGAATGACCAGCTCCTTCTCCTCTCTTCTTCCTTACCCCCCTCTTCCTCTCAGATTTGACGTCGCCTTCCTCAGATTTGGCCGAGAGGCTCGACCACAGCCGTCACTCGTGTGCCTCTACTCACCTACCCCCTCACTCTTCGCCTCGGATCCGGCCAACTAGGACCGGATCCGCTGCCTCCCCTTGTGCACGTGTGGCAGCGAGGTGCTTGGTGCCGCCGCTCGATCAGCACGGCCTTTGGCTATCACCCTCCCCGCGCTACCATGGCAGGCCCCCATGCCAAGGCCCTGGACTTTGGCCTCCCGATGCTACTCCTCCGGTCGTGGCGCCCCCTATCCAACCGTCCTCGGCGCTGTCGACTCCCCAAGCCAACACCTGGCTTAGTCATGGCTGCGCCGTCAGATGGCCACCAGGTGTTCCCCTTGGCCATAGCCATGGCCAAGGCGCCCGAGCTTGGCCCAAGCACCTCTACTCCACTACTTCACCGGATGGTCCATCTAATCCTCTTTTCTTTAACACATTTTGATTTAGCTTCTAGCTTTGTTTTGCTCTACTCTTCAATACGCATGGTTGGGGAAGGCAAACCTCACTTGGCTCGAGTTGGGTGGGAATGAGAAGGCGATGACGATGGCCATGGTGGTGACAGTGCTTTCCACGTGTTTCCGTTGGCCCTTCTCGCCTCCTCCTTGTCCCAGTCTGGTTCGATGTGGCTCCAGTGGTCCTAGGTGGCTTGCGGTCGCCATGGACCCCACCCTCACCGCCAGTCTTCCCCAACTCCCCAGGCTCCTCTCCTTCGCTTCTCTCTCCCCTCACTTCCTCTCTGTATTGCTCTAGCTGGTTTAGTCGTGCTTGGCTTTAGGGCTCACTCTCGGTTGGCTTTGTGGATGAGCTCTACTTACTCTTTATCATGGTAGAGAAGGAGATGGGAAAGAAAGGCCTTCACTGGCTGAGTGGTTTTGGCATATGAGTAGAACTACCTCTCGGCCTTGGCAACGAAAAGGAAATGGGGAGTTGTTTGCTCTCTCTGGCTTTGCTCTTACCTTGGCTGAGAGAGGATGAGGGAACAGATAAGAAAATGTGATCGTGCTAGCTGGCTTATGAGGGGCATGGCCATTACTCTCTCTGTGCATTGCCATTTATGCCCTTCCCATTTAGCCTTGGCTGGTTATATGCCTCATAAACCTCTTAGTCCAAAGGCAGCCCTACTCTGTTTGGAGCTTTTCTACTGCGATAGGTAAGTCGGTAAAAGATAAGAACGGAATTCTTGCCGAATGATGAGAACCCAAACATGAGACGGTGCCGACCGTCCCTGGACGGTCTGGGAACCTCAGTGAGTGATACTTTTATTCGGCATTCTAAAAGCCGATAGGTCTGATGGCAAAACTCTATTTAAGTTCCTTTACTCTCCCTTAGATTGCTTTCATTCCATATATTTCTTCCCCTTTTAATTTTTAATGGTATTATAGATAGTGCCCATATGGCAAGATCTCAATATAATGTCCATATATTTTAATTGGCAGAACAATCCCAATCTTATTTGGAATACGATGGAGCCTTTCTGTAAAGGCCAGCCTAGATAGCAATGACTTCGTAGATAATTGGCAGAACAATTACAATCTTATGTGTTTTTCGATCCTCTGATTTACATCTATACTTTTTATTTCTATATTTTTATCTATTCCCGTGTTTTATATTCATGTGTTCCACACAGGCTAGGAGGGGTTCCTAGTAGGGATCATGTAACATTTCGCCCATCCTCTGGGCCTAGAGTGCTACCATCATTTCATAATAGTACCATTTTTAATCAACTGCTAATCATTTTAAGTAAACTTTACTTTATTTATGAAGCAGTGACTTGGTTTATTGTAGCATGATGGTGCAAGAGTGCCATACAGTAGGAAGACCTTGGGATATACTTCAGTACCTTGGTCCTCCTTCACTGGATAGGTGTTTCTGAAACTTGTCTCTTATTGCCTGCCACTCTTCCAGACCAACTTCGATTTGCACACGATCCGTTGGTGTCTCCATTGAACAGGAAATTCCAACACGGAGAATTGATACGATGCAGGCGATTCTCATTTCTCTAGTTCTGTTATAGTTTGAGGTGCTTCTTTCTCCATCTTCTGACTCCGGCAATGACATCAGATGCCCTGTCTGGCAATGACATTTGAACACACTTGGAAGCCAAGGGTTCCTCCAAATTCGACGTCCGTTGGTCTTTTTCCAGTGAACATCTCCAGCAACAGTACGCCGTAGCTATAGACGTCACAATGGATCGAGACTTCGTTGCCAAGTCCATCTAAAATCAACAAAAGGAGTTGTTAAAAAAATAGGAATTGCACAAGTTTACATATGTCGAAAATGAACTGTACAAATTTAGATGTGTTTTCAGTGAATTCTTGTGTAAAGTACATTTCCATAACATGATTTTTTTAGTGTAGAATGTTTTTTAGTACTTTCCATTCTAGGAAAAAATGGGTTCAATAGAACGTTACTTATATAAGTAAGTGAAGGACCGAGAAAGCCTGCTTAAATTTTTGATTCAAGCCAGTGTAGTGGAATATAC